>CM055116.1:45278444-45878444 GCA_029206835.1 Rana muscosa | reverse complement strand
ACCCTGATGAGACTTCATTGCTTCCTGAAAATGAACCAGACGCTCCCGAAGCAATGGAGCCCAGCATGCCCGAACAAGAAGGGAGAGCAACTGAAGAATCAGCAGAATCTATTACCCTTGATATGTCAACACCTCGGAAGCAGAGAGAGAGAAGAGTCATTCACCCTCCAAAAAGACTGACTTACAATCAAATGGGTGAATGCTCTGAAGAAGTTGTTTTCACTGCAAGAAGGACAGTTTATATGCCTGGTCCTTTCACTGTAAATTTGGTGGAGGGCAACCCTAGCTCACCCCCTGGCACAGCTTGTCAGGCCATTCCAGTTGAGGTGGCCTGTAGGCAGAACAGCTCACCACCATATGAGAATTGGTGGGAGGCTCCTCTGTCAGTTTTATGCAACCGCCTAGAGGCAAAATTGTGCTACAGAACCAAGATTTTGAATGTCTTTGGGGACCAAAGAGTTAAAGTGGGGGGAGTGTGTAGCGGGGTGCTGATTTGCAGTGTGTTATAAAGGACTATGGTTATCTTGAGAATATCCTCAGCTCCCTCCGGAGTCTCCTTAAGATATTGTAGCAACTGTTGTTTAACCATATGGAACAATGCATTGTGGAACTTATGGTACAGGGAGAAAGGGACTTCATTGCCATGGGTATCTAATAGACTATGGTACCCACAGTGCAGCTGTTCTCCCAAAGTGCATTGCATCCCCGCACAGATTTCTGGGGGAGGTTACTTAAAGGAAGGGAGGAGCTACGCTCGCTCTCTCTGGACTTTGCCTTCTATCAAGCAGGACGTCTGTGTGAGGCCTGCTGCTGGAGCATCTAAGCCTAAAGCCTGGGCCTACAGCTTTTGCGGAGGATCACTCAGCTTAAAGAGGGATCCCTTTTTTGTGTGACTAGCTCTCGCTTCCCAGAGACCGGTGTCATCCAACAACTGACATCCAGTGCGGCTGTGAGAGGAACCGAAGACTGCAAGTTGCGTAGAGGCCGGTGATCGAGGCACCGACAGTGGGACGTGTCAGCGGGACAAGGCCTGTTTTGGTGAGAGGGCACCTGCCCTGAACTCATTAACTGATTGTGTAGGCCTGTGACTTTGTTAAGGCCCACCATTAGTAGTGCGCCACATGCCAGGACATAGCACATTTCACGGAGGCCGCATGGTAAAAAGTTTGGCGTTGGCACTGCCAGAGAGTTTCACCTTCCTGAACATTGTGGAAGTTTAGTTGTTTTCTTATGATAACCCTGTGGATTACAAATGTTATGTGCACCAACGTTTGCTAGCGAAGACTCCTACTACTAAAGGGATTGTACACTGAACTTAGTCAGGCCTGACTAGAACTGTTAGTGACGGGACACGGACACAATATTGCCCATTAGGGGGAGCTCGTGAGCATAGGTCTTTTACTTATGTAGCGGCCTCACCCTCTCTTCTTCTTTATCGGTTTTACACACCAACTCATGTCTAGGGGTTGTGAGAGTGAGATGCGCCACGGCCCATGTCCTCCCCATTGTAGTAGGGAGGTGAAGGCCACTTCCTGATGTTTCCTCGGGCCGGTGTGTTCTGTGAATGCACTGAGTCTGTAACCACAAGCTCACCCGCCTCCCCTTTGCTTCCAGTAACTGGAGTTCACACACCGAAGAAAGGTCCAACACTTGTTTATTTGGCACTCCAATAGCAAAGCACGATAAACAGTTCTTATTGCAGCAGACTGGTTGGGACCTATAACCTTTCCAACGGTGGGATGAGCAGATCGAGGCACTTCCTAAAGTTTAAGTTCTAAAGATAGGGTCTCTTCTAGCAACCCCTATGAACAGCAATGGAGCCCTCTTCGATACGCTGTGGCCCCTATCAGGGGATGTGTCCTCCCAAGAGAGTTCCCAGAGGCCCACCTTCACCGGGTTGGTGCTGCTCCGGGTCTTCAGTGGGTAACCTCCCCGGCCTCCTCACCTCAGGTACGAGTCCCTCCGCTCAGGGACCCTCGGACAGTCCACCCTAGCGGGACCCAGTCGAAGGTACTGGGCCCCAGGCCTCCTCGATAGTACCTCACCCCAGGCTAAAGGTGCCTGGGATGGACGCCAACATGACTCCGGACCAGGCCATGGGCACCTGGACCAGACTCCTAAGGGCCCTGGGTGCGGACCGCAGCCCTCCTCCTCCGAGGACCTCCTCCTCCGCCCGACGACGACGACGACGACGACCCCGTGGTAAGGGCGTCTCCCCCTTTTATCTCCTCCCTTCAACGGCCCGGCGGGTTCCCCGCCCCAGCCATACCATCTCCGGGAAGGGACAAAACAGGGAGCACGCGAAGATGATTCTACCTGAAGCCTGTGGGTACCTCGCCACCCACAGGCAAAGGAGAATATTACATCCTCCAATCCTCCACGAGATAAAAAGGGGTCTGAATCCTAACACAATTATACACCTGGGTCACACTATTGCCCAGGTGTATCCCATCTATTTGAGGACCCCGCTACACACTCCCCCCTGTAATTTGACGCTGGTCCCCAGCATCAGGTGCACACCCATGCCTCCCATAAGTGGTGGCATGGAGTGAAACCCCTGAAGCAGTTCCTCTAAATTTCCCAAGTGCCAAGACCTGCTCAGGGAATGGGGAACATACAAAACAACTTATGTCATAAAACACTTTAAACATTTGCATAGTCACAACCCCTCTCCCACACTGTCTAAGAGCCACCCACTCTTAATGATCTTGATTGACGATTCTCCTGCAGGGGAAAGAAAAAAACAACATCCTACCATAATTTCGTGTCATTTGGGATGAGTGGGCCCGTCAGCCGAGAGACCCACTCACTCCAACAAGCAAGGTGATGTGTGTGTGAAACATTTTCAAACATTTGTTGCGCAACACTGCCACCTGGTGACAACGCCGCGGTCATGACACTCAACGAATCTTCGTTCTTCCAGCTTTTCCCTACTCTGCCACTATTCCCAAATGTCCTTGCCTTTGGCACATGAAGAAAAGGGGAAACACGAAAACACAACAGTCCCCAAGTCTCCAACGAGAAAAAGAAAAGCCCAAACAAAAACAAAAGCAGGGCACAGTCCTGGGTGTCTGGGAATGGCTCTTCCAGAAAGTTCAAGTGCACAAAGGAAATAAACGGGAGTTCTTTTCTCCTATAAGTAAAACTTTGGATCCGGCAGGTACAGGGGTTTCAGGTGTTTGTCAAATGCCTCTATCGAATACTCGACATCTTCTCCGCAATCAGACAGCGACTCTAGGTCGGAGGTGTCATACATCTCCGCAGGCAGATATCTTCCGGTGGACACAGAATCTACCTCCCTGGGGGTCTCCACCTCCAATGGGCCCCCGACACCTCCAACCACCACCACAGTCCCAGCCCCTGGCTCACCTGACCCTTGTAGAAGACTGGGATGTCCGGGACTTCCTTCTCGACCGGCGCCATCCAGGCCAGGCAAGCAGTGGGGTGAAGCTCGACCACGTCCACAGGATGCCTGTACTAGGCCAACTTTCCTCTTCGGTGGTGGGAGCAGAGAACTTGTGGCGACCGAGGCAGCATCCTCGGATTTTTCTCTGTTGGGCAGTCCATCGCCCTGGTCAGCGCGCACAGGAACCTCGACAAAGGCCTTGATCTCCCCTTCTGGAGTAGCAGTACCCGTGAGGTGGTTGAGGCGAAGGGCCCGGGGCCTTGCTGTGGACGACTCGACCTCAAAAAGGAATTCTCTGCACTCCTCACATCGCCCGAATGGCTTCAGGGTGACCACCAGTCCCGAGCAGCCGGGACAGATCACACCGAGGGCCTCCGTGTCTCTGCAAGTGTACAGAGCCAACCGCCCTCGGGGCCTAAGTCTTATCCCCGTGTCTGTGATGGGGGCAGCAAAAGAAGTCATTCTCGTGGGGTGAGGAACCATAACCCACGGGGCACTTGAGGTCATCCCGACTATCTGCTGCTCCATCATGCACTGACCCCGCGCCGGAGTCTCCACGTGTATCCCCACACTTGGCCAGACTCCTCCCATGAGCTGTACATTTTCGCGGGCTTCCTCTTGACTCCGCCCACGAACGATGTCGCCATGGGGTGCCTCGTGGCGCAGTGCGTTAACAGTCCCCACGTGCAGTACGTCACACGGCTGGACCTCTCCCTTTTTCCGCTCCTCCGCATGGGCCTTTCCCGTGTTAGGGTCATTTCCACAACTCCGAGCAGGGACGCACTTTGGCCAGTAATATGGCCGATCTGCTCGGAACTCCTCTGGGCAGCAAAGTTCAAATGTAGACATTCTCAAGTCCATCTTTAGAACACACTCTATCCCGGACTGACGAGCCCCCACGTGTAGCGGCCTCACCCTCTCTTCTTCTTTATCGGTTTTACACACCAACTCATGTCTAGGGGTTGTGAGAGTGAGATGCGCCATGGCCCATGTCCTCCCCATTGTAGTAGGGAGGTGAAGGCCACTTCCTGATGTTTCCTCGGGCCGGTGTGTTCTGTGAATGCACTGAGTCTGTAACCACAAGCTCACCCGCCTCCCCTTTGCTTCCAGTAACTGGAGTTCACACACCGAAGAAAGGTCCAACACTTGTTTATTTGGCACTCCAATAGCAAAGCACGATAAACAGTTCTTATTGCAGCAGACTGGTTGGGACCTATAACCTTTCCAACGGTGGGATGAGCAGATCGAGGCACTTCCTAAAGTTTAAGTTCTAAAGATAGGGTCTCTTCTAGCAACCCCTATGAACAGCAATGGAGCCCTCTTCGATACGCTGTGGCCCCTATCAGGGGATGTGTCCTCCCAAGAGAGTTCCCAGAGGCCCACCGTCACCGGGTTGGTGCTGCTCCGGGTCTTCAGTGGGTAACCTCCCCGGCCTCCTCACCTCAGGTACGGGTCCCTCCGCTCAGGGACCCTCGGACAGTCCACCCTAGCGGGACCCAGTCGAAGGTACTGGGCCCCAGGCCTCCTCGATAGTACCTCACCCCAGGCTAAAGGTGCCTGGGATGGATGCCAACATGACTCCGGACCAGGCCATGGGCACCTGGACCAGACTCCTGGATCTCCCGCACCCAGGCCTAAGGGCCCTGGGTGCGGACCGCAGCCCTCCTCCTCCGAGGACCTCCTCCTCCGCCCGACGACGACGACGACCACGACCGCGTGGTAAGGGCGTCTCCCCCTTTTATCTCCTCCCTTCAACGGCCCGGCGGGTTCCCCGCCCCAGCCATACCATCTCCGGGAAGGGACAAAACAGGGAGCACTGCGAAGATGATTCTACCTGAAGCCTGTGGGTACCTCGCCACCCACAGGCAAAGGAGAATATTACATCCTCCAATCCTCCACGAGATAAAAAGGGGTCTGAATCCTAACACAATTATACACCTGGGTCACACTATTGCCCAGGTGTATCCCATCTATTTGAGGACCCCGCTACACTTTTATAAGCAGTGTGCATTTAGACTGTGTTGTATTGTTGCCATATATATATCATTGACTCTGCAGGGCCCTGCATAAGTCAACTGCATTTTCTGTTTAACTATGCTACCTTTTACTATTAAGTAAACTTGATCCCTAATTAAGCAGAATACTGTGTGGAGTTCTTTGTTACCCTGCTGGACGAGTGGCTATACAAGGTAACAATTTTATGTACCATTTTACTGTTATTATTGGTAATATTGTGTTCCCAAACATCAGTGGGTTTTACAATTACATTGCAGACCAGTTGTGCTAAGGGAGGGTTTGAGCCAAGTTCTTGGGGTTGATAGCTAGGGTACGGACTTAAATTAAAACCAGAAGCCCAACCTCAGAGAGGGGGGTAGTGCTACACAAGAAAGATCACATCACAAAGCAGTGTAGTCCAACGTTTCGGAGCCACGCAGGACCCCTTTGTCAGGCATGTGATCACATGAATAAAAAATAGTTTGGATGAAATTGATGATCTGGCGAAAATCTACATATCGTATTGGTTCCAGTATCCAGCTGTTGATCGCTACAACACCCAGTAGCCTAAAGAGCTTATTCCAGGAATGTGTACAATGGGAATATGGACTGTAGATACCAAACATATCATGCCAGTGGTGGCCCGTCCATTAGGGGCGCCCGGGAACCGCCCCCTCTATCCACGGTCGCCACATCCTAATTAATGCTCTATGATCCACGAACACTACCCCCTATTCACTACCCCCTTTCAGGACGCCGGGCGCATAAATTACAGCGGCGGGGGTGTTTTTTTGAAGCACCTGATTAGAGCCAAAGGCTATAATAGGCTTCAAAATAGGATAGGCTCATGGCGCAGAGCATTGCGATGCCCGTGAAGAGCAGGGGAGGGTGAAGCCGCGGCCGAGCAGGGGAAGCCGCTGGTGAAGCCCGGGAGAAACGCTGATGGGGTAGGTGGTCCAGACCCAACCGACCTGTTTGCCGAACCCTCCAAAAAAATTACCACCGGCCACCACTGTGTCCTGACTCCTGCATTAAAATTGCACACACCCGTGCAAGAGTGAGAAAAAAATTTACATTTTACTATCCATAGGCTACGCTTTAAAGGCCTTTGCAGGTTACTACTTTAGATTTACAGAGGAGGTCTGGTGCTAGAATTACTACACATGATCTGGCATTCATGGTGATACCTCTCCCATGTGTGGGATGACTGCTGTTTGAGTGAGTGCGGAACCAAAGTGGGCGTTCGCCTTTACAAGCATGGGAGGACAGGGGGACTTTACTTTTTTTTTAATTATTAATGTTTTTTGTTTTTTTACACTGTTGCATTAATGTATTTTTTTGATCACTTACATTGCTGCCACAAGGGATGTAAACATCCTCGTGAGAGCAATAGGCATGTGACAGGTCCTCTTTATGAAGAGATCTTGGGTCTAAAAGACCCCAAATCCCTCCTCTGCACTTAAAAGCATTCAAAACACCCAAATCGTATACCCCAGTTGAAGTCCTATTGTACGAAACGCGTTTGGTTATGGCAGTCAGCTCCGCATATTGGGCTTGTCTTTTTTGGATTTCTTTGTGATCACATTAATTTTATTTGTACACATCTTCAGGATGTTAGTACTTTGTTTTAACTAAACCCATTTATTTTCGATCTACACCATGTGGAGACCTTTTATTCTCTCTTTTTTTATCCTATTTTATGACCACCCATCGGACGAGACATTCGTGTATACCATCAGGACTTCCGGCGACGGGACATCAGAGTTTGTCTTCCTTCTGAGCGTGTTTGACTCACTACTGCTGGTACATGAGTCCACAGTCTCCGGTAAGAGTACCTACCCCTCCCCCTGGGTGACGGATATACAATTCCAGGTGAACCTGTTGCAGATGATTGTGCACTATTGTCTCCCCTGCATAGACTCTTGATTTCCATCTTTTATTTCTAGATGTGTTCAGTCTGTCATGTGAACATTCTGATGTGGATACAGGCGGACTTCCTATACCAGTTGGACTTTCCTATTTCATTATTAATATTGTGAACATTAGCAATCGATTTTGCACATATGTTTTTTTTTTTTCTTGCACCTGTAGCGATACCTTCAGTTAAGAAGGCCGCAGATTTAGTTTGGGCCCTGAAGACAGCTCCGCCAACCCCCGGCAATTTACTCGACCCCCTACTGGCACAGTTAGTCTAGGGTAATATGTGTATATCTTATGCTCTATGATTAAATTCAAACACCAAGGCAGTGATAGAAGAATAACGAATTTACTTTCTATGGTAATAAAAATCAACAGTGATAACAGATCATATGAATCTATCTGCAGAGCCCTGCAGCAATAGTCACACTATAACTAGTAAGATATGGCGCACAGGCGCCACGTGTAACAGTACTTCACTATGCGCCCTATGGCGCAGCAACTTAATAAACTACCTAGATGGCCAGGCCTGACCATATAACTCAGTCTCTAGGAAGGGGGGCAAAATTCTTTGCATGCAAGTCTTTAAACGGTGGTGCACATTTCAGGAACACATTTGTAATCCAAGGGGGGGGGTAAAAATGCCAACACAGTACACTCCACTAGAGATCCGTTTGACTCAGTTCTGCTTTGGATCTCAAGTGGGGGAAAATAACTAAAATAGGAACTGGTGGGCCACGGCAGTCTGTAGGCCTAACAATGGTATAAAGTATTTGTGGATTGAGCAAGTGCTCGCTCACCCCTCCGGACGCGATCCCAGTCCGGGAACTTCCACCTGCTGTGTCTCCACACACAGCGTCAGCAGCGGTCTCGTCTCCGGCTCAGCAGCGGTTGAAGAAAACCGAGTCAGATGCCACCCAGGCTCGCAATGGGGTGGAATGCTCTTTGGGTAGCAGCGCAAGGCCCCAGGCTTCAGGCCTTGCACCACAGCGGATCCGCACAGGAAGATCTCTCCCTTGAAGTCTCGTGTCCCAAAGAGGCCGAGCGCAGCCTTGCCTCTTCCTTATATAACCCCTCCCATGAGTCTCTGGGGTGGAAACATTGCCGAAAGGGGTTCTGGGTAAGGTAGCCCTGGGAGTCTTAAAGGGGACCCCGCTACACACCTTAGTTCTTACTAGGGATGAGCTTCGAGTTCGAGTCAAACTCATGTTCGACTCGAACAATGCCTGTTCGCCCGTTCGCCGAACAGCGAACAAATTGGGGTGTTCGCGGCAAATTAGAAAAGTCTATGGGAGAAATCTAAAGTGCTAATTATAAAGGCTTATATGCAAGTTATTGTCCTAAAAAGTGTTTGGGGACCCTGGTCCTGCCCCAGGGGACATGTATCAATGCAAAAAAAAGTTTTAAAAACGGCCGTTTTTTCGGGAACAGTGATTTTAATAATGCTTAAAATGAAAAAATAAAAGTGAAATATTCCTTTAAATTTCATCCCTGGGGGGGTGTCTATAGTATGCCTGTAAAGTCGCGCATGTTTCCCGTGCTTAGAACTGTCCCTGCACAAAGTGTCTTTTCTGAAGGAAAAAAAGTCATTTAAAACTCACTCGCGGCTATTAATGAATTGTCGGCTCCCGGCAATACATAGAAAAGTAATTGATTAAAAAAAAGCGTGGGGGTCCCCCCAAATTCAATTACCAGGCCCTTCAGGTCTGGTATAGATATTAAGGGGAACCCCGCCGCAGATTAAAAAAAAAAATGTGTGCAGTTCCCTCCAAATATCCATACCAGGCCCTTCAGATCTGGCATGGATTTTAAGGGGAACTCCACCCCAAAGTTAAAAAAAAATGGCGTGGAGTCCCCCCAAAAATCCATACCAGACCCTTATTCGAGCACGCAACCTGGCAGGCCGCAGGAAAAGAGGGGGGGACAAGAGAGCGCCCCCCCCTCCTGAACCGTACCAGGCCACATGCCCTCAACATGGGGAGGATGTCCCCATGTTGATTGGGACAAGGGCCTCATCCCCACAACCTTTGTCCGGTGGTTGTGTGGGTCTGCGGGCGGGGGGCTTATCGGAATCTAGAGGACCCCTTTAACAAAGGGGACCCCCAGATCCCCCCTATGTGAATTGGTAAGGTGTACATTGTACCCCTACCATTTCACGAAGAAAGTGTAAAAAAATGTAAAAAAAACACACACCGACACCTTGGAAAATTCCTTTATTAAAAAAAAAAACATTCCAGCGATGAAATCCAGTGTCCCGCGGCGATCCGATGTCCAGCGCTGTCCGTCATTGGCTGAGCCTTAGCGGACCTGATGGGGAACTTCCTCCGCAGTCTATTAAATGTATAGACCCGCCCCTTCTAAAGTTCCCCATCAGGTCCGCTCAGCCAATGACTAGGTGTAAGGCTGAGGACCTGATGCAGAACATGAGAAGGGGTAGGTCTATTCATGAATTACACAGTGAAGGAGATTCCCCATCAGGTCCGCCCCCTCGGTATGTCAGACCCCGCCTACGTCATTGGCCTGAGCGGACCTGATGGGGAACTTCCTTCACTGTGTAATTTACACGCTTTTTTTTTTATCAATGACTTTTCTATGTATTGCAGGGAAGCCGACAATTCATTAATAGTGAGTGAGTTTTAAATGACTTTTTTTCCTTCAAAAATGACATTTTTTGCAGGGACAGTTCTAAGCACGAGAAACATGCGCCACTTTACATGCATATCATACACACCCCCCAGGTACGAAATTTAAAGGAAAATTTCACTTTTATTTTTTCATTTTAAGCATTATTAAAATCACTGCTCCCGTAAAAACGTAATTTAAAAAAAAAAAAAATTGCCATTGATACATGTCCCCTGGGGCAGGACCCGGGTCTCCAAACACTTTTTAGGACAATAACTTGCATATTAGCCTTTATAATTAGCACTTTAGATTTCAAACGTTCGAGTCCATTGTATTTAATAGGGTTCTAAAGTTTACACGAACATTCTGTCTGTTCGCAGGTTCTGGTGCGAACCGAACAGGGGGGTGTTTGGCTCATCCCTGGTTCTTACATCACCCATATTGGTTATTTATGGGTTCACATTTTGTAGGTATATTTACAGATACACAGTGGCTATTTAGTCGTTGATTTTGCACATATGATTTATTAGCACATGTTCACCTTATTGGGTACACTACCTATTGTAACGACACCCAAGTGCCCTTAGAGTGTTGGTATTGCACACATCCAACACTTGTTGCATACACATACCACTCGGCGCTGCACTTTTTACCATATCTGGTGTTTCTGAATGCTTTCAATTCTCAAAAAATGGCGCCGATGGATGCAGCTGCAGGCATCATCCCGGTATAACCACTGAAATTCCAGCGACGCATGGGTACGTCACTGGACGGGAAATGGTTAAAGTATTTTACTTTTTTAAAACCATTCATATTTGACATAAGGTCCATAATGCACAGTTCAGTAATGTCAAGTGTACGCAGGCTTGGTGATGGTTAAAGGAAAATTATAAAGTATTTAAGGGCCCAACATGAGCAAAATATAGAATTTTTGACTTGCGTATAAAATATTTTTCTTGGCGTACAGGACACATGATTTTAGTCTTGTAGTTATATGCAGCCACCTTCGGGTGATAGGACAGTGGCAAAAATGCTGCACCCCCTGCATACCGTAACATCTCCTACTCCCAGCAATCCTCAGTTTTGTAGGCAAGCAATAGAGGAATCATAAATAACGGAGGGCAGAGACCTATGTTCTGTACTGTACTGCAAGAAAAATATTTTACAGTACAGGTAAGTCTTAAATCTTAAGTGAAAATAGAATGGAGTCATATATGTATATAAATATAAAGTAAAGACCCACCAATCATTTGAAATTGTGATTATCATGGAGTGCCAACCCTGGTATTGAAATATAAGTGTAGTAGACCCCCAAAAACTGGGGTCGCTTTGCCTAAATTTAGGGGCTAGCCTGATCATATAGTTAGACTCAGGCTGTTGGAATTCTTTTAATTGGCCTCTGCTCTGTTGTGATGTTGCCTGGCAGTACAGTTCCCTGTGACCTGTATGTGGCGCAGGTCTCAGGTCGAACCACAGGTGGCATTGCAGTGCTATTGGGTGTCCTCTCTCGGCAGCCGTGCAGTGGGCGTGGTCTACCCGCTGTGCATGCTGGGAGAGGGTTACACAAGGGGCAGACGCCATGATTTAAGGGGGAGTTTGCGCCCTTTGGTCCTCCAGGCCACGGGTGCGTGTGTGTGTTCAGTCCCGGGCACCTTTAGCCCGAGGCTGCATCGTTCCATGTAGGCCCAGCACCTTTAGCTGAGGCCTACGCCCCGAATCCCAGAGTACCCGTGGGAGGGTGACCCGCTCTGAAGGAGAGGGAACCAGGGGAGGACCTATCCAGGGGATCGGTGAAGGAAGTCACTGTCTCAGGAGAGGCCTGGTTATCTGTCAGAGGGAAGGATTCCACAATCCGCCACAAGCCTTGTAACGTGCCCCATTGGCACCTAAGGTCTCAAGTGTTACAAGTGCTGGGAAGTTCAGGACTTAGAGGTTCATATCCTGATCGTATCCTTAGGAAAAGAACTTAAAGTGAATGTTCGTGCTCCACACCGGCTGCTAGGACCGTGAGAGGGGACTATCCGGTGAGCAAAACCCACTCAGGCTTGAGTGGCGACGAGGGTAATTAAGTGCCGCGTGCCTGAACCTGCCTCCCTGTTCAACTTTCTCTATCTCCAACCTTTCCTGTCAAGTTGCAAGCAAGAAAAATTAACTATTTTATTGGGTTTAATACTGTCTAAACAATGGCCTTCTTCAAAGAGAGAGAGAATAGACTTTTCCCTACACTCTAGGGACGAGAACCAACGGAAAGAGGTAACTCGCTGCAGGACCCATAACTATTAACATCGCTCACCCTCTACAAGATGGAGGATACCGGGCATGTGGCATGGTGTGTCCCACTCTGCAAGTGGAGGTAAGCAGGGTAGAGAGGGATCTGTGTGCTACATAAGAAAAGTAGGTAATGGATATAGGGCGTTGAATGGTCATCTCCAGACAAGTATAATATAACACAAAATTGAAAATATATAATTTATTATTGAAAAAAGTTTATAAAGACACACACACACACACACACATATATATACCGTATATATCTATATATATATATATCTATATATATATAGATATATATATATATGTCTTTGTAAACTTTTTTCAATAATAAATTATATATATTTTCAATTTTGTGTTATATTATACTTGTCTGGAGATGACCATTCAACGCCCTATATCCATTACCTACTTTTCTTATAAGTCTAAAATCTTGTTTTCCTAAATGAACACTGCACAGTGCAGGACACAGAATCTTATTGAATAATAACGAGTCGACCTACATGGCAGGATCACCAGGTAATATTTCACATGGAAGCAGCAGATTTAACCCCTTGAGCTTCGGAAGAACAGGGGGACAATATTTTTTACTTTTCTAAAACATACATATCCAAAAAAAAAACTATAAGGCCCCTTTCACACGAACGGATAGAATGATGCTTTTAGCTGCGGATTTTCTATTTTTCTACCGCAGCTAAAAGCACACAACGCTTTCCTATGGCCCCATTCACACACAGCGTTTAGCTGCGATTTCGCTACATGCAGTTCCATGCGAATAGAAAAAATAGAATTGAATGCGTCCAGGTGCGATGTAGCGCAGCTATCTGCAAACAACCGCATGTAATCGCAGTCTTTTGAGTCAGCTGCGGATAGCAGCGTGAGAAAAAAAAATCACCCGGAAGCGCATCATAACCAGTAGGTGTACCTGGGAAATGACACAGGAAGTTCAGAGGGATATTGGAAAGAGGAGAAGGCAGCATGGCGGCGCGAGATATATCACATGAGGCCATAATATCCCTTGTGCATTCCCGACCAGAGTTATGGGACTCAGAATGCCCAGGATATGCCGATCGAGTGTTGAAGAGATCCAAGTGGGAGGAAGTATACAAATTTGTCACACCGAACTGGGACAATATGTCTGCCACTGAGCAGGATAACCGAGGTGAGTGCAATGTTTGTTGTGTCTATGAAGCAGGGTACACATGCATCATAGCTGTTTCCCATAATAACCACAAACAGAAGATTTACCCCCTAAATGACCAGTCCATTTTTTAGCGATCCAGCACTGCGTCACTGACAATTGTGCAATGCTGCAAACAAACCTAATTTGAAAATGGGAAATTAAATGGTTGGTGTCTTCCCTTAAGTTTTTTCTAGGGTGGGGGGGGGGTGAGCAGATCTCTCTCGACTTTTCCTAACATGCGTTATGTTTGATATATATATTGCAGGAAAAGAGGTTTATACACGTTGGAGGTCCCTACGTGACCGGTACAAGAAAGAAGTTAATGAAGAGAAGTCTGCGGAGAGAAGCGGAGCACCCTCAACTCGTCGCAGGGCTAACCCCCATGCAGAGGCTTTGTCTTTTTTGAGGCGCACCACCGAGATGCGCTCGTAAGTATATATATTATATATTTTACTTTTAACAAATTTGTGGGCAGTATAGCCGCACTGTCCTAATGATTTGAGTGGGCTGGAGAGGTGTAGGAGCAGTATACACACCGCTCCTTCACCACTCCAAGGATGCTGCTATCAGGATTTTTGGTTGCGTCACCGCTCCAGTGTGAAAGGTGTCTAAACCCACCCTGCTCTATATAGAGGGCTATTCTGTAGTGTACACATGACAGTATTCATGTTATTTTTAACCACTTCCTTACCGGGCCTATTCTGGCACTCCTCTCCTACATGCAAAAATCATAATTTTTTTGCTAGAAAATTACTCAGAACCCCCAAACACTATTAATGTTTTTTTAGCAGACACCCTAGGGAATAAAATGGCGGTCATTGCAACTTTTTATCTCGCACGGTATTTGCGCAATAATTTTTAAAACGCCTTTTTTTGGGGAAAAAAACGGTTTAATGAATTAAAAAATAACAAAACAGTAAAGTTAGCCAAATTTTTTTTGTATAATGTGAAAGATGATGTTACGCCGAGTAAATAGATACCTAACATGTCACGCTTTAAAATTGCGCACACTCATGGAATGGCGCCAAACTTCAGTACTTAAAAATCTCCATAGGCGTCGCTTATTTTTTTTTTACAGGCTACCAGTTTAGAGTTACAGAGGAGGTCTAGTGCTAGAATTGTTGCTGGCGCTTTAACGCACGCGGCGATACCTCACATGTGTGGTTTGAACGGCGTTTACATATGTGGGCGGGACTTGCGTGTGTGTTCGCTTCTGAGCGCGAGCTACTGGGGACAGGGGCGTTTTAGAAAAAAATATTTATTATTTTATTTTTTATTTTACTTAATTTTTTTTATTTTTACACTTTTTTTTTTAATTATTATTTTTTGATCACTTTTATTCCTATTACAAGGAATGTAAACATCCCTTGTAATAGGAATGTGTGTGACAGGTCCTCTTTATGGAGAGATGCGGGGTCAATAAGACCCCGCATCTCTCCTCCAGGCTAGAAAGCATGAGATCGGTGAAAAAAATTTCACTGATCTCATACTTACAGCCGCAATGGCGGCTTTGTTTACATTTGAGGACCCGGGCGTGACGTCATCACATCGCGCCCGGGCCTCCGACGGTCATAGAGATGACTGGTGACCATCTGGTCACCAGTCATCTCTATGCCTTCCATCCGGCGCCGGCAGATCGTTTCTCCGGGTCCCCGATCGCACGGGAGAACCCGGAGAAGCACCGGGTGGCGGCGGGAGGGGGGGGCAGCGGCTTCTCTTCATTCATGAACTGAAACATTGTAAAAACAGTTTTGGTGGTCTGGCTGCCAATACAGTGACAACAGGTTTTCGGGGCTAAAACAAGTGCCTGTGTCTGATCTATTGAAAAAAGGTGTTGCAAGCTTGGACACGACTTTAATAATTGTGCAAGCATCATGTTTATTATTATGTAAGTGTGATCTCAACATCAGAAGCATAATCTATATATTTGATCTATTTGCAGGCAAATGTAGGTAGGAGAGGACAGTCTACTTCCACCAGCCGTCAAAAACGTACTCAACAAGAGACACCTTTTGAGGAATATTTTAACCGTATTATAGCAGAAATGAGAAACCAATCGCAAAACCAGGCCAAAGATGATGAATTTCTCAATATCTCAGACCCAGATGTTATGTTTTTGAGAATGTTGCTTTGTGTAGTCAGGGAGATTCCTCCTGATAAGCGCACTGAGGTCAGGGGTGATATACATGCCTATTTAACGTATATTGTATCCGCTTGCAAAGAGCAACGCCCATATCCAAAATTTCAGCCATGGGCTATGGGTTTTAATTCACCCAGTGGCTCTTTGAGTCGACCAATGGCCAATCAGCAGTTCCATGACACAACACCTGCCATTAATCCTTATGCAGGACCCCCACCGATGTATACACCTTACCCACCTAATCCTGGTTATCAAAGGATGCACGTGCAGCCACACCCAGTTACTTCACCTTCATCTTCCCAATCAGGATCAGGATCACCCATAGATGTTGGCACTGAACCAAGCCACTCTTCCCTGCGTCCCCCTTATCCGGTGTATGAAAACTTGTAGTTTTGACCTTTTAATTTGTTATATTACTGTTTAATTTTTTTATGTTTTGTTACTTGAATTTTATTGATACCTACCTCAATATCCGCTGAACTGTACGGATGTAAGAAACTGTACTGTACTGTTACAAGCTTCCATATCTTGCTACTCCGCCACGCTGGCTCTCACAGTACCAAAGCATTGTTTAGGTTGAGAGCCAGCATGGCCGACTAGAAAGATACTGAAGCTTGGCCCAGTGGGAGATCCCCCAATCTACACAGTGCAGCATACATGGCGAAATCAAAATTAAGGTGACGAAGGTTAGGGTTTTGACACTTTCTCTATGGGGCCATGCCTCTGCAGACTGGCCATACACCTATAGGTTATCTTCTGTTTTTCTATGTTCAGATGGAAAAAGTGGAACAGATTCCTCCATCTCCGCTAAACTGTGCAGATGTAAGAATCTCCCACTGTTCCAAGCTTCCATATCTTGCTACTCGGACGACTAGAAAGATACTGAAGCTTGGCCCAGTGGGAGATCCCCTCCCCCCCCCCATCTACACAGTGCAGTGTACATGGACAAATATTATTCCATCTAATCATAGACATTATGCAGATAATCTATAGGTGTATGGTCAGCTTTAAGCACTAAAAAACCTTTTTAAATTCTTTACTTACATTTGGACATTGTTATCAAACAGCCGCTACACAACAGTTCGTAAAGTTGTGAAAAAATGTTTCAAAGCTGTTTACTGCACTCACAGTGTCCACATATAGTCAAACATATGGTTAACAGCACTTTAGAAATACTCAATATTTTAGGGGGGGGGGGTACAGAGTCAATTTATACTTGAAAATAGAAGAAAATTCTCTATATTCCTAAGGAATTTAAAACATAGTTTTCTATACATGCAAGCATTCAATGTTTTGTAAGGTTTGTCTATTTTTTCTACCTTTTTGTTATTTAACATGGCAAAGATATAAAAATAAAAACAATTTAATTGTAAAAAATTGTCAACTACTTTATTTCAAGAACAAATTTAAACTGTAATATAAGGTTGATATAACATGGGTAACAAAGATCTCTTTACAAATGGTCATATTGCCATGGGAGCTGTCCATCCTCTGTCAAAAAAAAATCTGTGAAATCCTCACGCACTTGTAGAGCTTGATTCGTGGGACGAGTGGCAGTAACACGACCTCTGTGTTCTGCGGAAAAAGGTAACGCTAACGGGGATTCGGTGGGCACGATCTCCTTACCCCTCAAATAGTTGTGGAGAACACAACATGCCAAAACAACATTGACCGCATGATCCACTTCTAGGTGCATGGCTGTCATCAAAACACGCCATTTGGCAGTGCAAATGCCAAATGCACACTCCACCATTCTCCGGGCTCTACTGAGACGGTAATTAAAAATGCGCCTCCTGTCAGTGAGACCATGCCTCGTATAGGGCCTGAGAAGGTGGGTGGATAAGGCAAATGCCTCATCTCCCAGCACAACAAAAGGAAGGTCCGGCACAGCAGTACCAGGAAGAGGCCTTGACTGTGGCACATTGAATTCACTATTTTCCAATCGCTGGCCCATCATAGAATTACGGAAAATTCTGGAATCTCCAGAACTCCCGTAAGCTCCCACATCCACAGCAATGAACCGCATGTTGGCATCACTGAGCCCCAGGAGGACAATGGAGAAATATTTTTTATAGTTGAAATAACGGGAACCAGAGTTTGGTGGCTTGATGAGACGGATATGTTTCCCGTCTAAAGCCCCAATGCAATTTGGGAAGTTGGTCTTCTCCCAAAACTCCTCAGATATTCCCTCCCACAGACTGGATGTTGGTTCCGGCATGACACTGCTTTTCAGCTCTTCCCATATAACTTGACATGTATCATGGACTATTGTCGATACAGTAGAAATTCCCATTAGGAACTGATGATGAAGGGAGGTGAAGCTGGCACCAGTGGCAAGGTATCTGCAATACAAAAAAGACACATATATTTATATCTATATATTATGCAAGAACATACATACACACTATTGTCAATAATATTGGTACACCTGCATGTACATGAATTTAAAGCATCTGTTCAAGATATGGGAAACCTACCTTAAAGTAAGTAGCAGCCGCTCTTCTGCACTAATGCTTCTTCTCATGTTGGTCCTGGTTCTGCTCAGGCATGTTCTACAGAGTTCCAACAGCTCATCGAAGCTTGCCACGGACATCCGAGTATAATTGTAGAACTTGTCCCCATGGGTCCGCAGCTCACCGAACATGAGGGCAAAGTAGCCAATTGATAGACGCTGTGAGGTTAGGGGATGGACCCAGTAACGGCGGGGACGTCGCCTAGACTGGATCTGTCTTCTCCTCTTCATCCTCATCATCAGCAACATGAGCATCGCCAGCAAACTCATCATATTTGCATTCATTTTTGCAAATCTCAGGCACAACACACCGATCACTCCTCTCACCTCTAAACTCCAACACACACTCAGCAAGTGAACAAAGAAACAGGAAATAGATGGCAGAGGACCGAAATGCATCATGGGACAAAAAAAATAAATAAACAGGTTGCTATGAGAATAACTAACCGCAGCTAAACGCAACCGCAAATAAACGCACGTATACGCAGGTAATCGCAATGTACAAATGCAGCTAATCGCATTGCCTGAAGCCTTGAATTTCAAAGAACAAAAAACATGCTTTTTACTGCGGCAATTTTGCCGTCCATGTGAAAGGGGCCTAAAAAATCATAATTCATTTACAAACTTTGGCCAAAATGTATTCTGCTAAATGCTTTTGATCCCAAACAAAAAAAAATCCAATAAGTGTATATTGATTGGTTTGCTTGAAAGTTATAGTGTCTACAAACTATGGTATACAGTATATACTCGAATATTTTTTTTTCTTATACTAGTAGTAATGGCGGCGATCAGTTACTTATAATAGGACTGCGATAGTGCGGTTGTCAATCTGACACTAACTGATGCTGGGGGGAACTGACTAGCTGCCATTCACAAGTTCTAAGAATATACATTGTCACTAGGGTTGTCCCGATACCGATACTGAGCATTTGTGCGAGTACTTGTACTCGAGCAAATGCTCCGATGCTTGACTTGATACTTGGGCATTTAGGGGTGATCGATGCGGCGGTGGGGGGAGTTACAAGCAGGGGCGTAACTAGAAATCACAGGGCCCCATAGCAAAATGTTGTATGGGCCCCCCCCACAAAAAAAAAGGCGGACTTAAATTAAATAGTGGGCGTGGTTTAAAGGGCGTGTGGTTCGAGTCTGAGATGAAAGAAAGAAAGAAAGAACCCAGATCCTACACCACAATAGCAATATATGTATTCCAGAAAGTTTAATCAACAGATAAAGATACTCCAAACACCTGGTGTTAGCGCTTCAATAATCCTCACCTGTGCCCAATGCAGCGTGGCCTGCCCGTGCCCAATACTGCCTCACCTGTGCCCACTTGTGCCCAATGCAGCGTGGCCTGTGCCCAATGCAGCCTCACCTGTGCCCAATGCAGTGTGGCCTGTGCCCAATGCAGCGTGTCCAGTGCCCAATGCAGCCTCACCTGTGCCCAATGCAGCGTGTCCAGTGCCCAATGCAGCCTCACCTGTGCCCAATGCAGTGTGGCCTGTGCCCAATGCAGCGTGTCCAGTGCCCAATGCAGCCTCACCTGTGCCCAATGCAGCCTCACCTGTGCCAAATACAGCCTCACCTGTGCCCAATACAGCGTGACCCGGGCCCAATACAGCCTCACCTGTGCCCAATGCAGCATGGCCCGTGCACAGTGTAGCCTCACCTGTGCAGTGGAAGAGGCGAGCCAGTGGCGGAACTACCAGGGAGGATGAGGAATGCATACTGCAGCCCTCAAATGGGTATTGGCGAGCATGGGGCTGCCTCAGAGTGAGGGGGCGAGCACCGCCCGCACGGTCCCCCAGCCAGGGGAAGTGAGGAGAGGAAGAGGCGCGCTGTGCGTATAAGCAGAGAGCTGTAATAGCTTTCATTTGAATGTCCTGCGGTGGGGCTATGTGACGGTGAGCCCCGGGAACGCAGGACATTCAAATGAAAGCTATTACAGCTCTCTGCTTGTACGCACAGTGCGCCTCTTCCTCTCCTCACTTCCCCTGGCTGGGGGACCGTGCGGGAGGTGCTCGCCCCCCGACAGTATGCATTCCTCCTTTTCCCCATGGGCCCCTCTCGGTTGCGGGCCCCATAGCGGCCGCGTGTGTCGCTATGGCGGTAGTTCCGCCACTGGTTACAAGCACCGATCCCCCTGTAAAGATTTCAATATAGCAGCTGACAGCTGCTTCTTTTCCTCTCCCCCCACGTCTTTCAGCTGCTATATTGAAATTTATAAAGGGGGATCGGAGCATGTAACTCCCCTGACTGTCCCCTGTCTCCTCCTCCAGTCCCCTTTTGTGTCCTCCTCTGTGCTCGGCTCCTCCCTCTGTGCTCCTGTCCCTCCTCCATGCTCAGCTCCCCCCTGCGTGCTCGGCTCCCCTCTCTGTGCTCCTGTCCCTCCTCCATGCTCAGCTTCCCCCTGCATGCTCAGCTCCCTCCTGCATGCTCAGCTCCCCCCTGCATGCTGAACTCCCTCCTGCATGCTAAGCTCCCCCCTCTGTGCTCCTGTCCTTCCTCCATGCTCGGCTCCCCCCTGCGTGCTCGGCTCCCCCCTCTGTGCTTGGCTCCCCTCTGTGTGCTCTGCTCCCCACTCCCAGCTTTGCTCCCTCCGTGCTCCTCCGCCCCCTTTGTCCTTGATCTGTCAGGATGGAGAGCGGAGGAAGGAGCCAGTAAATCTGTCATTTACCGGCTCCTTTCTTTTCCGAATGAACAGAGTCAGTGATCACTGACTCTGTCCATTCATAACTGAGCATAGTAACCTGTGTTTATGATGCTTCAGTTTATAAATGGAGAGTAGGGTTGCCACCTTTTCTTCAAGTCAAACCCGAACACTTTAGCGGCGGACAGCATTTTTTTTAATAGTATAAGCTATATGTATATTTTGCTATTAATAACATTTCCAATCGTATGAAGTTAATAACAAGAGCCCCCCTTTACATCAGAGTCCACAGTGTCCCCCTTTTACATCTGAACTCACAGAGTTCCCTTACACTGTAAAGGGGGACTCTGCAGACTCTGATGTAAGGGTGAACTCTGGGGACTCTAACATATGGGATGCTCTGGAAACCCTGATATAAGAGGGAGCACTGAGAACTCTGATGTACGGAGAGGACTCTGCTGTAAGGGGAAACAGTGTGGCCTCTCGTGTAACTCTGATGTAAGGGGTGCTCTAAGAACCCTGATTTGCCTTAGTGTACTCACTCAGAGGCAGGAAAAAGAAGAGGGAGATCTCAGTCACACACAGGGATGGATAGTGAGCTCACTCACCCCTTGGCAGTCAGCTCCTCTCATCCAGATGTATCTGAGGCTGATGGACTTCAAATTTCCAGCCCCAACTTTCCTTTGCTGAGGTGCAGTGCCAGGGATTGGAGTGTGGACAGACACAGGGGGTAGGGGTATTGGGGGGGGGTTGTTAGTGTTAGCTTTGGGCAGTGTGAAAGAGTGTAACAGACACTCTCAGCTTAGACAACTGTAGCCAACAACCCTGCTGGGAAGCCATAGTCCTGTCTAAATAATGTGTCTGGGTTTCAGGCAGTCTGAAACCTGGATGCATGATTCCAAACCCGAACTGTCCGGGTAAATCCTGGACAGGTGGCAACCCTAATGGAGAGGAGCCGCTGTCTCCTGTCCATTCATCTCCAGTGCAGCTGAGGCTACAGAGAAAGGGACTGGGAAATCTGTGTCCTCAGTCCCTTTCCCTGTCTCAAAGGGGAGATGTCTGTTAAGACCCCTGACATCTCACCAAAGTCTCCCAACAGGGCTGGTAAAAAAAAAAAAAAAAAAAACAATTGTTCTAAAAATGTAAAAGGTTAAATTGGAAAAATATTTTTTTTTTTTTATAAAAAACACACTGACACCCCTGACACAGTCCATGTGTCATCAGTGCTGCATATTAGTGCCAATGTCATGTGACATTAAAAAAAAAGTATCGGTATCGGTGAGTACTTGAAAAAAAAGTATTGGTACTTGTACTCGGTCTTAAAAAAGTGGTATCGGGACAACCCTAATTGTCACTGTACCAATGACACTGGCTGGGAAGGGTTTAACATCTAGGGCGATCACATGTGCCTAACTATGTGTAATGTGTGTAAAGTGTGCTGCTTTTTACTAAAGACCTCTCAGTTTCTCCTCCCTGCTTCGCTCCCTCTGTACAGAGCTCTGTATTGTTTACCAACACAGAGCTCTGAGCTGTGATTGGACACAGCCAATAAGCAGGTCCCAGCCGTGAATCATGGGCCGGTGTTCTGTTGAGAAGTGCCCGGCTATCGAATAGTGCCCGGGTGGAACTGCGCATGCGCCACACGGAGCCGCAGAACAGCTGAGTTTACAATCAGCTGTTGTCTCGCGTTGCCGAGGCACGTTCATGTAGGAGAGCGGCAGATATTTACATGAAGGGGGCGGATATTTACATGAAGGGGTTGGATATTTACATGATGGGCAGTGCTAGGGTGGAATTTTTATCGATGGCCAAACAAATCTGCTAAAGAAATCTTTATCTAATAAAGCAAAAGCCGCCCTTCAATTGACTAAATACACCCCGCAAGCGTTCAAATTGAATAGCAGATAAAGATTTATTTTGCAGATTTCTTTAGCCAGCGATAAAAATTCCGCACCCAGCACTGCTCATCAAGTAAAAATTTGCCCGCTTCATGTAAATATCTGCCTCTCTCCCACATGAGCAATGCGAGACAACAGCTGATCGTAAACTCAGCCGCTCTGAATCTCAGTTCTGCGCATGCACGGCGCATGCGCAGTTCCGGGCAGGCATTTTTCGATAGGGGTGTAACGGCACCTCAAGTATGAAAGGGGTTAACGCCGTTTAGGATATTCCCTCTCTGAACACACATCCGCTGGCGACACTCCACAGTCAGGCGACCGCTTCCCATAGGAATAATTCTTCCAGATATACGAGACAAACGCTCTGTATATTTCCAACTGGTCTGACCCTTTTATTGAGAAAAGCAGGCCCTTATATACACAAAAAGAATACTGTAGTCCAAATAAACAACTCCACCCACAACATCACACAATGGTTACATAACGAGCTCCCAATACACATCTGACATCTCTTAGCAGACAGCAGGTGAGGTCATTAGCTAATCCCTTTTCATCTTAAATGACTATGCATAACCTTTATGTTCCCCAGACTGTCTGTCTGCTACTTTACAATACACACAAGTACAGAGTTAATTATCACAATGAAAGATCCTCAGAAGCCATCCTAGATTCATTTACATCACAACAGGCAGGTGGCACATCAGCATCTCTCAATTAACTTGTTGAGTTTAGGATCAACAAACAGTTACTAGTTATTTACAGATATCCTGGGGAATATGGTGGATTAATATTACAGACCCATTTTAGGTAGTCCAAGATATATTCTTAATGTCCATTATTTTCTTGCTCACCCTGTGCCCAAAGTGACCCCTGTCACAGGGGGTATTTCTCGACAGGACACCGAGACTTGCTGACAGGCTCCTGCTGTGTACAATCACAATGGGAGCCGGGCGGTGGCACACATGAGCGCGCCCCTAAACCCGGAAGTAGGCATCGATGTACAGGTGCGCCACTTTGCCTATAGCCGCCGCTCGTCCGCAGTACATTGCGAGCAGCAAGTGGTTAAATAAAATAATGACAAATGTTAAAGGTATGTCGTTCTTTCTAACATATGAATATTTTTGGTGACCCCGCTGCTTGCAGAAGCTGCATGTGAGTGGAGCTGGCATGTACATTTGGATGTAGGCTGCAGAGACTGAGTTTGCAGTTTAAAAATCATCAAAGTTGGTTATCCGTGGGCGCTAACATAAAAATATTTGTGGTCTATTCTGGGACGGCATATGTATTTACATAGGAATCAGATTTTATCGTAGCTCAGACTCCACATTCACGCTGAGCCATCCGTTCTATTAATCTCACAAATTACATTTTTATCTGTTTGTGTCATCTCCCGCTCCCAGTAAAATGTGTTTTTTATTGCTCTTCTTACCATAAGTGGGCCTGCCATCAGTGGTTGCAACCGATATACTATTTTTATTCTGCTTTTACGAATGACTTCACTCAAGCCAAAATTGCCAGTAACATTGGGCTGTGGGCAAGTCATGTTTACTATGAGTCACTGAAGTATCTGTACTGAATGTTAGAAAACAGTTGCAGCAGGTGTGTTCACATCTGCCACCATATCACTGTAATAGGACTGTGCTTTTTTGGATGAAATTACCCTGTGTAGAGTATATAGGGGGTGTGGTGCCATGGCAATAATTCACACAGACGGGTGCAATAATGAACTTGTATTGAAGAATGCAGTGACGGTTCACAACGGAACCCGGGAGAGAAACTGCCCGCCCATTGCAGCAATGAGGATGGGGCGATGCTCTGCCGGACTGACAGTGTCTGTATAAAGAGCAGAGTGCGGCCTGGCTTTCTCATGCCGAATTGGGAAGATATCCACAGGAATCAAGGACGCTACGCCTTCCCTTCTTGTCAGGAACTTTTCCCTACCACTAGTACTGTCCCTGACAGACGGGGTACCTCTCCCTACGCTACCCACTTTCATAAAGCACGCCATACCTGGGAGCCAGTGCCTTAAATAGGCTCTTCTGCCTGACCCAAGATGGCTGCTAGAGTCACATGGGGCGTCATCATCCAATAGGATAGCGTCCCATAGAAAAAGGGGTTGGGACTTTAAATGAGGCTCATAAGGACATGTGCCTCCATTCCTTTTGTACAGAAGAAAAAGGGTTAGGTACTTTATATGAGGAGTGTACACAACAGTCGATGTAGTGAACAGAGTCATAGTATAAATGCATAAGCAAGAATAAGTGCATATAAAGGACAATCTTTATTGTATTATCCATCAACAATGAATGACCATATAAGAACATAATTAGAAACAATTCATCAAAACTGTCATTGCAACATGCTACAGTGTACAAATAAAATCAAACATTGATGTATGTTGTAAAAGAGCCAATAGGATTGCAGCATATCGTGCACGTGTTTCGTGACACAATCACATCATCAGGAGCGAGAGCAATTCAAATATCTTTAAAAAAAAGGGGGATATGTATACATGCATGAATAGCAATATCTCTGGAGGGTGATGATGTATCAACCCAAAGAAAAGCAATTTCAAAACGAATGTATTTTACTCACAAAACAGCTCCCATTTGTCAACATTTGGTGCTGACAACCAAAGTTCACCCCAAATGTGTCCATCCCGGGAACTGAGGGGGCTAAACCAGCGCACAACGGGTTGCAATATGAGGACCACAGAGAAAGTGTGAATATCCATTTGGAAGACATAGTTGGCTCAATTGGCTGTCCCGAAAGGAATCTATAAGAATAGTAATGTATATATGAATGATTTATTTGGTTATACCAAAGGTATAGATTGACAATAGGATAGCTTCCCAAGTGACCCAAGGAAACCATAGAAGAACCATGTTCCTCTTGACATCCTCCTCCAACAGTGCCGCTGCGGGGGAGCGCCATTTGTCGTGAGGAGAAAGTAGACTGCACATGCCTACAATTGGCTACTCTGCATCCACAACGGGGCTAAAATTATGTCATAGGCAGTCGTGTGTTTCTGTACCAAGCTCAATATTTAAGATGAGACCCAAAGAAGAACAAAATAAATGCAGGGACCACATGACTATGGGGGGGGGGGGGGACAGGTTTGGAATGGGTTAAGGTGTGAGTTTAGTGTGAAAGAGTGTAGGACCCACCAAATTGGTGGTTGAAGGTCAGGTGGGCAGATGTCAAATGTTGGAAATATTATGGTCTGGGGTTGCTTTTCTGCTTCAGGGTCTGGGCAACTTGCAGTCATCCAGTCAACTATGAATTCTGAATCCTATCAAAGTGTGTTTAAGGAGAATGTGAGGCCATCTGTCGAAAAGTTGAAGTTAAACCATAAATGGATCTTTTTAACACAACAATGATCTAAAGCACAACAGAAAATTCACAAAGGAATGGCTCAAAAAGACAAAATAGAGGGTTATCGACTGCTCTAGTCAAAGCCTTGATTTAAATCCCATTGAAATGCTTTGGTGAGATTTGAAAGAGACAGTTCATGTAAGGAAACCCACAAACCTTGCAGCTTACAACTGGAAAACAAGGATTTTTTTAACAGTGAAGTCGTCAAAAATTTCAAGTCAA
The DNA here is from genome assembly GCA_029206835.1 of Rana muscosa. Lineage (NCBI taxonomy): Eukaryota > Metazoa > Chordata > Amphibia > Anura > Ranidae > Rana > Rana muscosa. Next base: position 45,852,256 of record CM055116.1, on the reverse strand, counting down.
AATTAAAAACTGGTGGACAGTTTTGCAAAACTCTTACAACAAGTAATTTCTGCTATGGGGGGCAATACCAGCTTCTGAGGCCAAGAGTGTACTTTTCCACCCTACACTGATAATTTGTTTTAAATAAATGTAGCGCCCTGCTCCCAATGAGTGGGCGCTATGTGTTAAAATTATAGTTGTCTGAGCAATAGTTTGGCTCAGAAGGATTGTGTTCAAATTATACTTCTGTTTCAGTTCAGCTGGTTGCATGATTTTCCCCCTGACAGTGGGTGTCGCTGTCACCACTGGTCAGGTTTGGAAAGGCAACAGGCTGGATGCATTGGGTATCTCTTTCCCAGAAGCAGCCCAGGGTGCGTGGTCAACCCGCTGGGCATTCTGGGAGAGGGTACTTAAGGGACAGACACCATTTTGTCGGAGTTTGTTGGTGGTGGGCGCCTCTCGATCTCGACCTGAGGGCCCCCCTGGCCTCAGGGATGCGCTGCCTGAGGCTCCGTTGTGGGATGTAGGCCCAGGAGTCGCTGGGGGCCTACTGATCCTGGGATGATCCTGTGTCGCCTTGCCTGCAGGAAGGGACCGAGCAATTGAGGACTTAATTGGAGGATGTATCAAAATCGACCTCACAGTGCTGCCGGAACGGCTGGAAGATCCTGGCACTGAGAGCTGTGTTCTTTATTCAGAAGGTAACCCAGTGAGTGGTTGCACAAGTCTGTGGCAGAGACTATAGGTGATCGAGCTACGCACCGGTTGCTAGGCCGGTGAGATTGGGCCTATCCGGTGGTTGCTGAGTCCAGCGTGGAGACAGTTGTTCCTCTGGACCCAAGAAAAATAGGATTTTTATAACAGCTTACCTGTAAAATCCTTTTCTTGGAGTACATCACGGGACACAGAGCGACATAGTCATTACTAATGGGTTATATAGATACCGTCAGGTGCTGGCACTGGCAACTTCCAAAACCGGAAGTACCCTCCCCTATATAAGCCCCTCCCATCCGGGAGCACCTCAGTTTTGTAGCAAAGCAATAAGTGTCCCTAAAGAGGGGCGGGAGCTCTGTGTCCCGTGATGTACTCCAAGAAAAGGATTTTACAGGTAAGCTGTTATAAAAATCCTATTTTCTTTCTCGTACATCACGGGACACAGAGCGACATAGTCATTACTAATGGGATGTCCTAAAGCAATGCCAAATGAGGGGGGGGATACACCATATATAAGCTGAGCGCTATCAGACATGAGGATCTTTTGCGGCCTGCAACACACTGCGCCCAAAGGCGACATCCTCCTGACTTCTAACGTCCACCTGGTAGGACCTAGTAAACGTGTGTACCGAAGACCATGTTGCGGCCTTACAGATTTGAGCCAGGGAGGCCTGGTGATGCACTGCCCATGAAGTTCCAACTGCTCTCGTGGAGTGCGCTCTAACTTTGAACGGAGGTGGTCTCCTTCTCAAGCCATAAGCTTGCATAATGACCTGTCGAATCCACTTGGCTAAAGTAGACTTTGACGCTGCCTGACCCTTTCTGGGGCCTTCCGGCAGAATAAACAAAGTATCCGTTCTGCGAATCTGAGCAGTGGCTTTTAGATAAGCTTTAACTGCTCTTACTACATCCAAAGAATGCAATAACTTTTCCTCTACCGAAGTAGGTTTGGGGAAAAAAGAAGGAAGAACCACATCTTGGTTCAAATGAAACCTCGATACCACCTTAGGAAGAAAGGCTGGATGAGGACGTAACACTACTCTGTCCTTATGGATAACCAGATATGGCTCCTTACAGGACATAGCTGCTAATTCCGATACTCTTTTAGCCGAACAAATGGCTACTAGAAAAATCAATTTCCTGGTGAGAAGCACCAAGGAAATATGCTGTAATGGTTCAAATGGTTGTTTCTGTAGAACCGACAGAACCAAGTTTAGATCCCATGGACATATGGGAATATTAACCGGAGGACTAATACGCATCACTCCTTGTATAAAGGCTTTGACTAGTGAATGCGAAGCCAAGGGCCTTTGAAAAAATATTGACAAGGCCGAAATCTGACCCTTGATAGTACTCAAGGCAAGCTTCCTATCTACAGCCCACTGTAGGAAGTCCAGAATCCTACCTATTACGTACTTATGTGGATGCCATTTCTTGGCCTCACACCACGCGATGTACGCCTTCCAGATTCTATAGTAGATCTGCCTGGATACCGGCTTCCTGGCATTGATCATGGTAGATACCACAGCATTAGAGAGCCCTCTCTTTTTTAGAATGTGGGCTTCAATAGCCAGGCCGTCAAACCTAGGGCTGGTAAGGAAGGGTGGTATATCGGTCCTTGCGAAAGCCGGACGACGTGGGAGAGTCCAAGGACTCCCCACTGAAATTTTACAATCTCTGCGTACCACGCTCTTCGGGGCCACGCTGGAGCCACCGGAATCACTGGTTTCTTTTCTACCCTGATTCTGCGGAGTAATCGAGGTAACCATTGGCGGTGTGAATGCATATATCAGCTTGAACTGATCCCAAGGGAACACTAGGGCATCCGAGCCGCAAGCTAGGGGATCCCTTGTCCGAGAGACAAACCTGTCCCCCTTTGCGTTGAATCTGGATGCTAGAAGATCTACATCCGATGTTCCCCACCGCTGACATATTGTCCAGAAAACCTCGGGGTGAAGGGACCCTTCCTCTGGGCCTAATTGCTGGCGACTTAGAAAGTCCGCCTTCCAATTCTCCACTCCTGGAATGAATACCGCAGATATGGCTGGGACATATTTTTCTGCCCATTTCAGGATGTAATTTACTTCCCTCTGGGCTGCACGACTCCTGGTGCCCCCCTGATGATTGATATATGCCACTGCTGTGGCATTGTCTGATTGAATTCTGACAGGGGACCCTTGGAGTTTGGATGTCCATGCTACTAGGGCATACCGGGCTGCTCGTATCTCTAAGAGATTGATGGGCAGGGCCTTTTCTGCATCCGACCATCTGCCCTGGAGAGACTATTGCTCCAGTACTGCTCCCCAGCCTATAAGGCTGGCATCTGTAGTGACCACCTTCCAAGAAATCGGACTGAAGGATTTCCTTTTTTCCAGATTCTGGGGAACCAACCACCAACGGAGGCTCTTGCGAACGGAAGGGGACAAGGACATTGTAAGTCTAGGGCCTGAACTTTTTTGTTCCAGGCTGACAGTATGGCCCCTTGCAAATTCCTTGAATGGAATTGACCGTAGGGTACTGCTTCGAATGATGCCACCATTTTTCCCAGCAGCCTCATATACAGGCGTATGGACGGCTGTCTTTTTTGTACCCACTAAGTGGATCAAATCTTTCAAAGACAACACCTTTCCTCGAGGCAAGAATATTTTTCTCTGGCCTGAATCCAACCTTAGCCCCAAGTATTCCAGACTTTTGACTGGTTTTTAGGGCTGACTTGTCTCGGTTGATAATCCAACCGTGAGATTCCAGATACTTGATCGTCTTGTGAACGACCACGTCTAGTTTTTTCACTGAGTGGTCTATCAGCAACAAGTCATCCAGATATGCCATTATCATTACACCTTGTGTTCTTAGATTGGCCAATAAAGGGCCAGAATTTTTGTAAACACTCGTGGTGCTGTGGCCAAACCGAAGGGTAAGGCTCTGAACTGAAAATGGCGCCCTTCTACTGCAAAGCGTAGAAATTTTTGGTGGACTGGAAAGATGGGAATGTGCAAATAAGCATCTTTGATGTCGATCGTGGCTAACCAATCCTCCCCTTGTAGGGCAGTGGCCACCGATCGGATCGACTCCATCGGAAAGTCCTGATATACAGGAATTTGTATAGCCCTTTTAGAATTAATATGGGCCTCCCGTCCGCGTTTGCTTCGGGACTGTAAAGAGGTTTGAGTAAAACCCGAACCCTCATTCTTCCAGGGGAACCTCCATAATTACTCCTTGGAGCAATAGTTGTTCTAGTGCCAACAGGAGGGACTCTCTTCCGGGGATCCCTTGGCACGTTTGACCTCAAAAATGGGAAGGAGGAGAGTCTTTTAACTCCAAACTGTATCCCAAACCTACTGCGGAGAGCACCTATCTGTCTTGATCGTGTCCCGCCAGGTCTCTTGCGAACAACTGGAGTCCTCCCCCCACCCGACTGAGTGGGGGCTTCAATGAATTTAACTTTGGGGGTGGTTTTGTACCTCCCCTGACCCAGGGTTTCTCATTACCCTGCTACTGTCCCTGTTTTTTACCCCCGGGATTTGACCGAGGAGGCCGTCGGAACTGTTACACAGCCGATGCCCCAGGGACTGGAGAAGCAGGCCTCTTAAAGAGGGACCTCTAACTCTGCTTTTAACCGGCAAGAGCGTATTTTTACCGCTGGAAATTTTCTGGATATATTTGTCCAGGTTTTCCCTGAATAAGCGTTCACCATGAAATGGGACGCTAACCAGCCATTCTTTACAGGGAGCTTCAGCAGACCAGTTTTTGAGCCATAGGAGCCTACGCATATGTACTATAGACAGCGTAAGGCGGGAGGCCTGATGGACTGAATCCTCTATGGCGTCAACCGCAAAGCCTAAGGCTCTAGGTAGATCAGCTAGGGCAAAGCCTGCTGATCTGTCAAGTCCCTCAAGACCTGTTTCAACTGATCCTTCACTGCTTAGCAGACCCCAATAGCTGCTACTGCTGGTTGTATCACCAAGCAGATTTTCATAAGGACTCCAATCTTTTATCTATTGGGTTCTTGAACATTTGGACATTATCCACTGGACATGTCAGTGATTTATACATACAAGAGATGGCTGCGTCCACTGTAGGGACCTTCCATTTTTTTTTTTTTTTTTTTGATGAACTTATCCTCCATGGGATAGACCACCGGAAATCTCTTGGGGGAATAAATATTTTCTCAGGACGTTCCCAATCCTGGTAAATGAGCCCTTTCAGTAAAGGGTGAAGTGGAAAAGAACAAACAGTCTGGGGGCTTCTAGCGACCCCAACGAGGATACAGTAGTGGTTGATGGTTCCGCAAGGTGCATTTTTAAATGCTGATCGGACCATGTTAGTCAGAGACTGAACCCATAATCTTTCAGCTTAAGATGCTGAGAAAAGGTTCCCCCACTGTTGATTCCTCTATAACAGAATCAACCTCATCCTGATCCCCTTCAGGCAGGTCGATCCCTGTATGGGACTGTTGCTCTGCTAACAGGCACTCTGAAGGAGGAGACGGAGATCGGGCGTGCTTTCCCTGACAGGGAGGCAGCGATAAATGTTGACAATCTCTCTCTAATCTTCCCAGAGCTGAGGAAAAAACCTCCTCTGTTACATACACAGGAGCAGGTGAACTGAGGACAGCCACAGTACCAAGTACCCTGCGGGGTCTCTACGGTCACTTACCTCTGAACTTCAGGGGAGACTGGTGCAGCAGGAGTATGCCCAAGATCCTCCGAGCCCGATGAGACCCCCTTCGCTTCCTGGAAGATTCAGTTCCGGAGCTTCTGGACGGCATATTCCTAAGCCTAAAGCTGAGGTATTCCAGCCGTAATACACCACTTTTACTGAGAATAGTCTAGCACAATTGCTGCTATATCACAGTTGGTGTCTACTAATGTGCCTTTCTAGGGGATGCCTGTATCAACCGCTTGCTGTATGCCTTTAAATGTTGCCAGCTCTGTCTCTGTACTTCATAGCCAGCTCACTACAATATTGTGTTTTTTTTTAAACTGCTGGGACGCCCGCACATGCGCAGAAGCGCTGCGGCGCGCACAGAGCGTCATCCCCCAGGCTCCGCCCCCTTTCCCGGCTCACCTCTATATATAGAGGCGCGTGCACGCGCACGCGCGCGGGCACGTGCGCCTTCGGCGCTAATTTCAAATATGGTAACAAGGGACAGGAGCCAGGGCCCCTCTTTGCCGCAGGCCGGGGGATGGACGAGCACTGCAACATGGCAGAGGAAGCAGTTTCCTATAAGAGAACTCACCATCTGCCTGGACTTTGCTCTGCTGAGAAGAAGCTAGTCCACATGACAAGAAAACATTCCACAGCGGCCTCTAGTGGACAAACACAGGTACCGCAGTCTAATATATTAAATATATATAAAAAACATTTTTTTTTTTTTTTTTTTCTTGACCACCATTAAAAATTATTACATTTTTTTTAGTAGTTACAGGCATGCACAGAATTTTGCGGGAATACCATTAGGTAACAGACAGAAAGACAAATTAGGCTTGGGGGTCCCCCAATAGAACCAAGTTCCTGGGGGCCCCCACTTACCTGTTCCCCGCCGCAGGACTTTGTTTGGTCCACAAAAGCCCAAACTTCACCTATCACGGCAGGCATTGTAATCAAACCTTCAGGGACCGGGTTCCCAAGGATTCCACTCCCCTGGACCTGTATAGCACCCTGCACAGAAAACATCTTGGTCGTGGGTATGACCAGAGCTCTGGATCCCAGGGTCCAGCTCTCCTAAGAGAAGCATTACAGGCAAAACCTTGCTCTTCTCTGCAAGGCCCGGGTACCGACCGTTTAGCTATGAAGCTTTTTTGGTCGGATCCGGAATAGCTTACTGAGGCCCAAAAGAACCTGTACGCAAGCTCAGTGAAAAACACATGTTTCTTCTTGGCCAACACCTTAGACACTGGCAAAAAAACTGAGGTGCTCCCGGATGGGAGGGGCTTATATAGGGGAGGGTACTTCCGGTTTTGGAAGTTGCCAGTGCCAGCACCTGACGGTATCTATATAACCCATTAGTAATGACTATGTCGCTCTGTGTCCCGTGATGTACGAGAAAGAAATTCCTGTGATCCGCAAGTAAGGTACCTGAGTCCTCCCCATTCCTTCAACCCCTCTGTTGGAAACTTTAATCAATAAAACCCCTTTAAAGAGACTTTGTGTTGGTGCAAACTTTCTTCTGGACAACTCTTCAAGGAGAACCCCTGAGACGAGCGTATGGAACAGTGAGGTAACGTGCAAGGCCCAAAATTAAACCAGCAGCTCCTACGGGGGTATCGCTACATAAATGGTTAAAAATTCAAAGTTTTCCTTGTGTTTTATTCACGTATATCACCTTTATCTGTAGGCACTTGAATGGAATGGACAGAGTTCCTGTGTAACTAGGAGAGGGAACAGGTCTAAAAAAAGGTTAATTATGTGAGTTTAGTCTGGTGTAGGTCTTACCAGATTTTTGGTTAAAGTGACATGAGCAGGGTGGAGTTGCAAGGGTTGTTCCTGCAAAGGCTGCTGGTATTTATTCTTGAAAGTTCATGTGAAGAGGTACATTTTTCCCTATCCACCTGCCTTTGATTTTAAGTCAAGGATTATTAGGATGTAAAAAATTGTCACAGCAGCTTGCAAGGTCAGGGGTCTTTGAGGGGCCGATGAATACTTGAACTGTTACAAAACTGGGCACGGTGCTCCAGCTTGATTGGTCATTGGTGGTAGACATGTGCATGACGAAAAACATTTTTTAGTTTAGTTTCAGTTCGTTAATTTAGCTATTTCGTTATGTTAAATTCAGATCGTTCAATTCCTATTCGAGATTCGTATTCGGAATCCGTATTCAGAATTTTTTTAATTTTCTTCAAATTTTTTTCAAATTTATTGTTTGTTTTTTTTTCGATACAAAACATTCAAATCGATAAATTTTAAATCGTCAAAACCAAAATGTTATATTTTTTTTCAATTTGAATGCGGCAAAGTGAACAAACAAAATTAAAATCTTCATCAAATGATTACAATGACTCTTTAAAATGGAAGTAAACCCTCTGACAAGTTTTACCTACAGGTAAGCCTAGATTTAAGCCTCGTACACACGGCCGAGAATCTCGTCGTTAAAAACACGTCGTTTTTTTTGACGAGATCCTTGGACAAGAAACTTGTCCCGGCCGAGAGTACACACGCTCCTTTCAAAGAACCCGCGGTTCTTTGAATGGAGCGAACACGGTGACGTAATCGAATACGACGAGCATGCGCTCGTCACATTCGATGCCGTCGCCGCCATCTTGGTACACCCTACCTATGCCTAGGAAGCTACCGCGCATGCGTCAAAGTCATTTCACGCATCTGCGGGCTTCCCGGAGGACAGGTAAGTGTACACACACACAATTTTCTCGTCAAGAAACAGGCTGACGAGAATCTCAACGAGAAAATAGAGAGCAGGTTCTCTATTTTCTCGCCAAGATTCTAGTCGGTTTTCTTGACGAGAAACCATACACACGAACGAATTTCTCGGCAAGAAATCTCTGCCAGCAAGTTTCTTGCTGGTTCTTGCCGAGAAACTCGGTCGTGTGTATGAGGCTTAAGGCTTACCTGTAGGTGTTTGCAATATCTCCTAAACCTACACGGTTTAGGAGATATTTGCCAAAAAGAATGCACCGATGTCTACGGCGCATGCACGATGTAGACAACGGCGCAGGCGCACTGAGCATGCCGGTTTTGTGAATGGGTAATGCCGGCTTTGATGGCTCCCACGCGCATGCGCGGACTGTCGTCTTCGCCGCTCCGGCCAATCACAGCACCGGAGCGGCGATACCCGGAAGTAACCTCCGGGAGAGATGTCTGCGGCCGGAGAGGGAGACGAGGACGGCTTCGGGGGCTTCGATCTAAGGTAAGTAATTCATAATGAGCTAGTATGCTAGTCATACTAGCTCATTATGCCTTTGTCTTGCAGGTTTTTATTTTTATTTATTTTTAAATTTGGGGTTTACAACCACTTTAACCACTTGCCGACCAGCCGCCGTCATTATACGGTGGCAGTTTGGCTCTCCCGCACAAATTGCCATGTATGGCAGCTCGCGCAGGCGCAGTTGTGGGCAGGCGCTCGCCGCCGCCGACATGCTCTCGCCCCCACTGCACGCTGCGGGAGCATGTCCGCGGGTCGGGCGGACTCGATGTCCGCCGGCGACCCGCGATCGCATAGTAGAGAGGCAGAACGGGGATCTGCCAGTGTAAACAAGCGGATCCCCGTTCTGATCGGGAACAGCGATCTCTGTCATGTCCCAGTGAGCCCACCCCCGCTACAGTTATAACACGCTGAGAGAACACACTTAACCCCTTGATCATGCCCTAGTGTTAACCCCTTACCAGCCAGTATCATTTTTATGTTGATCAGCGCATTTTTATAGCACTGATCAATGTAATAATGTCACTGGTCCCCAAAAAGTGTCATTTGGGGTCAGATTTGTCCGCCGCAATGTCGAAGTCCTGCTAAAAATTGCAGATCGCCACCATTACTAGTAAAAAAATAAATAAAAAAAAATAAAAGTCCCTAAATCTATCCCATAGTCTATCCAATATACGCCTATTGTGATTTTATTTATTTTTTCCCAAAAATATGTAGAAGAATATATATTGGCCTAAACTGATGAATAAATGTGTTTGTATATATATATATATATATATATATATATATATATTATTTTTTTATTTTATTTATTATAGCAAGAAGTAAAAAAATAGTTTTTCTTTCAAAATTGTCACTCTTTGTTTATAGCGCAAAAATGAAAACCGCAGAGGTAATCAAATACCACCAAAAGAAAGCTCTATTTGTGGGAAATTTTGTTTGGGTACAGCGTCGCACGACCGCGCAAAATATTAGTTAATGTGACGCAGTGCCGTATCACAAAAATAGGCCTGGTCATTAAGGGGGCAAATCCAGCCGGTCCTTAAGTGGTTAAATCACCTTTGGCTTAACAAAAACAGCTTTAAAATGGTACACTAATAACACACATAGTCTTTAATTTCAGAAATATGTTTACAGTACAAATTCGAATAGAATTCAATGTAAAATTCGATTTGAATTTCAATTAGAATTTTCGAAATTCGAACGAATTTCTTTTCGTCATTAGGAGCATTTGGTAAACTTAGTTTATACATCCGAATCTCCGAATAACAAAACATTTGTCCGAATATTAATTCAGAACTAAACAAACCGCACATGTCTAATTGGTGGTTCTCCTAGGAGCTAGGTCCCCTTTAGTTTGGTAATGTCTTCCAGCTGGTGGGGCACGGCTGAGGACAAGGGCAATCCTAGTTATAAATTGTGCCTTTAAAGACAACCTAAGACCCCTCTCCTGGCTGCACGGTCAAAATTTTAGTTTTTAGACAGACCAAGATCGACAAATCCTTTAGTCACGGAGATGTATCGTTTTTCAGTCCGTCTAAAACCATAAAGCAAACTTGAGTAAGCAGCTCACTACATACCATGCCACTGAGTTTAACGGTTTGTCCACGACCTCACGACCTAAACCATGTAATTCGTTTTACAGTCGATTAACCGCATACTTTATCCCTTATCATTTTTTTATATATATATTCATCTTGAAATATAACTAAAACATTTTAGTCGACTAAATTAATACTATTTTAGTCTACTAAAATACGACTAAAACAATTGAGATGACTAAAATACAACTAAAACTAAAATGGCATTTTAGTCAAAAGACTAATGCCGCGTACACACAACCATTTTTTCTGTCATGCAAAAAAACGAACTTTTTCTCGACGTGATTCGTCCTGATTCCTCTCAAGCCTGCCTTGCGTACACACGTTCAGGAAAAAAAAAACCACTTGAGCAAAGCGCGGTGACGTACAACACGTACGACAACACGTACGACGGCACTATAAAGGGGAAGTTTCATTCGATTGGCACCACCCTTTGGGCTGCTTTTGCTGATCTTGTGTTAGTAAAGTTTGGTGAGAGACGATTCGCGCTTTTCAGCCTCGTGCTCTTCAGTCTGTTACAGCGTGACGTGTGACGAATGTGCCATCTCCATCACAAATGCTAGTTTTACCAAATGCTAGTTTTCCCCTCAGGAAAATCGTACACACGAGCGGTTTTCGCAATGAGAAAAAGAACGTCGGGAAAAACGACGAGAAAAAATAGAGCAGGTTCTAATTTTTTTGCGGGCAGTTTTCTCGTTGAGAAAACTGCTATAGAGCATACACACGACTGGTTTTCACGACCAATCTAAAAAATGGGAGTTTTCTCGTCATGAAAAACGGTCGTGTGTACGCGGCATAAGACTAAAACGAAATTTAAATTTTACTAATTCTGTAGTGCATGTTCAGTCCAGCAGTATATACCGTATATACTCGAGTATAAGCCGAGTTTTTCAGCACATTTTTTTTGTGCTGAAAATGCCCCCCTCGGTTTATACTTAAGTCTGTGTCCATCTTCACTTTGTGCGCCTGATCCTGGCCAGTTGTAAGTCCCCTGGACCCCAAACTTGGCACATATGTAGCCCCTCTACAAGTGTGCAAAGTTTGTTGTTCAGGGAACCTACGGTCAGGGAGCACAGATTTTTCAAAGCCGGGCACCCCTTCCATACACTCCCATGTTAAATGTCAGTCTAGTCACACAGCGCCGGACATCAGGTAGGGAGATTGGACACAGTGAGGCATGGGCACAGTGAGGCTTGGGCACAGTGAGGCTTGGGCACAATGAGGCATGGACACAGTGAGGCAAAGTGAGGCACAGTGAGGCATGCAGATGGACACCCTAGGCTTATACTCGAATCAATACGTTTTCCCAGTTTTTTGTGGTAAAATTAGGTGCCTCGGCTTATATTCGGGTCGGCTTATACTCGAGTATATACGGTAATGAGTTTGGAAATTGTACAGAAATGTTAACTAATGCATTACAATTTAATTATACCCATTCGATTTTAGACGACTAAAATTAGTTTTAGTCGACTAAAATGTACTGGAGATTTTAATCGACTAAAACGTAGGACTTTTTAGTTGACTAAAATATACTGGAGATTTTGTTGACTAAATACGACTAAAACTAAAACAATTGCAGAAGACTAAAATGGGACTAAAACTAAAATGCCATGTTAGTCCTAAGACTAAATCAAAATTTGCTGCCAAAATTAACACTGCATCTCATGTGTGAGATTCAAATATGAATTTCGTTTTTTGCCTGGAGTTTAGTTTTAATTGCAAGTAAATGTATACTATTGAAACCTTTGTTACACATGCTTTAAGTGATACTAAACACACACAGTTTAATTGACATTGTCTCTTTTATTTCTGTATGTGGATGATGGCACTGTAATTATTTTAATTAAAAAAAAAAACATCTAAGTACCTTCTTCCTAATCAATACACAGCTGTCACATGACCCAGATCCAGGGGAGGGCTGGCGGTCTTAGGCCTGGGGGGCAAGTCCAGTCAAGTGGCCCACTGAACGGCCGAATCAGCTCACCATCCATGGCCCACCTGGTTTTTCAATGCAGCCTCACCAGTGCCCATCAGTGCAGCAAACTCCAGTGCCCATCAATGCTGCCTGATCACTGGGGCAGGTTACGTGGGGTGTATGGGGGGGAGATGGGGGGTCAGCTAGGGGTGTCAGGGTCTCTCACCTCAGCGATCTCAGCTCCGCAGGTCCTTGCACGCCACGGTCTTCTGGGGGGGTAACGCTCCTGATCCTGGGGTCAAGTAGCAGCCAGTGCCCAGCCCTGCAGGCCTGCGTCCCGACTCCCTGGCACGCCCTGCCTCTGCCTGCTTCCAAGAATCCGGTCCCAGGGAGTTGTAGTTTCCTCTGCGCTGCTGTGTTTTACACCCACCAGAAGCTTGAGTGCGGACTACAACTCCCGGAATGCAACAGCTAGTGGTCGGCCGCCATGGCCATGCCCCCGGCCCGACTTCCTAGACCAGAATAAAAAAGAAAATGGCAGTGGGCAGCGGCTGCCGGCCATTTTGAACATAAGTTAGGTCGGCCTTGGAGGCAATTGCCACCCTGCCCCCTGGCCCAGCCCTCCCCTGCCCAGATCTCTCCCAGCCTGTCTGCAGGGAAACATAAGCAGGAGGAGCTTCTTGCCTCTGCTACTGGTCACATGTTAAAAATAAAATAAAAAAACAGCCTTTGTGATACAGAGTAACTATAAATAAATAATATCAATAAACTGTTTTAAATTGTCATACAAATATATATTTTAAATCAAATCTTTATTATTTTGTGGAAATAACATGGTGAGGGTGGATTTTTGCCAGTCAAAGGCTGTGTCACGCCCCTCCAGCCTGTGTCTTAGAATAACAGGGAGATGAAGCCTCCATTAATCTACATATAATATCCTGCCCCCATTGTGTTTAGCTGGTTAGTGGGCATGGAGGAGGAGGGAGGGAGTGGGCTGTCATTTACCACAGTGTATATGCTAGAGCTGTACGATTCTGGCTAAAATGAGAATCCCGATTTTTTTGCTTAGAATAAAGATCACATTTCTCGTGGAGTAGCATCATCTTTCACATTATACAAAAAAATTGGGCTAACTTTACTGTTTTTTTTTTTTTGTTTTTTTTTATTAATTGAAGTCTATTTTTCCCAAAAAAATTGCATTTGAAAGACTGCTGCGCAAATACAGTGTGACATAAAATATTGGAACATTCGCCATTTTATTCCCTAGGGTCTCTGCTAAAAAAAAATGTGTGGGGGGGTTCCAAGTAATTTTCTAGCAAAAAATACTGATTTTAACTTTGTAAGAAACAAGTGTCAGAAAAAGTTTCCCTCATTTACAGACCAAAGTTCATTCCTTTGATGAAAGAACGAAAAGTTACAATGTTTATAGTTATCTACCAGCTTGGACAAGTATGTGAAAAACTTGGCAGGCTGCCCGTTTTTTTCTCTTTTGACAGCCGAGTGAGCAGAGAACTCTCTACGCTCATTACATGAATGAATCGGGAAATTCTGCATAGAGATCGTGAGGGGGGTTGAATCGAGATCACAATTTTTTAACAATTAATCGTGCAGCTCTAGTATACGCCCACAGGTGTGACTCTATAATCACATGGGCTGCTCAGATGCGATAGGGAGGAAATGCTCAGCATAGAAACTCACTGCAAACTGAGCATGTGCAGGGTTGCTACTACAGCTGCTAAATCCTTAGCTGAAATAGGGACATGGACAGAAGGGGGAGATAGAGAACAGAAGAATCAACCAGTTTTTTTGCAGACTATAAAAAACGAATCTCATGGTGACTGAGCGAGTATGAACAACATGTAGTACACCATTTATTGATAGTTTTTTATGATGTGGGTTTAGAGACACATTAATTTTAGTTCTCATGCCCTTTTGCGCCGACCATATAGGTTGATCTTGAAACATGCATACAATAAACCACGGATGGCTCATTTGTATCTATGGTTTTCAAAAAAAAAAAAATTTTTAATCTTCATTTTTATTTTTTATTTTATTTATTTTTTATTTATTATTTTTTCATGATTATTTTTATTTGTTTTTATTTTATTTATTTTTTTATTTTTATTTCTCTTTCTCTTTATTTTAATTTTCATTTTTATTTTTATTTCTTGTTTATTTTTCAAATTGATTGGTGTATATCTTTGAGGTATATTTAGATGTATTGCTATATTTTATAGCTAGTTCCTATCATATTTTTATTCAAATTTTTACACATGTTTTTAATTGTTTTTTTATTTGAAGACAAAACGGCTTTTGTTCTTCTGTTAATAAAGTTTTATCTTTGGCAAACAGGAGATGATGTATCAGGAGGACGTTGGTCATCACGGCTCCGGCCAGTCACAGCGCTGCAGCCCACGATACCCGGAAGTCACTTCGGGAGAGATGGCGGCGTCAGAGGAAGGGAACGAGGGCCGCTGCGGGGGCTTTGATCTTAGGTAAGTAATTCATAATGAGCTAGTATGTTATGCATACTAGCTCATTATGCCTTTGTCTTGCAGGGTGTATTTTTTATTTATTTTTACTGAGAGGGTTTACTTCCTCTTTAAAGAGAAAGAGAGTAAAACATATTTTTTTTTTTTTCATAGACCGGGGACACATAAAGCCTACTGTACATTATTGCCATCTGTGTCCATAACAGGGGTATCCATGACCGCAAGCAAAGTAGAATAATCTTAAAGGAGACACAGACAGAAATAATGCCAGAGAAAGGTTCTATTAATTTCCTACAAAGAAAAAACAAAAACGGTGGCCAAAGTTCCACTTTAACCGATTCCGGATCGCACCACGTCTATGTACTGCAGCAGGGCGGCCCTTCAGCACAAAATTCCGTAACTGTATGTGCTTTCGATTTCCAGGTCTGGGGCGCACGCCTGCTGCCAGCGACCTGCTCACGCTGTGATTGGACAAAGCAGGAGACAATCAGCGGGTCCGTCGGTGCCCGGCGATCGTTGCCGAGAGAGGCATAATGGCGGTCTGCCTATGTATCACCGTTCAGACATGTACGGAGCTTGAATAAAATGATAAGCGAAGGACATAAATGACAGGGTGGAAGGAAAAACCAGGCAGTAGCAGGTTAAAATTTAGAGGTTGGGGATAAAAGTCATGGCTCTTACCTGATTGGACGAGCTGAGTAGTTGAGGGGAGGAGCGAAGGGGTGTCACTTGCAGTCTGGAAATCATAGGAGGAACGTCCCTCCCTCCCGCCCTGGTGAAGATGCCTGGTTAGAGTTCCTGCAGAGAATGGTCTCTGGCGGTTAGGGTCCTTGATGAGGGTATAAAACATGAGGTATAGTAATGAAACGGTGGGACCCATCTCAGGTATGGAGTCCTCCGGTTGGTCTTGTTCAGTAGACTGACCGGGTAGTTAAGGTGGTAGGGGGTCTGTGGTCAGTTAGGGTAGTCTTCGAGGCGGTGTTCTTTGATGGCTGGGGACATAACCTAACTTAAAGTGGTTGTAAACCCCCAAAAATTTTTTTTTTTTCTATCAACCTGTAAGAGAAAGGCATAATGAGCTAATATAACTAGCATAATAGCTCATTATGCATCACTTACCTTAGATCGGGGCCCCCGAAGCCGTCCTCGTCTCCCTCTTCAGCCGCAGCCATCGCTGCGGCGATAGCCGGAAGGTTACTTCCGGGTATCGCCGCTCCAGCCAATCACAGCGCCGCTCCGGCGCTGTGATTGGCCGGAGCGGCGGAGACGTCACTCTGCGCATGCGCGCGGGAGCCGTCAAATTCGGCTAGGCCCAGCGATTGCTGGGAACTAGCTGAATTTGTGAATGGGATTAACCCCATGAATGCGCCGTTGTCTACGGCGCGCATGCGCCGTAGACAGCGGCGCCTGTCATTTTACTAAATATCTCCTAAACCGTGTAGGTTTAGGAGATATTTCTTGCACCTACAGGTAAGCCTTAATCTAGGCTTACCTGAAGGTGCAAGTTGAAAAAGTGGGTTTACAACCACTTTAACAGTATCACAGATTCCAAAGTTGTGGGAGATGGTGTCATCAAGGATCTGCAACCATTTATTCGTCTTTGAGCTGGAGTGTTAACGAATGTTTTATGTTTAATTAACTTTTTTTGGTTTAATAAAAGGCCAAACCAGCCATTTAATCCCAATGCAGTTTTTGGAGTTTTTATTAAAGATAAAGGGGGTGGTAGGGTACAGGGTTACGTAATATGGTAGCAGGTGTTATCTGAACTACCCCTAGTCATGTCAGAGGGGAAGATGGAGATCTTGTGTTTCTGCTAATTGATTTTTTTTTTTTACCAAAAATTTGTAGCAGAATACATATTGGCCTAAATTGATGAAGAAATTCGATTTTTTTTTAATTTTTTTTTTTACATTTTTTTATTGGATATGTTTTATAGTAGAAAGTATAAAATATATTTTTTTTTTTTCAAAATTGGCACTTTTTTTTTGTCTATAGCGCAAAAAATAAAAACCGCAGAGGTGATTAACCACTAAAAGAAAACTCTATTTGTGGAGGGAAAAACAAGGAAATTTTATTTAGGTACAGCGTCACACGACCGGGAGATGTTCAGTGAAAGTAACGCAGTGCAGTAAAAAATGGGCTGGTCATGAAGGGACGTAAACCTTCTGGAGCTGAAGTGGTTAAATATATTTGATGCATGACTCAACCTGTAATAATCAGTTCATGTAACACAATATATTTAAGACCTGGCACTCCATTCACTGATTAATCTCGTCTTGTCACACTACTTTCCTTCTTTAATGGAGGCTGGTCGTTGTGGTGTAGCAGAGCCGTCTTTGAAATTCAGTAAGAAAACATGACCGCATGTAACTAAGTACAGGCATAACAGACCGTGCCGCTGCTATGGAGCCCCAAAACACGGACGGGCGATACTGCTGGAGATACTTAGTGATTAATCCAGGCAATAACAGTGCCTTTATTTTGGATATATGTAAAGCTGAACTCCCAATTGCATCAAAAATTAGTTTAGGTGATGTATGTATTCATTTAAAAAAAAATCATCAAGTATATTGCTAATTATAATATTATACAGGATTTATATAGCGCCAAATTTGCGCAGCGTTTTACAAAATGAAGGCAGATGTTACAGTTACAATACAATTTGGTACAAGAGGAATCAGAGGGCTGATCGTTAGAGCCAGTGGCGGCTGGTGCTCAAAATTTTTGGGGGGGCGCAAACAAACTGAAAAAAACCCCATCAATTGCCACCACTGTGCCCATTAAACGCAGCTACTGAGCCCAAACGCCACCAGTTTGTCCCCTCAAATGCAGCCAGTTTGTCCCCTCAAATGCAGCCAGTTTGTCCCCTCAAATGCAGCCAGTTTGTCCCCATATACAGCCAGTTTGTCCCCATATACAGCCAGTTTGTCCCCATATACAGCCAGTTTGTCCCCATATACAGCCAGTTTGTCCCCGTATACAGCCAGTGTGTCCCCGTATACAGCCAGTGTGTCCTCATATACAGCCAGTGTGTCCTCATATACAGCCAGTCTGTCCCCATATATAGCCAGTGTGTCCTCATATATAGCCAGTGTGTCCCCCATATACAGCCAGTGTGTCCCCATATACAGCCAGTGTGTCCTCATATACAGCCAGTGTGTCCTCATATTCAGCCAGTGTGTCCCCATATACAGCCAGTTTGTCCCCATATATAGCCAGTGTGTCCCCATATACAGCCAGTGTGTCTCCCATATACAGCCAGTGTGTCCCCCATATACAGCCAGTGTGTCCCCATATACAGCCAGTGTGTCCTCATATACAGCCAGTGTGTCCCCATATACAGCCAGTGTGTCCCCATATACAGCCAGTGTGTCCCCCAAATGCAGCCAGTGTGTCACGAAATATACAGCCAGTTTGTTCCCAAATACAGCCTGTCCCCCCCCCCAGCCCTGCACTTACCTTCCTCGGTCCGCACCGTCCTCGATGTCTTCTCCCGCCCTCGATGTCACTTCAGCCAATCAGGTTACCGGTAACCAGATCCAGTGAACCTGATTGGCTGAAACCCCCACAGTCTTCTCCAAGGAACGCACCCCACGCACGTACCTAGGAGGAGTTTTTGGAAGCCGATAACAGCGGGCTCTGATAGACACTTCCAGAACACACCCACCGCCGGCCACCGCTCTAATTCATATGGCCAGCGCTCACCAGAAGGCTGGCCATATGAATAGTGGGCAGCGTGGCAGCGGTGACAATACATAGATTCATGCAATGCATGAATCTGTGTATTGTCTTTCAGTGGCGGTGCGGAAGCGAGAGGGGGCGGCACTCCGGCGCCCTCTATGGATGCACCGCCACTGGTTAGAGCTTCCAACCTAGGAGGGAGGGTTAAGTGATACAAAAGGTAATAACTGTGGGAGATGGGCTGATTGATAAAGCAAAAACACAGTGTATTAGTTTGAACTGAAGCAGGATAGGCTTCTTTAAAGAGAAGGGTTTTCAGGAATCGTCTAAAGATGGATAGATTAGGAGATAGTCGGATAGATTGGCGTAGGGAGTTCCAAAGGATGGGAGAAGCTCGGGAGAAGTCCCGAAGGCGAGCATGGGAGGAGGTGACAAGCTAGAGAGCAGGAGATCTTGGGAGGAACAAAGAACGATTTGGTTGGAATTTTGTGACCAGGTTAGAGATGTAGCTGGGGGTAGAGTTGTGGATGGCTTTGTAAGTTGTTGTTCGTATCTTGAATTCTATTTGTTGGGGGAGCGGAAGACAGTGGAGGGATTGGCAGAGAGGGGTGCAGGACACTGGGTGGTTGGTAAGGTGGGTGAGTCTGGCAGCAGTGTTCATGATGGACTGGAGGGATAGACTATGTAAAGGTAATCCGATAAGCAGGGATTTGTAGTAGTCGAGGCGAGAGATGACCAGGGAGTGAATTAGAAGCTTTGTGGTGTCATTGGTTAAAAAGAGGCGTATTCTAGAGATGTTGCGGAGGTTGAGGCAGCATGATTTTGACAGGGATCGAATGTGGGTCTGAAAGGAGAGTTCAGAGTCCAGGATAACACAGAGCACCCTGACATGCGGGGATGGGTGTGCCATTGCTTTTGACAGAGTAGTCAGGGAACGGGATACTTGGGGATTTATAAGGAAAAACACATATAGGAGAGATGTAAGCGCTGCACACCCCAAAATATTGTGAAAAAGGGACAGTTTCCCCAATGGGGCTTTGGACAGCAATATGGTATAATAAAAAATATGAATGGATAGCATAAAAAGGTGGATTTATTTATTCAGAGATATAGAGATTTCATAGTGTATTTAGAATACAACATATATTTATATAAGAACTGGCCAAATGGTACAATGAATATTCCACAGTAACCTGTACATAGGATTACACAAATTTATACACATGGTTGCATATCAGAATTTTGGAGGTTATAGGAATTTCCGACGCGTTTCGACCTGTGTATGGTAATCATCAGGGGGATAGTTGACTCTATAAAACATATTACAAATAATTCAGAATTTAGAACATATCATCATGAATCCCAATAAGGGTCCAAACTGGTAATATATTTACCGCTACAGGCCAGAGATATTTTAGAAGCTGTTGAGTGATCCGAGGGGGCCCCATAATTGCCGCCACCTCCCCAGGATGGATGAGTCCAGCCCGAGGGGCTTGCAAGGAGTCACACCAATGACGTCCTCCAGGGGAAGGAAGAGTCGGCACCTGCAACGAACACCCCATCAGTGACCATATGTTGGATACAGGGATTATGGGTAAGTTAACTCTTAGCACACTAGCAAGAGTATTATACATGTTAAAGTGTGTGGACTGAACTGCAATCATATTGGCTCATCACGGTATCATAAAAGTCCCATAAGTATGGTTAACCAATAAGGTATAATAAAACAATTCATTAATGTATAATAGGGCATTAAAAGAAATGTAGTGATTAAAATGGGGTTAAATTAAAAATGTATGTGTTATGAGTGATAGTGGTCATAAATTATACATGTGGTGAAAACTGCCCACATAGGGCAGTGAAGTAATAAAATGTAAGGATGATAAACATTGATATTACATTAAAAATAGTGGAATAAAAATGGTAAAAAAAATGGTGGTATTATGAGCCCACGGAGTGCAGGCAAAAGTGTTGAAACAATTCAAAAACTGAGGGCGTCCAGGCCGCTGGAAAGACGGCCCACATGTGACTCCCTCGGCGTCCCAGAAGGCATTGCCTCGGCCACCGCCGTCAACGCCGCCGCAAATCGCGAGACGTCACGTGCCATGCGCGCGCCGAGAATGCTCGCACATGCACACTTCACCGTGAGCAATCCGGAGGTGAACAAGGGACGTCGCCGTCAGGGTGGAGCTAACGTCGGCGGACGGAATATTCATCCGCCAACTGGAGCACAAAGGGGAGGAAAAACACAGAGGTGTCTCCATCCCCCACCCTGACGGGAAGTCACAACGGGCCGGAACCCACCCTATGGGGACATTAGTTGCAACAGGGGCCCACCGTGACCAAAAATGGCCATATATCAACAATATTTACAAATAGTACTAACATCAACCACAGCAGTTGTGTAAGTAGTAGTTGACTGCATTGATGAATGAATAAGTAAATAAAATAAATACAACAGCAATATCCATTATATTAATATTCAAGAATTTTATAGAGGAGTTGTGTGATAGTTCAATGGCCTCAAAAACTTTCCATGTATAGTTTCAGAACAAATATTGGTTAAATATTTGAACATGCTGCAGTAAGTATTCTAGGGGCACGTGGGGGAGGAAATATTATGAGCTCAGTTTTGGATAGGTTGATCTTGAAGAAGTGGTGCGACATCCAGTCAGATATGTCTGTTAATAAATTAGTGATACGTAAGGAAACTAAAAGGGTGAGCTAGGTAAAGAGATAGATTTGGGTGTCATCAGAGTAGAAATTATATTGAAAGCCATGGGAAGATCGAGAATAGGAGAGGTCCAAGGACAGAACCTTGGGGGACCCCAACATTATAAGGAATAGGAGAGGAGGAAGTAGAGTTGTAAGTGACACTGAAGGTGTGGTAATATAGCTAAGATTCGAACCAACAGAGAGTATAGTCGCGGAGACCAAGGGAATAGAGTTTTTTGAGGTGTTAACTTATGAGCTAAATGGGACCTCTAATGCAGCCCCTGACATCCTCAAAGGGCCGCACATAATTTTCAGTATACGTAATGCTTGAGAGGATGTCAGAGACTGCAGACCTAATAGAGGAAATGAGGGTCAGAGAGTGAGGACAGGATATATTGTTGGCGGGGGATATGTTGCAGAAGACAATATGAAACTGGGAACATGCTACATGAGACTAGTAGAGATCAATGCTATTGGAGTTTCATTTTGATTGCCAAGACAGTAGCCTGTGGTTATTGCTCATGTGCCCCCACAGGTCTTCGTCCTTTCAGTCCCTGGCCGGCGCTCTCTCCGGAGCATCGGCTGCTCCCAAAAAAGGTCTACGCTGGCTGTTCAATGAGAGCCACTGCAAATGGTACACCGCGTGCCGTTTTGAGCACGAATGCTCCATTTGCGGTGGTGCTTACCCCGCCAACCAGTGTTTCTGGAAGGAAAAACAACCACTTTCCAGGCTGGGAGCCAAGCCTGACCTTTCTAAACCAGAGGACGCCAGCGAATGTCTTAGAGATGCTTCCCTGGCTAGACCGGTACCTCCTTCATAGGGAGGCCTTGATCTTGATGGACGGTTTGGACCGTGGTTTTTGGTTACCCTTCACTCCCTCTGACATGCCTACCATGGCATCTAATTTGAAATCCTCTGTTCAATTTGAGTCCATTGTGGCCAAGAAGCTTTAGAGGGAGCTGGATTCGGGGTGGAAGGCAGGCCCGTTTGATCTTCCTCCTTTCCACAACCTGAGGGTGTCCCCCATCGGTGTGGTCCCGAAAAAGGCGGAGGGAAAATTCCGCCTTATCCACCATCTGTCCTATCCTTCTGGCTCCTCGAACAATGACGGCATCGATAAGGAGGAATCCAGGGTCCACTACGCCTCTTTCGAAAAGGCGCTTCACTTGATCAGGGCTGCTGGTCAATCGGCTTTGCTGGCTAAGGCGGACATTGAGTCTGCCTTCCGCCTCCTCCCGGTCCACCCGGAATGCTTCCACCTGCTGGGCTGCTACTTTCAAGGAAGCTACTTTTTTGACATGTGCCTTCCCATGAGCTGTGCTATTTCATGTTATTTCTTTGAGCTCCATTCCGTATTACATGACTTAGATGACTTCCTCTTCGTAGGCCCAGATGACAGTGGTCGGTGTCAGTGGCTCCTTTCTGTTTTTCAGGACCCCTGCGAGCGGTTTGCCGTTCCACTGTCAGCTAACAAGACCGAGGGCCCCGTAGCGGTTTTAGCCTTTTTGGGCTTAGAAATAGACACAGTGGCATAGGTTTTTCAGCTGCCCAGTGACAAGCTGGCCAGGCTCCTCTCCCTGGTCCGCTTGGCAAAAGGGCCCAAAAAACTGCAGTTGAAACAGCTTAACAGCTTAAGTCCTTGCCTGGGTCACTTGGTCTTTGCCTGTTGAGTCATCCGCATGGGGAGGGCTTTCTGTAGACGCTTGGCGTAGGCCAATGCGGGAAGACTTGGGGATATGGCTATCCTTTCTCCAGTTCTACAATGGCCAGTCTTGTTGGTTGCTAGAGGAGGTACCGAACTCACAGCTGGAGCTATACACTGATGCGGCAGGCTTCTGTGATTTGGTGCCTTTTTCCAAGGGGAGTGGTCTGCCGAGTGTTGGTGGGCTTCATGGGCCCGCATGGATTTGTTGCGCAACCTCACCCTACTGGAGCTCTTTCCAATTGTTGTCACCATTGAGCTGTGGGGCGAGTGGTTGTGCAATCGCCAGGTGGTTTTCTGGTCCGATAACATGAGCGTGGTGCAAGTGGTTAACCAACAGTCTGCTAGATCCCCATCGTTAGTGCGTTTTTTGGTTCTAAAATGCCTGCATTTTAACATTTGTTTTAGAGCTAGGCATGTTCCTGGGACTGCTAACGATATCGCTGATGCTCTCTCTCGTTTACAGCTCGATGGATTTCGCTCCCTGGCCCCGTCAGCTTCCCTGGAGGGCCTCCCCTGTCCGGCCTACTTGTGGAACCCCGTTTCCAATGTTTGCTTGACCTCTGGGCGTCGCTGTCCCCGCGGACTTGGGTGTCGTATTGTCGAGTGTGGGACGAATGGGTCCATGTGTCGGATGGTGAGTTCTTAATCTCATCTCAACATGACAGACGCATGGCTTTGTTTTCTTACCTCGTTTATTTGCTACAGAAAGGTTCTTCGGGCTCCACGGTTTCATCGTCTATGTCTGCATTGTCCTTTTGGTTTCAACTCCTTGGGTGGGAAGACATCACAAAAGCGTTTCCTGTCCGACGGGTGATGTGCGGTTGGAAACGAGCTACTCATTCCCTGATTCTCGGAGCCCGGTTTCCCTTCCCTTTTCAAGTGGCCATCTCTTGGGCGTTTTTGGTGCTTTTGGCATTGGCGAATTGGCTTCCAAATCCACGTCCTCGGCAGGCGGCGTCCTGACGGAGGATGTAACCTTCTCTGAGCGATGCGTGTCAGTTTTGTTGCGTACCTCAAAAACCGACAGATTTGGCAAGGGAAGAAGGGTTGTTCTGTACCCTTGTGGGGGCCCCTTTTGCCCTGTTTCACTGGCCTCCCCCTTCATGTCCGCATGCCCCCCATCCCCCACATTCTTTGTCCATGCTGATTCCTCCTCCCTGAGCAGGTTCCCATTTTTGCAGGTTTTCCATTGTTGTCTTCAGAAACTGGAGCTCCCTTCGCGTGATTTTGTGACCCACTCTTTTCGCATTGGCGCTGCCACCGCTGCTTCTGGTATGGGTTTCTCCGATACGGAACTCCAGCGTCTGGGTAGGTGGGAATCGTCTCGTTTTTCTTTGTACGTTTGCCCACACCTGTTGTTTTAATTTTCAGGTTGTTACTCAGCTTTAATTTGGATTGTTGGAGATGCCTTTGTTTACTGGGCCACTCGTCGGTCGGAAGTTCGGAGCTACGGGAAGAATCTGGGTTTCACCTATGATCTCGCCAGGATCCGTTGGCTTGGGCTCTGTGGGTTATGCTGGTCTCAGGTCCTTTCCGGATTGTTTGCACCTTCGTGCTCATGTTTCTGGCCCCATCATCTTTATTCTTCACGCTGGAGGGAATGACGTGGGTCATACACTTTCCGCTGATTTAATCTCCGCTATCAAGCGAGACATGTTATGCAGTCTATACCAACTTGGTTCTCATCTGGTCTGAAGTCATGCCTCGCTTGCCATGGGCCCAGAATATACCTGGCCCCCGCCTGGAACGCTTTTGTCGCAAGGTTAACGCCCAGGTCGCCAAGTTTGTTCGGCAGTGTAACGGCAATCCCAATACGAAAGGGGTTAACGCCATTTAGGATATTCCCTTTCCGAACACAAGGCAGCTACTGACACTCCACAGTCAGGCAAACGAGACCCATAATGATAATTCCCCCCTAATAATGAGACACAGCTCTGTTTTTAGGTTTTCAGCAGGTCTGACCATCTTTAATGAGAAAACAGGCTCTTATATACACCAAAATTATACTGCAGTAATCTAATGAACAATGACCCAACTCCACCCACAACATCACACAATGGTTACATAACGAGCCCCCAATACACATTATTCTAAGTGTCAAAACATCCCTTAGCAGACAACAGGTGAGTTCATTAACTAATCCCTTTACAGCTTAAATTACTCATATGCATGACCTTTACGTTTCCCAGACTGGCTGTCTGCTAACTTACAATACACATTATCATAAATACACCTTCACACAATTACAGGGTTAATTAGCACAAGCCACAATTAGATGCAGAGCAGCCACACTAGAATGAGTCACTCTGTTAATATGGCATATATTCTGGGAGATATTGTGGATAAACATTACAGACCCATTTTAAAGCAATCCAATACATATTCTGAATGTCCATTAGTTTCTGGCTCATACTTTCTAAGAGCTTCTGGGTTCCACGGGCCCTCCCGTTACAGGCAGATCGGGGGGGTTGGTAATCTGGCACAAGAATTTGGAGGGTGCTAATGATGATCTGCTGAGATTGGATGGCATTCATCTTAATGATATTGGATTGGATATCTTTAACCTTGGCCTTCAGCGTGGTGTGGAACAGGCGCTGGCTGCGGTGGGGCACCCGTCAGTTATCCACTGATGGGCAGGTGGCGGTTTCTTGACCTTGCCAGCATAAAAGTTGCTGTAATGGGCTATGCCCTTGATGGAAATCGGAAGTAGGCTGTCTGTCCAGCACTTATGGTAAGGGCAGGCCTCCTTTTGGAATTGTGTGCTCACAGTACAACTGTGAGCGGCACCGGTTTAAAGTGTTCACATGTTATGTGTTGGAATTTAAATAAAGTAGCAAAAGAGAGATGCGGCCAACTCCAGGAACCGCTCACAAACCACTCCGGCGTAAGCACAGAACCCCTGCAGCCAGTTCCCAAACGTCCGAGAAAGCTGTTTTGATTTGTCACCCTGAGCACGACGAGATTTGTCGGGTGGCCGAGAACAGCAGCGCAGATGCTGGTAAAGCAGAGGAATCTTCCACAGGGAGATGTGAACAGGCGGCTGGAGGGGACCCTGCAGAGACTCCTGGATGGTGTGCAAGGGGATCGGCAGGCCTGTAAGAGGTAACACGGAAGGATCTCCGTGAAACCCCCCCAGCCCCTACCTCCCTGCATGCCGGGGGAGCAGGGGCGGACCCAGGTACAGCAGCGGTGGGCACCCGAGAACTTTGGACAGAGGCGAGGAGCACCGCAGCTCCTGCCCGGCCGGGCACTGGGAGGCAAACAGGGGAAGAGGCAGCAGGAGGAGCCCGGGCGGACCGTAGCATGGCTCTAGGACTCCGACAGCGTGCATAGCGGGCGGAGACTCGGACCGCGGCAGTCACTGGCGGGGGGAAAGCCCACAGGGCCGAACCCGGGAGATGCTCTGGGCTTCCTAGGAGGGGGAGAGCCGGCACCTGCCTCATCAGTGGCTCTGGGGCACCTGGGAGGGCAGGCTGGAATGCAAGTGGCCCTAGAAGGACTGGGGTTCAAACGGGATGGAGAGTGGGCCCGCCTCTGGGCCCTGGGTGCAGGGGACCCCGCAGTAGAGTCCTCAGGTGGCAAGGGGGGAGAGGAAGCCACCTTTAGGGGAGAGGAGGGCAAACAGCCAGTCTGCCTGACCTTGAAGTGCCAGTTCGTGGACCCTGGCCAACAGGAGCTTGGTGTCCATGATAGAAGGACAGGGTCGTCAGTTCTTCCCAGCTCTTCCAGCAACGTTCCCCAAAAGACCCAGAATTCCCTGGAGCAATACTTTTCTGAGCTCAGGCCCAGCCCATCCCCCATAGTTCAACCAATTCTTGATGACCACTCAACCAGCTTGTCTGGCACCTGGCCATGCCTCCGTCAGTCAAGGCTCTCTTTTCCTATAGGGGCTCAATATGTCTTCATGGGGACAGGAGCTGAGAGCAGACTGAACACAGTGGTGTGCAATCATCAGGCTAGAGATTGGTGACCAAGCTCTTTTCTTTAATATCAGGGGTGAAAAGTGGGGTCACCAACCTAGGTATGCTGTCTGTCAGGAATGCTTTGATTACAAAACAAACTATCATGATACTGTGAGGCTATAGTTAGGCTTAGTTCAGACCTTTGCGTGTCAGGAATGTGAGCAAAAAGGCACGCTTTCCTGACACGCAGAGAAACGCGCTTCTTTGTAACAGACATACTGCCGTGCCATTAATTTTGCGCATGCACTTTGGTGTGCTTCATTTGTGGAACAGAGTCAGGGATTGCTTTTCCTTTTTTCCTATTAATTGAAATGAATACATATAATGTGTGGAAACGCATCTATGCTTGGTCGCACCTGTAGGTGTGAACCAAGCCCAGCAGAATGGCACAGTTCTCAGTATCTGGTTATCTGCCCTAAAGCTGGCCATACACTATTAGAATTTTGTGGAAATTTTTTTTTTAAGAATGTTCCTTCCATTTTCTAATCATTAGTAGGGTCAAATCAACGTGCGTTTTCTAACAGCAGCCCAACATTGGTGTAAGTGGACCCAATATTGACCCCAACGTTGTCTCAGTGCTAATCCTCAACATTACGGTCAGTGAAATAGACCCTAGTATTGGTGCCAGTGGACACAAATATTAACCCCAGCAATAATAACCTCCAGCACTGGTGTCAGTGTGCGCAATAATAACCTCCAGCACTGGTGTCAGTGCGCGCAATAATAACCTCCAGCACTAGTGTTAGTGTACGCAATAATAACCTCAAGCACTGGTGTCAGTGGACGCAATAATAACCTCCAGCACTGGTGTCAGTGGACGCAATAATAACCTCCAGCACTGGTGTCAGTGGACGCAAGAATAACCTCCAGCACTGGTGTCAGTGGATGCTATCATAACCTTCAGCACTGGTGTCATTGGACGTTAAAATAACCTCCGGCACTGGTGTCAGTGGACAATATATTATAATAACCTCCAGCAATGGTGTCAGTGGACGCAATTATAACCTCCAGCACTGGTGTCAGTGGATGCTATAATAACCTCCAGCACTGGTGTCAGTGGATCTAATAATAACCTCCAGCACTGGTGTCAGTGGACGCAATAATAACCTCCAGCACTGGTGTCAGTGGACGCAATAATAACCTCCAGCTTTTCTTGTCAGTGGACGCAATAGTAACCTCCAGCACTGGTGTCAGTGGACGCTATAATAACCTCCAGCACTGGTGTTATTGGTCGCAATAATAAGTTCCAGCACTGGTGTCAGTGGATGCAATAATAACCTCCAGCACTGGTGTCAGTGGACGCAATAATAACCTCCAGCACTGGTGTCAGTGTACGAAATAATAACCTCCAGCACTGGTGTCAGTGTACGCAATAATAACCTCCAGCACTAGTGTCAGTGTACGCAATAATAACCTCCAACACTGGTGTCAGTAGAGGCAATAATAACCTCCAGCACTGGTGTCAGTGGAGGCAATAATAACCTCCAGCACTGGTGTCATTGGACACAAAAATAACCTTCAGCACTGGTGTCAGTGTACGCAATAATAACCTGCAGCACTGGTGTCATTGGACGCAATAATTAACCTCCAGCACTGGTGTCGGTGTACACAATAATAACTTCCAGCACTGGTGTCAGTATACGCAATAATAACCTCCAGCACTGGTCTCAGTGGATGCTATAATAACCTCCGGCACTGGTGTCAGTGGACATTATAATAACCTTTAGCACTGGTGTCAGTGGACTCAATAATAACCTCCAGCACTGGTATCAGTGGATGCTATAATAACCTCCAGCACTGGTGTCATTGGACTCAATAATAACCTCCAGCAATGGTGTAAGTGGACGCAATAATAACCTTGAGCACTGGTGTCAGTGGATGCAATAATAACTCCCAGCTTTTCTTGTCAGTGGACGCAATAATAACCTCCAGGACTGGTGTCATTGGATGCAATAATAACCTCCAGCACTGGTGTCAGTGGACGCAATAGTAACCTCCAGCACTGGTGTTATTGGACGCAATAATAACCTCCAGCACTGGTGTCAGTGGACGCTATAATAACCTCCAGCACTGGTGTCAGTGGACGCTATAATAACCTCCAGCACTGGTGTCAGTGTACACAATAATAACCTCTAGCACTGGTGTCAGTGTACGCAATAATAATCTCCAGCACTGGTGTCAGTGGACACAATAATAACCTCCAGCACTGGTGTCAGTGAACGCAATAATAACCTCCAGCACTGGTGTCAGTGGATGCAATAATAACCTGCAGTACTGGTGTCAGTGGAGGCAATAATAACCTCCAACACTGGTGTCAGTGGACGCAATAATAACCTCCAACACTGGTGTCAGTGAACGCAATAATAACCTCCAGCACTGGTGTCAGTGAACGCAATAATAACCTCCTGCACTGGTTTCAGTGGACGCAATAATAACGTCCAGCACTGATGTCAGTGGACGCAATAATAACCTCCAGCACTGATGTCAGTGGATGCAATAATAACCTCCTGCACTGGTGTCAGTGGACGCAATAATAACCTCCAGCACTGATGTCAGTGGATGCAATAATAACCTCCAGCACTGGTGACAGTGGATGCAATAATAACCTCCTGCACTGGTGTCAGTGGATGCAATAATAACCTCCAGCACTGGTGACAGTGGATGTAATAATAACCTCCTGCACTGGTGTCAGTGAAGGCAATAATAACTTCCAGCTGGTTCTTAGTGGATGCAATACCAACTCCCAACCTTGGTGTCAGTAGAAGCAATAATGACCCTCAACATTGGTGTCAGTAGGCAATGTTGGAAGCAATAATAACCCCCAACATTAGTGTCAGTGGATATAATAATAACCCTAGCATTGATGTCAGTAAGTGCAATAGTAACCCCCAACACTGGTTTCAGTGGACACAATAACCCCCAACATTGGTGTCAGTGGAGACAATAATTATCCCCAACATCGTTGTCAGTGGACACAATAATAACCCCCATCATTGGTGTCAGTGGACACAATGATAACACAATGATAACCCCAGCACTTGTGTCAGGACTATTGGTGGTCACTGGTAGTGAACTTCCCCTTTACCCTCCTGCATTGGTGGTCAGTGGCAGATAAATTACTGTATATACTCGAGTATAAGCCAAGTTTTTCAGCCCTTTTTTTTAGGGCTGAAAATACCCCCCTTGGCTTATACTCGAGTCAGTACCTGAATTCTTGCCAGGCGTCCATTTTTTTAAAAGTCGCGGCTTTCTCCTGATGTTCCGTTCCGTGATTAGCATTTGACACTGTGTTCCGCCTATCACGGAGGTCCTCTCATCCTCGGACAGTTTCCCAGCAGACACTGTGTTCAGTGTTCCGCCAATCGCAGACATCATCTTGTTCGAGGATGAAAGAATGTCCATGATTGGCGGAACACTGAACACAGTGTCTGCTGGGAAACTGAGTCCGAGGATGAGCGGACCTCCGTGATAGGCGGAACACAGTGTCAAATGCTTATCACGGAACTGAACGTTAGAAGAAAGCCGCGACTTTTAAAAAATGGACGCCTGTCAAGAATGCAGGTACTCGGTCACAGTGAGACTGCAATGGGCACAGTGAGGTATGGCACAGTGAGACTGAAATGGGCACAGTGAGGTTGCAATGGGCACAGTGAAGTTGCAAATGGGCATTGTTGACCCTCTTTTCCGCTTACAGTAGCTGCTGCATTCTCACCCTAGGCTTATACTTGAGTCAATACGTTTTCCCATTTTTTGTGGTAAAATTAGGTAATTATACTCGGGTCGGCTTATACTCGAGTATATACGGTACTGAATATAAAGGATGCTTTTTTTAATGCTAAAAGGTGGAACTTTTCTGAAACATGATACTACCCCCAACATTGGTGTCAGTGGAAACAATAATAACCCCCACCATTGATGTTAGTGGACACAATGATAACCCCAGCACTTGTGTCAGGACTATTGGTGGTCACTGGTAGTGGACTTTAACCATAACCCCCCTGCATTGGTGGTCAGTGGCAGATAAATGACTGAATATAAAGGATGTCTTTTTTTAATGCTAACAGGTGGAACTTTTCTAAAACATGATACTACCCCCAACATTGGTGTCGGTGGACACAATAATAACCCCCATCATTGGTGTCAGTGGACACAATAATAACCCTCAACATTGGTGCCAGTGGATACTATAATTATCTCCAACATTGGTGTCAGTGGACACAATAATAACCCCAGCACTTGTGTCAGGTCTATTGGTGGTCACTGGTAGTGGACTTTAACCCCCCCCCATTGGTGTGGTGGTCACTGGTAGTGGACTTTAACCCCCCCATTGGTGTGGTAGTCACTGGTAGTGGACTTTAACCCCCCATTGGTGTGGTGGTCACTGGTAGTGGACTTTAACCCCCCCATTGGTGTGGTAGTCACTGGTAGTGGACTTTAATCCCCCATTTGGTGTGGTGGTCACTGGTAGTGGACTTTAACCCCCCCCCATTGGTGTGGTAGTCACTGGAAGTGGACTTTAACCCCCCATTGGTGTGGTGGTCACTGGTAGTGGACTTTAACCCCCCCATTGGTGTGGTAGTCACTGGTAGTGGACTTTAACCCCCCCCCCATTGGTGTGGTAGTCACTGGTAGTGGACTTTAACCCCCCCATTGGTGTGGTAGTCACTGGTAGTGGACTTTAACCCCCCATTTGGTGTGGTGGTCACTGGTAGTGGACTTTAACCCCCCATTTGGTGTGGTGGTCACTGGTAGTGGACTTTAACCCCCCATTGGTGTGGTGGTCACTGGTAGTGGACTTTAACCCCCCCATTGGTGTGGTAGTCACTGGTAGTGGACTTTAACCCCCCCCATTGGTGTGGTAGTCACTGGTAGTGGACTTTAACCCCCCATTGGTGTGGTGGTCACTGGTAGTGGACTTTAACCCCCCATTGGTGTGGTAGTCACTGGTAGTGGACTTTAACCCCCCCCATTGGTGTGGTAGTCACTGGTAGTGGACTTTAATCCCCCATTTGGTGTGGTGGTCACTGGTAGTGGACTTTAACCCCCCCATTGGTGTGGTGGTCACTGGTAGTGGACTTTAATCCCCCATTGGTGGTCAGTGGTAGTAAAATTACTGAAGATAAAGGATGTTTATTTTTAATGCTAAAAGGTGGAACTTTTCTGAATTCAGACACTATTGTTGTATATTGTGACATGTCAGGAATGTATTCACTAGTAAAGATACTGACAGGTCCACTTTAATTACACACGAGAGGTCTTTTCCAGGACATGTACAGCTTGATGGGACTTGTATTTCCTAACTGTCTGGCAGATGAGCGGTTGCTGGAACGTTCTCTCCTCTCAGTCTTACTGACCAGCTCAGGTTTTATAACAAGCTGAATATTACTGTATACAACGTCCTGTTCCAGATCTGTGCTGTGTATGGCGATGCCTTGAGCTGCCTCATTAGACATAACAAGCCTGGTTTATAGACTGCGTCTGTTTATATTCTGCCTAAAATCATTTCATTTATTAGCCGTGAAAAGGCCTACAGAGTAATACAGCTCATGCATTAAAGGGCAACTCCGCCTCCAAGTCAGTTTTCAGGAATAAATGCGGTCCGGACACAGCATAAATCTCAGCAGGCTTCTATGTCAGTGCCGTTCTATTACCATCTGCAAACAATTTTCATTGTCGGTTGGGATTTATGTATTTAATCTATTTAGAAGAGCAATATTGAAAATTGGCTTAAAGGGCCAGTACACCCCAATCTGTAATGTCACGGTTGGTAGATGCTGGAGGGTTAAACCAGATAACAAGTTCTTCTCTCTCTTGGGGACTCTACTGCTGAGATTTTGGGTGGAGTTTTAAACTCACCAATGGCTTGGACCACCAAAGACGGCAACAGCTGTACTGAGAAGTGGTCACCAGAGGCAAGCAGGTGGTGTCAAATTTATTCACGTAGTTCCTGACAAGGACAGGATGGCATCTTCCATGTCCTGCAGCATGGTGGCCGAGCAGAAGGCAACGAAGAGGCAGTACTTCCATCTCTGCAGATACTTTTGCAAAAAGAGTACTAGAGTCCAAAACTTTAAAGGGGTGCACCGCATTGCTTCTGCGGTCAGCTTTCCTGCAGCCTTTGCTATCCACGTGTAGCGCACGCCGCATAGGAACCGCAAGTAGAAATAGGATCCCCCAACCTGCAAAGCAAGGCACACTGAATCTCCACAGTTTCCCACAATCATAAAACAGTCCACTACTTTGTTTTTGTATTTTATTTTGTATAAATAGAAAAGTAGCACTCACATTGCCAACATCCGTAAATAATGTGATAGAGAAAAAGAAAAAAAATAGGGGTATGGGCCCTAATCGGACTTTCTGCTGTGTAGAGCCCTTTTCTGTGCTCTCCCCATGGGGATTACTTTAAGCCTGTCCAGTCTAATAATAGTCACTACTTGGGGGATCTGTACTGTATATCCCTCCTGAGTTATGGACCCCAGCCCATTGATATTTTGAATTATCACTTTGACTCCCTATATTTGGGCTTGTCGGCTGAAAAGGAAGACATTATTCTTCTTATATCCATTTTCTCTATATGTGACTTTTGAAGTCTTATATACCGTCTACTCGGCAATTACAGCTGGTTTCCTCGTTTCTGCTTCGCCCAGCATTGCACCTTCTTTGTGTGGCTGGTATTCTCTCCTTTATTGGATGTGTGGTTTGGCTACATGCTAACCAAGAAACGAATTTGTAAGAGTGAGATCCCTTTCTTGCCTCTACAATTACTGTTTTCCTGAATTTGCGTCCTGAAGAAGCCCTCAAGGCGAAACGCGTTGATGCATTTGGGTTCTCATCATTTATATGTATTCATATGTATGATTTTTAATTCTTGAATTGTCCTTGTATCCTATGTCATATATGTGGTTCTCTTTTTCTTTTAAACATTTATATTTTTTTTTTACACATCTCTATTGTTTACTGTGCCGCTGAAAGTCTGATTAGGGCCCATACCCCTATTTTTTTATTTTTCTCTATCACTGTATTTTATTGAGGGGATAAAATGTGGATGGGGATTAGGAGTGCCCACTCGACTTTGAAGCCACTTCAGGAACAACTTCTAGTATATACAGTCCTATATACAGCTCCTTTCCTTCCTCCAGCACTTCACTTGCTTTCAGAATCACCAGTGGTGTCACTATGTAAAAATCTGTAGCACTGGCCCATTACAGGCAGGGACTGTGGACCCTATACTTGTAGGATGTAGAGTGACACCACTAACACATTCACTACACATTCATGTTTGCTTATGTCCCCCCTTATGGCTTCTCGCAAACTGCAAATAGGACTTCCTATGGCTTTCTTTCAACAATGGCTGCACATCCAAAGGTTCCAAAAACGTGCCTTTATTAAAAATCACCAAGATACACCAGGGGCACCATATATTTAGTCACGTAGACGCGTTTCACACATCCAACGTGTGCTTAATCATTACCAAACAGGACTTCTTATGACTTTCTTACAACAATTTTTTCTTCTTGTCACTCTTCCATGAAGGCCAGATTTGTGGAGAAGCACGACTAATAGGTTTCCTGTGGACAGATTCTCCCACCTGAGTTGTGGATCTCTGCAGCTCCTCCAGAGTTACCATGGGCCTCTTGGCTGCTTCTCTGATGAATGTTCTCCTTGCCCGGCCGGTCAGTTTAGGTGGACGGCCATGTCTTGGTAGGTTTGCAGTTGAGCCATACTCTTTCCATTTTCGGATGATGGTTTGAACAGAGCTCCGTGAGATGTTCAAAGCTTCAGATATTTTTTTATAACCTAACCCTGCTTTATACTTCTCCACAACTTTATCCCTGACCTGTCTGGTGTGTTCCCTGGCCTTCAAGATTCCTTTTTGTTCACTAAGGTTCTCTAACAAACCTCTGAGGGCTTCACAGAACAGCTGTATTTATACTGAGATTAAATTACACACAGGTGGACTCTATTTACTAATTTTGTTCCACTAGATTGTAGTTAGGGGGTATCAGAGTAAAAGGGGCTGAATACAAATGCACGCCACACTTTTCAGATATTTATTTGTAAAAAATTTGGAACACAATTTATCATTTTCCTTCCACTTCACAATTATGTGCCACTTTGTGTTGGTCTATCACATAAAATACCAATAAAATACATTTATGTTTTTGGTTGTTACATGACAAAATGTGGAAAATTTCAAGGGGTGTGAAGGGGTGTGAATACTTTTTCAAGGCACTGTATCAACAACAAAAAGATATAAACAGATAAGACAGGTCCTCTTTGCTGAGTGGCAGGGTAAGTGTCAGGACTTTTTATTACCTTCCCTTTAAGCCCCCAACACCTGAAATATGTTAATCTGACAACACTGTGCCATGCAACAGAAAATGTCTGGCTCACTTCTCACAGTCTGCTGTGTAGGGGATTGTGGTATTAGGCTGGGTTCACACTATATGCGGCACAGGGCACAGCAGGGGGTCCGGTGTGTCCCTGTTCACCGATTTCGGTCTGAATTAGGTCTGAATTTTTGCCTGAATTCTGACCTGAAACGGTGGCAAAAACGCACAGTAGACATGTGCACTGCCGAAAAATTAGCTTGTTTTCCTTTTATTCGTGTTTTTTTTTCCCCCGGGTCATTTGTTATGATCGAAATTCATTATTTTGAATAAACTGGTAACTTGGAAAAAATTCCTTATGTTCCATTTGTTTAAATGCGGTATTTGTAAATTCATAAATTTGAAAATAATAACTAACTTACTAACAATATTTAACTATTAAATTATAGGTATTGGATTTTTCTTAAAAATTTGGTTAGTGAACGTAACGAATACGAATTTATCGGAAGTTACGAATTATGCGAAATAACGAATGTCGCCTCTAAATGAATGGAACTTAATGAATTAATAATAATAAAAAGTTATTATTATTATTTATTATTATTAATTAGTTACGTTCCATTCGTTTTGATTCGGCATTCGTTATTTCGGATAATTTGTAACTTCGGATAAATTCCTATTCGTTATCTTTACTAACAAATTTGAAAGGAAATTCCAATACCTATAATTTAATAGTTAGTAATAGTTATTATTATTAGTTAGTTAGTTATTATTTCTGATTTTCGAATTTTCACATTTTCGTTCTTATTTTCGGATTTTCATTCTTATTTTTGGATTTTTGTTCTTTTCAATTTTCGGGTTTTCATTCTTAATTTTCTGATTTTTCTAAATTTCCGATTTTTCTAAATTTCCGATTTTCGAAATTTCCGATTTTCGAATCAACAGAAAAATTTGTTAAACAGGTTTTCGTTAATTTGAATATTAATCCTTCTGCTGTGCGCTCCGCGGCCGCCCTGCTCCTGTGCGAACCGGCTCCATAGAGAGCAGATCACACTGTCCTGTCATGCAAATTGGAATGCGGGGAAAACCACATCCAATTCGCATAAGTGTGGACCCAGATTTACACATGTAACACTGTGCCCAAATGACATTTTTTTTTTTATAATTTTTTTTTCCCACAAATAGAGCTTTGTTTTGGTGATATTTGACCGCCTCTTTGTTTTTTATTTTTTTGCGATGTAAATGAAAAAATAATGATAATAATAATAATAAAAACACAGCACTGTTTTTTTTTTTGTTTTTTTTGTGATGTACACAAAAAAAGACCCAAAAATGTAAAAAAAAAAACAATATTATTTACTTCCTGCTATAAAACATATCCAATGAAAAAAAAATTATTATTTTTTTCATAAAAATAAGGCCAATATGTATTTTGCTACATATTTTTGGAAAAAAAAATCCCAATAGGTGTATATTGATTGGTTTGCGTCTACAAAACTATGATATACATACTGGAATTTGCATTTATTTACTTTTTTTATACTAGTAATGGCGGACGATTAGCGACTTATAGCGGGACTGCGATAGTATGGCCGGCAGTCGGACACTAATGCCCTGTACACACGATCGTTTTTTCCGATGAAAAAAGTCAGATGGACTTTTTTCATCGGAAAAAACGATTGTGTGTGGGCCCCATCTGACTTTTTTCAATCGGTGTAAAAAAATAGAACATGTTTTAAATTTTTCCAATGGGAAAAAAAAAAACGATAGGAAATTCCGATCGTCTGTGTGGAACTCCATCGGAAAAAAATCCAAGCATGCTCAGAATCAAGGGGACGCATGCTCAGAAGCATCGAACTTCATTTTTCTCGGCTCGTCGGAGTGTTTTACGTCACGGCGTTTTGGACGGTCGGAATTTAGTCTGACAGTGTGTATGCAAGACTGATGGAAGTCAGCTTCATCGGAATTCCAACGGAAAATTCCATCGGATTTTATTCCATCGGAAATCCGATCGTGTGTACAAGGCAAAAGAGTGGATTGTATTTACACTATAAATACAATCCACTTGCGCTAAATGTGTTTGTGCCTATACACTTCTCCTGTTTATTAGACAATCAGATATTATACCACAAACCACAGCGCAAACAGTACCAAATTACTAAAGTGCAAATGCTGTGCATGCACCATAAACTTTGAATATCAAAAACGAACAAATCATATGATCATAAAAAGGCGCCGCCCCCCATCCATCACCGACTCCCTCATCAATGCATCCGGTACCTTGCAGGACGTCGGATGCATGGTGCAGAAGGGAAGCCATGTTGTTGGATGTGGGGTGGTTTAACAAAGATAAAAAAATATTGGTGAGGCTGCAAGCAGCCAAATTTTATGGCAAATGCAATCTTCCAGTTGGGCATGTGGAATATACCTCTGTCTCCATGCAGAAAGCAGGTGGTCGCTCTTAATGACTGGGGGGACCAAGCCCTAGGTCCTCCATGGGGACATTAACATGGTGAACAGAAAGGCCCCTTTCACACTGAGGCATTGAAAAAACGCTTGCGGTAAAAATAGCGCTAACGCATATGCGTTTTTACTGCGTTTTTGCGGTAAAAAGGATTATTTGGTATCCCACAATCCTCCACTCTACTGCGGTCATGTGACCTTCCCACAGCTTCTGGGTGTTTTTTACCACGTTTTTACCGCGTTTTTACAGCGGTACTCATTCATTTCAATGGGGATAGGCGTTTTTACAGCGCTATTTTATGCGCCCCAAAGATGCTCCAAAGAAGCTGTTTGCAGGATTTTTTCCAACGCACAGCCAGCAAAACGCCTCAGTGTGAAAGCCCTCAGGGCTTTCACATTGAGAATGATGGGGCAGGATTATTTCAGGCATTTTTACAGCGCTGTTTTTACTGCGAAAACGCGGTAAAAACGCCTCAGTGTGAAAGGGGCCAAATTGTTAAATGGAAGAAAAAAATCTGTCAACCATTTGTGTGGCATAGGCACCTTTGGTAATGTAAAGTAAAGATCATGGAAGGGTTAAAAGTCATCAAAAGTAATGAGCAAAAATGTATTGGTTATTCCAAAGACACGTTTTGTGGCTGTTACTCCACTCCTTCAGTTTTTGTGGTGTTATAAATACCCAATAAATGTTTGTGATGACCTCGGCCCTTCCATGATCATTACTTCACATTGCCAAGGGTGCCTCCGCTACATAAGCCGTTGATGGGTTTTTTCTTCTATTAACAAATAATAATATAATTGATATTTGTGTAGAATTTCTCGGCAAGCCTTATACATTTGGCAAAAGTAGGAGGAAAATATATGGACAGCCGCACTCCAAAAAAAAAACTTTTGGTTGCCTTTATTGGTAAAAAGGATAAAAGCACTACAAGTCACAGCAAGCAGTGGGATACAAAGCCGATGCATTTGGCACTAATGTCTAGTGCTTATTCATAGCTGCTACATTAGTGCGAAACGTGTCGGCTTTGTATCCCACTGTTTGCTGTGACTTGTAGTGCTTTTATCCTTTTTACCAATAAAGGCAACCGAAAGGTGTTTTTTTTGGAGTGCGGCTGTCCATATATTTTCCTCCTAATTTTGCTTCGTGCATTGCCAGCACCCGTGGTTTCTGAGAGAACACTGATTGCCAATTATATCCACCTGGGGTGGTTACTTCCCTTTCCTTATACATTTGGCCTCCAGCATCACTATTAAAGGGGTTGTAAAGCTTGAATTTTTTTAAATAACAAACATGTTATACTTACCTCCACTGTGCAGCTCGTTTTGTACAGAGTGGCCCCGATCCACGTCTTCTGGGGTCCCTCTGCGGCTGTCTTGGCTCCTCCTCCCTTCTGGTAACGCCCCTGGGAAGCGCCCTCCCAAAGGGGGTTACCTTGCGGGCACGCTCCCGAGTCCTGTATTCGGCGTCCATAGCTGCCAACTACAGGACTCGGCCCTGCCCCCTGGCCCTCGTGTCATTGGAGTTGATTGACAGCAGCGCGAGCCAATGGCTGCGCTGCTATCAATCTATCCAATGAAGAGCTGAGAAGAGCTGAGAAGACCAGGCCGAGATCAAGCAAGGATTTTCGAGGGCTCAGGTAAGTAAACCGGGGGGCTGGGGGGCCGGAAAACATCAGATGTTTTTTCATCTTAATGCATAGGATGCAAAAAACATGAACCTTTACAACCCCTATAAGAAGGCTCTCCACAAAGATTAATACACTGCAAAGAGGAACCTCATAGAACACCTTCACCTAGTCTGTCATCCCCCACTTGTACTTTTGACATGTTTGAACTAGAGGGACACAAATGGGCCTCTTACAGGTGAAATTCCGGAGCTTGGAAAAAAAACATCCGTAACCTAATTAAGATAATTTATGTTTTCCTGACTGCAGGGTGTTCCTGGCCTTCCAGCATTCCTAGGTAAAGGACAAACAATCAGTGAAATCATTTGGAGGGGAAACACATGAATAACAGGCAGTCTCCATAATTCGGTTCTCCTCTAGGCGGACCTGTCATTACCTCAACACTTATGCCACGTACACAACATAGGAATTTCCGACAACAAATGTTCGATGTGAGCTTTTGGTCGGATATTCCGACCGTGTGTAGGCTCCATCGAACATTTGCTGTCGGAATTTCCGACAACAAATGTTTGAGAGCTGGTTCTCAATTTTTCCGACAACAAAAGTTCTTGTCGGAAATTCCGATCGTGTGTATCCAATTCCTACGCATTCTCGGAAACAATTTGACGCATGCTCGGAATCATTGAACTTCGTTTTTCTCGGCTCGTTGTAGTGTTGTACGTCTCCGCGTTCTTGGCGATCGGAATTTCCGAGCAACATTTGTGCGACCGTGTGTATGCAAGACAAGTTTGAGCCAACATTCCGTCAGGAAAAAAATCCACGGTTTTGTTGTCGGAAATTCCGATCGTGTGTACGCGGCATTAGGTGATCATCAGAAAGAATGTCCTAGTACACTTTCTGCTCCATGCGCTCCACCAGCTTGCTTTCCAGTTTCAGCAGGACGTGGCCACACTATCCAACCTCTTCTCCCTTCCAAAGCAAAGAGAGGACATTTCAGAAGGAAAATACCAGCAAGGTAACAGAGGAAGACTGGAGAGATGTGTGGTGACAGCTGTCCTGAAGAATGGGCTGAGAACTAAGGGACGTGTCTAGACATGGGACAGGCCAAACACCCAACCCATTGTCAGCTGGTCTTCAGAAGCTGTGTGGAAGAAATTTGTAAGTAGTAATAAACTGTAGTCTTATGTAAGAAAACTTTTATATAAGAAAATTAAGCTTAATACAATGCTAGTCCTAAAAGAGACCCTGCCACCTTGCTTAATTAGGGCAATTAATAGGGCCTGTGTAAAGCTACCCCCTCAACCACCTTAGACTTACTAGTAGAGAGCTTCCCCATCATTCCTTCTTCTATGACCGCTGCTGCAAAATACCCAGTGTTTGTAGGTGTAAGGGAACATGTGACTTCCTCCTATGATGCATCGCTCAAACCTAATGGCCAATTAGGCCTGAACGCTGCCACTATCCAACTGGAGACACCATCAGAGTGCACAGCCTATTGCAGTAAGGTGTGTACCCCAAAGCTCAAAGCCACAGCAAACGGTGGGTGTGGCCAATTTGTGTTTACAGTGGGAGGGGCATAAATAAAACAGAAGCCTTCTAATACCCATAAAATATGCTTTTGGGCTTCCCTTCTGCTGCCACCTGTGCCCCAAAAATGAAAAAAGTTCCATGGATGCCGGGAACCGCCGCTTGGGGCCAGGCCCCAGGAAAATGTTGGTGACTTATTTATTTTTTAACTAAATGAGGGCAGTGTGTGTCAGGGCACAGCGAGTCTCTGTGCCCCTCACACACTGCACACATGGATGATACGCCACTGGCACACAGGGTGATTAGGGTGTGTCCAGGCATACCCAGCGCACCCCATGCGCACACCTATGGGTGACACCATTGAACACTGTAGGATCCAATATCATATATTTTTTAGTAGCTCAAAAATGGATGAATCAAATGGGAGCACTGTGAAGAAAAGTAGAATTGGGTCAGGGGGCTGAAAAAGAGGAGAAGGGTTTAGGGCTGCTGCAGGCAGCCTGTAGTGGGTGGAGCCTGCTGGGTCTCTCCCATAGCTCGGCTCATGCTATAGACTAGGGTGACCAGACATCCCCGGGTTCCTGGGAACAATTCCCCGATTGAGGACACTGTCCCCGGACCAAGTCTGTCCCCGGTTTCATTTACTAAGCTCCAGAGCAACTCCACTTACAAAATGCACAGTCTATTTGCCTTTAGTAAATCAACACCTATGTCTTTTTTGCAAAAAATACTTTGTACCTGCTTGATCACAAAATTCTGTAGAATGCACACTGAGCTGCACATGCTCAGCTCAATCTACATTCTAGGCATGCCTCATTGATGGGATGGATGAACTCCAGTGCACATGCACGGTTGTTTTTCGTCATCCTGGCCTGACCAATTAAAAAAGAACCTGGTGAGAAGATGTTGGCACTAACAAAGAAGCCGATGATCATCACATTGATGAAGCAGTGGTGAGTATAGTTCTGACTAAAAAGTATATCTAAAAACACAACTTCCTGGATACAGTAAAGAATGGTTAAAGCCTTGACCTTTGATTGTTCGCCATCCGTGTCCCGTTAGATGAATATCCCTTCAATTCTAATCTTGTACACACAACAGGAAGTGAGAGTAAAGCTCTCCAAAGTGAAGGCCTCAACACCTTTTTATCCCTGTGATGGACCAGAAAAGGTTCCTTGTAATATAAGGTCTCTGATTAAAACACTCCTAGCTGAGATGACAGTAACAAGAAAGGCCATCTCGTTGGTCAGGGTAGAGGGTGGACTGTCTCTGATAGCCTCTAAGAGAGGTATTTGAAGCCCAGAGCAGACCAAACTTAAATCCCATGATTTTAAAAAGGAATGGCTGAATGGAAAGGCCATGGTAATGGAGGGGGTCGCAACCAAAACCACAAAAATTGCTGGTGTGCCATAAATTTGGCTATTTATAAAGACGCATCTTTGATATCCACACGGGCCAAAAAATTACCCCTGATGGAGAGGAGCAATACCCTTCATTGTGCATTCCTTGTGGATGACTTACGAGCCTAAACCTTAATCTTTCTTAACCTGAGAAATATGGGAACTCTTATGCCTTGTGCACACGGTTGGAATTTCCGATGGAAAAAGTCAGATATTGAGCTTTTCGACGGATATTCCGACCGTGTGTATGCCCCATCTGACTTTTTCTGTCGGAAATTCCGATGGAATTAGATAGAGAACATGTTCTCAATTTTTCCGCTGGAAAAAATTCCTAGCGGAAATTCCGATCGTCTGTATGCTTTTCCGACGGAAAAAAAAACATGCATGCTCGGAAACAATATGACGCATGCTCGGAAGCATAGAACTTAATTTTCTCGGCTCGTTGTAGTGTTTTACGTCACCGTGTTCTTGACGGTCGGAATTTAGTGTGACCGTGTGTATGCAAGACAAGCTTGAGTGGAATTCCGTCGGGAAAAACGGTCGTGTGTACAGGGCATAAGTTGTACCGTGAAAAGCATGTGGAGCAAGTGCTTCTGAAAAGTGAGTTGCGCCTCCAACACTTTAGCCAAAGTGCCCTGTGCAAAGATTGATGTGGAACAGAAGATGGGAAGTCCCCAGTAGCCTATCACAGCTACAGTTCAGTGTCAAGGTTATCTGGTCCACATGACTGACAATCTGTGATGGCGAACCTTGGCACCCCAGATGTTTTGGAACTACATTTCCCATGATGCTCATGCACTCTGCAATGTAGTTGAGCATCATGGGAAATGAAGTTCCAATACATCTGGGGTGTCAAGGTTCGCCATCACTGAACTCTAAGCCAAAAATGAACCAACTCCTGAGAGGGAAATGTCTGCAGGATCCTTGAAAGAAAGTATAGTAAAAGACAAGTTCTTCAAGTTTTTTTAAAATCAAGGATTTTAAAATCAAGGATTTTAAACGGACCACAAACAGTAATCGGTAAAAATTATTACAAATTTATTGATATAGATAAGACAAACAACAAAAATTCAAAGATGATAAAAACAAACACATATGTTGGGGGCCGATGTGAAAACAGCTGAAAGGGAAGCCCAAAACTGTCAACCGACAGAGTGCCCAACGCGTTTCAAAAAAACACAGTGCAGATCTTCTTCAGGGACTAAAAGG
Source organism: Rana muscosa (assembly GCA_029206835.1). NCBI lineage: Eukaryota > Metazoa > Chordata > Amphibia > Anura > Ranidae > Rana > Rana muscosa. Next base: position 45,809,058 of record CM055116.1, on the reverse strand, counting down.
GATTGAAACTTCCAAAATTGTGGCTTAAGTCCCAAGTGTAAGTGTTCCACCCTATCCGCAGAAATAACTTAACAAATGAAGAGAAAAAATGGTCAGTTAGAGCCACGCATGAACAACAGGCCAGGGTATCACCGACATCTCCTGTGACCTCCGCCGCTTACCGGAGCCATCGGCAGCATCGGAGGCGATCGGGTTCTTCCTGTGGCTGGGTAAGGAGACGAGTGAAGGGAAGATGGCCCCCACCGGTCTCCATACCATAGCAGGTATTGCATTTTAGTCTAAATATGAGATCTGAGGTCTTTTTGACCCCAGATCTCATATTTAAGAGGACCTGTCATGCTTTTTTTCTGTTACAAGGGATGTTTTGTTTCTCCTGATATAAGGACTTTTATATCAATGCTTGGCGCAGCTTTATTTCTCTTAATTTTATTCTCTAGGGTGTTAGAAAAAAAAATGTATAATGTTTGGGGGTTCTAAGTAATTTTCTAGCAAAAAAACTTGTTTTTAACTTGTAAACAACAAATCTCAGAAAGAGGCTTGGTCCTTAAGTGGTTAATGGTGATTCCACTGGCTGCTTTATCTTATCATTCTCTCCTTCCATGGCAGCTCATTAATGATAAGGTGAGGGTTGGGAAAAATGCCCACATAAGTCACAATGTTGAGTGAGTGGTGATCGTTGGGTACTGTATAGTGGAGCTACAATTTGGAAATCCTGAAGAAGCTTCACCAGTGGAAGAATCACTGGTTAGACATAAGGCTGGCCAGGTAGAATTTAGTTAGAAAAAACTGGAATGTTCTTTCAGTTTCTAGTAATTAATGGGGACAAATTGATGATCAGTTTTGAATGCGGTGATGAAAAATACTAGCAGTATGAAAAAAAATTAATGAAGGAACAAAATTCTAACAGTGTATGTGGTTTTTGTTCAGGAAATCACATTCATTCCAAAATGTAATATTAAAAGCAAAATTTTTAACTACTTTTGAATGACTTTCCTCAAGTCTCCAATGACATTATTCTGCACCATTTGCCACTAATACAGATATTTTTTATCTTTTATTTTATTTATTATTTTATTTTTTATTTTATTTCATTTTATTTTATTTTAGGCCTTGATGATTTGTATCTGTCACAACCCAGCCAGTAATTTCGCTTTGGGGAGACCTCTTCTGATGTCCCCCCCCCCTGTTGTCTTTATGAACTGGATATATATATCATCACGTGACCTAGAGGATCTGACATATTGAGTGGTGATCCCTTTGATTGGGGTAACATGCAATATGTCTGAGCGCCAATCATGACACTTCTTATCATATTCCTCAATAAACGCTTTATACATTTATGTCTGTAATTACCATGGAAGAATGAGGCTTGGTTTCAACCCTCCCTTTCGTCGGGGAGGAGTTATTTACATTTGAATGGTGGTCCTGTATACGCCCCCTCTCCCTCGGAGAATAATGAAAATGAGGGCTGGTTATGTTTTCACCATCATGGCCGCCAAATGAAAGAGAGGCTTGGTTGTGCCTCATGAGAGTATATAGAGTGACGATTCAGTGCGTCGCCCGTGCCCTTTGAGAACATTACATGTAACAAAACTAGTCAGGGCGGTGCCACGCACTGACGTCACTACCCACCCACGTGACCCCACAAGCACGGGCGCACAATTTTATGCCGGCTTTTTTTAAATTTTTCAAATGTTTGTATATATTTTTACTTTCTATTTTGGAATAAACCATCTATTACCTTGAGGTAATACACTATCCGAGTTTTTCTTTGATCTCCTCATATGTTGCATCGATATTGGAGGAGTGTTTGGCCCCTGTTGAGGCTGGGAGATCTTATCTCTCAAACGGACAGAGGAGAGATACCAGAGGCAGAGAAGGTGTCTGAACAATCGGAGCTGCGACGCCCTGAAAACCATCTCAAGACCCCGCAGAGTGTTATATCTGCAGGCGCTGCTGACCTTGCCACTTGTGGAGGTCCATCTCATCTGGTAAGGTTACCCATCTTATTTTGACGTTTATCACGGGGAGAAACCTTGACTGCGGTGTTGGTGGATTCATATCTATCATTTCTATTATTACCTTCTCAATACAATTTCCTCAAATCTCCTTTCTCCTCTAAGCACCTTGGAATTGTACTTGCTTTTATCAGGAATGGACTTCCTATAGCCTCTCCACTTGTTTCATTCATTTTGAACTTTGTTTTTGTGTTTATTTTTATGGTTATCCAGTATGTGCATATGTGTCATATGTGTCATGCCTATGTGAGTTCCGGCTTGAATACCACTTAAGTTTGTTTCTTTATACACGGTTGCCAGCCGTGGCACTCATTATTAGATGTGTACACACATTTTTGTAATTTGAGGTTTTATTCGTTTAAGTTTCATTGAATGTTTTCATATTAATATTTTTCATCGGCATGACCAATGTGGTTTAAATGTATTACATTTGGTCTGTTTATGTATTATCACTAGTCACTTGGTGATTGATGTTATTTGTTATATTGGGGGCCTTTGACATTTCACTTGCCCCCTTTTTATACATGAATCTGTCAAACCAATTTACAATTTTTTTGGTTATCCTCACAGCTCCCATCACATTTAGCGCGACTTTCTTTCTTTTTATATTATCCAATGTACTGGCAAGATATGAAAACCAGTGTAGATAAGCAGTTTTACTGTCAACACACAGCATTAAATCTGACTTTTTAGCTCAGAATTGTGAGCTATGACTGCATAAATTTAGACTTTTACCTCAAAATTCAAAAGCCATTTTCTTAGGCAGCCCATGAAAGGATCAATTCTTTATGTTCAGCCAGCAAGTTGTACGGAAAAAAAAAACTGACCCAATTCCCCCATCCACACACTTGATGTGGATGGGGGAATCCTCCCCACAGAGCTACAGTGAGGGAAAAATGTATTTGATCCCCTGCTGATTTTTGTACGTTTGCCCGCTGACAAAGAAATGATCAGTCTATCATTTTAATGGTCGGTTTATTTTACCAGTGAGAGACAGAATAACAACAAAAATATCCAGAAAAACACATTTCAAAAAAGTTATAAATTGATTTGCATTTTAATGAGTGAAATAAGTATTTGACCCCTGCACAAAACACCACTTAGAACTTCAAGGTACAGGTACAGTGGGGTGTGTGGCGCTACCTATTATCCTAATATAACGACTTAGAACTTGGTGGCAAAACCCATGTTGGCAATCACAGAGGTCAGACATTTCTTGTAGTTGGCCACCAGGTTTGCACACATCTCAGGAGGGATTTTGTCCCACTCCTCTTTGCAGATCTTCTCCAAGTCATTAAGGTTTTGAGGCTGACATTTGGTAACGCAAACCTTCAGCTCCCTCCACATATTTTCTTTGGAATTAGGTTCTGGAGACTGGCTAGGCCACTCCAAGAACCTTATGTGCCACTCATTTGTTGCCTTGGCCGTGTGTTTTGGGTCATTGTCATGCTGGAATACCCATCCATGACCCATTTTCAATGCCCTGGCTGAGGGAAGGAGGTTTCTTACCCAAAATTTTACGGTACATGGCCCCGTCCATCGTCCCTTTGATGAAGTGAAGTTGTCCTGTCCCCTTAGCTGAAAAACAAGCCCAAAGCATAATGTTTCCACCTCTATGGTTGACGGTGGGGATGGTGTTCTTGGGGTCATAGGCAGCATTTCTCCTCCTCAAAACGGCGAGTTGAGTTGATGCCAAAGAGCTTTATTTTGGTCTTGTCTGACCACAACACTCCCACCCAGTTCTCCTCTGAATCATTCAGATGTTTATTAGCAAGCTTCAGACAGGCTGTACATGTGCTTTCTTGAGCAGGGAGACCTTGCGGGCGCTGCAGGATTTTAGTCCTTCACAACGTAGTGTGTTACCAATTAGGGATGAGCTTCGAGTTCGAGTCGAACTCATGTTCGACTCGAACATTGCCTGTTCGCCCGTTCGCCGAACAGCGAACAAATTGGGGTGTTCGCGGCAAATTCGAAAAATCTATGGGAGAAATCTAAAGTGCTAATTATAAAGGCTTATATGCAAGTTATTGTCCTAAAAAGTGTTTGGGGACCGGGGTCCTGCCCCAGGGGACATGTATCAATGCAAAAAGAAGTTTTAAAAACGGCCGTTTTTTCGGGAGCAGTGATTTTAATAATGCTTAAAATGAAAAAATAAAAGTGAAATATTCCTTTAAATTTCGTACCTGGGGGGTGTGTATGATATGTATGTGAAGTGGCGCATGTTTCCCGTGCTTAGAACTGTCCCTGCAAAAAATGTCATTTTTGAAAGAAAAAAATGCATTTAAAACTGACTCGCGGCTATTAATGAATTGTCGGCTCCCGGCAATACATACAAAAGTCATTGATAAAAAAAAACAAAAAACGTGGGGGTTCCCCAGAATTCAATTACCAGGCCCTTCAGGTCTGGAATGGATATTAAGGGGAACCCCGCTGCAAATTAAAAAAAAATTGACGTGGGGTTCCCCCAAATATCCATTCCAGGCCCTTCAGATCTGGCATGGATTTTAAGGGGAACTCCACCCCAAATTTAAAAAAAAAATGGCGTGGAGTCCCCCTAAAAATCCATACCAGACCCCTTATCCGAGCACGCAACCTGGCCGGCCGCAGGGGAAAAGGGGGGGACGAGAGAGCGGCCCCCCTCCCTCCTGAACCGTACCAAGCCACATGCCCTCAACATGGGGAGGATGTCCCCATGTTGATGGGGACAAGGGCCTCATCCCCACAACCCTTGCCCGGTGGTTGTGGGGGTCTGCGGGCGGGGGGCTTATCGGAATCTGGAAGACCCCTTTAACAAAGGGGACCCCCAGATCCCGGCCCCCCCCTATGTGAATTGGTAAGGGGTAAATTGTACCCCTACCATTTCACGAAGAAAGCGTAAAAAAATGTTTAAAAAAACACACAAACACCTTGAAAAAGTCCTTTATTAAAAAAAAAAGAAAAAAACATTCCAGCGGTGAAATCCAGTGTCCCGCGGCGATCCCGATGTCCAGCGCTGTCCTTCATTGGTTGTGCCTGAGCAGACCTGATGGGGAACTCCCTCTCAGTATTTTAAATGTATAGACCCGCCCCTTCTAAAGTTCCCCATCAGGTCCGCTCAGCGGACCAGATGCGGAACATGAGAAGGGGCGGGTCTATACATGTATTACCAAAGTGAGAGCAGTTCCCCATCAGGTCCGCCCCCTCGGTATGTCGGACCCGCCTACGTCATTGGCTTGAGCGGGGAACTTCCTTCACTGTGTAATTTAAATTTACATAGTGAAGGAAGTTCCCCGCTCAAGCCAATGACTTAGGGGGGTCCGACATACCGAGGGGGCGGACCTGATGGGGGACTGCTCTCACTTTGGTAATACATGTATAGACCCGCCCCTTCTCATGTTCCGCATCTCGTCCGCTGAGCGGACCTGATGGGGAACTTTAGAAGGGGCGGGTCTATACATTTAAAATACTGAGAGGGAGTTCCCCATCAGGTCCGCTCAGGCACAACCAATGAAGGACAGCGCTGGACATCGGGATCGCCGCGGGACACTGGATTTCACCGCTGGAATGTTTTTTTTGTTTTTTTTTTAAATAAAGGACTTTTTCAAGGTGTTTGTTTTTTTTTTTTTTAAACATTTTTTTACGCTTTCTTCGTGAAATGGTAGGGGTACAATGTACCCCTTACCAATTCACATAGGGGGGCCGGGATCTGGGGGTCCCCTTTGTTAAAGGGGTCTTCCAGATTCCGATAAGCCCCCCGCCCGCAGACCCCCACAACCACCGGGCAAGGGTTGTGGGGATGAGGCCCTTGTCCCCATCAACATGGGGACATCCTCCCCATGTTGAGGGCATGTGGCTTGGTACGGTTCAGGAGGGAGGGGGGCCGCTCTCTCGTCCCCCCCTTTTCCCCTGCGGCTGGCCAGGTTGCGTGCTCGGATAAGGGGTCTGGTATGGATTTTTAGGGGGACTCCACGCCATTTTTTTTTAAATTTGGGGTGGAGTTCCCCTTAAAATCCATGCCAGATCTGAAGGGCCTGGAATGGATATTTGGGGGAACCCCACGTCAATTTTTTTTTAAATTTGCGGCGGGGTTCCCCTTAATATCCATTCCAGACCTGAAGGGCCTGGTAATTGAATTCTGGGGAACCCCCACGCTTTTTTTTTTTATCAATGACTTTTGTATGTATTGCCGGGAGCCGACAATTCATTAATAGCCGCGAGTCAGTTTTAAATGCATTTTTTTCTTTCAAAAATGACATTTTTTGCAGGGACAGTTCTAAGCACGGGAAACATGCGCCACTTCACATGCATATCATACACACCCCCCAGGTACGAAATTTAAAGGAATATTTCACTTTTATTTTTTCATTTTAAGCATTATTAAAATCACTGCTCCCGAAAAAACGGCCGTTTTTAAAACTTCTTTTTGCATTGATACATGTCCCATGGGGCAGGACCCAGGTCCCCAAACACTTTTTAGGACAATAACTTGCATATTAGCCTTTATAATTAACACTTTAGATTTCGAACGTTCGAGTCCATTGTATTTAATAGGGTTCTAAAGTTTACACGAACATTTTGTCTGTTCGCAGGTTCTGGTGCGAACCGAACAGGGGGGTGTTCGGCTCATCCCTGTTACCAATTGTTTTCTTGGTGACTATGGTCCCAGCTGTATCAAGATCATTGACATTGACAAGACTCTCCCGTGTAGTTCTGGACTGATTCTTCACTGTTCTCATGATCATTGAAACTCCATGAGGTGAGATCTTCCATGGAGCCCCAGACCGAGGGAGATTGACAGTTATTTTGAGAATTTGTGTTCTTGCAAATAATCGCACCAACTGTTGTCACCCTCTCACAAAGCTGCTTGGCGATGGTCTTGTAGCCCATTCCAGTCTTGTGTAGGTCTACAATCTTGTCCTTGACATCCTTGGACAGCTCTTTGGTCTTGGCCATGGTGGAGAGATTGGAATCTGATTGACTGATTGATTGATTCTGTGGACAGGTGTCTTTTTTTTACAGGTAACAAGCTGAGATTAGGAGCACTCCCTTTAAGAGAATGCCCCTAATCATAGTTTGTTACCTGTATAGAAGACACCTGGGAGCCAGAAATCTTGCTGATTAATAGGGGATCAAATACTTATTTCACTCATTAGAATTCAAATCAATTTATAACTTTTTTGAAATGCGTTTTTCTGGATAATTTTGTTGTTATTCTGTCTCTCATTGTTAAAATAAACCTACCATTAATATTATAGACTGATCATTTCTTTGTCAGTGGGCAAACGTAAAAAATCAGCAGGGGATTAAATACTTTTTTCCCTCACTGCATTGTATTCAGACAGCGGGGAGACTTCCCCACTGCCATGGTCAGGGGTCAGGCTCAGAGCACAGTAGCTCGTTACCGCGTGACGAATGTACTATCTCCATTACGAACGCTAGTTTTACCAGAACGAGCGCTCCCGTCTCATCACTTGCTTCTGAGCATGCGCGTTTTTTTCACGTCGTTAAAGCCTACACACGGGCATTTTTCATGATGAGAAAAACGATGACGTGAAAAACGACGAGAAAAATTAGAGCATGTTCCAAATTTTTAATGCCCATTTTTCACGTCGTGAAAAATGCTCTGGAGCCCACACACGATCGTTTTTAATGACCAAATTAAAAAATGGCATTTTTCTCGTCATGAAAAGTGTTCACCAGAGCCCCTGATGGTGGAAATAGGTTTCGCTGCATGTTAGTAGCACATCGCAGTCCTCAGGATCACCCTGAGAGGAGTTAAGAAAGCCAGAGTCCAGTAGCAGATAAAAGAGGTCAAGCCAACAGTCGGTAATAAGTGCTTGCATTTTGGGATCAAGAAGCATAGTCGGGGAACAAGCCAAAAGTTGGTAACAAGTGATATCAAAGATGCGGACAACAGCAGGAGTGACAAGGGTGAGATACTGGCTGGAGAGAGCACAATGATCTGGCAAACAGGAAGTGCAGAGACATATCTTACATCAATAAGTTCATGGGAGGAGCAAAGAGTTCAAAGATCAAGAGAAACTAGGTTTAAGGCAGGATCAAAATTCTGAATCATAATTTCAGAGTTTTTTTCCCCTCTTATGCTGTTGCTATGTACTTTTGTGGGGCAAATGATTTGAATGGCAGGAAGTGAAAGGAGCAGGGTAGTAAATATGAATCGCCCCCTAGACCCTAGGATCCAATTATGCTAATCTAAATCTAATCTCCATGGCTATAGTAATCCCCACACAATTGCCTCTCCTAGTAGTACTTGCTAAGCTTGCAGCCACACTTCAAGCAGCCTGTTGCATAGCATGTGGTATTCTAAAAACAGTTCCCATCTTACTAGAAGAGGGAGTTCCATTTTTGGTAAGGAACAGGGATGAGCTTCGTGTTCGAGTCGAACATACGTTCGACTCGAACATCGGCTGTTCGATCGTTCGACGAAGATCGAACGATTTGGGCCGTTCGCGCCAAATTCGAGTGACGCGAACGGCCCACAATGCACTACGCCATCGCAGTGTCATCCAGGCGCTGTGATTGGCCAAGCATGCACTGTGACCCCGCATGCTTGGCCAATCACAGCGCCGGCAGCGAGGAGAGCAATGATTGGCCACAGGCAGGATGCCTGTGGCCAATTATTGCTGAGGGGGTTTAGTACACGCCCCACACTATAAAAGGCCGCCAGCGCGGCGGCCTTGTGTAGTGTGTTCCGGAGCAGGGAAAGAGAAGCATAGGCAGGGACAGTGTCATTTTTTTCCTTTACTAATCCTGGATTCCTTGTGTTTAGGGACAGAGAAGGATAGGTAGGGAGAGTGTCAGTGTGTCATTCTGTGCTAAACCTTGTTTGTAGGGACAGAGAAGGACAGTGAGGGAAAGTGTCAGTGTGCTATTCTGTGCTAAACCTTGTTTGTAGGGACAGAGAAGGACAGTGAGGGAAACTATCAGTGTGCTATTCTGTGCTAAACCAATCTTGCTGAACCATATTTGAAATCCTTGAGTTTAGGGACAGAGAAGGACACGCAGGGAAACTATCAGTGTGCTATTCTGTGCTAAATCTTGTTTGTAGGGACAGAGAAGGACAGTGAGGGAAAGTGTCAGTGTGCTATTCTGTTCTAAACCAATCTTGCTGAACCATATTTGAAATCCTTGAGTTTAGGGACAGAGAAGGACACTCGTGGAAACTATCAGTGTGCTATTCTGTACTAAATCTTGTTTGTAGGGACAGAGAAGGACAGTGAGGGAAACTATCAGTGTGCTATTCTGTGCTAAACCAATCTTGCTGAACCATATTTGAAATCCTTGAGTTTAGGGACAGAGAAGGACACTCGTGGAAACTATCAGTGTGCTATTCTGTGCTAAATCTTGTTTGTAGGGACAGAGAAGGACAGTGAGGGAAACTATCAGTGTGCTATTCTGTGCTAAACCAATCTTGCTGAACCATATTTGAAATCCTTGAGTTTAGGGACAGAGAAGGACACTCGTGGAAACTATCAGTGTGCTATTCTGTGCTAAATATTGTTTGTAGGGACAGAGAAGGACAGTGAGGGAAACTATCACTGTGCTATTCTGTGCTAAACCAATCTTGCTGAACCATATTTGAAATCCTTGAGTTTAGGGACAGAGAAGGACACTCGTGGAAACTATCAGTGTGCTATTCTGTGCTAAATCTTGTTTGTAGGGACAGAGAAGGACAGTGAGGGAAACTATCAGTGTGCTATTCTGTGCTAAACCAATCTTGCTGAACCATATTTGAAATCCTTGAGTTTAGGGACAGAGAAGGACACGCGGGGAAACTATCAGTGTGCTATTCTGTGCTAAATCTTGTTTGTAGGGACAGATAAGGACAGTGAGGGAAAGTGTCAGTGTGCTATTCTGTGCTAAACCAATCTTGCTGAACCATATTTGAAATCCTTGAGTTTAGGGACAGAGAAGGACACTCGTGGAAACTATCAGTGTGCTATTCTGTACTAAATCTTGTTTGTAGGGACAGAGAAGGGCAGTGAGGGAAACTATCAGTGTGCTATTCTGTGCTAAACCAATCTTGCTGAACCATATTTGAAATCCTTGAGTTTAGGGACAGAGAAGGACACTCGTGGAAACTATCAGTGTGCTATTCTGTGCTAAATCTTTTTTGTAGGGACAGAGAAGGACAGTAAGGGAAACTATCAGTGTGCTATTCTGTGCTAAACCAATCTTGCTGAACCATATTTGAAATCCTTGAGTTTAGGGACAGAGAAGGACACTCAGGGAAACTGTCAGTGTGCTATTCTGTTCTAAACCAATCTTGCTGAACCATATTTGAAATCCTTGAGTTTAGGGACAGAGAAGGACACTCTGGGAAACTATCAGTGTGCTATTCTGTGCTAAATCTTGTTTGTAGGGACAGAGAAGGACAGTGAGGGAAACTATCAGTGTGCTATTCTGTGCTAAACCAATCTTGCTGAACCATATTTGAAATCCTTGAGTTTAGGGACAGAGAAGGACACGCGGGGAAACTATCAGTGTGCTATTCTGTGCTAACTCTTGTTTGTAGGGACAGAGAAGGACAGTGAGGGAAAGTGTCAGTGTGCTATTCTGTGCTAAACCAATCTTGCTGAACCATATTTGAAATCCTTGAGTTTAGGGACAGAGAAGGACACTCAGGGAAACTGTCAGTGTGCTATTCTGTTCTAAACCAATCTTGCTGAACCATATTTGAAATCCTTGAGTTTAGGGACAGAGAAGGACACGCGGGGAAACTATCAGTGTGCTATTCTGTGCTAAATTGTAACGCCGAGTGCTCCGGGTGTCCCATCCAGCCCGGAGCACTCACAGCGTCGTCCCCTCTGCGGCGCTCCGGCCAGCCCCCCTGGCCGTGAGCACTGCTCCGCTCTCCTCCCCACTTACCTTCCTCTTCCTGCTGCCTCCCGGCGCGCGCGGCCCCGCTGTGTTCTAGGGCGCGCGCGCGCCGGCCTTCTAAAATTTAAAGGGCCAGTGCACCATTGATTGGTGCCCGGTCCAATTACGGTTCCTCTACCCAAAACCTATTTAAACCCACTTCCCCTTCCTGTCCTTGCCGGATCTTGTTGTCCTAGTACCTTGTGGAAGTATTTTGAGTTACCTTGCCTGTGTACCTGGCCTTCTGCCTTTGTCTCTGACCACGAACCATTGCCGCCTGCCCTGACCTTTTGCTACGTCTGACCTTGCCTCTGCCTAGTCCTTTTGTACCGCACCGGCCTCAGCCGCCAGAGAGGTGGAGTCGCTACTGGGGGACACGACCTGGTTGCTACCGCCGCAGCAAGTCCATCCTGCCTTGCGGCGGGCTCTGGTGAAAACCGGTAGCCGCTTAGAACCGGTCCCTCGGTGCGATTCATACCATCCCCTCTCTGGTACAGTGGATCCACCTCCTGCCTCCTCTATAGTCGCCTGCCCGGCCCGTGACAGTAGATCCGGCCATGGATGCCTCTGAGGTGCCGCTGCCCAATCTCGCTGATCTCACTACCGTGGTTGCCCAGCAGTCGCAATTAATTGACCAACAAGGACAGCAGCTGGCGCAGTTGACCGCCATGGTCCAGCAGCGTCTGCCGCGACAAGCTCCAGCATCTCCTCCCCTCCGAGCAGCCGCATCTAGTTCAAAGATCCGCTTGTCTCTTCCGGAGAAATTTGACGGGGATTCTAAGATGTGCCAGGGATTCTTGTCTCAATGTGCCCTGCATCTTGAAATGATGTCGGACCAGTTTTCCACAGAACGCTCTAAGGTGGCATTTGTGGTCTGTCTGTTGTCTGGGAAGGCCTTGGCCTGGGCCACGCCACTCTGGGACCGCAATGACCCTGCTACGGCCACCGTTCAGTCCTTCTTTGCTGAGGTTCGTAGCGTTTTTGAGGAACCAGCCCGAGCATCATCTGCGGAAACCGCCCTGCTTAACCTGGTCCAAGGAAACTCCTCTGTGGGCGAATATGCCATACAGTTCCGCACACTGGCCTCAGAGCTAGCCTGGAATAATGAGGCTCTCTGCGCAACCTTCAAGAAAGGCTTATCCAGCCACATCAAGGACTCTCTGGCCGCTAGTGATGAGCCGAACACCCCCGGGTTCGGTTCGCACCAGAACCCGCGAACGGACCGAAAGTTCGTACGAACATTAGAACCCTATTAAATACAATGGATGCGAACGTTCGAATTCTAAAGTGCTAATTATAATGACTATTATGCATGTTATTGTCCTAAAAAGGGTTTGGGAACCCGGGTTCTGCACCAGGGGACATGTATCAATGCAAAAAGAAGTTTTAAAAACGGTCGTTTTTCGGGAGCAGTCATTTTAATGATGCATAAAGTGAAAAAAAAAAAGTCAAATATTCCTTTAAATATCGTACCTGGGGGGTGTCTAAAGTATGCCTGTGAAGTGCCACGTGTTTCCCGTGTTTAGAACTGTCCCTGCACAAAATGACACTTCTAAAGGAAAAAAAAGCCATTTAAAACTGCTTGCGGCTTTAATGTAATGTCTGGTCCCGGTAATATGGATGAAAATCTTTAAGAAAAATGGCATAGCTACCCCATGACCCCCCCCCCCCCTACCCCAGCCCATTACCAGCCCCTTTGGGTCTTGTATGGATATTAAGGGGAACCCCGCACATAAAATAAAAAAGGCCCTATATACTCTGAACAGCCGTATACAGGCGGTGCATACAAGACAGGGACTGTAGGTTTGTTCTTATGTAGAATCTGTTTGTAATTTTGAACAGGTACATTGTTTAAGTGTAGCTCCAGCCCAAAAATCTATTTTTAAACTTTTTGGAAAACATAGGTAAGGGTTATCACCCCTGTAACATTTGTTTTGCTGTCTGTGCCCCTGTTCAGAACATTTCACCTCACTTTCCGTCCCAATGACAACTGTTTTTGAAATGTGGTGTTTTTCTTGAAACAAGGATTGGTGATAAAGCATCAGTACAGAGGAGACACCTTTCTCCCATATTAATTCTTACAGGAGAGAATTTTCCTTCCAAGGGGTAGATTTCCTCTCACTTCCTGTTGTCTTCTTGCGTTTGCAAGTAGGAGTCGTTTGTAAGTTGGATGTTTGAAAGTAGGGACCTGCCGTATATACTCTGCAGAAATAGGCCCCTTAGTTGTTGGTGTTGGCACAACACTGTAAGCACTCACAGTTACTCTTGGTTGGTGCTGGAACGCCCTGCTGTCAACTATTATATCAGGAATTTTAATTACATATAATTGTTGAACAGTGGTAGTAAAAATTGGGCCTTTGATGGTGGTGCTGGTGCCACAACACTGTAAGCCCTGACAGTTACTCTTGGTGGGTGCAGCAATGGGCCCTGCTGTGAATTATTAGATCAAGAATTGTAATTGCATGCCCCTGTTGAACAGGGGCTGAAAAATTGGGCCTTTCGTGGTGGTGGTGGTGGTGGTGGTGTTGCCACAACACTGTAAGCCCTCAGAGTTACTCTTGGTGGGTGCAGGAATGGGCCCTGCTGTGAATTATTAGATCAAGAATTGTAATTACATGCCCCTTTTGAACAGGGGCTGAAAAATTGGGCCTTTCGTGGTGGTGGTGGTGGTGGCGTTGCCACAACACTGTAAGCCCTCAGAGTTACTCTTGGTGGGTGCAGCAATGGGCCCTGCTGTGAATTATTAGATCAAGAATTGTAATTACATGCCCCTGTTGAACAGGGGCTGAAAAATTGGGCCTTAGGCACTGGTGGCACAACACTACAACCCCTCACAGATACTGTACTTGGAGCACAGCAATGAGCCCTGTTGCAAAGTATTGCTTCAAAAATTGTAATGACACGCCCCTGTTAAACAGGGGCTGAAAAATTGGGCCTTAGGCACTGGTGGCACAACACTCCAACCCCTCACAGATACTGTACTTGGAGCACAGCAATGAGCCCTGTTGCAAAGTATTGCTTCAAAAATTGTAATGACACGCCCCTGTTAAACAGGGGCTGAAAAATTGGGCCTTAGGCACTGGTGCCACAACACTCCAACCCCTCACAGATACTGTACTTGGAGCACAGCAATGAGCCCTATGGCAAATTATTGCTTCAAAAATTGTAATTACACGCCCCTGTTAAACAGGGGCTGAAAAATTGGGCCTTAGCCACTGGTGGCGGCACCCATAAACAAAAATGATCTTCCAAGCTATCATCATCAATCGTATCATTGAGGACTCGGAGGAGGAGGATAGCCAGTCAACATAACAGCACAGGCACTCAGCATCAGCATCAGTCTTGAAGGGATGTGACATGTTAAAATCAATTAGTCTGTTATATCAGCATCAGGTGTGTGGTAGCTGGTGGTGATCCAAGACTGGTTCATCTTGATGAAAGTCAGTCGATCAACCGAGTCGGTGGACAGGCGCACCCTGTGATCCGTGACAAATCCTCCAGCAGCACTGAATGTGCGTTCCGAAAGAACACTGGATGCAGGACAGGCCAGTAGCTCAATTGCATACTGTGCAAGCTCTGGCCAGTGATCCATCCTCAAGACCCAGTAAGCCAAAGGATTTTCGGTGGGGAAGGTGTCCAAGTCTGACCTTGCCCCTAGATATTCCTGCACCATGTTTATCAGACGCTGGCGATGGTTGCTGGAACCGATCATACTTTGGGGCTGCGGACTAAAGAATTGTCTGAACGCATCGGTCAGACGGCCACCTTCCCCACCGCTCCTTCTTTGACTGGCCGAAGCCTCAGCAACTCGTTGTCCAGGACCAGGAGTTTGTAACCTCCCAGTCTCTGGGAACGCGTTGCACAGACCTTTCTGCAAGGCCTCCCGGAGTTGTCTCATCCTCTGCTCCCTCTGCGATGGTAACATAAGGTCCGCAACCTTACCCTTGTACCGTAGATCAAGGAGAGTGGCCAGCCAGTAATGGTCCCTCTCCTTGATCCGAAGAATACGAGGATCCTTCCGCAGACTTTGCAGGATCAGGGAGGCCATGCAGCGTAGGTTTGCTGAGGCATTCGGTCCGGAGTCCTCTGGGTCACTAAGGACGACATGATCCGCAGCCACCTCCTCCCAGCCACGTACAAGTCCACTGGTTTCTTGGGACTGTAAATCATCCCTAAAAGACTGCTGCTGATGATGCTGAGTGCCAGCCTCCACCTCCATGCTGACACAATCCTCCTCCTCCTCCTCCTCCTCCTCCTCCTCCTCTTCCTGTGCGATGGGTGGGACAGAAGGAACACTGTCTGGGTAAAGGGGGCCTTGAGAGGCAAGGAAGTCCTCCTCTTCCTGCCTCTGTTCTGCCTCAAGTGCCCTGTCCATTATTCCACGCAGCGTGTGCTCCAACAGGTGGACAAGAGGTACAGTGTCACTGATGCATGCACTGTCACTGCTCACCATCCTCGTGGCCTCCTCAAATGGTGCCAGGACAGTGCATGCATCCCTGATCATGCCCCACTGGCGTGGAGAAAAAAAACCAAGCTCCCCTGACCCTGTCCTGGTGCCGTAGTCGCACAGGTACTCATTGATGGCCCTCTGCTGCGTGTGCAGCCGCTGCAGCATGGCCAACGTTGAGTTCCACCTGGTGGGCATGTCACATATAAGGCGGTTCTTGGGCAGGTTCAACTCCTTTTGCAGCTCAGCCAGGCGAGCACTGGCATTATAAGATCTGCGGAAATGCACACAGACTTTCCTGGCCTGCCTCAGGACATCCTGTAAGCCCGGGTACCTGCCCAAGAACCGCTGCACCACCAGGTTAAGGACGTGAGCCACACAGGGCACATGGGTCAGTTGTCCCTGTCGGAGGGCGGAGAGGAGGTTGGTGCCATTGTCGCAAACCACCATTCCTGGCTTAAGCTGGCGTGGCGTCAACCACCTCTCGGCCTGGCCCTGCAGAGCAGACAGGACCTCTGCCCCAGTGTGGCTTCTGTCCCCCAAACACACCAGCGCAAGCACGGCATGGCATCTTTTTGCCTGCGTACTTGCGTAGCCCCTTGAACGGCTACGGAGCACCGCTGGTTCAGAGGACAAAGTACAGGAAGAGGCCATGGAGGAAGAAGAAGAGGAGGGGGTGGAGGAGAGAGGTGTGTCACAACCAGTAGTAGCATTTTGGAGGCGTGGCGGTGGAACAACCTCCAACACTACTGCACCTTGTCCTGCATCCTTCCCAGCTGCCAAAAGAGTGACCCAATGGGCCGTGAAAGAAAGGTAACGTCCCTGTCCATGCCTGCTGGACCATGAGTCAGCGGTAATATGCACCTTACCGCTGACCGCCCTGTCCAGCGAGGCCAAGACATTGCCTTCCACATGCCGGTAGAGAGCCGGAATAGCCTTCCGTGAGAAAAAGTGGCGTTTGGGAACCTGCCACTGAGGAACCGCACATTGCACAAACTCACGGAAGGGGGCCGAGTCTACCAACTGAAAAGGCAGCAGTTGAAGCGCTAACAATTTAGCCAAGCTAGCATTCAACCGCTGGGCATGTGGATGGCTGGGAGTGAACTTCTTTCGACGGTCCAGCAGCTGGGGCAGGGAAATTTGCCTGCTAGAATCGGACGTCGGTGTACTGCTAGCAGAGTGGCCGCAAGTACTTGGCTGTGACACACCTAATTCTACACCTTCATTCCTCTCAGTGCATGTTTCAGAGAGGACTGAAGTTATAGTGGGGTTGGAGATCCCAGCTGATGCGGTGCAAGGAGAGGTCCGCTTTGTTCTTTGGTGTGGGTCTTTGAGGTAGGCTTGCCAACGAGCTGCATGGCAGGTCAACATATGTCTGGTCAGGCATGTGGTACCCAAGCGGCTGATGTTTTGGCCACGCGATATACGCTTGAGACATATGTTGCAAACAGCAGCTGTGCGATCTGATGCACTAGCCTCAAAAAAGGCCCACACCAAAGAACTTTTTGAATGACGGGCAGAGGCAGCGCCCTGCACAGGCGGAGCTCTGCGGTGTGATTCCGTCGGTGTACTGCCCTTACGCTGGCCACCAAAGGGCATAATGCCTCGTTGGAGATGTGCCTCCTCCTCATCCTCCTCCTCCTCCTCTCTCCTATTAGGCACCCACGTGGAGTCAGTGACCTCATCATCCCCTCCCTCCTCATCACTGGAGCCAATCTGGCAGTATGCTGCAGCTGCTGGAACATGACTGCCAGATTGGTGTCCTTCTTGAGCATCCCCTCTGTCTGCTCTCACGCTACTGCCTTCCTCTAGCTGGGTTTCATCATCAGACCCTCCGAAACGCTGGGCATCCTCCTGGAGCATGTACCCAACACTGTGCTCAAACAGTTCGGGGGACTCCTCAGGAGGAGGACATGGTGGGTCTAGGGAAGGAGTGACTGATGATGAGTCTGACATTGATACCAGGGAAGAGGACGCTTTGGCAGCTGCTTTGCCAGTACCCTGAGCCTGGGTGAGAGAGGATGAGGAGGAGGAGGAGGGCTTGGTCATCCACTCTACCAAGTCTTCGGCATGATGTGGCTCAACATGTCCAGCTGCCGAAAAGAAGGACAAGCGTGTCCCATGGCCATGTGCTGATGACAATGCACCGCGTCCACGACCAGCACTGTTGCCCCCAGACACAGAGCCTGCTTGCCCTCTTTTATTGCCTCCTGAATGTCTGCCTCTCCTTGTTTGCCTTCCAGACATTCTAATAGATGGCCTGCAGGGAGATGGGAAAAAAGCAATAAGGGCTACCTTCAGGTGTCCTTCTCTGTCCCTTTACTTAAGGATTTCTAAATATGGTTTAGGATGATTGCTTTCGCACAGAATAGCACAACGACAATTTCCCTGACTGTCCAAAAAACAAGGATTTCAAAGATGGTTGATGAGGAATGCTTTAGCACAGTATAGCACAAGGAGAATTTCCCTCACTTCCTTCCCTGTCCCTAGAAACAAGGATTAGCACAGTGAAAGAAACTGACACTCTCCCTACCTATAGTTTTCTGTCCCTAGAAAAAATGTTTTTTTAAAGATGGTTGATGATCAATGCTTTAGCACAGTATAGCACAAGGAGAATTTCTCTCACTGTCCTTCCCTGTCCCTAGAAACAAGGATTAGCACAGTGAAATAAACTGACACTCTCCCTACCTATAGTTTTCTGTCCCTAGAAAAAATGTTTTTTTAAAGATGGTTGATGATCAATGCTTTAGCACAGTATAGCACAAGGAGAATTTCCCTCACTGTCCTTCCCTGTCCCTAGAAACAAGGATTATCACAGTGAAAGAAACTGACACTCTCCCTACCTATAGTTTTCTGTCCCTAGAAAAAAATGTTTTTTTAAAGATGGTTGATGATCAATGCTTTAGCACAGTATAGCACAAGGAGAATTTCCCTCACTGTCCTTCCCTGTCCCTAGAAACAAGGATTATCACAGTGAAAGAAACTGACACTCTCCCTACCTATAGTTTTCTGTCCCTAGAAAAAATGTTTTTTTAAAGATGGTTGATGATCAATGCTTTAGCACAGTATAGCACAAGGAGAATTTCCCTCACTGTCCTTCCCTGTCCCTAGAAACAAGGATTATCACAGTGAAAGAAACTGACACTCTCCCTACCTATAGTTTTCTGTCCCTAGAAAAAATGTTTTTTTAAAGATGGTTGATGATCAATGCTTTAGCACAGTATAGCACAAGGAGAATTTCCCTCACTGTCCTTCCCTGTCCCTAGAAACAAGGATTATCACAGTGAAAGAAACTGACACTCTCCCTACCTATAGTTTTCTGTCCCTAGAAAAAATGTTTTTTTAAAGATGGTTGATGATCAATGCTTTAGCACAGTATAGCACAAGGAGAATTTCCCTCACTGTCCTTCCCTGTCCCTAGAAACAAGGATTATCACAGTGAAAGAAACTGACACTCTCCCTACCTATAGTTTTCTGTCCCTAGAAAAAATGTTTTTTTTAAAATGGTTGATGATCAATGCTTTAGCACAGTATAGCACAAGGAGAATTTCCCTCACTGTCCTTCCCTGTCCCTAGAAACAAGGATTATCACAGTGAAAGAAACTGACACTCTCCCTACCTATAGTTTTCTGTCCCTAGAAAAAATGTTTTTTTAAAGATGGTTGATGATCAATGCTTTAGCACAGTATAGCACAAGGAGAATTTCCCTCACTGTCCTTCCCTGTCCCTAGAAACAAGGATTATCACAGTGAAAGAAACTGACACTCTCCCTACCTATAGTTTTCTGTCCCTAGAAAAAATTTTTTTTTAAAGATGGTTGATGATCAATGCTTTAGCACAGTATAGCACAAGGAGAATTTCCCTCACTGTCCTTCCCTGTCCCTAGAAACAAGGATTATCACAGTGAAAGAAACTGACACTCTCCCTACCTATAGTTTTCTGTCCCTAGAAAAAATGTTTTTTTAAAGATGGTTGATGATCAATGCTTTAGCACAGTATAGCACAAGGAGAATTTCCCTCACTGTCCTTCCCTGTCCCTAGAAACAAGGATTATCACAGTGAAAGAAACTGACACTCTCCCTACCTATAGTTTTCTGTCCCTAGAAAAAATGTTTTTTTAAAATGGTTGATGATCAATGCTTTAGCACAGTATAGCACAAGGAGAATTTCCCTCACTGTCCTTCCCTGTCCCTAGAAACAAGGATTATCACAGTGAAAGAAACTGACACTCTCCCTACCTATAGTTTTCTGTCCCTAGAAAAAATGTTTTTTTAAAGATGGTTGATGATCAATGCTTTAGCACAGTATAGCACAAGGAGAATTTCCCTCACTGTCCTTCCCTGTCCCTAGAAACAAGGATTATCACAGTGAAAGAAACTGACACTCTCCCTACCTATAGTTTTCTGTCCCTAGAAAAAATGTTTTTTTAAAGATGGTTGATGATCAATGCTTTAGCACACTATAGCACAAGGAGAATTTCCCTCACTGTCCTTCCCTGTCCCTAGAAACAAGGATTATCACAGTGAAAGAAACTGACACTCTCCCTACCTATAGTTTTCTGTCCCTAGAAAAAATGTTTTTTTAAAGATGGTTGATGATCAATGCTTTAGCACAGTATAGCACAAGGAGAATTTCCCTCACTGTCCTTCCCTGTCCCTAGAAACAAGGATTATCACAGTGAAAGAAACTGACACTCTCCCTACCTATAGTTTTCTGTCCCTAGAAAAAATGTTTTTTTAAAGATGGTTGATGATCAATGCTTTAGCACAGTATAGCACAAGGAGAATTTCCCTCACTGTCCTTCCCTGTCCCTAGAAACAAGGATTATCACAGTGAAAGAAACTGACACTCTCCCTACCTATAGTTTTCTGTCCCTAGAAAAAATGTTTTTTTAAAGATGGTTGATGATCAATGCTTTAGCACAGTATAGCACAAGGAGAATTTCCCTCACTGTCCTTCCCTGTCCCTAGAAACAAGGATTATCACAGTGAAAGAAACTGACACTCTCCCTACCTATAGTTTTCTGTCCCTAGAAAAAATGTTTTTTTAAAGATGGTTGATGATCAATGCTTTAGCACAGTATAGCACAAGGAGAATTTCCCTCACTGTCCTTCCCTGTCCCTAGAAACAAGGATTATCACAGTGAAAGAAACTGACACTCTCCCTACCTATAGTTTTCTGTCCCTAGAAAAAATGTTTTTTTTAAAATGGTTGATGATCAATGCTTTAGCACAGTATAGCACAAGGAGAATTTCCCTCACTGTCCTTCCCTGTCCCTAGAAACAAGGATTATCACAGTGAAAGAAACTGACACTCTCCCTACCTATAGTTTTCTGTCCCTAGAAAAAATGTTTTTTTAAAGATGGTTGATGATCAATGCTTTAGCACAGTATAGCACAAGGAGAATTTCCCTCACTGTCCTTCCCTGTCCCTAGAAACAAGGATTATCACAGTGAAAGAAACTGACACTCTCCCTACCTATAGTTTTCTGTCCCTAGAAATTTTTTTTTTTTAAAGATGGTTGATGATCAATGCTTTAGCACAGTATAGCACAAGGAGAATTTCCCTCACTGTCCTTCCCTGTCCCTAGAAACAAGGATTATCACAGTGAAAGAAACTGACACTCTCCCTACCTATAGTTTTCTGTCCCTAGAAAAAATGTTTTTTTAAAGATGGTTGATGATCAATGCTTTAGCACAGTATAGCACAAGGAGAATTTCCCTCACTGTCCTTCCCTGTCCCTAGAAACAAGGATTATCACAGTGAAAGAAACTGACACTCTCCCTACCTATAGTTTTCTGTCCCTAGAAAAAATGTTTTTTTAAAGATGGTTGATGATCAATGCTTTAGCACAGTATAGCACAAGGAGAATTTCCCTCACTGTCCTTCCCTGTCCCTAGAAACAAGGATTATCACAGTGAAAGAAACTGACACTCTCCCTACCTATAGTTTTCTGTCCCTAGAAAAAATGTTTTTTTAAAGATGGTTGATGATCAATGCTTTAGCACAGTATAGCACAAGGAGAATTTCCCTCACTGTCCTTCCCTGTCCCTAGAAACAAGGATTATCACAGTGAAAGAAACTGACACTCTCCCTACCTATAGTTTTCTGTCCCTAGAAAAAATGTTTTTTTAAAGATGGTTGATGATCAATGCTTTAGCACACTATAGCACAAGGAGAATTTCCCTCACTGTCCTTCCCTGTCCCTAGAAACAAGGATTATCACAGTGAAAGAAACTGACACTCTCCCTACCTATAGTTTTCTGTCCCTAGAAAAAATGTTTTTTTAAAGATGGTTGATGATCAATGCTTTAGCACAGTATAGCACAAGGAGAATTTCCCTCACTGTCCTTCCCTGTCCCTAGAAACAAGGATTATCACAGTGAAAGAAACTGACACTCTCCCTACCTATAGTTTTCTGTCCCTAGAAAAAATGTTTTTTTAAAGATGGTTGATGATCAATGCTTTAGCACAGTATAGCACAAGGAGAATTTCCCTCACTGTCCTTCCCTGTCCCTAGAAACAAGGATTATCACAGTGAAAGAAACTGACACTCTCCCTACCTATAGTTTTCTGTCCCTAGAAAAAATGTTTTTTTAAAGATGGTTGATGATCAATGCTTTAGCACAGTATAGCACAAGGAGAATTTCCCTCACTGTCCTTCCCTGTCCCTAGAAACAAGGATTATCACAGTGAAAGAAACTGACACTCTCCCTACCTATAGTTTTCTGTCCCTAGAAAAAATGTTTTTTTAAAGATGGTTGATGATCAATGCTTTAGCACAGTATAGCACAAGGAGAATTTCCCTCACTGTCCTTCCCTGTCCCTAGAAACAAGGATTATCACAGTGAAAGAAACTGACACTCTCCCTACCTATAGTTTTCTGTCCCTAGAAAAAATGTTTTTTTAAAGATGGTTGATGATCAATGCTTTAGCACAGTATAGCACAAGGAGAATTTCCCTCACTGTCCTTCCCTGTCCCTAGAAACAAGGATTATCACAGTGAAAGAAACTGACACTCTCCCTACCTATAGTTTTCTGTCCCTAGAAAAAATATTTTTTTAAAGATGGTTGATGATCAATGCTTTAGCACAGTATAGCACAAGGAGAATTTCCCTCACTGTCCTTCCCTGTCCCTAGAAACAAGGATTATCACAGTGAAAGAAACTGACACTCTCCCTACCTATAGTTTTCTGTCCCTAGAAAAAATGTTTTTTTAAAGATGGTTGATGATCAATGCTTTAGCACACTATAGCACAAGGAGAATTTCCCTCACTGTCCTTCCCTGTCCCTAGAAACAAGGATTATCACAGTGAAAGAAACTGACACTCTCCCTACCTATAGTTTTCTGTCCCTAGAAAAAATGTTTTTTTAAAGATGGTTGATGATCAATGCTTTAGCACAGTATAGCACAAGGAGAATTTCCCTCACTGTCCTTCCCTGTCCCTAGAAACAAGGATTATCACAGTGAAAGAAACTGACACTCTCCCTACCTATAGTTTTCTGTCCCTAGAAAAAATGTTTTTTTAAAGATGGTTGATGATCAATGCTTTAGCACAGTATAGCACAAGGAGAATTTCCCTCACTGTCCTTCCCTGTCCCTAGAAACAAGGATTATCACAGTAAAACACACTGACACTCTCCCTACCTATAGTTTTCTGTCCCTAGAAAAAATGATTTTTTAAAGATGGTTGATGATCAATGCTTTAGCACACTATAGCACAAGGAGAATTTCCCTCACTGTCCTTCCCTGTCCCTAGAAACAAGGATTCGCACAGTAAAACACACTGACACTCTCCCTACCTATCCTTCTCTTTCCCTAAACTAAAGGAATCCAGGTTAAGCAAGAAAAAAAAAAAGTCACTGTCCCTGCCTATGCTTCTCTTTCCTTGCTCCGGAACACACTACACTAGGCCGCCGTGCTGGCGGCCTTTTATAGTGTGGGGCGTGTATTAAACACCCTCAGCAATAATTGGCCACAGGCATCCTGCCTGTGGCCAATCATTGCTCTCCTCGCTGCCGGCGCTGTGATTGGCCAAGCATGCGGGGTCACAGTGCATGCTTGGCCAATCACAGCGCCTGGATGACACTGCGATGGCGTAGTGCATTGTGGGCCGTTCGCGTCACTCGAATTAGGCGCGAACGGCCCAAATCGTTCGATCTTCGTCGAACGATCGAACAGCCGATGTTCGAGTCGAACGTATGTTCGACTCGAACACCGAGCTCATCCCTACTGGCCGCACGAGACATACCCTCCACCCTGACAGAGCTTATCCACTTAGCTACCCGCATTGACATCCGCTACGTGGAAAGATGCCAAGAGCTTCGCCTGGAGAAAGAACTTGTTCGTACCAGGCGTTATTCGCGCCTGGCTCCTCTCTTCCTGAATCCTACGCATCCTGATACCATGCCTCCTGTCGAGGAGGCCATGCAAGTCGACCGATCTCGTCTGACCCTGCAAGAAAGATCTCGCCGTATGAATGAGAACTTATGCCTCTATTGTGCGAGCTCTGAACATTTCCTAAAGGACTGCCCTATTCGTCCTCCACGTCTGGGAAACGCCCGCACCTAGTGAGCGTGGGAGAGGAGTTACTAGGTGTGAATTCTTCCTCTCCACGTCTGACTATTCCCGTGCGGATCTCTCCTTCTGCCGACTCCCCCTTCTCTGCGGTGGCCTTCCTGGACTCCGGTTCTGCAGGAAACTTTATTGAAGCCTCCTTCATCAACAGGTTCAACATTCCTGTTATCCGTCTCATCAGACCCTTCTTCATTTCCTCCGTAAATGGAGAGAATCTGGATTGTACCGTGCGTTACCGCACTGAACCCCTGCTCATGTCCGTTGGGGTCCTTCACCAAGAAAAGATTGAATTCTTTGTTTTGCCGAACTGTACTTCTGACATCCTTCTTGGCCTACCCTGGCTCCAGCGTCATTCTCCTACCCTCGACTGGACCACGGGGGACATCAAATCCTGGGGCTATTCCTGCCACAAGCATTTTCTTAAGTCTATACCCACCAGTCAAATTCCCATTTCTACTCCTTTGCCTGGCCTTCCCAAGGCCTATCAGGACTTTTCCGATGTTTTTTGCAAAAAACAGGCGGAGGTCTTACCTCCACATAGACCCTACGACTGCCCCATTGACTTGCTCCCAGGTACTACACCACCCCGTGGCAGAATTTACCCTCTCTCCTCTCCCGAAACCAAGGCCATGTCCGATTACATACAGGAGAACCTCAAGAGAGGGTTTATTAGGAAATCATCCTCTCCAGCCGGAGCGGGGTTCTTCTTCGTTACCAAGAAGGACGGTTCACTACGCCCTTGCATAGACTATCGTGGTCTTAATAAGATCACTGTTAAAAATCGCTACCCTCTGCCTCTCATCTCGGAGCTCAAAGGTTTTTTCAAAATTAGACCTCAGGGGCGCTTATAACCTCATCAGAATCCGTAAAGGAGATGAATGGAAAACCGCATTTAACACCAGAGACGGCCACTTCGAATATCTCGTCATGCCTTTTGGACTTTGCAACGCCCCTGCAGTCTTTCAGGATTTTGTCAATGAAATCTTTCGGGACATACTGTATACCTGTGTGGTTGTCTATCTTGACGACATCCTAATTTTCTCTACCAACCTTGAGGAACATCGGCTCCATGTCCGTCAAGTACTCCAGCACCTCCGTGTTAATCATCTTTACGCTAAATTTGAAAAATGCCTTTTTGAGTGTAGCAGCCTTCCTTTCCTAGGTTATCTGGTTTCAGGACAAGGTCTTCAAATGGATCCTGATAAGCTTTCCGCAGTCTTAGATTGGCCACGTCCCTCTGGACTCCGTGCTATCCAGCGCTTCCTTGGATTCGCCAACTACTATCGCCAGTTCATACCCCACTTCTCCACCATCGTTGCACTGATAGTGGTGCTGACTAAGAAAAACGTGAATCCAAGGTCCTGGCCACCTCAGGCGGAAGAAGCCTTTACTTACCTAAAAAACGCCTTCTCTTCGGCACCTGTTCTATCTCGACCAGACCCCACTAAGCCGTTCTTCCTTGAAGTTGACGCCTCCTCGGTAGGAGCCGGAGCCGTTCTTCTTCAAAGAAATGCTAAAGGAGGAAATGTCACGTGTGGTTTTTTCTCTAAAACCTTCTCCCCTCCTGAAAAGAACTATTCCATAGGTGACCGTGAACTGTTGGCCATCAAGTTGGCATTAGAAGAGTGGAGACTAGGGATGAGCTTCGTGTTCGAATCGAACATACGTTCGACTCGAACATCGGCTGTTCGATCGTTCGACGAAGATCGAACGATTTGGGCCGTTCGCGCCAAATTCGAGTGACGCGAACGGCCCACAATGCACTACGCCATCGCAGTGTCATCCAGGCGCTGTGATTGGCCAAGCATGCACTGTGACCCCGCATGCTTGGCCAATCACAGCGCCGGCAGCGAGGAGAGCAATGATTGGCCACAGGCAGGATGCCTGTGGCCAATTATTGCTGAGGGTGTTTAGTACACGCCCCACACTATAAAAGGCCGCCAGCACGGCGGCCTAGTGTAGTGTGTTCCGGAGCAGGGATAGAGCAGCATAGGCAGGGACAGTGACTTTTATTTCTTTCTTGCTTAACCTGGATTCCTTTAGTTTAGGGAAAGAGAAGGATAGGTAGGGAGAGTGTCAGTGTGTTTTGTGCTTGTGCTATAGTGTGTTTAAAAAAAACATTTTTTCTAGGGACAGAAAACTGTAGGTAGGGAGAGTGTCAGTTTCTTTCACTGTGTAAGTCCTTGTTTCTAGGGACCTGGAAGGACAGTGAGTGAATTCTCCTTGTGCTATATTGTGCTTAAAAAAAACATTTTTTCTAGGGACAGAAAACTGTAGGTAGGGAGAGTGTCAGTTTCTTTCACTGTGCAAGTCCTTGTTTCCAGGGACCTGGAAGGACAGTGAGTGAATTCTCCTTGTGCTATATTGTGCTTAAAAAAAACATTTTTTCTAGGGACAGAAAACTGTAGGTAGGGAGAGTGTCAGTTTCTTTCACTGTGCAAGTCCTTGTTTCTAGGGACCTGGAAGGACAGTGAGTGAATTCTCCTTGTGCTATATTGTGCTTAAAAAAAACATTTTTTCTAGGGACAGAAAACTGTAGGTAGGGAGAGTGTCAGTTTCTTTCACTGTGCAAGTCCTTGTTTCTAGGGACTGGGAAGGACAGTGAGTGAATTCTCCTTGTGCTATAGTGTGCTTAAAAAAAACATTTTTTCTAGGGACAGAAAACTGTAGGTAGGGAGAGTGTCAGTTTCTTTCACTGTGCAAGTCCTTGTTTCTAGGGACCTGGAAGGACAGTGAGTGAATTCTCCTTGTGCTATATTGTGCTTAAAAAAAACATTTTTTCTAGGGACAGAAAACTGTAGGTAGGGAGAGTGTCAGTTTCTTTCACTGTGCAAGTCCTTGTTTCTAGGGACCTGGAAGGACAGTGAGTGAATTCTCCTTGTGCTATATTGTGCTTAAAAAAAACATTTTTTCTAGGGACAGAAAACTGTAGGTAGGGAGAGTGTCAGTTTCTTTCACTGTGCAAGTCCTTGTTTCTAGGGACCTGGAAGGACAGTGAGTGAATTCTCCTTGTGCTATATTGTGCTTAAAAAAAACATTTTTTCTAGGGACAGAAAACTGTAGGTAGGGAGAGTGTCAGTTTCTTTCACTGTGTAAGTCCTTGTTTCTAGGGACCTGGAAGGACAGTGAGTGAATTCTCCTTGTGCTATATTGTGCTTAAAAAAAACATTTTTTCTAGGGACAGAAAACTGTAGGTAGGGAGAGTGTCAGTTTCTTTCACTGTGCAAGTCCTTGTTTCTAGGGACCTGGAAGGACAGTGAGTGAATTCTCCTTGTGCTATATTGTGCTTAAAAAAAACATTTTTTCTAGGGACAGAAAACTGTAGGTAGGGAGAGTGTCAGTTTCTTTCACTGTGTAAGTCCTTGTTTCTAGGGACCTGGAAGGACAGTGAGTGAATTCTCCTTGTGCTATATTGTGCTTAAAAAAAACATTTTTTCTAGGGACAGAAAACTGTAGGTAGGGAGAGTGTCAGTTTCTTTCACTGTGCAAGTCCTTGTTTCCAGGGACCTGGAAGGACAGTGAGTGAATTCTCCTTGTGCTATATTGTGCTTAAAAAAAACATTTTTTCTAGGGACAGAAAACTGTAGGTAGGGAGAGTGTCAGTTTCTTTCACTGTGCAAGTCCTTGTTTCTAGGGACCTGGAAGGACAGTGAGTGAATTCTCCTTGTGCTATATTGTGCTTAAAAAAAACATTTTTTCTAGGGACAGAAAACTGTAGGTAGGGAGAGTGTCAGTTTCTTTCACTGTGCAAGTCCTTGTTTCTAGGGACCTGGAAGGACAGTGAGTGAATTCTCCTTGTGCTATATTGTGCTTAAAAAAAACATTTTTTCTAGGGACAGAAAACTGTAGGTAGGGAGTGTGTCAGTTTCTTTCACTGTGCAAGTCCTTGTTTCTAGGGACCTGGAAGGACAGTGAGTGAATTCTCCTTGTGCTATATTGTGCTTAAAAAAAACATTTTTTCTAGGGACAGAAAACTGTAGGTAGGGAGAGTGTCAGTTTCTTTCACTGTGCAAGTCCTTGTTTCTAGGGACCTGGAAGGACAGTGAGTGAATTCTCCTTGTGCTATATTGTGCTTAAAAAAAACATTTTTTCTAGGGACAGAAAACTGTAGGTAGGGAGAGTGTCAGTTTCTTTCACTGTGCAAGTCCTTGTTTCTAGGGACCTGGAAGGACAGTGAGTGAATTCTCCTTGTGCTATATTGTGCTTAAAAAAAACATTTTTTCTAGGGACAGAAAACTGTAGGTAGGGAGAGTGTCAGTTTCTTTCACTGTGCAAGTCCTTGTTTCTAGGGACCTGGAAGGACAGTGAGTGAATTCTCCTTGTGCTATATTGTGCTTAAAAAAAACATTTTTTCTAGGGACAGAAAACTGTAGGTAGGGAGAGTGTCAGTTTCTTTCACTGTGCAAGTCCTTGTTTCTAGGGACTGGGAAGGACAGTGAGTGAATTCTCCTTGTGCTATAGTGTGCTTAAAAAAAACATTTTTTCTAGGGACAGAAAACTGTAGGTAGGGAGAGTGTCAGTTTCTTTCACTGTGCAAGTCCTTGTTTCTAGGGACTGGGAAGGACAGTGAGTGAATTCTCCTTGTGCTATAGTGTGCTTAAAAAAAACATTTTTTCTAGGGACAGAAAACTGTAGGTAGGGAGAGTGTCAGTTTATTTCACTGTGCAAGTCCTTGTTTCTAGGGACCTGGAAGGACAGTGAGTGAATTCTCCTTGTGCTATATTGTGCTTAAAAAAAACATTTTTTCTAGGGACAGAAAACTGTAGGTAGGGAGAGTGTCAGTTTCTTTCACTGTGCAAGTCCTTGTTTCTAGGGACCTGGAAGGACAGTGAGTGAATTCTCCTTGTGCTATATTGTGCTTAAAAAAAACATTTTTTCTAGGGACAGAAAACTGTAGGTAGGGAGAGTGTCAGTTTCTTTCACTGTGCAAGTCCTTGTTTCTAGGGACTGGGAAGGACAGTGAGTGAATTCTCCTTGTGCTATAGTGTGCTTAAAAAAAACATTTTTTCTAGGGACAGAAAACTGTAGGTAGGGAGAGTGTCAGTTTCTTTCACTGTGTAAGTCCTTGTTTCTAGGGACCTGGAAGGACAGTGAGTGAATTCTCCTTGTGCTATATTGTGCTTAAAAAAAACATTTTTTCTAGGGACAGAAAACTGTAGGTAGGGAGAGTGTCAGTTTCTTTCACTGTGCAAGTCCTTGTTTCTAGGGACCTGGAAGGACAGTGAGTGAATTCTCCTTGTGCTATATTGTGCTTAAAAAAAACATTTTTTCTAGGGACAGAAAACTGTAGGTAGGGAGAGTGTCAGTTTCTTTCACTGTGCAAGTCCTTGTTTCTAGGGACTGGGAAGGACAGTGAGTGAATTCTCCTTGTGCTATAGTGTGCTTAAAAAAAACATTTTTTCTAGGGACAGAAAACTGTAGGTAGGGAGAGTGTCAGTTTATTTCACTGTGCAAGTCCTTGTTTCTAGGGACCTGGAAGGACAGTGAGTGAATTCTCCTTGTGCTATATTGTGCTTAAAAAAAACATTTTTTCTAGGGACAGAAAACTGTAGGTAGGGAGAGTGTCAGTTTCTTTCACTGTGCAAGTCCTTGTTTCTAGGGACCTGGAAGGACAGTGAGTGAATTCTCCTTGTGCTATATTGTGCTTAAAAAAAACATTTTTTCTAGGGACAGAAAACTGTAGGTAGGGAGAGTGTCAGTTTCTTTCACTGTGCAAGTCCTTGTTTCTAGGGACCTGGAAGGACAGTGAGTGAATTCTCCTTGTGCTATATTGTGCTTAAAAAAAACATTTTTTCTAGGGACAGAAAACTGTAGGTAGGGAGAGTGTCAGTTTCTTTCACTGTGTAAGTCCTTGTTTCTAGGGACCTGGAAGGACAGTGAGTGAATTCTCCTTGTGCTATATTGTGCTTAAAAAAAACATTTTTTCTAGGGACAGAAAACTGTAGGTAGGGAGAGTGTCAGTTTCTTTCACTGTGCAAGTCCTTGTTTCTAGGGACCTGGAAGGACAGTGAGTGAATTCTCCTTGTGCTATATTGTGCTTAAAAAAAACATTTTTTCTAGGGACAGAAAACTGTAGGTAGGGAGAGTGTCAGTTTCTTTCACTGTGCAAGTCCTTGTTTCAAGGGACAGAGAAGGACACCTGAAGGTAGCCCTTATTGCTTTTTTCCCATCTCCCTGCAGGCCATCTATTAGAATGTCTGGAAGGCAAACAAGGAGAGGCAGACAGTCAGGAGGCAATAAAAGAGGGCAAGCAGGCTCTGTGTCTGGGGGCAACGGTGCTGGTCGTGGACGCGGTGCATTGTCATCAGCACATGGCCATGGGACACGCTTGTCCTTCTTTTCCGCAGCTGGACATGTTGAGCCACATCATGCCGAAGACTTGGTAGAGTGGATGACCAAGCCCTCCTCCTCCTCCTCATCCTCTCTCACCCAGGCTCAGGGTACTGGCAAAGCAGCTGCCAAAGCGTCCTCTTCCCTGGTATCAATGTCAGACTCATCATCAGTCACTCCTTCCCTAGACCCACCATGTCCTCCTCCTGAGGAGTCCCCCGAACTGTTTGAGCACAGTGTTGGGTACATGCTCCAGGAGGATGCCCAGCGTTTCGAAGGGTCTGATGATGAAACCCAGCTACAGGAAGGCAGTAGGGTGAGAGCAGACAGAGGGGATGCTCAAGAAGGACACCAATCTGGCAGTCATGTTCCAGCAGCTGCAGCATACTGCCAGATTGGCTCCAGTGATGAGGAGGGAGGGGATGATGAGGTCACTGACTCCACGTGGGTGCCTAATAGGAGAGAGGAGGAGGAGGAGGATGAGGAGGAGGCACATCTCCAACGAGACAGGATGCCCTTTGGTGGCCAGCGTAAGGGCAGTACACCGACGGAATCACACCGCAGAGCTCCGCCTGTGCAGGGCGCTGCCTCTGCCCGTCATTCAAAAAGTTCCTTGGTGTGGGCCTTTTTTGAGGCTAGTGCATCAGATCGCACAGCTGCTGTTTGCAACATATGTCTCAAGCATATATCGCGTGGCCAAAACATCAGCCGCTTGGGTACCACATGCCTGACCAGACATATGTTGACCTGCCATGCAGCTCGTTGGCAAGCCTACCTCAAAGACCCACACCAAAGAACAAAGCGGACCTCTCCTTGCACCGCATCAGCTGGGATTTCCAACCCCACTATAACTTCAGTCCTCTCTGAAACATGCACTGAGAGGAATGAAGGTGTAGAATTAGGTGTGTCACAGCCAAGTACTTGCGGCCACTCTGCTAGCAGTACACCGACGTCCGATTCTAGCAGGCAAATTTCCCTGCCCCAGCTGCTGGACCGTCGAAAGAAGTTCACTCCCAGCCATCCACATGCCCAGCGGTTGAATGCTAGCTTGGCTAAATTGCTAGCGCTTCAACTGCTGCCTTTTCAGTTGGTAGACTCGGCCCCCTTCCGTGAGTTTGTGCAATGTGCGGTTCCTCAGTGGCAGGTTCCCAAACGCCACTTTTTCTCACGGAAGGCGATTCCGGCTCTCTACAGGCATGTGGAAGGCAATGTCTTGGCCTCGCTGGACAGGGCGGTCAGCGGTAAGGTGCATATTACCGCTGACTCATGGTCCAGCAGGCATGGACAGGGACGTTACCTTTCTTTCACGGCCCATTGGGTCACTCTTTTGGCAGCTGGGAAGGATGCAGGACAAGGTGCAGTAGTGTTGGAGGTTGTTCCACCGCCACGCCTCCAAAATGCTACTACTGGTTGTGACACACCTCTCTCCTCCACCCCCTCCTCTTCTTCTTCCTCCATGGCCTCTTCCTTTGCTTTGTCCTCGGAACCAGCGGTGCTCCGTAGGCGTTCAAGGGGCTACGCAAGTACGCAGGCAAAAAGATACCATGCCGTGCTTGCGCTGGTGTGTTTGGGGGACAGGAGCCACACTGGGGCAGAGGTCCTGTCTGCTCTGCAGGGCCAGGCCGAGAGGTGGTTGACGCCACGCCAGCTTAAGCCAGGAATGGTGGTTTGCGACAATGGCACCAATCTCCTCTCCGCCCTCCGACAGGGACAACTGACCCATGTGCCCTGTGTGGCTCACGTCCTTAACCTGGTGATGCAGCGGTTCTTGGGCAGGTACCCGGGCTTACAGGATGTCCTGAGGCAGGCCAGGAAAGTCTGTGTGCATTTCCGCAGATCTTATAATGCCAGTGCTCGCCTGGCTGAGCTGCAAAAGGAGTTGAACCTGCCCAAGAACCGCCTTATATGTGACATGCCCACCAGGTGGAACTCAACGTTGGCCATGCTGCAGCGGCTGCACACGCAGCAGAGGGCCATCAATGAGTACCTGTGCGACTACGGCACCAGGACAGGGTCAGGGGAGCTTGGTTTTTTTTCTCCACGCCAGTGGGGCATGATCAGGGATGCATGCACTGTCCTGGCACCATTTGAGGAGGCCACGAGGATGGTGAGCAGTGACAGTGCATGCATCAGTGACACTGTACCTCTTGTCCACCTGTTGGAGCACACGCTGCGTGGAATAATGGACAGGGCACTTGAGGCAGAACAGAGGCAGGAAGAGGAGGACTTCCTTGCCTCTCAAGGCCCCCTTTACCCAGACAGTGTTCCTTCTGTCCCACCCATCGCACAGGAAGAGGAAGAGGAGGAGGAGGAGGAGGAGGATTGTGTCAGCATGGAGGTGGAGGCTGGCACTCAGCATCATCAGCAGCAGTCTTTTAGGGATGATTTACAGTCCCAAGAAACCAGTGGACTTGTACGTGGCTGGGAGGAGGTGACTGCGGATCATGTCGTCCTTAGTGACCCAGAGGACTCCGGAGCGAATGCCTCAGCAAACCTACGCTGCATGGCCTCCCTGATCCTGCAAAGTCTGCGGAAGGATCCTCGTATTCTTCGGATCAAGGAGAGGGACCATTACTGGCTGGCCACTCTCCTTGATCCACGGTACAAGGGTAAGGTTGCGGACCTTATGTTACCGTCGCAGAGGGAGCAGAGGATGAGACAACTCCGGGAGGCCTTGCAGAAAGGTCTGTGCAACGCGTTCCCAGAGACTGGGAGGTTACAAACTCCTGGTCCAGGACAACGAGTTGCTGAGGCTTCGGCCAGTCAAAGAAGGAGCGGTGGGGAAGGTGGCCGTCTGACCGATGCGTTCAGACAATTCTTTAGTCCGCAGCCCCAAAGTATGATTGGTTCCAGCAACCATCGCCAGCGTCTGATAAACATGGTGCAGGAATATCTAGGGGCAAGGTCAGACTTGGACACCTTCCCCACCGAAAATCCTCTGGCTTACTGGGTCTTGAGGATGGATCACTGGCCAGAGCTTGCACAGTATGCAATTGAGCTACTGGCCTGTCCTGCATCCAGCGTTCTTTCGGAACGCACATTCAGTGCTGCTGGAGGATTTGTCACGGATCACAGGGTGCGCCTGTCCACCGACTCGGTTGATCGACTGACTTTCATAAAGATGAACCAGTCTTGGATCACCACCAGCTACCACACACCTGATGCTGATATAACAGACTAATTGATTTTAACATGTCACATCCCTTCAAGACTGATGCTGATGCTGAGTGTCTGTGCTGTTATGTTGACTGGCTATCCTCCTCCTCCGAGTCCTCAATGATACGATTGATGATGATAGCTTGGAAGATCATTTTGGTTTATGGGTGCCGCCACCAGTGGCTAAGGCCCAATTTTTCAGCCCCTGTTTAACAGGGGCGTGTAATTACAATTTTTGATGCAATACTTTGCAACAGGCCTCATTGCTGTGCTCCAAGTACAGTATCTGTGAGGGGTTGCAGTGTTGTGCCACCAGTGCCTAAGGCCCAATTTTTCAGCCCCTGTTCAACAGGGGCATGCAATTATAATTATTGATCTAATAATTCACAGCAGGGCCCATTGCTGCACCCGCCAAGAGTAACTGTCAGGCCTTACAGTGTTGTGTCAACACCACCACCACCACCACCACCACCACCAAAGGCCCAATTTTTCAGCCCCTGTTCAACAGGGGCATGCAATTATAATTATTGATCTAATAATTCACAGCAGGGCCCATTGCTGCGCCCACCAAGAGTAACTGTCAGGCCTTACAGTGTTGTGTCAACACCACCACCACCACCACCACCACCAAAGGCCCAATTTTTCAGCCCCTATTCAACAGGGGCATGCAATTATAATTATTGATCTAATAATTCACCTCAGGGCCCATTGCTGCGCCCACCAAGAGTAACTGTCAGGCCTTACAGTGTTGTGGCACCAGCACCACCATCAAAGGCCCAATTTTTACTACCACTGTTCAACAATTATATGTTATTACAATTCCTGATATAATAGTTGACAGCAGGGCGTTCCAGCACCCACCAAGAGTAACTGTGAGTGCTTACAGTGTTGTGCCAACACCAACACCTAAGGGGCCAATTTCTGCAGAGTATATACGGCAGGTCCCTACTTTCAAATATCCAACTTACAAACGACTACTACTTGCAAACGGAAGAAGACAACAGGAAGTGAGAGGAAATCTACCCCTTGGAAGGAAAATTCTCTCCTGTAAGAATTAATATGGGAGAAAGGTGTCTCCTCTCTACTGATGCTTTATCACCAATCCTTGTTTCAATAAAAACACCACATTTCAAAAACAGTTGTCATTGGGACGCAAAGTGAGGTGAAATGTTCTGAACAGGGGCACAGACAGCAAAACAAATGTTACAGGGGTGATAACCCTTCCCTATGTTTTCCAAAAAGCTTAAAAATAGGTATTTGGGCTGTAGCTACACTTAAACAATGTAGCTGTTCAAAATTACAAACAGATTCTACATAAGAACAAACCTACAGTCCCTGTCTTGTATGCACCGCCTGTATACGGCTGTTCAGAGTATATAGGGCCTTTTTTATTTTGTGTGCGGGGTTCCCCTTAATATCCATACAAGACCCAAAGGGGCTGGCAATGGGCTGGGGTAGGGGGGGGGGGGTGATGGGGTAGCTATGCCATTTTTCTTAAAGATTTTCATCCATATTACCGGGACCAGACATTACATTAAAGCCGCAAGCAGTTTTAAATGGCTTTTTTTTCCTTTAGAAATGTAATTTTGTGTAGGGACAGTTCTAAACACGGGAAACACGTGGCACTTCACAGGCATACTTTAGACACCCCACAGGTACAATATTTAAAGGAATATTTGACTTTTTTTTTTCACTTTATGCATCATTAAAATGACTGCTCTCGAAAAACGGCCGTTTTTAAAACTTATTTTTGCATTGATACATGTCCCCTGGTGCAGAACCCGGGTTCCCAAACTCTGTTTAGGACAATAACATGGATAATAGTCGTTATAATTAGCACTTTAGAATTCGAACGTTCGCATCCATTGTATTTAATAGGGTTCTAATGTTCGTGCGAACTTTCGGTCCGTTCGCGGGTTCTGGTGCGAACCGAACCCGGGGGTGTTCGGCTCATCCCTAGTAAGGAACAGGTGTTCAATGGCAATTTCTTACTGCAAGCATTGAAACTGATTATTAGGACCTCTCACTTTGAAAAATGTCAGCAAGTGCTCTCAATGTCTCTAGAACAGGGTTTCTCAACCCCTTTTTTCAGTCAAGGCACCCTTTAAAAATTATGGACAATCTTGAGACACCCTTTAAAAATGATGGACAGTCTCGAGGCACCCCGTTCTAAAATGTAAAAACTATGCAGCAACATCCACAAGTCCAAGTAAAGCCCCGTACACACGGTCGGACTTTTGCCCAACAAACTTTGTTTTAAGCAAGTTGGACCAACAATCCGAATGTGTGTACGCTCCATCGGACAAACTTTTTTCGTTTGGTTTTGTTTTCATCGGACAAAAGTTGGGTCTGCAAACGGACAAACTTTTGCCCAACAAAAGTCCGATGGAGCAAAGTCCTACCATGTGTACAGAAAACCATAGGACTTTTGTCTGATGGACAAAACAACTAATGTTAAAATCAACCAACAATAGCAGAAGTTGACCAAAGGGTGGCGGTAAAGAGCAGAAAAGAGCAGAAAAACCATGTGATGTTGCAAAAAGTTTTGGGAAAGTTTGCAGAAAAGTCCTGTGGTGTGTATGCTATGGGTGTGCCCGGCCAACTCCGTTCGGACAAAAATCCACGGAAAAGTCAGATGGAATTCTGACCGTGTGTATGGGGCTTAAGACACTCAACATTAGAGGTGATTTATTCTTCCAATGCAAATACACTTTTACAAATTGGTACTGACTAGCATTCCAATGTTTCTCCATCACTCAGCTAATATGACCCCAACACTGATGGAGAGGGGCAGTAGTTGGTCAAACAAGGATGCTATGCAGGCGACTGACATCCTCCTTATCAACTGATGACGCCATTGGTCGTTAGGACGCCGGCAGCTAGAAGGTTGAAATGGTGCACAATGAAAACCTGTCACTAAAGCCCTGTACACACGATCGGTTTTACAGATGAAAACAGTCCGATGGACTTTTTTCATCGGACAAACCGATCGTATATGGGCCCCATCGGTCTTTTTTCCATCGTTGTTTAAAAATAGAACATGTTTTAAATTTATCTGATGGTTAAAAAACCGATAGCAAATTACTATCGTCTGTGGGGAACTCCATCGGATAAAAAACCCACGCATGCTCAGAATCAAGTCGACGCATGCTCAGAAGCATTGAACTTCATTTTTCTCGGCTCATCGGAGTGTTTTACGTCACCGCATTTGGAACGGTCGGTTTTTTGACTGATGGTGTGTAGGCAAGACTGATGGAAATCAGCTTCATCGGTTTTCCGATGGAAAAATCCATCGATTTAAAAACCATAGGAAATCCGATCGTGTGTACAGGGCTTTAGTGTAACTAAAAGGCAGCCTTCACCCACACGCCGGCTTGTATACAAGTTTTGGGCAATTTTTAGGCATTTTGCCAAGGAACCCCTGAAGAAACATCAAGGCACCCCTGGGTGCCTGGTCACCTTGGTTGAAAAAGGCTGCTCCAGAACACAGTCTCGTAAGGACCCACATTAAGGTTTGTTAACATCTCTTTTTATTTTTAAAATAAAACTAGAGTAGTGCTTTAAAGAACTTTCCATTCTTTCAATTCTCCCTCCTCGTAGCCACCAACGAACACGAGAACGTCTGGTGGGGCCGCACTTGATAAAATATAAAAGTTGGCAAAAATCGTCCTTGTAAATCCACCTCGTGGATGGTAAAGGAATTAGCCGCCCATTATACTCAGCGAGCCAGGGAGTTTCTTGGAACGAATCGGGCAAGCGACACCTAAAATATACGCCATTACTATCTATAAATTAGCGGCTAATAATAGAGCTTCATAATCGCCGGCAGACAGTAAAGAAACACATTACCGCACCTTACACGTTGGCAAAACAAAAGCGCAAATTAGGAGTTTGGCTTTAAACTCACGAGTGATTTACAAACTGCGCAGACTGAAGACCTCAGAGCTAAATTTGGAAATTTATATAAAAAAAAAAGGGAGAGAGTTATCTAAAAATAAACCGGGCTAGGCCTGTGTAGTTTCTTTTCCTCCAGAATAAAGTGATCTACCATATTTTATACATCTGGCCTGTGCTCACTGTTATAAATACAACTCTAGAGCCCTGTACACACGATCGGATTTCCTATGGATTTTAAACCGATGGATTTTTCCATCGGAAATCCGATGAAGCTGACTTCCATCAGTCTTGCCTACACACCATCAGTCAAAAAACCGACCGTTCCAAACGCGGTGATGTAAAACACTCCGACGAGCCAAGAAAAATGAAGTTCAATGCTTCTGAGCATGCGTCGACTTGATTCTGAGCATGCGTGGGTTTTTTATCCGATGGAGTTCCCCACAGACGATAGTAATTTGCTATCGTTTTCTTTTCCATCGGATAAATTTAAAACATGTTCTATTTTTAAACACTGATGGAAAAAAGACCGATGGGGCCCATGCACGATCGGTTTGTCCGATGAAAAAAGTCCATCGGACTGTTTTCATTGGTAAAACCGATCGTGTGTACAGGGCTTTATGGTTAAATCACTAAGAAACCTGGGCTTGGCTGCACTTTGACGACTGCATGACACATGTGACAAGGGCAATGTCCACGTCATAGGTAGACCAGTCGTTTTCTGATGCTGGCCACAGATGTGGAATGACCGCGGTCTGATCTTCAGCTACATCAGACAGGAGTCTTTTGCTTATGACAACATAGGATAGATCAGTTTGTTAGCAGGGCCCTGATTTGTTGCCAGATCTCACCAAGCTGACTCCTTCCACCTTCTTCCGGCTCAGGGATGAGATCGGGTACACACATCTGTAATTGGGAGAGACTTCACCATCTTAAGTCTCTCCCAGTATTCTGGCCTGAAGCCCAGCTCCAGAAATAGGGAATGTCCACATGTTTAACCTTTTAACAAGTTTTACTGCAGCAGAAGTGTAATATAAAGTTCTTTACAACACTGATTTCTCCTTCACTTTTCCAGAGCTGACATACATATTCTGCACAGGGCAAGTCAAACATAACTTCAGATGACCACCCAACTCTTCCATTATCCTCGCTGCAGGTCCACTGTATGGGTGGGTTTTCCAACTGAGCTTGTTACGGGCCTACCCTGAAGAGTTCTCTCTTAAAGGGGTTGTAAAGGTACCGTATATACCTGAGTATAAGCCGAGTTTTTAAGCACAATTTTTTGTGCTGAAAATGCCCCCCTCGGCTTATACTCAAGTCACCTTTTTGCGCCTGATCTCCCCAAACTTGGCACACATGTAGCCCCACTCTTCCTTTATAAGTGTGCAAAGTTTCTTGTCTGGGGGACCTACGGCCGGGGAGCACCGATTTTTCAAAACCGGGCACCCCTTCCATAGACTCCCATGTTAAACGGTATTTTCTCTGGTGAATTTGGGGACCCGGTTCCGGCCGGTCGTAGGTCCTCTGGACCCCAAACTTGGCACACATGCAGCCCCATTGCTCCTCTATAGGTTTGCAAAGTTTGTTGTCCGGGGGACCTACGGCCGGGGAGCACCTGTTTTTCAAAGCCGGGCACCCCTTCCATAGACTCCCATGTTAAACGTCAGTCTAGTCATGGACACAGTGAGGCATGGACACAGTGAGGCAAAGTGAGGCACACCCTAGGCTTATACTCGAGTCAATAATTTTTCCCAGTTTTTGTGGTAAAATTAGGTGCCTCGGCATATATTCGGGTCGGCTTATACTCGAGTATATACGGTACATGTTTTTCCACCTTAATGCATTCTATGTGTAGCACACCCCAGTAGGAGCTGCTGGTTTTATTTTGGGCCTTGCACGTTACCTCAGTATTCGTTGTCTAGGGGAAGAAAGTCTGTAGAAACTCCAATGTCCACACAAGATTTAAAACCTTAAGCAGTTAGGTTTTATTTTCCTTTTTGCATGAACATATAGAAGGGGGAAGGGAAGGGGTAGGTTCAGGCACATGGTACAGATCACTGGGGAGAACTCCTCAAAAAAAAGACAGTCATTCACCACTCTCCCTGGAGTGGGTATTGCTCACCCGGATAGGCCCCTCTCACCTGGCCTAGCAGCCGGTATGATGCACGAACAATAAGTCAGGACCAGTCTCTGCCAAAGACTGGCAGTGCACAGAATTTGGATAATTATGGATCCTCTGCCACAGGACTCAACGCCCGAACTTCCAGCCAAGCAGTCAAGAGCCTTTAAGCCGACCCGGCAGACTGCAAGGTAACTTTTGTTGTGGTGTATCCTCCAATAGAATTACCAGGCCCTCCTCAAGACACCAGCCTTCCGCTTGGTCTTTTCCAGGACAGGTCCTCCCCTGGTTTCCTCCATTGTGTGGCTTCCCCCCTCAGGACGGACAGCACAGGATCACCTTCAAAGTGCAGACCCAGTCAGCATAACTGGGCCTGCCTGTTGGAGTTGCGGCTTCAGACCAGCAGGGTTCCGGGGCCAAAAATCACACCATACACCCCTCACACCAGGAGGGCCGAGAGGGGACGAAGAACCCCAAAAGATGGCGTCTGCCCCTTAAGTACCCTTCCCCAGCATGCTCAGCGGGTAGACCACACCCACTGAACTGTTCCCGGGGGAAGATACCCAATACACTCTGGCTTGTCAATCTTCCACATTGGCCTACAGGCAAACAGTGGGAAGTTTTCCCAGCACAGCCATAGCCGGAACAGAGGCTAATTTAACATCAATTATTTAAATCTGATACCCTCTAAATTGAA
The DNA here is from genome assembly GCA_029206835.1 of Rana muscosa. Lineage (NCBI taxonomy): Eukaryota > Metazoa > Chordata > Amphibia > Anura > Ranidae > Rana > Rana muscosa. Next base: position 45,768,960 of record CM055116.1, on the reverse strand, counting down.
ACATAGCGCCAGTCATTGGGAGCAGGGCGCTACATATGCATTAAGGTGAAAAAACATCTGAGGATTAGCGGCCCCCCAGCCCCCCGCCCGGTTACTTACCTGACCCCTCGAAAGTCCCACCGCTGTGAACGTGCTGGCTTCTCGGCCGGGCTTCTCGGCTCATTCATTGTTTGATTGAAAGCAGTGCAGCCATTGGCTTGCGCTGCTGTCAATCACATCCAATGACGCGGCGAGCCGGGGAGGCGTGGCCGAATGATACAGTGAGTGGCTATAGCCGCCTGCTGTATCACGGTAGCGCGCCCGCAAGAACTAACCACCATGCGAGCTCGCTCACATGAAGGTGGTGAATTCTTGTGGGGAGGACCCGAGACAGCCGCCAAGGGACCCCAGAAGACCAGGTTCGGGGCCACTCTGTACAAAACGAGCTGCACAGTAGAGGTAAGAATAACATGTTTGTTATTTTAAAAAAGATCTATTTACCTTTACAACCCCTTTAAGGCTACAGGCTTACATATCAGTATACCAGGGGTATCCCCTTCCCATCACCTTCTGCCTCAGGCTTGTCAAGCTCCAGAATATATAGGGCTAACTAACTCCACCTACCATATCCACCAAAAGACATTACCTCACTAAAAGAGGTAGTGGCCCCTGCTTACAAGTTGCTTTCATTTTAAATATTTTAGCAACGTTCTTTAGGTCCACATAGATTGTCACTTTTAATGTCAGCACCAAACTATTTGCCATTGAAATATTCAGGCAAAGATATGTCTGGGTGCCTGATATTTTCTACAATGTGCCAGTATTTCTGTGACAGCATTTGTGACAGGGTGTATGGACAATAAATAGTCCATTCCATGAAGCTCATTAGATGAGGTTGCTCTCACAAAACAGGGTGCGTTTAACTTGGGGACCCAAGGTGAAAGTCCAAAAAGTAAGTAATGCAATAAGCGCACCAGACCAATAGTCAAAAACAACGTAATTTGTTTGTATTGTGGTCAAGCAACTCCAATGCAGGGTCTTCATTAGAGGCGAAAAAGAACATAAAATTCATATTCAGGGCTAGGTTAAAAAAAAATACCGGTGAAACTCGAAAAATGACAATATCGTGCAAAAGTTCATTTATTTCACTAATGCAACTTAAAAGGTGAAACTAATGTAGCGGGTGTTTGAATTTATGTGAGGACTCTTGGGTGTGGGGTTCCTTGGGGCCTACAGGTGGCGTTGTTGCCTTGGGCCGGAGCTGAACTCACACCGCAAACTGTGCCTTTTTGTCCTCCCCTGGGGCTGGTACAGCGGGGCGGGGAACCCGCTGTGACGCAAAGGGAGAGGTCATAAAAAGGGGCGGATGCCCTGATTTTGGGGCAGAGAGTTGGAGGACGCGGCCGCACGCAGGCACCTTCAGCTTGGGTGCTGGCGTTCCGGTGTTCCAGGCCTAGGCGCCCTTGGCCTAGCCGGAGCGAGGATGGAGTCCATCTCAGGCACCTTTAGCCTGGGGTGAGGTACTATGGCGGATGCCTGGGGCTCAGTACCTTCGACTGAGTTCCGCGAGGGTGGAGGAATCCGAGGGGACCCTAACTCATTGGTTGCCCGTGTCTGAGTTCGTGAGGACTGGTGCGCAGTAACTTCTCCGAAGAGCCCGGCGCGGCATCGCTGGTAATGGAGAGGCCTCCATTTCTCCCTTGGACGGATTTCTTCCTCTTACAGAGGCAAAGTGAGCGAAGGTAATTCACGTTCTATATCACCTAGTCAGTGGCAGAAATGTTTCCCATTCACCACTAATGACAGCACAGTGGGCAGCAGCAAGAAGGGAAAGGATTGTGCCTCAATCTGTCCCCCCATTTTCCAAAGGAGAAAGATAGTTTTATTGCTTGGCAAGAAGAATAAAACTGAGTTGAATCTATTCACTGTGTGGAACTTGGGTTACTAAAGCAAAGGAGTCAGGGACGAAGGACTGGACTTGACTCTAGGACACCTACACAAAAGCCCAATCTTCTGGCCTTCACCTCTTAGTTACGGAGGACATGGGCCGTGGTGTGTCTTATCTCTCTCTCCCAGGTACCCCTAGAACACAGCCATATAACCGATAAAGCAAGGGAGAGGGGTGAGGCTGCTACACTAATATATGAGAGAGACTCATTACATGCAAAGCAAGATAGTTCAAGCCGTGATTTGTGATAATTGTGATGATTTTGGCTTACAGCTCATGAAAACCCCAAATCTACAATCTCAGAAAATTAGAATATTACATGCAATCAATAAAACAAGGATTGTACATAGAACAATATCGGACCTCTGAAAAGTAGAAGCATGCATATGTACGCAGTACTTGGTTTGGGCCCCTTTTGCAGCAATTACTGCCTCAATGCGGCGTGGCTTGGAAGCTATCAGCCTGTGGCACTGCTGAGGTGTTATGGAAGACCAGGATGCTTCAATAGCGGCCTTCAGCTCTTCTGCATTGTTCTCATGTCTCTCATCTTTCTCTTGGCAATGCCCCATAGATTCTCTATGGGGTTCAAGTCAGGCGGGTTTGCTGGCCAATCAAGCACAGTAATCCCACGGTCATTGAACCAGGTTTTGGTGCTTTTGGCAGTGTGGGCAGGTGCCAAGTCCTGCTGGAAACTGAAGTCATCATCCCCATAGAGCTTGTCTGTGGAAGGAAGCATGAAGTGCTCCAAAATCTCCTGGTAGACGGCTGCGGTGACCCCTGGACTTAATGAAGCACAGTGGGCCAACACCAGCAGATGACATGACTCCCCAAATCAACACAGACTGTGGAAACTTCACACTGGACTTAAAGCATCTTGCAGTGTGTGCCTCTCCATTCTTCCTCCATACTCCGGCTCCTTGGTTTCCAAATGAGATGCAAAATTTGCTCTCATCAGAAAAGAGGACTTTGGATCACTGAGCAACAGACCAGGTCTGTTTTTCTTTAGCCCAGGTAAGACGCTTCTGACATTGTTTGCTGTTCAACTTCTTTTGCAATTACCTTTTGAGGCTTTCCCTCCTTATGGAGGGTGTCAATGATGGTTTTCTGCACAACTGTCAGGTCAGCAGTCTTTCCCATGATTGTGATTCCTACTGAACCAGACTGAGAGACCATTTAACTGCTTTCCGACCAGCGCACGACGATATACGTCGACACAATGGCTTGGCTGGGCATATGGGCGTATAGGTACGTCCCCTTTAAGATGCGTCATTGTGGGTGCGCGAGCTCCCGTGAGTCTGACCGCAGGTCCCGCGGACTAGATGTCCGCCGGGAGTCCCACGATCGTCTCACGGAGAGGAAGAACGGGGAAATGCTGATGTAAACAAGCATTTTCCCATTCTTCCTAGTGACAGGACACTGATCACAGCTCCCTGTGAACAGGAGCAGTGATCAGTGTCATGTCACACATATCCCCTCCCCCTCCACAGTTAGAACACATCCCTAGGACACACTTAACCCCTTCAGCGCCCCTACTTGTTAACCCCTTCACTGCCAGTGTAATTTTTACAGTAATCAGTTCATTTTTATAGCACTGATCGCTGTATAAATTACAATGGTCCCAAAATGGCGTCAAAAGTGTCCAATGTGTCCGCCATAATGTCACAGTCACTATAAATTGATTGCTGCTATCATTAGTAAAAAAATAAATTATTAATAAAAATGCCATAAAACTATCCCCTATTTTGTAGACGCTATAACTTTTGCGCAAACCAATCAATAAACGCTTATTGTGATTTTTTTTACCAAAAATATGTAGAAGAATACGTATCGGCCTAAACTGAGGAAAAAAAAAATTATATATTTTTGGGGGATATTTATTATAGCAAAAAGTAAAAAATATTGCTTTTTTTTCAAAATTGTCGCTCTTTTTTTGTTTATAGCGCAAAAAATAAAAACCGCAGAGGTGATCAAATACCACCAAAAGAAAGCTCTATTTGTGGGAAAAAAAGGACGTCAATTTTGTTTGGGAGCCACGTCGCACGACCGCGCAATTGTCAGTTAAACCGACGCAGTGTCGAATTGCAAAAAGTGCTCTGGTCTTTAGGCAGCCAAATGGTCCGGGGCTGAAGTGGTTAAAGGCTCAGTAACCCTTTTCAGGTGTTATGGCTTAATTCGCTGATTAGAGTGGGACACTTTGAGCCTAGAATATTGCACCTTTTCACAATATTCTAATTTTCTGAGATTGTGGATTTGGGGTTTTCATGAGCTGTAAGCCATAATCATCACAATTATGTCAAATCACGGCTTGAACTATCTTGCTTTGCATGTAATGAGTCTCATATATTAGTTTCACCTTTTAAGTTGCATTAGGGAAATAAATGAACTTTTGCACGCTATTCAAATTTTTCGAGTTTCACCTGTAGAACATAAAATTCATATGGAATAACATTGATGTAAAGGAAATTTGGAAATTCTGTATGTTATTGCATTCTATTCTGTATGTATTGCACCCTGCACTCACTGTGCACACGGCACTAAATGTTTTCATTACATGTTTGCATTCTTTCGAGTCCTGATTATTATTATTATTATTATTATTATTATTATACAGGATTTATATAGCGCCAACAGTTTACGCAGCACTTTACAATATAAAAGGGAGACAATACAATTACAATATAAAAAAACAGTATTTATAAAAAAGTTCAGAATAAAACTGCAGCAGCGCTGCTGCAGTTTTATTCTGAACTTTTTTATAAATACTGTTTTTTTATATGTACATTTTATTTTAAGCAGCTGCTGTTTATTTATACATATTGTGAGGGGGTTAGCTCGGCAGCGGGTGTGTGTGACCCCCGGGATGGGCTCCCCACACAAAACAGGCCCAGCAAACAGAGGTTGTGGTTTTCAAAATCAAAAAGGTGCGGTTTATTTTCTATTTACAGTGACAAAACACAGCAAAGCAAAAGAAACATAACCAAAATAAATCCTGGTCAAGTTGACCTCTGACTAAACATACAGGTTTCCTAACTAACAACTGGGATCAGCCTAGTGCTGTCCTAGTCCCTAAGTCCCTGGTTTTAAATGTCCAAGCAAATAGCCACACAGGCTTTGTCTCACCGCACAGGGGTTCACTCTCCCTAGACAGTCCACACAGGTCTGGTTCCAGGCATGAGCTAACATCTAATGAAGCTGGGAGTTCTTATAGAGGCCTAAATGAGCTGACAAGCTTCAGCTGGTCTCATCAACTCCCTGTCTGCACGACGCCCAGCCCTCTCCCTAGAGGTATGAGTCATCCATGAGCCCACTAGCCTTATACAACTCTCCACCTAGTTGTATAAGTCGGCGTAAAGCCTGAATCTGGGCGAAATATATCTACCCCCCTGGATGCAACCAGGTGACTTTACCTTCCTGCTGTCACATACCCCCCCTCTTGTTTTAACCTCGGGGTTGGAACACCAGCAATCAGGCATTCATGTACTCGAGACAAAGCATCCACATTCCCCATTTGAACGCCAGGGCGATGCTTTACTGTGAAGTTGAATTCCTGGAGGGCCAGGAACCACCTATTCACTCTTCTATTTGTTTCCTTGTTTTGAGCCATCCACTTTAACGGAGCGTGATCCGTAACCATGTCAAAGTGCCTACCTAGCAGGTAGTACCGAAGGGAATCTAGAGCCCACTTCACCGCTAAACACTCCTTTTCAACGGTGGCGTAATTTACCTCATGGGACTTCAACTTCCTGCTGAGGTAAATGACTGGGTGCTCTTCCCCGTTCCAGACCTGGGACAATACTGCTCCTAACCCCACATCTGACGCATCACTTTGTACGACAAAGTCTTTAGAGAAGTCGGGTGAGTACAACACTGGCTGGCTACATAAGGCTTGTTTCAAGAATTGGAATGCTGCCTCAGCCTCGGGGGTCCATTTAATCATGACCGACCCTTTCCCCTTCGTCAGGTTGGTTAGGGGCACAGCCTTAGAAGCAAAGTGGGGAATGAATCGCCGATAATACCCAGCGATTCCCAGAAAGGCTCGTACCTGCTTCTTGCTGTTGGGACGTGGCCAACTCTGGATGGCCTCGACTTTGTTGAGTTGGGGTTTTATTACTCCCCTCCCAATGGTGTACCCAAGATATTTGGCCTCCTCCTGCCCAATGGTACACTTCTTGGGGTTAGCCGTAAACCCCGCTTCCCGAACAGAGTCCAGGACTGCTTGTACTTTTGGCAGATGTGAGGCCCAATCTGTGCTATGGACAATTACGTCATCCAGGTAAGCCGCAGCATACTTCCGATGGGGCCTCAGCATCTGGTCCATTTTCCGCTGGAATGTGGCCGGCGCATTCTGTAACCCGAACGGCATTCTTTTATATTGGAACGCCCCGTCTGGGGTTACAAATGCGGTTTTCTCTTTGGCTGACTTGGCCAGGGGGATTTGCCAATACCCTTTTGTGAGGTCAAGAGTCGTCATGTATCGGGCTGTTCCCAGCCGGTCGATCAACTCATCTATACGTGGCATGGGGTAGGTGTCAAATTTTGTAACTTTGTTCAACTGACGAAAATCGTTACAAAATCGCCAGCTCCCATCCGGTTTAGGCACCAACACGATGGGACTAGACCAATCACTTTGGGACTCCTCTATCACCCCTAAGTTCAGCATTTTCTGTACTTCCTCCCGTATTGCCTCCCGTCGAGCCTCTGGGATCCGATAGGGTTTTAACTTCACCCTTTCACCGGGCGGGGTAATGATGTCATGCTCTACCCCAGATGTTTGTCCCGGCAGCTCAGAGAATACCTCCTTGTTGCGAAGCACAAACTCCTTAACCTCCTGTTGTTGGGGTTGTGACAAGGTGGCTGCTATTCCAACCTCAGGAATCACGCAACCAGTTTGAGCTGGTGACCAAGTGTCTGCGACTAGGGACTCTCTATCCCTCCAGGCTTTCAACAGATTAACGTGATAGATCTGTTCGGGCTTTCGCCTTCCTGGTTGTCTGACCTTGTAATTCACTTCGCTCACTTTTTCCATTATCTCGTAGGGGCCTTGCCATTTGGCAAGGAATTTACTTTCAACCGTAGGGACAAGTACCAATATCCTATCCCCCGGGGAAAAGGTACGGGTCTTGGCTCCACGGTTGTACACTCTCTGCTGTGCCAACTGCGCTTGGGCCAAATGTTCCTTCACGATGGGCATTACCTGTGCAATTCGATCTTGCATCAGGGCGACATGCTCAATCACACTCCTGTGGGGAGAACTCTCACTTTCCCAAGTTTCCTTGGCAATATCCAACAGCCCTCTTGGGTGTCTCCCATACAGTAACTCAAAGGGGGAGAATCCCGTAGAGGATTGGGGCACCTCCCTAATAGCAAACATCAAATAAGGAAGTAAACAGTCCCAATCCTTTCCATCTCTATCCACCACTTTCTTCAACATTTGTTTTAGGGTTTTGTTGAATCTTTCAACCAGCCCATCGGTTTGGGGGTGATACACAGACGTACGCAATTGCGTCACTTTGAACAATTTACACAGCTCTTTCATAACCCGGGACATAAAGGGTGTACCTTGGTCCGTAAGCAGTTCTTTACAAATACCCACCCGGCTAAAAACAAGAGATAGCTCTTTGGCTATGGTTTTGGCCGAGGTATTTCGGAGAGGGATCGCTTCTGGATAACGGGTGGCATAGTCCATTATAACTAATATGTACTGGTGCCCCCTAGCGGACTTGATTATAGGACCTACCAAATCCATGGCGATCCTCTCAAACGGGACCTCAATGATGGGTAGAGGGACCAGCGGGCTACGGAAATGTGGCATCGGGGCCAACCTCTGACACACAGGGCAGGAGGAACAATAATTTTCTACGTCCTTCATCACCCCCGGCCAATAGAATCTCTGTAATACCCTCTCTCGGGTTTTCTCTGTCCCCAGATGACCTCCAAGAATGTGCCCATGGGCCAACTCCAACACCAACTTCCTGTAAGGTTTGGGCACCACAAGCTGCTCAACGGTTTCTTCTGCCCTTTTTGCCACCCGATACAGTAGGTCCTTCTCTACGCTGAAGTATGGGTAAGTGCAGGTATTATCTGGGTTCACTAACTCGCCATCTATTTTCACTACGTTTTCCCGTGCCTTTATTAGGGCGGGGTCTTTCAACTGTTCTGTGGCAAAGTTTTCCCTGTGAACCTCAAGATCAGAAAACTCCACAGACGGTAGGTTTTCGTCTGAGGAGGTGGGCTCCTCTCCAGTTTCTTGAGTCTCCCCTGCCAATACTGATAAGGGAAATTCCGGAGAGTCCTCACCACTCTCAGGGGAGTTCTGGCTATCACATTCCTGGTACATAGGGGCACCAGTGAGGGGCTCAGGATCATCCCACAGTTCCCAGAACTTCGGAAAATCCCTTCCCACAATGGCGTCATGCGGTAACTGAGATACTAAGCCCACTGGATGAGAGAGGGTACCTTTGGGGGTCTCGAAACACACTGTAGTCACTGGATACTCTCGGGTGTCCCCATGCACACAAATAACAGCTACCTTGCTATTCCCAGAGACCTCTGTTTTAACTAACTCAGCCTTTATCAGGGTCACAAGGCTACCTAAATCCAGCAATACCACAACATTTCTACCATTAACACACATTTTACATAAATGTTTCTCAGTTCCTCGAATGGCAGTGCATGCGACTGTCGCACACAGCGACTGACGTCTGCCCGTCAGAAAGTCACACTGCATGGGTTCCTCCACAACCGGGCAATTGGCTGCAATATGTCCCGCTTGCCGGCAGCGGTAGCAAACGATCCTTCTTGCCGCCTCTTGAGCCGCTGATTTCCCAGGCTGTTCTCGCCAAACTTGGGGTAGAGCTCCCACCCTCTCACTCTCTCCACCCTCACCCCTTGGAATCCTCTTATCCGCCCCTGGGGATGGTCTGGTCTTAGGGTGGAAAGTCCGAGTGTCTCTGGAAGAGGCCGTCAGGTTCTCTGTAGCCAAGTATTTCTCCACACAATCCACAAGACCATCGGCCGTCTCTGGGTCTCCATGGCTTACCCACTTTTGGATGGCAGTAGGAAGAGCTCTCAAAAACCGATCCATTACAACACGTTCCACAATCTTTGGTGCGGACAAAGTCTCTGGCTGTAGCCACTTTCTGCTCAGGTGAATGAGATCATACATTTGAGACCTGGGGGGTTTTCCAAGCTGGAAAGTCCAGTTATGCACACGCTGAGCCCGGACAGCCTGGGTGACACCCAGCCTTGCCAATATTTCAGCTTTTAGCATCACATAGTCTTTTGCTTGGTTAGGCTCTAGGTCATAGTAAGCTTTCTGCGATTCACCAGTTAACAGAGGAGCCACCAGTCCAGCCCACTGCTCCTCAGGCCACTTTTCTCTTTCAGCGGTCCTTTCAAATGTGGTCAAAAATACCTCTGGATCATCCTCTCCAGTCATTTTTGTCAATAAACGACTCACCCCAAAGGACGCGGTATTAGTGGGACGGCTTTCCTCACTGGTCTGCGGACGTTGCTGCATTACTGCTTCCATCTGTTGTTGTAGTCTCTGCTCTTGCTTCTGCAACAGGTCTATGAAGCGGGCCTCAGATTGCTGCTGGGCTCGTTGCTGAGCCTCCAGACTCTGTTGCAAAGTTGCGTTTGTCTGCTGCTGGGCTGCAAGGCTCTGTTGATGAGCTTGCTGCTGGGCTGCGAAGTTCTGTTGTTGAGCTGCAAGGCTCTGTTGATGAGCTGCAAGGCTCTTTTGCAAACCTGCATTTGTCTGCTGTTGATTGGCATTTGCTAGAGCCAGCTGCTTCAGTATCTCCTCCATGCTGGCTTAAAAAAAAACTGCCACTGGTTCTCCACCAACTGTGAGGGGGTTAGCTCGGCAGCGGGTGTGTGTGACCCCCGGGATGGGCTCCCCACACAAAACAGGCCCAGCAAACGGAGGTTGTGGTTTTCAAAATCAAAAAGGTGCGGTTTATTTTCTATTTACAGTGACAAAACACAGCAAAGCAAAAGAAACATAACCAAAATAAATCCTGGTCAAGTTGACCTCTGACTAAACATACAGGTTTCCTAACTAACAACTGGGATCAGCCTAGTGCTGTCCTAGTCCCTAAGTCCCTGGTTTTAAATGTCCAAGCAAATAGCCACACAGGCTTTGTCTCACCGCACAGGGGTTCACTCTCCCTAGACAGTCCACACAGGTCTGGTTCCAGGCATGAGCTAACATCTAATGAATCTGGGAGTTCTTATAGAGGCCTAAATGAGCTGACAAGCTTCAGCTGGTCTCATCAACTCCCTGTCTGCACGACGCCCAGCCCTCTCCCTAGAGGTATGAGTCATCCATGAGCCCACTAGCCTTATACAACTCTCCACCTAGTTGTATAAGTCGGCGTAAAGCCTGAATCTGGGCGAAATATATCTACCCCCCTGGATGCAACCAGGTGACTTTACCTTCCTGCTGTCACAATATTTTACTATTGTTTATATCTTTACGGCATTTTATCCACAAGCGCAGAGTGATACTAGGAAGGAGGGCCAGGCTATTTTAGTATCTTTTTTTTTATATAATACAATTACAATACAATAAAATACAAGAGGATTAAGAGGGCCCTGCTCAGAAGAGCTTACACAATCTAATGATTAGAATTAGCCTAGCCTAACTCCAAACAACCTACTTTTCTATCCCTGGACGCTACATTCCAAAAGAAACAAAAATCAGACGCATCCCTTAGTAGCAAATACCCTTCATGTTTGGCACAAGATCATAGGTAAACACAACATTGCTTCCATACCTGGCCCTCTAACCCCGGTCACCAGCAACCCTGATTTTATCCCGGGACACCTCTTAAAGAACGCGATCCCACACACGACTTCCCAGTGCCTATCAGACTCCGGGGTTAAAACTTTAGAAGACCTGCGGGCAGGCTGGGGGGGACCGTTTCCTGGCCTCTGGTTTTACTTCCAACTAAGAGACTTCCTGATTAATAGCAAATGTAGTTCACTGCACTGCCTGCCAATGTCCCCACTTGAAAAACTCTGCTTCAAGAGAACCTCGGTAGCACATACCACTTCCCTAGCCTATGCCTGGTTAAATGAGGCTCAACACACAGACGACTTGAAACACAAGGCTAAATGGGAAAGTGACCTTAAAACTAAGATAACGACAAACCAATGGGAGAAGGCATGTATCATGACCCACAAATGTTCACTAAGCTCCAAATATCAGGAGGTCTCTTACAAAATCCTCACCCAATGGTACATTACACCCCGGAGGTCCGGGAGATGGTCCACCACAGCCTCGGATACATGCTGGCGCTGCGAACAGGACACTGGCACCTTTCTCCATATATGGTGGGAGTGTTCATTAATCCTGGAGTACTGGGCAGAGATCAGGAAGTGGATCCAATTCATTACTGAAACCGCTGTAAACCTCACAGCGGCAGCCTGCCTGATTAATGTTAACACACTCGCTATAGGCAATTATAAGAAATCTCTCACTAGACATCTCCTCCTTGCAGCAAAAACACTTATCCCACTTCATTGGAAGACCAAACGGATACCAAAAATCAGAGATTGGTTGGATAGAGTAGAACATATACACAAAATGGAAGAAATTGCAGCAATGAAAAGAGAGAACAGCGATAATTTTAATGAAATCTGGCAACCTTGGGTCGTATTCTCGTACTCCCCAGAATTCCAGCTGCTTAATACATAACCCCCTAACACCTACATTATCCAAATTGGACTGACTGGGAAACCCACACGTGATGAGACTAATTTATAACACACTGAATATGTATTTGAGATGTTCTGTTAAGGTATCGGTATAACCTGTTATCTCCATGCGCTTATTATCCTGCTACCACCCCTCATTACCCCACCCTTCCCTCTCTTACCCTCTTTTTCTTCCCTCTCATCCACCCCATTTCTTTCCGCCACTCCCTCTAAACTTAATGTTAAACATATACTTATTTTATGTTACGCCTTTGAGTCATACTCCGGGCTTGATAATCGATTAAGCCCTGGATGTTCAAATTTCTATGATATAGATGCCTCTTTGTTTCTTTGTCTTATTACTTGTTATCTGTACCAAACTTCAATAAAACTTTGATTGTGAAAAAAAAAAAAAGAATTAGCCTGCCTATGTTACGCCCCGTGTTACCATAAATGTACAATTGTAATATTATATGTGATACCTACATAATCATGTGTATAAAAACCTTCAATTGCGTCAAATAAAATAGAACAGTTATTTTGGAAAGATGCTGAGTGTATCTTTTTGTGTCTGTTCCCTACTGCAATAGTTATTATTAATTTGGAACCACAAATCTGCTAAAAAAAAACAGAAGTGGATCCCTCCCCTTCCATCTGATTGGATCAGAGGGCCCATAGAGTAGATTGGGCTGTGTCTGCTTGGCATATGTAGACTGGAAACAGACCTGTCATCTGCCCACTCCGCTTATTGTGGCCCGTGACTGGTTACTAAGTCGCTTTAAGTGGCCCTCGGCCTTCAAAAGGTTGGGCACCCCTGCTCCAGATCATACCTGGAGTTCAGCTTTAAAACTAGTGGATTGTTCTCAGTTCTAGTTGCTACCACTGCTTCAATAAAGGCTGAAGGAAAGCTGATTTGCATCTATATATTATGCTCTAAGATGATTGCTTCAACTGAAGTTCACGTTGAGGATGAGGATCTGTAAGTCATGTTCTGTTGACCTAAAGTCCTTACACCAAAAGGTTGGCCTCCCCTAGGCAAAGAGAGCTGATACTCTGACATGAGGTCATTTCATATAATATTTTTTGGCCTATGTGTTGCTTCCTACAATGTTGCCTATATTTCTTTTGCTTTTCTCATTATGACCTCATACTACATCAAATGAGTTTGAGTTTAAACAAGATCCTACCATGATAATTCTTATTTTACAGTTCTGTCCTGTATGGGATAAAGTACACGTTGTATTTTGTCCTATGTTTCTAAGAACTTACTAACCCTAGTTATGAGTACCGACCTGCCCCCCTCCCCCTCCTGCCATGGCTGATCTGATAAAACCTAGGAATGAGATGGATGATTCATAGCTGCTTGTCTCAGCTGTGAGCACTTTTTCGAGATAGTCAAGGGCAAGTGGTATGCAGAGGGATGGGGGAACACTCCTCTTGCTGTCGCTTGTCTCAGGAAATGCTAACAGCTGAGACAAGTTGCAGCTATGAATCAGTTGTCTCCTTCCTAGCTGTTGTCAGAACAGCTGCAGCCGGAGAGGAAAGGGGCAGGATGGATCTCATAACTAGGGGTAGAAAGCTCTTAGAAACTGACCTATAGGGGACAGAACTGTAAAATAAAAACCTTCTTTAAATAGACGGTTGAACCTGTGCTTGACCACTACTGCTAAGGGTTAAATAAAGCCTAGAAGTGGGCATGTGGCTGTGTTACAAATTGGGTGTTCAAATAATAAGTGTTCTCTTGGGTGCATTAGAATCCTATGGTTTATTTATTACTTTCATTATGTTATTGCTCTCAATACGGATAAGGGGGCTAGAATTTGATCAGTTGTGAATTTACATTGTGCCTATGTGTTCTTCAAGTTTCTATCCATCAATTTAAAGGAAGTGATGGAATAGGATTTTATTCATGATGTTAAAAGTATAGGGGCAGTGGTGGCTGGTGCTCAAAATTTTTGGGGGGCGCAAACAAACGAAAAAAAAAAAACATCAATTGCAGCCTCACTGTGCCCATCAATTGCCGCCACTGTGCCCATCAATTGCCGCCACTGTGCCCATCAAACGCAGCCACTGTGCCCATCAAACGCAGCCACTGTGCCCATCAAACGCAGCCACTGTGCCATAAAATTGTTGCCACTGTGCCATAAAATTGTCGCCACTGTGCCATGCCATCAAACGCAGCCACTGTGCCATGCCATCAAACGCAGCCACTGTGCCCATAAATTGTGGCCACTGTGCCATGCCATCAAACGCAGCCACTGTGCCATCAATTGTCGCCACTGTGCCCATCAATTGTCGCCACTGTGCCATGCCAAACGCAGCCACTGTGCCATCAATTGTCGCCACTGTGCCATGCTAAACGCAGCCACTGTGCCATGCCATTGTCGCCACTGTGCCCATCAATTGTCGCCACTGTGCCATGCCAAACGCAGCCACTGTGCCATGCCATTGTCGCCACTGTGCCCATCAATTGTTGCCACTGTGCCATGCCAAAAGCAGCAACTGTGCCATGCCATTGTCACCACTGTGCCAAGCCAAACGCAGCCACTGTGCCATGCCATTGTCGCCACTGTGCCCATCAATTGCCGCCAGTTTGCCCCTAAAATGCCGCCAGATTGCCCCCCCCCCCCCCCCCCGCCTGGCACCTTTCTCGGTCAGCCATCCTCGGATCCTCCTCCACAATCCCTCGATGTAGTCCCGCCCTCGATGTTGCTTCAGCCAGTCAGGTTACCGGTAACCAGATCCGGTGAACCTGATTGGCTGAGATGCGTGTCAGTGTTAACCAAGGAACGCACCCCCCATGCGTCCCCTGGTTAACAATTTGGAAGCCAATTACAGCCCTCAGGCTCTGATAGACACTTCCACAGCCAACCAGCTGCCGTTATTCAGATGGCCAAATGTATGTATTGTTTTTCAGTGGCGGTGCAGGAGCGAGAGGGGGCGGCGCTCCTGCGCCCTCTATGGAAGCACCGCCACTGATAGGGGGACTCAATAAGTTATTTTACAGACATATGTCATATGACATATGGTTACATTTTCTTTGATAACCTGGAGATTGGATGGAGAGTGTCTGCGAACAGCAATTTTCAAGTCTTGCCACAGATTCTCGATTGGATTTCGGTCTAGACTGTCACTGGGCCATTCTAACACATGAATATGCTTTAATCTAAACCATTCCATTGTAGCTCTGGCTGTATGTTTAGGGTCCTTGTCCTGTTGAAAGGTGAACCTCCACCCCAGTCACAAGTCTTTTGCAGACTCTAATACCCCGTACACATGAGCGGTTTTCCCGTCGGATAAAAAAACGATGGTTTTCCTGACAGAATTGCTCTCAAGCCTGCCTTGCATACACACGGTCAAACAAAAGTCTGGTTAACTTTTGACTGCCAAGAACGCGGTGACGTAAAAGACTACGACGAGCCGACAAAATTAAGTTCTATGCTTCCGAGCATGCGTTGAATTGTTTCCGAGCATGCGCATTTTTTATCCTGTCGGAAAAGCATACAGACGAATGGTTTTCCCGCTAGAATTTTTTCCTGACGGGAAAAAAGAGATCCTGCTCTTTTTTTTTCGTGGCAGTTTTCCCGTCGGAAAAACTCAGATGGAGCATACACACGGCTGGGATTCCCGGCCAAAAGCTCTCATCGCAGTTTTTCAGACGGGAAAACTGATCGTGTGTACGAGGCATAACAGGTTTTTCTTCTAATATTGCCCTGTATTTGGCTCCATCCATCTTCCCATCAACTCTGACCAGCTTCCCTGTCCCTGCTGAAGAAAGGCATCCCCACAACATGATGCCGCCACCACCATGTTTCACGGTGGGGATGGTGTGTTTAGGATGATGTGCAGTGTTAGTTTTCCACCACACATATAAGTTTTCTTTTAGCCCAAAAAGTTCAATTTTGATCTCATCTGACCAGAGAACCTTCTTCCACATGTTTGCTGTGTCCCCCACATGGCTTCTCGCAAACTGCAAAGGGGACTTCTTATGTCTTTCTTTCAACAATATCTTTCTTCTTGTCACTCTTCCATAAAGGGCAGATTTGTGGAGAGCACGACTAATAGTTGTCCTGTGGACAGATTCTCCCACCTGAGCTGTGGATCTCTGCAGCTCCTCCAGAGTTACCATGGGCCTCTTGGCTGCTTCTCTGATGAATGCTCTCCTTGCCTGGCCTGTCAGTTTAGGTGGACGGCCATGTCTTGGTAGGTTTGCAGTTGTGCCATACTCTTTCCATTTTCAGATGATGGATTGAACAGAGCTCTGTGAGATGTTCAAAGCTTGGGATATTTTTTTATAACCCAACCCTGCTGTAAACTTCACAACTTTATCCCTGACCTGTTTGGTGTGTTCCTTGGCCTTCATGATGCTGTTTGTTCACTAAGGTTCTCTAACAAACCCCTGAGGGCTTCACAGAACAGCTGTATTTATACTGGGATTAAATTACACACAGATGGACTCTATTTACTAATTAGGTGACTTTTGGAGGCAATTGGTTCTAGATTTTAGTTAGGGGTATCAGAGAAAAGGGGGCTAAATACAAATACACGCCACACTTTTCAGATATTTAGTGCCACTTTGTGTTGGTCTATCACATAAAATATCAATAAAATACATTTAAGTTTTTGGTTGTAACATGACAAATTGTTGAAAATTTCAATGTGTTAGAATGGCCCAGTCAAAGTCCCGACCTAAATCCAATAGAGAATCTGTGGCAAGACTTGAAAATTGCTGTTCACAGACGCTCTCCATCCAATCTGACAGACGATCGGACATTCCGACAACAAAACTGTGGATTTTTTTACCGACGGAATGTTGGCTCAAACTTGTCTTGTATACACACGGTCACACAAATGTTGTTGGAAATTGCGAACGTCAAGAACGCGGTGACGTACAACACATTTTTTGTCGGAAATTCCGAGCCTGTGTACGCATGGCTGAGAGTACATGAGCCTGATTCTGGATGCCAAGTCAGGTGAGGGTTTTGCTGCCAGAGTAGAAAAAAAAGCAAAGGCTTCTAAGGCTGTAAGTCCAGAGTGTTTGGACCCAATGAGGGCTCTGATGAAGGACATACCAGTGGGGACTCTGGTGAGGTCCTCCTCAAGGTAGAGGCTTCGGCAAAGCTGGGAAATTATAGCCACATGTAATAGACATGTGCATTCGTTTTTGTCCGAATGCATTTTCGGCCGAATTTCGGGGTTTTTCGCGTTCGTTTTAACAAACGATAACGAATGTGCAGAGTCCGAAATCCGAAAGATCCGACATAAAAAATGCTTTATTTTCATTTTGTTGCGACAACAGTTCGATATAGATAGAAGATTCAACATGGTGCTGACAATAGCGATCTGTGTCTATCGAATCTGCAGTTGAATGTGCCTAACCTAACTCTGTTAGTCCAAGATTATTCGACATAGAGAGAAAAGATTCGACATTATAGAGAGAAAAGATTCGACATAGAGAGAAAAGATTCGACATTATAGAGAGAAAAGATTCGACATAGAGAGAAAAGATTCGACATTATAGAGAGAAAAGATTTGACATAGAGAGAAAAGATTCGACATAGAAAGAATAGATTTGACATAGAGAGAAAAGATTCAACATAGAGAGAAAAGATTCGACATAGAGAGAAAAGATTCGACATAGAGAGAAAAGATTCGACATTATAGAGAGAAAAGATTTGACATAGAGAGAAAAGATTCGACATAGAGAGAAAAGATTCGACATAGAAAGAATAGATTTGACATAGAGAGAAAAGATTCAACATAGAGAGAAAAGATTCGACATAGAGAGAAAAGATTCGACATAGAGAGAAAAGATTCGACATTATAGAGAGAAAAGATTTGACATAGAGAGAAAAGATTCGACATAGAGAGAAAAGATTCGACATAGAAAGAATAGATTTGACATAGAGAGAAAAGATTCAACATAGAGAGAAAAGATTCGACATAGAGAGAAAAGATTCGACATAGAGAGAAAAGATTCGACATTATAGAGAGAAAAGATTTGACATAGAGAGAAAAGATTCGACATAGAGAGAAAAGATTCGACATAGAAAGAATAGATTTGACATAGAGAGAAAAGATTCGACATAGAGAGAAAAGATTTGACATAGAAAGAATAGATTTGACATAGAGATGTAGCGGAACCCTCACTCTCCCTCTTTCCTATTGTGGATGGCTTGTGTCTAGGGGTACCTGGGAGAGGAGAGTGCAGGAACACTACGCCAAGCTCTTCCCTCGTGTGTATAAGAGGGTTGA
The DNA here is from genome assembly GCA_029206835.1 of Rana muscosa. Classification (NCBI taxonomy): domain Eukaryota; kingdom Metazoa; phylum Chordata; class Amphibia; order Anura; family Ranidae; genus Rana; species Rana muscosa. The sequence goes on along the minus strand of CM055116.1, from coordinate 45,751,076 downwards.
GCAAAGTTAGTTGATTTACCTCCCGGGTCTGTCCACTGCATACGAAGCCTTGTTGTTCCATGGAAACGTGTCTGCCAATAATAGAGCCCCACACCAATCGAAAGTCCAACACTCCTTTATTTCTCGTACAATACGGTGAACACAATCAGTTGAACTTTCAGTAACAGACGAACAGGGGGGGGGGGTGTGGGAACGAGTAGGCCCAGGCACAACTGAACTCTCCTATTCCTTTGTTAGCGAATAGGCCTGGTGCACAGTCTCTGCCACCGACCGTGAGTTTTGGTCGCTGCCACTGACCGGATGAACTGTTGAGGCCCCTGCCACAGGCCTAATAGCAGGTCTCTGCCACTGACCTGATTGAAATAGCTGGACCGCTGCCACCGGTCATTGAACGTGGACTGAACTTCCTCTTTGAACTTGGACCCTGTTCGGGAAAGATATCCCTCCAGGCGGTCTCCAGAGGTTCACCCGGCACTGGCAATCTGCTGCACCAGGTCTTCGGGTGAGTCCCTCCTCCAGTCCCTTACGCCTCTGGATTCAGGTGCCCCACTCCCGGGGCCCCCTAGGATGATCTCTCCCTCGCGGGACCCAGCGGAAGGTACTGGGCCCCAGGCCTCCGGCTGAGTACCTCACCCCAGACTGAAGGTGTCTGAGATGGAGCACGAACTCCAAGTGTCCAGGCCTAGGCCGCCTGGACACCGACCGCAAACAGCTGCCCTCAGGCTGAAGGTGCCCGGGACTCGACCCTCGTGGCGAAGATGTCCGCCCCCTTTATACCCCCTCCCAGCAAGCACGGCGGGTTCCCCGCCCCGCCGTACAACCGCTGCGAGAGGTCACAAAGGGTACGGCACTGCAGCGATGGTTCAACCTCAGCCCAAAGTGACAGCGCCACCTGCTGGGCCGCAGGGAACTATGCATCACTGGTGTCCTCACCAGTTTAAAAGTACATACCCGCTACAGAGAGAAAAGATTCGACATGAAGATTTGACATAGAGGGAAAAGATTTGACATTATAGAGAGAAAAGATTCGACAATATAGAGACATGAAGATTTGACAAAGCAGCTAAAAACATACGATCGCCACGAGCGGACATTTATGGTCAAATGCTCCACCCATAGGCTATAGAAGAATCTAATGTTGGGTGACTAGTAATAATAATTAATAAGTATAATTATTACTAGTCATACAACATTAGAATTCTACTATAGCTTGTGGGCGGAGCATTCGACCGGAAATGTACAATTGCGGCGTCGTACAGTTTAGCTGCTTCGTCTAATCTTCTTAGAACATTCGACCTTAATTAATTCAGATTTTCGGACGAATGCATTTTTTAACGAAACAAAATAAATAAAAACGCCAGTCTTATGGGGCGGACTGGGCTGAGAGGCAAATTAGTCTAGTGCTCCCATAAAGCGGCCGCACTGCTTCTGGTATGCGGGCAGCCGGCATTTCGCAACTGTAGGGGGGGAGGGGGTGGGGCTTCTAATTTTAACTGTCCTATCATCCTGGATCACAAACCTTCCTCACTCTGCTGCACCATTGGCATGGTCATATCTTCTTAGTCCTCTCCATAAAATTATCAGAAATTTGTGCTTAAAGTAGAACTATAGGCAACACTTTTTTTCCATTTTGGATAGAGTAAGGGAGGGTTATAGCCCCAGTCAGTTTATTTTTAACCATCCCTGTCCCATTGGAGAGATTTCCCTTCACTTCCTGCCCCATAGTCAAACAGGAAGTGAGAGGAAATCTATGCAAATTAAGGGAATCCATTGCCCCCCCCCAAGGCCCTCAGAACTAGTGTCCCCACCCATTTCAGGGTGGGTCTTAAACAGAAAGGGGTGTGACCTTGACAGGAAGGGGTGGGTCATATTTAAATTAGGGGGTACACGAGTTTAGTCAGGCCTAGGGCAGTACAAAACCTAAATACGCTACTGGGTGTCACCCTTTTACAATCACAGAGTTTCCTAGTATCTGGGGTGCCTCCTAACCCAAAGCACACAGACAGCAATAAAAAATAAATAAACTTGACATATGGGGGGGGGGGGGGATTTACTAAATTCAAGCAGTGTGCACTTTGCAAGTGCAGTTGTACTTGTTTTCCTCAGAGCTTAGTAAATGTGGTAAAGCTCCGCTGATTTCCATTATCCAATCACGTGCATCTAATTGAGTATTCTTTGCGAGGTGAAGTTTATAATCACATTTTCTAAACTCTGGGGAAAATGAGTGCAACTGTACTTCCAGAGTGCAGTCTTTTGACTTTAACCCCTTCCCGCTGACAGCCTCCCGACCCTTTAAGAGTTCTAAAAGCCGGGAGGTGGAGGTGGGCATTCAGATCATGTGACCACTGTGATTGGCTCTCACAATGGTCACATAATCGGAAAGCTTCTGATCGCAATTATGCATTGGGAGCTTACTGATCTCCGCCGGCTACGGTGCTGGGAGCACTCTTATTGCGGACACAGTGCCGCATATATGCGGATGCTTGGCTTTAAGGCCCAGCCGCCGAGAGGCCGCATATAAGCACACGGCTGGAACCAAGAGGTTAATAACAACTCTATACTCTTTCTTTGGATGAGAAAGTATTCACTCTTTTTCTCTTGTTTACACGTATACGTCTTCCACCCCATCCCTGTGGGACTATTCCCACACTCACAACCAGGGCCGTTTGAAGGAATTTGGGGACCCCAAGCAGGATGGGGAACAACGAAATTTGAAACAAGTTGAGAAGCGAGGGGGGGGAGGTGCTACTGAATTTTTTTTTTTTTCTTCACCGTCAACAAGAAAGTTGAGGGGGGGGGGTGCTACTGAATTTTTTTACATGTTGTTGTTGAGGGGGAGGGGGGTGTGGGACATTGACGCCAATCGCGGCAGGGGGGGTGCCGATCGCGGGAGGGGGGGCCAATCATGGGAGGGGGGCCCCCGATCGCCCGACATTAGAGTGAAGGGCTAAGGGGGGGGGGGGGAATTTGTCTTACCTCCTCCTCCCGTTGCTTGGTTTGCCTGTCCTGTTCGGACGGCCCTGCTCTCACAACACCATTCCTTGTGTCACTGTCTACAACGCTAGTTCACATATGCATTGGTATAGGTTTACATTGTTCCAGGTCTTTAAGGGCCACTTCAATGCTATGCACATTTGCACTTTATTATACTCACCCATTCCTCATCCCTGTCCTGGGCTGAGACCCTAGTAGTAGCTTATCCATACATAGGTTCAATTACTCATTTGACACATTGATAATTTAGACTTTTGTAGTATAACTATACCTGTATATACTATCCATACATATATTATCATTGTTAAAGAATACTTTTTGGATGGCTAATTGAGCCACCAGAGACTCCCATATGGACATCTGTACTTTCCCTGTGGTCCTCACATTGCAACCTGTTGTACATTGGCATGGCCCCCTCAGTTCCCATGGTGGACATACTTGGGGTGAACTTTGGTTTTGCCGGCATCGTGTGCTGACAATGGGAGACGTTTTGTGATATTGCTCTTATCTGGGTTAATATTTCATTACCCTCCAGATATATTGCTACTGATTTATAGATAGATTGCGCCTGCTCCTGAGAAAGTGATTTTTTACGAAACGCGTAAATCGTGCTGCAATCCTTTTGGTTTTATATCATGTACATTTATGTTTTTTTTATTCTAGCTGTACACTGCATCGTTGTTGCAATAACTGATTTGATGGATCGTTTCAATCATGTTCCAATATGGTCATCAATTAGATAGATAATTTAATAAAGATTGTCTTTAACCACTTCAATACCGGGCACTTTTGCCCCTTCCTGCCCAGGACAATTTTCAGCTTTCAGCGCTGTCACACTTTGAATGACAATAGCGCGGTCATACCACACTGTACCCATACTAAATTTTTAGCAATTTCTTCCCAAAGATAAGGCTTTCTTTTGGTGGTATTTGATCACCACTAGGTTTTTGTTTTTTTGCTAAACAAACTAAAAAATACCCAAATTTTGGGGGAAAAAAAGCTTTTCTTAGTCTCTGTCATAAAATTTTGTTTTCCCCCTCACTGACGGGCACTGATGGGGCGGCACTGATGAGTTGGCACTGATGAGTTGGCACTGATAAGGTGGCACTGATGAGGAGGCACTGATATGTAGAATTGATGGGCACTGATAGGCGGCACTGATATGCAGCACTGATGGGCTCCAATAGGCGGCACTGATATGCAGCACTGATGGCACCAATAGGCGGCAATGATGGGCACTGATAGGCACTGACAGGCGGCTGTGATGGGCACTGACAGGCGGCTGTGATGGTCACTGGCAGGTGGCTGTGATGGGCACTGACAGGTGGCACTGATAGGCAGTATTGATCGGCACTTACAGGTGGCACTGACAGGTGGCACTGATCGGCAGCACTGATGATGAGGTACTGACAGGTGTTACTGCTGGGCACCGATTGACACTGTAATGGGCACTGATTGACACTGTGGTGGGCTCTGATTGGCACTGTGGTGGGCACTGGCAGACTTTAAAATATGGCACTGCTTGGCAATGATTGGCAGCTGATTGGTACATCTTACGGGGCTGTGCTGATAATCAATGTGCTGATCAGCACAGACCCCCCCTGACAGGGAGAGCCACCGATCGGCTCTTTCTGTCAGCGCAAACCGAGGAATGCCGTTTACTGGCACTTCCTGGTTCACGCAATGATCAGCTGTGATTGGTCACAGCTGATCACGTAGTAAGAAGCCTCTGACAGAGGCTTCTTATCACGATTGGAGATGTGGCGTGTTAGAGTGACACACCGCACTCGTGATCACTGTGCTGCGTGCCCCTGTGGTCGCGCACCTGCATGTTATCCTGCTGGACGTCATATGACGCCCAGTCAGGATAACAGAACCACTTCCCGGCCGTCAATCTGCTATAGGCCGGAAGGGGAGTGGTTAATGTGAAAAATTAGCATTTACGTTTGCATACGCATTTATACCATGGTTCACTACATCGACTGTTGGGTACACACCTCATTCAAAATCCAAAACTCTCTTTTCTTTCTGCAACAGGGATGGAGGCACATGTCTATATGAGCCTCATTTAACCAGTTCCTTACCGAGCCATTCTAAAATGACGTCAGCAGGAACTTTCTCTCCCTCCGGGTGGACGTCATATGACGTCCTGGGCTTCCCGGCCATCTAGGGAGCGTGCGCATGCCGCCAGCAGCATGCGCACGCCCGCGGCATCGCTCGGGACCCGGTGCGCGTGCCCGGCAGCCGCAATGTCTGCCGGGCACCCGCTATTGCCTGCGATCACAGCATGACCGTGAATCTGTGTGTGCAAACACACAGATCCACGTCCTGTAAGAGGAGAGGAGACCGATGTGTGTTCCCAGTACAGAGGAACACCGATCGGTCTCCTTCCCTTGGGAGTCCCCTCCCCCTACAGTTAGAATCACTCCCTAGGGAACATATTTAACCTCTTGATCATCCCCTAGTGTTAACCCCTTCCCTGCCAGTCACTTTTACACAGTAATCAGTGCAGTTTTATAGCACTGATCGCTGTATAAATGTGAATGGTCCCAAAAATGTGTCAAAAGTGTCTGACATGTCTGTCGCAATGTCACGTTCACAATAAAAATCGCAGATCTCCGCCATTACTAGTAAAAAATAAAGAAATAAATGCCATAAATCTATCCCATAGTTTATAGACGATATAACTTTTGCGCAAACCAATCAATATACGCTTATTGCGATTTTTTTTACCAAAAATATGTAGAAGAATACGTATCGGTCTAAAAACTGAGGAAAAAAAATTTTGTTTTTTTTTTAAAAATGTGATATTTATTAAATCAAAAATTAAAAAATATTGTGTTTTTTAAAATATTGTCGCTCTTCTTTTGTTTATAGCGCAAAAAATAAAAACTGTAGAGGTGATCAAATACCACCAAAAGAAAGCTCTATTTGTGGGGAAAAAAAACATAAAGATTTCATTTGGGTACAGTGTTGCATGACCGTGCAATTGTCATTCAAAGTGCGACAGCGCTGAAAACTAAAAATTGGTCTGGGCAGGAAGGGGGTGAAAATGCCCGTTATTGAAGTGGTTAAAATCCTCAACTTTTTCTTATGTATAATCTATAAATAGTGCCATCCAATAGTTCCCTACTCTATTTAAAACAAAACAAAAAAAAATAAAAAATCATTTGGGCTACAAATTATTACTAATTTACCCCTTCAGTACCGGGCATTTTCAACCCCTTCCTGCCCAGGTCAATTTTCAGCTTTCAGCGCTGTCGCAATTTGAATGACAATTGCGCGGTCATGCAACACTGTACCTAAATTAAATTTTTATAATTTTTTTCCCACAAATAGAGCGAATTAAAAAAAGGCCGAAATTTTTAAAGAAAATATATTTTTTCTTTGTTTCTGTTACAAAGCTTTGTAAATAAGTACGTTTTCTCCTTCACTGATGAGGCTGCATTGACGGGCACTGTGATAAGGCAGTCCCAATTGGCACTGATGGGCACTGATGATGAGGCACTTATATGCAGCACTGATGGCCACTGATAGGTGGCACTGATATGCAGCACTGATGGGCATTGATAGGTGGCACTAATGGGCACTTATAGGCGGCATTGATGGGCACGGATGGTGGGCTCTAGTGGGCATACCTGGTGGTCTGCAGTGTGCCAGTGTGCATCCTCGATGGGTCTGCACTGATAATCAATGCGCTGATTATCAGCGTAAACCCCCCCTGTCAGGACAGCAGCAGCCGATTGGCTCTCCTCTACTAGCCGCTGTCAGTGTGAATAGTGGAAAAGCCAATAAAGAGCACTTCCTGGTTACCACGTGATCAACTGTGATTGGACACAGCTGATTACATGGTAAAGAGCCTACATCATAGGCTCTTTACCTAGATCAGAGAGGCGGTGTGTCAGACAGACACACCAAACCACCGGGTGTGCGCTAGTGGCTTATCCTGCTGGAAATCATATGACGTCCAGACAGGAAAATACAACCACTTTCCGTCCGTCATTTTGCTATATGGCGGGCGGGAAGTGGTTAATAACTAAAATATATACAGTGGGGAAAATAATGATTTTCTTCCTCCAAACACAGCCAATCGAGTTAATGCCAAAGAGCTTCATTTTGGTCTTATCTGACCACAGCACTTTCTTCTCTGAATCATTTAGATGTTCATTGGCAAACTTCAGATGGGCCTGTAGATGTGCCTTCTTCTGGAGGAGGACCTTGCGGGCGGACTTCAATCCATGACGGCGTATTGTGTTACCATTGGTTTGTTTGGTGACTGTGGTCCCAACTGCCTTGAGATCATTCACAAGCTCCTCCCGTGTAGTTCTGGGGTGATCCCTCACTTTACTCATGATCATCCTCACCCCATGAGGCGAAATCTTGCATGGAGCTCCAGACCAAGGGCGATTGATGGTTATTTTGTATTTCCTGACGGCTCCATGTCAGCGCAGCTGGGTGAGGCCCCGCCCACCCCTACGTGATCAGGACTTAACTATACGTTTTTCACTCACCTCAGCCTCAGCGTTCTTCTTCTTTCCTCCTACGTGCAGGACGTAGGTGTGCTCCTCTACCTAGCTGGTCTAAATGGCTGGCGGGCCGTCCATGCGTGTGGATTAAGCTGGACTCAGTCCCTGGTGTCTAGTCTAAATTACCTTAATCCAGGGAGCCCCGCTTCTGGTCCTCGGGCGGCTTTATCATGGCTAAATGCCATGTCTGGGGTTCGCAAGGTCCATATGAAGTGGACAGCGGTCATGGCAGAGGACTCCCCTATGCACGCGCACCCGCGCTGTGCCAGTGTCGACGGTCGGATGACGGAGGTTGGGTGAGCTAAATGCTTTGTATCCAAATGTTTGCTGCATTACTGGGGAACTCCTCCACTGGGGGTACTCTGTATAACAGGTACACAAAGTAACACTTTGTCTGTTCACACATGGCAATAATCTGTTGGTGGCTTCTCATGTTTGCTTCACCGTTGTGCCATTATGCCAAACCCCCTCCAAAGACCAGCATTTTTCAAAGAAGGTAGTGGAGCCACCTGGGATGTCTACTGGAACCAGCCATGGCCTGTGGAGATATGGGATATCCTTGTATTTTTCTATGTGATCTTTGATTTTCCTCAAAAAAAAAGAAGAAAAAAGAGTATGGAGAAGCATGTTTATGATGTCTACAATTCCCTTGGTTTGTGTACACTGCAGATGGTTGTCATTTTGTATTTCTTTCATTTGCGAATAATCACTCCAACAGTTGTCTCCTTCTCACCAAGCCCGAAAATAAGACCTACAGCTATTTTTCAGGAGGGCTGCAATATAAGCCCTACCCCAAAAATAAGCCCTAGTTTAAAATGCTTGTAAAATCCTATAATCCACTCTATTACAATGTGTGTGTTTCTGTAATATAATTGCTGGGAAGAGAGCTCCGGCGGGTCACAAAAGTGCAGAGCGGCGCTATAACAAAGGTATTTGGCACAATTATATTACAGAAACACACACATTGTACATTATATAATACTGTAATAGAGTGGATTATAGGATTTTACAAACATTTTAATTTGGCTCACACTGTGGATTCCTGTCAGGCAGGGAGAGAGAGGGGGAGAGAAGACAGCACATTACATGGTAAGACCTACCCCGAAAAGAAGCCCTACTGTGTCTTTTGTTGCCAAAATAATATAAGACCAGGGCTTATTTTCAGGGAAACACGGTAGTTATTTTAGTTGCAAGCTCCTACACATTAGGGTGTGATATGAAATGTCACCATTAGAGGTCACTGTGTGACAGTTTATATTGCACATTGTGTAGGCCAGAGTTTTTCCAATGTACTGAACTGCATCATAAAATCCAGTATGTAACAAAAGGAGGAGACCTTATGTCAAGAATAACTTGTCTATATTTTTAAAATGAAATACAGGGACATTCTACTGACCAAGCCCACATTTATAGCTTTTTCCCTTAATAAATAAAATCATCATTTAATAACTGCATTCTATATTTACTCGGGTTATCTGTGTGTAATATTAAAATTAGTTTGATGACCTGAATCATTTAAGTGTAACAAATATGCGAAAAATATAAAAAATTAGGAAGTGGTAAAATACTTTTTCACAGCACTGTACTCTGTACCTACCTGCTCTGCGTAATGGTTTTGCACAGAACAGCCCCGATCCTCCTCTTCTTGGGTACCTGTCTGGCGCTCCAGGCTCCTCCGCTCGCCCTGCCGAGTGCCCCCAGATCAAGTGACTTCCTGTGGGGGGGCACTCACCGAAGAGGTGGAGCGAGGAGCGCCGTCGGTAGAAGAGGATTGGGGATGCTCTGTGCAAAACGATTACACAAAGCAGGTACGTATAAAAAAAATGGCATTTTTATTATTATTATTATTTTTGCTATTTTTTCCCTATGGGAAACACTGCCGCGGAAAACATGTCGAAAAAAACGATGAGAAAAATTAGAACATTTTTTTCGTCGTTTTTAATGCCGTTTTTCTCGTCTAAAAAAACGACAGAAAGCCCACAGACTATCGTTTTTCTCGTTGAATGGGAAAAATGTCGTTTTTTTCGACGAGAAAAACGGCCGTGTGTACGCGGCATAAGGGTTTTATTTTAAACAACATGGTAAGAAAAAAAATATAAACATTCAAACAGTAACAGTTTGTTTGTATTCAGATACAGGGTTAGGGCTAGTGCTTTAACAGTGCTTCAAAATTGTATAACGTAGAAACATTCCATCTTAATGAAAATGCCAAACCAGCAGACCAAGGCTGATATAACGGTGAGCATATAGAAGCAAATGGCAAGAGCCAAAGATCCGATGTATCAGGTATAGTCTTGAGTTGCTCTACTAGTTTCGCAAATTGACGCTTCTTCGGGAGCATAGTAAGCGATCGGGTGTGCTGCAAAATGCAGCATACACCTGGGAAGAGTTTTAATTGGCTGTTGGTCAGTAACGATCAACCAGCCAGGATATAGATCACAATGATCGACAGCTGGGTGTGCTGCTGGATAGAGGCTGCTGGTGTGCAGCGACAGGTAATGTCCTCCAGGACTATTGAGGCTGTAACTTAAGTAGTATAATGAAAAAAGGCTCAGATAGCACCAGTGTACATACTGGTGCATAGATAGATGGGCAGAGGGTATCTAACTCCATGCCTAGAAAGAAGTTAGCCAGTCCAGAGCAGCTGACTGCTGGAATTGCTCTGGACTGGCTAACTTCTTTCTAGGCACAGGTCTACAGCCTGGCCACTACTTTAAAGGCTCAATGGAGTTAGATACCCTCTGCCCATCTATGCACCAGTATGTACACTGGTGCTATCTGAGCCTTTTTTCATTATACTACTTAAGTTACAGCCTCAATAGTCCTGGAGGACATTACCTGTCGCTGCACACCAGCAGCCTCTATCCAGCAGCACACCCAGCTGTCGATCATTGTGATCTATATCCTGGCTGGTTGATCGTTACTGACCAACAGCCAATTAAAACTCTTCCCAGGTGTATGCTGCATTTTGCAGCACACCCGATCGATTACTATGCTCCCGAAGAATCGTTAATTCGCGAAACTAGTAGAGCAACTCAAGACTATACCTGATACATCGGATCTTTGGCTCTTGCCATTTGCTTCTATATGCTCACCGTTATATCAGCCTTGGTCTGCTGGTTTGGCATTTTCATTAAGATGGAATGTTTCTACGTTATACAATTTTGAAGCACTGTTAAAGCACTAGCCCTAACCCTGTATCTGAATACAAACAAACTGTTACTGTTTGAATGTTTATATATTTTTTCTTACCATGTTGTTTAAAATAAAACCCTTAGTTTATAACAATATATACCCATGTGCCGCCTAAAGTCCATTCTCTTAGTTTACATATTTTTCCTCTGTCATATCGGGACGTTGGCACATTTATACATGTGCATCCACAGCTGTCACCCTGTGAGAATGCACGCTCTAGCAATCTCTTCAAAAAAGGGCTGTGTTCTATTCGTGTGAGGACATAAGTGGTGTTCAGTTCCCTGCGGCTCAGTAGGTGGCGCTGTCGCCTTGGGCCGGGGGTTGAACCATCACAGCAGTGCCGTACCCTTTGTGACCTCTCGCAGCAGCTGTACTGCGGGGTGGGAAACCCGCTGTGCTTGCTGGGAGAGGGTATAAAGGGGGCGGACATCTTCACCACGAGGTCCGAGCCCCAGGCACCTTTAGCCTGAGGGCTGCTGTCCGTGATCGGTGTTCAGGTGCCCTTGGCCTGTACACGTGGAGTTCGTCTTCCATCCCAGACACCTTCAGTCTGGGGTGAGGTACTCAACCGGAGGCCTGGGGCCCAGTACCTTCCACTGGGTCCCGTGAGGGAGGGATTATCCTAAGGTGCCCCGGGTGTCGGGCACCTGAATCCAGGACGTAAGGGACCAGAGAGGGAATCCTCCCGTAGAGCTGGTGCAGCATATTGCCAGTGTCGGGTGGACCTCTGGAGACCGTCCGGATGGATGTCTTTTCCCAACAAGGGCCGATTCATCTAGGAAGGTGGTTCATGTTCTATGACCGGTGGCAGCGGTCCATCTAATTCACTCAGGTCGGTGGCAGAGACCTGCTCTCAGGCCTGTGGCAGGGGCCTCAACAGTTCACCCGGTCGGTGGCAGCGACCAATCTCATGGTCAGTGGCCAAGCCTATTTGCACTAGAAGGAATAGGAGAGTTCACTGTGCCTGGACCTACTCGTATCCACGCCATGTCTGTTTATTCAAAAAGTTCAACTGATGCTGTTCACTTGTAAAGAAGAATAAAGGAGTGTTGGACTTTTTATGGTGTGGGGCTTTATTACTGACAGTCAAACTTCCACAGGAGAAGCAGAGGCTCCATCCAGAACACAGGCCCGAAGGTAAAACAAGTGTTGGCTTTCACCTCTGCACATTAGAGGACATGGGCCGTAGTGAACCTCATCCTCCTCCCGCATACCCCTAGACAAGCCAGACATTTTATTACTAAAGGGGACGGGGGGTGAGGCCGCTACACTAGTAAAAAAAAAATAATAATAATAAAAATGCCATAAATCTATTCCCTATTTTGAAGACGCTATAACTTTTGCACAAACCAATCAATATACGCTTATTGAGAATTTTTTTTACAAAATATACAGTATGTAGAAGAATACATATTGGCCTAAACCGATGAAGAATTTTTTTTTTATTATTATTTTTTTTTTTTTGGGATATTCATTATAGCAAAAAGTAAAAAATATTGTTTTGTGTTTTTTTTTTTCAAAATTGACACTTTTGTTTTCTTTATAGCGCAAAAAAAAAAAAAAAACGCAGAGGTAATCAATTACCACCAAAAGAAAGCTCTATTTGTGGGAGAAAAAAAGGATATCAATTTTGCTTGGGTACAGCCCCGCACGACTGCACAATTGTCAGTTAAAGCAAAGCAGTGCCGTATTGCAAAAAATGGCCTGGTCATTAAGGGGGTAAATCTTCCGGTCCTTAATTGGTTAAAAAAAATGTTGGGAAAGGCTGAGCTACACAGTAACAATACTGCTAACTGGTAAGAGATAATAAAAGGCAACACTGCCATCTTGTGGTAGGATTGGGTATTGTAGTGTTTGTCGTGAAAGACATTAAACGTCTACAATATATTGTAATAGCATTTATAGTAGTAATAATATGTGTAATGTCATTAACAAATCTTATGAATAAAAAAATAAAATAAAACAACAATAGGCTGGATCAATTTATACCAAGTAAATGCTTTCAGATTTTACAATGGAAGGGTCAATTTATTAATTGGGAAAAATACACAAACCCTGTTAGCCAGCAAAGATGTAAGCATTTGTTTGGCTTTAGCACAATGATATAAATCAGGGGTCTCCAAAACTTCTCAATACGGGGGGCCACATAGTCTATTTTACAAATATTTGCATTCCAAAAAAAAATCTGTTTTTATAAATAAATGAGTCCCCCCCTTACATCAATCAGCATCCGATCCCTTACAACAGGATTCCCCATCAGAGTCCCCATTTCATCAGAGACCCTATCAGAGTCCCACTTATATCAGAGTCCCCATTTCATCAGAGACCCACTTATATCATGGTCCCCATTACATCAGAGCCCCCTTCCCCCCTTATATCAGGGTCTTCGTCAGAGTCGCCCCTTATATTAAAGTGGATGTAAAGCCACTCTCATCCTTTCTAAACTACTGCCATAGTGCTGATCTATAAGGATATAGATGCCTCCTGCATGTATCCTTATCTGTCAAATGTCTCCCCTCTGTCTGTTATAAGAACTGAAAAACTGCAGATTCTGTGGGTGGATCTGTTGTCTGGAGCTCGGTGGGTGGAGTCGTGATGTCAGTAGACTCCCCGCCCACCTCTACACTCCCCTTGTCAACATGCATTTTCTCCTGTGTATTCCTTCTGCTATGATCACTAACATCCAGTCAAAATCTGGAAAAGTAACCACATGACTTCAGAAAAGGAGTGGGGGTGGGAATTAGAAAATAATGCCTGTCTAAAGCTAGTGCACGAGATATGTAAATAACCTGTCACTCAAAGCAAGGGGGGCGGAACGGACAAAGGTTTTTCTCTGTTTGTCCGTTTTATCTCACTGAACAATAAAAGAGGATTGCTCAGAGCTGGATTAACTCTTTGTGGCAAGACCTGGCACAAATGATAGGAAATCTTATACTCTACATTGTGACTGCAAAAAAAAAAAAAAAAAATTGGGTTTACATCCACTTTAAGGTGACCAGATTTTTAAAATGAAATCCGGGGACATATTTTTTTTTTTACTAGTAATGGCGGCAATCAGAGACTCTCTGTTCGTCGTTGCCACCGCCTGCCTCACAGCCTGTCAAGTCTCACTCTCCGGGCCGCCGGCTACTACTGGCTGGGGAGTGGAGGAAGATCAATCCGCCAGGGAAGGCAAGGAGATAAGTAGGCAGGCGGCTGCCGGGACTTGAGCCAAGGCAGAAGAACATGCGAGCGGAGCTGAATGGGCATGCACCCGAAACTGAAGAAATATTCCCTCCACTCCGACCAGCACATGATCATCAGAAATGGGCACAGATCATAGAAAAAAGTACACCCCCTAAGCTTTTTTTTTTTTTATACTGCACTGACTGTCTTTGAAATTACCCCAGCTCCTGTTGAAATCCAATCTGGGGACAAACTTGGTCCGGGGACAGTGTCCTCAATCTGGGGACTGTCCCCGGAAACCAGGGATGTCTGGTCACCCTACCTTATATCAGGGTCCCCATTATGTCACAGTCCCCCCTTTTATCAGGGTCCTCATCAAAGTCCCCCTTACATCAGATCAAAGCAGAGACCATACGCAACCTCTGCTGACCTGAATCCTCAATCTGCGCAAATTAAAGGGGTTGTAAAGGTTTGTTTTTTATTTTCTAAATAGGTTCCTTTAAGCTCGTGCATTGTTGGTTCACTTACCTTTTCCTTCCATTTCCCTTCTAAATGTTTTTTTTCTTTGTCTGAATTTCTCAATTCCTGTTTCTCCTCAGTACACTTCACACCATCATCCGAGCGGTATTTAGTCAGCCAGAACAGCTTACTGAACTGAGGAGGAACAGGAAGTGAGAAATTCAGACAAAAAAAAAACAAAGGAAAAAAAACATTTAGAAGGGGATTCGAAGGAAAAAGGTAAGTGAACCAACAATGCACTAGCTTAAAGGAACCTATTTAGAAAATAAAAAACGAACCTTTACAACCCCTTTAACCTATGCCCTAGCCGTGGGCTGCATAAAGGCCCACAGACCATAGTTTGGAGACCCCTGGTAAAAATGTTCAAAATGGTATTAAATGAAGGAAATGGTGTGAGAATAGCCGTCTTGACAACGGAAACGTACCCCAGCCTATGTACTATTTTCCCGCAAAGCCAACTTTTCTGCCCAAGCCAATTTTCAGCTTTCAGCGCTGTCGCTGTTTAAATGACAATTGCGCGGTCATGCTACACTGTACCCAAACAAAATTTTTATCATTTTGTTTCCACAAATAGAGCTTTCTTTTGGTGGTATTTGATCACCTCTGTGGTTTTTCTTTTTTCTAAACAAATAAAAAAAGACAGAAAAAAAAAAAGAGTTTTTCTTTTGTTTCCGTTATAAAATTTTGTAAATAAGTACGTTTTCTCCTTCACTGATGGACACTGATAAGGCAGCACTGACGGGCACTGATAAGGTGGCACCGTTGAGGTGGCACCAATGTGGTGGCACTGATGGGCACTGATAGGCGGCACTGATGGCCACTGATAGGTGGCACTGATGGGTGGCACTGATATGCAGCACTGATGGGCATTGATAGGCGGCACTGATGGTCACTCATGGGTGGCAATGGTGGGCACTGATATGCGTCACTGATAAATGGCACCGATAGGCATCCCTTGTGGCACTGGCAGGCATTGTGGGTGGGCACTGATTGGAAGCTGCCTGGGCATTGATTGGCAGCTGCCTGGGCACAGATTGGCATTTCCCTGGTGGTCTAGGTGGCATACCTGGTGGTTCAGTGGGGTGGCCATCCCTGGTGGTCCAATCCGGCATCCTGGTGGTCCTGGGCGGGCATCCGAGGGGGGCTGCGCCGATAAACAATCAGTACAGACCCCCTGTCAGGAAAGCAGGCGATCGGCTCTCCTCTACTCGCGTCTGTCAAACGCCAGTGTGGAAAAGCCGATCAACGGCTCTTCCTGTTTACATCATGATCAGCCGTGATTGGACATGGCTGATCACGTGGTACCTTTACCGAGATCGGTGTAGCGGTATGTCAGACTGACACACCGCCCTACCGATTGCCACGATGCGCGCCCCCAGGGGAGCGCGGTGGCTGTTATACTGTGATGGAGTTGATAAAATGACTATATTATGTCTATGTTATTCCTCTCTTTTAACCACTCAAATATTGTTATTTTCTTTTCTTCTTTGTTATTTTTATTGTTTCTTTTCTTTCTTGTTGCTATATATATATATATACATATATATATGTAGTGGGGTGTTCCCCTTTAATGCAGAGAGACAAGAAGTTCCAGGTGAGAGGTGAGTCGGGAGGAAGTAAAGAGACATTATGGAAGTGAAAGCAGAGGAGAGAGAGACTACATCTCCCAGTACATCTTGCAGCACCCAGGGTGCATTGCTCCAGAACAGAGACTGCTGGGGCAGACTTTATAAAGGGGAGGCGGAGTTTTGGTCGGCCTCTTTGGACACCCCTCTCCTAGCAAGAGGATCTCTGTGCTGAACTGCTGTATGCACAAGGCCTGAAGCCTGGGCCGTGTGCTCCTTTCCAAAGAGCCCTCTGCCAGCCTAGCAGAGCCTTAGAGACATCTAATCCTCCTTGCTGCAGTACACCAGAAGGATTGAAGACTTGGATGTCGGTGGATTCCTGTTCCCAGACGAATCGATGGAGGAAACGGATTTGGACTTGTCCGGGTGGTGAGAGCTGTTTAAAGACAGATCCTTTATCTTTACTATTCGTTGGGATTACAAAGTTGTTCTTCAAGTGCACCACCGAAAAGATTGCTAGCGAATATTGTTTCACTGAACTTCCATTTAGATCAGTCAGGCCTGACTGCATAGGTAGACATTGCTGGGTGTTAGTCTACCCATGAGGGGAAGTAGCTGTAAAAGGGCAGCGCTAGAGTTGCATAGCAATACTTTATTATTCTGATTACTCTGTTTATCTTTATTACTGTTTATTGCAGGGATCTGCAACTTGTTATACTGTTGTTTATTACTTGCCCATTAGCCTCAGTAAAATATCTGGGTAAAGTACATTTGGTGTCAGTTACGCTTACTTTAATAGGAGTTTTAAAGTATATTCTGTGTATGTTTGTTATAGGACTGCGTCACCAACAGTTGCGGTCACACGGTCCTATCCCTCTATCACCAGCTGTGCCACGGGAGGTTAGAGCCGATTGCCAGGGGTTGACAGCAGTGCACTACAGGGCCCAAATCAATATCAGCGGCTCTCTTAACTGGGGGTAGCGCTACACGCCCGGTCTGGCTGCACCTGAAAACCTCAGGAGGAGGAATGTCACTAACCTACTCTGATCTAATAAAAATTATTAGGGACGAAGAGGCGCTGCAGGAAGATCAGCAGGTGGCCAAGGCGAATGTCACACCTGTACCAGTGTTGGTCCATTCGGTCAAGAGCCCGGAAAGAGATGCGGAGGTTGACACTCTGAAATCGCAAATGGCCCAAGTGTTGGAGATGCTGACCTCTTTGATGGAGAAAGATCAGAGAAGACCAGAGAAACCAAGCCCAAGAAAGGAGTTGTTCCCGAACACCTCAGCACCGGCCTCCCTACAGGACCGAGAAGAGGTGATTTGCTATAACTGCGGAGGGAGTGGCCACTTTGCTAACGTATGCTCCAGCCCAAAGAAGAAGAGAACAGATAATTGCAAGCTTGAAACTCCAAAGGGCCCCGGTGAAGGAGTCAACCGGGTGCCCATCATCTTCAGTGCGCTCCAAACTAAAAAAAAAGGCCAAGAATGGAGGAGACAAAACTCCTAGGAGGAGGTATAGTACACCCCCACCAAGATGTACCCCAGAGGGAGGGGGCAAGACCCCTCAGTGGAAGTACAGCACCCCAAAGAAGGAACATCCACCTAAAAGGAACAATAACATCCCTCAGCGGGTTTGTGCCCCCATTGAGAGGGAGAAAGTCAATGCATGCCAGGCTCAGGAAAAATTAAAGTCCAAAAGGAGCAGGGCAAGGGTCGAAAGCCCAAAAAAAGAGGTGACCCCAGTCCGGCCATACCCAAAGGAACTGGTGGGCCCGTCTCCTACTGTGCCCATTCAAGTGGAAGGAGTCTATACTAAAGCTCTTTTGGACACCGGAGCACAGGTGACTTTACTATACCGGGACTTCTATTATAGGCACTTGAGTCATCTGCCTATCCAGAAGATAGAAGAGCTGGAGATATGGGGACTTGGAACCCAGAGTTTCCCTTATGATGGGTACCTGCCCATAAAGATGACTTTCGATCCATCCGTGGCTGGGAAGGCTGAAGTGTTTGACACCCTGGCAGTTGTGTGTCCCCGGCCGCCTGGAGCCAGCAAGATTTCCCTGATCATTGGGACAAACACGGATCTAGTCAGGAGACTCCTGACCCCTTTAGTGAAAGAGAGAAACCATTCAGCCACCAAAATCCATCCCATGCTAAAGACGGCCTACCAACGACTGGTCTTAGAGCAGAAGACCGCGGGAGAGGGGATAGGGAAGGTGTGGAGACTTGGCAGAGAAGGAGTAGTGCTACAGCCCGGAGAAGTAACCTGTCTTAGGGCCACTGTGAAGCTTTCGTGGGAACAACCTGGCCCCTTTGTCATGCTGGAATCAGACCCAAGGGAAGAGTCCTCAGGCCTGGAAGTGATACCAGAAGTGATTCCGTTCAAGGCCCTGAAGAAGGCCCATGGCAGAGTTCCGGTGAGTGTTAGGAACACTACGGGAGGACCCATGGAGATCCCTGCCAGAGTGTTGCTTGGTCAGGTGAGCCCTGCTGCCCCGGTCACTTGGTCCGAAGTCAAGGGGACGGGTGACGGAGGAGATGTTTGGGAGAAACTGTCCGTGGAAAACCCGAACCTACCCAGGGCTTGGAAAGAAAGAGCCAAGGCCCAGCTGACCAGGTGGGAGAAGATCTTTTCCGAAGATGAATTCGATGTGGGGTGTGCAAGAAGTGCCACCCATCGGATCCGCCTCCAAGAAGATAAGCCCTTCCGAGAGAGGGTCAGGCGGGTCCCCCTGGCAGATCTGGAGGATCTGAGGGAACAACTTGTAGAACTAAAGAAGACTGGTGTGATCCGGGAGTCTAGAAGTCCCTATGCCTCCCCAATCGTGGTGGTCAGAAAGAAGAATGGGTCGTTGAGGCTCTGTATCGATTACAGGACTCTCAACAGGAGAACCATCCCTGACCAATACACCACGCCAAGGATAGAAGATGCCCTACAAAGTTTGTCTGGAGCCAAATGGTTCAGTGTGATGGACCTCAAGAGTGGGTACTATCAAATCCCTATGCACCCAGAAGACAGGGAGAAGACAGCCTTCATAACCCCGGTGGGATTCTTCGAATTCAATAGGATGCCTCAGGGTCTGTCTGGAGCTCCTGCTACCTTTCAACGCCTTATGGAGAAGACTGTTGGAGACATGAATCTTATAGAAGTCCTTGTGTACTTGGACGATGTCATTGTCTTCGGGAGAACCTTGGAAGAACATGAAGCCAGGTTGGAGAAAGTATTGAGAAGACTCAGCGAAGAGGGACTTAAGCTTTCCCCCGAGAAGTGTCGGTTCTACCAGTCTTCTGTGAACTATCTGGGGCACATAGTGTCTGAAGAAGGGGTGGCCACAGATCCTGAGAAGTTGGAAGCAGTCACTTCCTGGCCACGACCCACCACAGTAACAGAGCTCAGATCCTTCCTGGGGTTCTGCTCCTATTATAGGAGGTTTGTGGAGGGGTTTGCTCGGATTGCCCGCCCGTTGAATGAATTGCTAAAGGCAGAAGGGGAAGAGGATGACTCAGGGCCCAGGAGGCCTGGTGAGTCAGTTCAAGATCAGTGGAACCCAAGGTGTGAAGAGGCCTTTCATGCTCTGAAGAGGAGCTTAACCACTGCCCCAGTCCTGGCCTACGCCGACCCTACCAGACCTTATGAATTACATGTGGATGCCAGCCATGAGGGTCTAGGTGGTGTACTCTACCAAGAACATGAAGGACAACTGCGACCAGTGGCCTATGTGAGCAGGAGCCTGACCCCCTCAGAAAAGAATTACCCCACTCATAAGCTGGAATTCCTGGCCCTCAAATGGGCGGTAGTAGACAAGCTAAAAGACTACTTGTATGGGGCAGAGTTTACTGTGAAGACAGACAACAACCCCCTGACCTACCTCTTCACCACCGCGAAATTAGATGCCACCAGACACAGGTGGTTGGCCGCATTGTCTGGATTCAACTTCAGTCTGAAGTACAGACCAGGAGCCGGAAATAGGGATGCAGATGCCCTGTCCCGGAGGTCTCATGCCACGACAAATGACTGGGAAGATTGGACCCAAGTGGCACCGGACGGGGTGCGGGCCCTTTGTCAAGGGGCTGAATTCCAAGCCAGAGGAGGCTCCAGAGCAGAAGAAATAGGGGTTACCATGGTAGGAGTCCCCAAACACTATTGTGGGGTAACTCAACTGGAGGAAGACAACCTACCGAGACTGTCCAAGAAGGAGTTGAGGTGTGACCAATTGGAAGACCCCATGGGGAGATTGGTCCTCGAAGCCCTGGAGAATCAGGATCCCAACAAATTCCTACATCACCCCTCAAAGGAGGCTCGCCTGTTGAGGAAGGAATTGGACAGGCTACAGGTACATCAGGGAGTGGTCTACCGAAGGGGCCCCTCTGATGACTCAGAAGATAAGTGGCAGTTATTTCTTCCAGAGAAGCACCGAGAGACTGTACTAATTGCCCTGCATGACCATCATGGTCACCTAGGGGCAGAAAGGACCTTCCAGCTTGTCAGAAATCGGTTCTATTGGCCCTGCATGAGGGCAGAAGTAGAGGAGTATTGCCATTCCTGTGCACGATGCATTCAGAGAAAGACCCTACCCCATCAAGCTGCCCCAATGGGCCACTTACAGAGTCAAGGCCCAATGGATCTGGTATGCATTGACTTTCTCTGCCTCGAACCCGACCTGAGTGGATTGGGGAATGTTCTGGTAATAACCGACCATTTCACCCGCTATGCTCAAGCTTTCCCAACCAAAGACCAGAAGGCATCCACCGTGGCCAAGATACTTATGGAGAAGTATTTTGTCCATTACGGACTACCACAGAGACTCCACTCAGATCAAGGAAGGGACTTTGAGAGTCGGTTGATCCAAAGACTTTTGGATTCATTAGGAATAAAGAAGACCAGAACCACGCCTTACCACCCACAAGGAGATGCTCAGCCGGAGAGATTTAACCGGACCCTGCTCAACATGTTGGGAACCTTAGAAACAGAGAAGAAGCAACACTGGAGTCAGCACATATCAGCCCTAGTACATGCCTATAACTGTACCACAAGTGACGCCACTGGCTACTCCCCTTATCGACTTATGTTTGGGAGAGAAGCAAGGCTACCTGTGGACCTGGCCTTTGGCACTTCTATAGACAATACCTCAGCTACATCCCACAAGGGATACGTGGACAGACTTAGACGTAGCTTGCAGGTGGCCTATGAACAAGCCCAGGCGGCTTCGGATCAAAGGGGGGCCCGCAACAAGAGAAATTTCGATCTGAAGGTTCGAGTGCAAGATCTGCAGCCCGGGGACCGAGTACTGCTACGCAATCTGGGGGTCCCTGGAAAACACAAGCTTGCCGACAGGTGGAGATCTGAGCCCTATGTTGTCTGTAGGAAGTTGCCCGGTTTGCCTGTCTACAAACTAAAGCCAGAAGGAAAGGTGGGTCCACTGAAGACGTGGCATCGGAACCACCTGCTCCCACTTGCTGAGGCAGTCAGAATACCTCCCGTGAGAGACTCCCCTGAACCGGTCTCTATCCTGGATATTCCTAGGCCGAACACTCGGTCCCAGACCTCTCGAGCCAAAGATGGGGAGGCCTCCCAATTGAGTACAGATGAAGGTGGAGAACTGGACTGGCTGTGGCCTCCCTCGACTCTGGGAACGTCCGCCATAGATCTCCCAAATGGAGGGGATACCCCAGATGCAACGCTGAATCCGGAGGCTACTGAATTCATACCCTTCAGTCCCTCAGCTGATTACTGGGAAGATGTTCCTGACACTTGCGCAGAGGAGGACTCTAGAGATTCCATACGTCAGTCGACTTCTGAATCAGAGGTTCCAGAACCAGCAATGTTACCTGAACTTACTCCTGAAGAAGAGCCTGTGGTGCCAGAGTCAGAAGCACCAAGAGAGCAGAGGGCTCGCAGAGTCATCAGGCCTCCCAAGAAACTAACTTACCCCCAAATGGGGACGAGCTCAGAGGACTCTGTTGTAACGGCTAGGAGAAGTGTTGAACAACCTGATCCTTCCACCGTCCATTTGGTGGAGGGCAACCCCAGCTCACTCTCTGGCACAGTTAGGCAGGCCACTCATGGTAGTGTGACCTGTGGGCAAGAGAGTTCCATCCCAAAGTTTTGGTGGGAATTCCCTATGCCAACATCATGCTCGACATTGTCCAAAATGGTAAACAGTATTTGTTGAAGTTTATCTTTGGGGACCAAAGAGTTCAAGTGGGGGGAGTGTGTAGCGGGGTGTTCCCCTTTAATGCAGAGAGACAAGAAGTTCCAGGTGAGAGGTGAGTCGGGAGGAAGTAAAGAGACATTATGGAAGTGAAAGCAGAGGAGAGAGAGACTACATCTCCCAGTACATCTTGCAGCACCCAGGGTGCATTGCTCCAGAACAGAGACTGCTGGGGCAGACTTTATAAAGGGGAGGCGGAGTTTTGGTCGGCCTCTTTGGACACCCCTCTCCTAGCAAGAGGATCTCTGTGCTGAACTGCTGTGTGCACAAGGCCTGAAGCCTGGGCCGTGTGCTCCTTTCCAAAGAGCCCTCTGCCAGCCTAGCAGAGCCTTAGAGACATCTAATCCTCCTTGCTGCAGTACACCAGAAGGATTGAAGACTTGGATGTCGGTGGATTCCTGTTCCCAGACGAATCGATGGAGGAAACGGATTTGGACTTGTCCGGGTGGTGAGAGCTGTTTAAAGACAGATCCTTTATCTTTACTATTCGTTGGGATTACAAAGTTGTTCTTCAAGTGCACCACCGAAAAGATTGCTAGCGAATATTGTTTCACTGAACTTCCATTTAGATCAGTCAGGCCTGACTGCATAGGTAGACATTGCTGGGTGTTAGTCTACCCATGAGGGGAAGTAGCTGTAAAAGGGCAGCGCTAGAGTTGCATAGCAATACTTTATTATTCTGATTACTCTGTTTATCTTTATTACTGTTTATTGCAGGGATCTGCAACTTGTTATACTGTTGTTTATTACTTGCCCATTAGCCTCAGTAAAATATCTGGGTAAAGTACATTTGGTGTCAGTTCCGCTTACTTTAATAGGAGTTTTAAAGTATATTCTGTGTATGTTTGTTATAGGACTGCGTCACCAACAGTTGCGGTCACGCGGTCCTATCCCTCTATCACCAGCTGTGCCACGGGAGGTTAGAGCCGATTGCCAGGGGTTGACAGCAGTGCACTACAGGGCCCAAATCAATATCAGCGGCTCTCTTAACTGGGGGTAGCGCTACATATATATATATATATATATATATATATATATATATCTTAGTAATCTTATAACCAGCCAGCAGTATATATCCTTACTCAAAAAAGACAAACAGATGTTTTATCCACTCCTTACTCCTTACCCCCTCCTTTCTGCCCCTCCCATCGTCTACTAAAAGATGGCTGCTGAGCTTTGGAATGTGGATACCTCGTGTCAGAACAGATGTCGACAGGAAAAGGACCATATACAGATGAACCAATTATATACACACATATGTGATGACGTTTGCTTATGTCACTTTGTTTATATAAGGGGCTGTGACCTTGAATAAACCCCTGTTGATGAGAGAGAGAGCTCATACTGACCAGTGTGTCCCAGTGTGATCCTTTTTGCATGCATGCATTCACATCACTTTGAATTTGAGGCAGAATAGAACATACATTCTGGTTTTGGGCCAGAAGAAATCTATTACAATCCTGCTTGACGTCATATGACGTCCGGTCAGGATAACGCAACCACCGCCCAGCCGTCATTCTGCTATAGGCCGGGCGGTAAGTGGTTAAAAGTCACCAATCTGCTACAACATGATTCCCTTGCTATCTTCTGTATCTTCAGTTTCCTTCTTTTCCACCTGCAGGTATGTAGCACCGCCTATCATTGCTAGAGTGTTGAGTTAGGATTTTTTGTGTTAGAGTAGGTAATTTGTCAGGCTTGGCTAGCAGCCAAGCCTGTGTGTTTTTCTGGGTCAGGGTTGAGTGACTCAGGGAGGTTGGATGACTCAGCAGCAGCATCTCTGGTGACTCCCCCTGCTTGCTGGAAACTTGGAGAAGATTCCAGAAGCAGCTGGGAGAGGTCTAGGAGGAGCTGTTTGGGGTTTTCTGAGGGCCGTCACAATCCCCAACAGATGGGTTGGCAGGGGGCAGGCCCCTAAAATACTCAGGGTCAGCCCAGTAGGGGCAGTATAGAGTTTGGGTGGAAGCTGGAGATGGAATGTTAGGCTGTCGGAAGCCTTTAAGAATAGCCCCCTAGTCTGAGGGGGTGAACTCTGGCCTGGGCTCGGGGCCATGAAGCTCATGACAGAGAGAACCAGTGTACATTGGGGTTAATTTACTAAAACTGCAGCGTGCAAAATCTGGTGTACCTCTGCAAAGAAACCAATCAGCATCAGGGACACGCTGAACTAATGTTCACATTAACCTGTCCAGCGTTTAACACTACTACACCCACGTAGCGGAGTGGGCCCAGCAGTGCACTCTGTGCAGGCTCCACGTAGGCGCTGTACCTCTGTAAAGGATGGGGGACCTCTGTGGTGCAATCTGCTCCTGATGCTATGGGAGACAGACCACTGGTGAAAGAAGTGCCAACAACATCTCCATCGCTGCTAGAGACCGTGCCACCTAGAACAGGTACACGCTATTGACAGGCTGCTTGTTACACTTCCGTTATTCTAGGTAACCACATGTGTCTTCACATTACTCCACTCCACACCGATGTCTTCATACCCCAATGTGCTAAGACACACTCAGTGAACCATGTGTGTGCCGGTTATTTACGATACACCTCTTTAGTAACTTCAGACCAGGCAGGGACAATATTTCAATACTTTACTTGGAAAAAGTGCAAAAATAGACATTTTACAGTCTGACAAGCAAGATATGATATTTTCCTAATTCCCTGACTATAGCTACAGACTTGTGCGCTTCACCGGCATACCTGCAAAAGTGTAGTTCAGTAATCATGGTCCATAGTCCAGTGTTGAGCGACATTTTCCTGCTCCTACAGGTCTCATCTTCTGCCCCCCTCCCCCCTCCCTACAAGTCTCGCAACCCACAGCTGCGCTGGAACTCTAATCAAACTCTCCGGGAATTCTCTCTTCCCCAGCTACCTCTGAGGGATGACCACTCTCACACCGGACCTCTGTCCCAATTTATATGATACAGGACAAGTGGGATGGACCCAGAGCAGAACCCAGCAAAAGACCAAGGAACTGGACATGGAATTAACTCCCACTGTCTCGGCTGGGACATCACCTAACTATTTGGTTCAACCTGCCCACACCCCTCTTTCCTTTAAATCAGTCTCAGAGCCAATGTGCACCGTTTATGTACAGACTTCATACCTTCGCTTCCCGAAGGGGAATGGTAAGAGGATTTGTCTTTCTATTATCATGAAGTTTTCAATATTATGATTGAAGCCCTACTTCAAACATTCAGAACTGAGAAGCCCAAAGTCTCTGATAGCAGCTTGGCCAAGCAGCTTGGTTTTTACAAGGGTAAGCTTTCTGCGAAAGTTTTCCTTAATTACATTGTTCAATAATTTTTATTGTTTTTCAGGGTAACATGTAGCACTGTCCCCGTAGGGCTTGCTGAGTGTTGACTTTATAGGCCTCTCTCTGGTTACCTGCATCTGGTTGCTAATAGTCCCCACTTAGTTGCTGAGGGTCCCCACTTAGTTGCTGAGGGTTTCCCACTTAGTTGCTGAGGGTTCCCGCTTGTCCCACCCTTACTCCCGCTTGCTCGTTACTCAATAACCAGTCCAGGGTATTTGGGTTTTTGTATTTTATTTGGAACTTGGATGGAAGAAGGGATGAGAGAGATACTCCAACTGGAACTATTCACAATGGTTGAGGACAACTCTTACTTGACCTCACCTGATTATCTGTGGAAGCAGAGACACTGCTTTAACCATACAGCCACATGTATGAAGGAAGTCTTCTTGCTCTCGCTAGCAACAGACTTGATGCACTAAATTATCTTCAGGACGCTCTCTAGCATCCCCTTTACTGTAGGGTGACCAGACATCCCCGGTTTCCGGGGACAATCCCAGGATTGAGGACACTATCCCTGAACCAAGTCTGTGCCGGTTTTGTCCCTGGATTGGATTTGAACATGGGCTGGGGAAATTTCAAAGGCAGTCAGTGCAGAATTAAAAAAAAAAAAATCTGAATTACACACCCGCCGCTCTGCCGGTCCTACTAGCTTAGGGGGGTGTATTTTTTTTCGTTTATCTGTGCCCCTTTCTGATGATCATGTGCTGGTCGGAGCGGAGTGATCCTCCTCCGCTCCCCACCCAGTAGTAGCCAGGGCCCGGAGAGTAAGACTTGACAGGCTGTGAGGCGGGCAGCGGCGGCGGCGGGCAGCGAGTCGCTGATTGCCGCCATTACTAGTAAAAAAAAATATGTCCCCGGATTTCATTTAAAAAATCTGGTCACCTTATGTAGCGGGGTGTTAAATTTAGGGGAAGTGTCTGAGTGGTAATTAGGCTCAGACACACTAATTGTTAGGGTTAATGGACCATTTCTGTCCATGGGAGATGGTGTTGGTGTGCAGTTCCCTGTGGCCTACAGGTAGCGCTGTTGTCGTAGGCCAGGGTTGAACCACTGATACAGGGCTGTGCTCTTTTTGTCCCCTCTCGGCAGTAGTTTGGCGGGGCGGGGAACCTGCTGTGCCTGTTGGGAGAGGGTATAAAAGGGGGCGGCCATCTTCCATTGGGTCTTCGTCCACGCCCAGGCACCTTCAGCCTGGGTGTGCGTGTGTCATCTCCGGGTGCCCTAGGCCCGGAGGACTGGTTCCTGTTCCATCCCAGACACCTTCAGTCTGGGGTGAGGTGCTATTTTTGAAAGCCCGGGGCCCAGCAACCTTCGGCTGGGGTCCTCTAGGGATCGAGAGCTCCCAGGGTGACGGTGAGGGCCTCTGGTAACTCTCCGGAGGGATGGTTTTCTCCTTTACATGGGCCAAATGCTTCAAGAAGGTAGTTCACCAAGTCAGTGGCAGTGACTTCTATTCACCAAGTCAGTGGCAGTGACTTCATAGGGCAAGGCCCTATTCACCAGGTTAGTGGCAGTGACCCGTTCACCAAGTCAGTGGCAGTGACTTCTATTCACCAGGTCTGTGGCAGAGACCAACCTCACGGTCTGTGACAGAGATTGTGCGCCTAAACTGTTTGTGAAACCTTCCTGTCTTATTTCAGATCACTTCTATCTGTAAGCTGGCAGCCTTCCTTGCGGATAGTCTTCAAGCTATTCCACACATGGACTAATTGATATGGACTTTTAACGTGTGTTTTTATACAGCTTATTTTAGTTTCATTCCCATTCTGTCTGCCCCGTTTTATGTTTAGTTTTTCTTTTGTTTTTCCTTATCCAGAGTGCGCTCAATTCATCTATTGTTTATGTGAAACCTGAACAGCCTGAGGAAATCATCCGTAGTGCTAGGGACTCACCCATGTCCATTAGGGATAGTACGCCGCGGGTGGAGGCCTCAAGGCCTGAGGAGGGATCTGTTCCCTTGTCTGCCCTTTTATCGTCTGAGACGCCTGCATTAGCTACGAAGACGAGACGGATGTCGCTGCGGGCCCCTGTGACTGGTCCTGAAGTAGTACCTCGGCACCCAAATGCCATCGTCTTGCCTGGCACAGGAGACCGTGCTACCATGCCACCATTGTCCCGATTACAGAGACTTTTCAATCAGAATGTTGCTAGCGAGTATGGGTGGGAGTACCCGTACCTGCCCAAAGAACTTTTATTTGAAGTGGAGGCCTGTAGACACCGGTGGTACGCGGACTTCATATGGACACACATTAAAGTACCCCAGGCCTGAAGATACTTTTCATGTTCACCTGCAGCTAACCATGGGATACAAAGACTGTAAGGCTGCCTGGATGTTGGGTCGGCACATTTATGCGGACAAGGTACTTATTTGCAGGAAGGACAAAGACAATGTTGAGTACCACATTGATACCTTTGACAAGCATTGGAAGCCGTTGGTGTTGCCTGACCCACACTATTACCTTTTAGGAGACAAGACTCTTATTTTTGCTTTGTTTTTTTAAGAGTGCAGTCTTTAAAACCCAGAAACTTTGTCCTAACAAAAGGGGTATTCTACTCATTAGAGGAGTGGGAGCTGTTGTTTTTTTTGTTCTCCCCTCTCTCCCACAAGGACTTTGGGGTTGTAGATAGTTCAGGGCCACAGTCAGGAGAAGAGAATTGGTCAACATCAGTGTCTTAACCACAGCACTACCACTAGGTGGCGGTGTTGTGCAACTATTACATTGCTAGTGATGATGCGGTTTACTTTTGGAAGGAAGGGATTTTCCTCTCGGGGAGAATCTGTTCATTCCAACTTATGTCATTTTAGATGTGTATGTTTTTTTTCTTCCCCTGCAGGCGGACGCCAAGCAAGATTACTGAGTATGGGGTAGATCTTAGTTATTGCAGGCGGGAGGGAAATGTAAATAACCATTGAAAGTATTTTATGCGACTTTTAATGTGCACATGTGTGATTTCTTCTTTCCTTTCTATGTCTCACCTCCTTTCCCCATCTTAGGTTCCGGCACAAACAGGCAGTTTTTTTAAATTGTCCTTTTTTTTGTAGTTCAGTCTCTGGATTGGGCCTATGCTGGCTCAGGCTTGAGAGGTATGGTTTTGTTCCAGACACTGGGGACCAGTGTCAATTTAGTGGGGGGGATGTGTAGCGGGGTGTTAAATTCAGGGGAAGTGTCTGAGTGGTAATTAGGCTCAGACACACTAATTGTTAGGGTTAATGGACCATTTCTGTCCATGGGAGATGGTGTTGGTGTGCAGTTCCCTGTGGCCTACAGGTGGCGCTGTTGCCGTAGGCCGGGGTTGAACCACTGATACAGGGCTGTGCTCTTTTTGTCCCCTCTCGGCAGTAGTATGGCGGGGCGGGGAACCTGCTGTGCCTGTCAGGAGAGGGTATAAAAGGGGGCGGCCATCTTCCATTGGGTCTTCGTCCACGCCCAGGCACCTTCAGCCTGGGTGTGCGTGTGTCATCTCCGGGTGCCCTAGGCCCGGAGGCCTGGTTCCTGTTCCATCCCAGACACCTTCAGTCTGGGGTGAGGTACTATTTTTGAAGGCCCGGGGCCCAGCAACCTTCGGCTGGGGTCTGCTAGGGATCGAGAGCTCCCAGGGTGCCGCCTTACGAG
Source organism: Rana muscosa (assembly GCA_029206835.1). Classification (NCBI taxonomy): domain Eukaryota; kingdom Metazoa; phylum Chordata; class Amphibia; order Anura; family Ranidae; genus Rana; species Rana muscosa. The sequence goes on along the minus strand of CM055116.1, from coordinate 45,721,967 downwards.
GGGACACGTATCTGGGATGAGGAGGCCAGGGAGGTAACCCTTTCCGAAGACCAAGCGCAGAGTCATGGTGACGGTGAGGGCCTCTGGTAACTCTCCAGAGGGATGATTTTCTCCTTTACATGGGCCAAACTTTTCAAGAAGGTAGTTCACCAAGTCAGTGGCAGTGACTTCATAGGGCAAGGCCCTATTCATCAGGTCAGTGGCAGTGACTTATTTTCACCAAGTCAGTGGCAGTGACTTAATAGGGCAAGGCCCTATTCACCAGGTCAGTGGCAGTGACCCATTCACCAAGTCAGTGGCAGTGACTTCTATTCACCAGGTCTGTGGCAGAGACCAACCTCACGGTCTGTGGCAGAGATCGTGCGCCAAAACTGTTTGTGAAACCTGAACAGTCCGAGGAAATCATTAGAGTTTGTGCCTGGACCTCCTCCCACCTAAGCTGTCCTGTGTCTTGTTCCAACCTGTCTGCTGTTAACCACCTCGCGCCCGCCGTACGAGAATATACGGCCGCAAGGTGGTTGTCAAATGCCGGGAGGCCGTTATTATACGGCCTCCGCTATTTGGCCACTGGGGGGCGCGCGAGCGCCGCCGGCGGCGCGCACGTGCCCGGCGCTTCACTGCAATGCCGATGCGTGTGCCTGGCGGCCGCGATGTCCGCCAGGCACCCGCGGTCGGCGGTTACAGAGACAAGGACATGGATCTGCGTGTGTAAACACAGAGATCCATGTCCTGTCAGGGAGAGGAGACCGATGCTGTGTCCCTTGTACATAGGGACACAGATCGGTCTCCTCCCCCAGTCAGTCCCCTCCCCCCACAGTAACAATCACTCCAGGGAACACATTTAACCCCTTCCTCGCCCCCTAGTGTTAACCCCTTCCCTGCCAGTCACATTTATACAGTAATCAGTGCATATTTATAGCACTGTTCGCTGTATAAATGTGAATGGTCCCAAATTAGTGTCAAAAGTGTCCGATGTGTCCGCCATAATGTCGCAGTCACAAAAAAAAACACTGATCGCCGCCATTACTAGTAAAAAAAATATATATATAAAAATGCCATAAAACTATCCCCCTATTTTGTAAACGCTATAACTTTTGCGCAAACCAATCAATAAACGCTGATTGCGAATTTTTTTTACTAAAAATATGTAGAAGAATACGTATCGGCCTAAACTGAGGAAAAAAAAAAAAAAAAAAAAAAAATTGGGATATTTATTATAGCAAAAATCTAAAAATATTGCTTTTTTTTCTAAATTGTCGCTCTATTTTTGTTTATAGCGCAAAAAATAAAAACCGCCGAGGTGATCAAATACCACCAAAAGAAAGCTCTATTTGTGCGAAAAAAAGGACGTCAATTTTGTTTGGGAGCCACGTCGCACGATCGCGCAATTGTCATTCAAAGCGTGACAGTGCTGAAAGCTGAAATTTCGCCTGGGCAGGAAGGGGGTATATGTGCCCAGTAAGGAAGGGGTTAAAGAGACTATTTGTTATCCAGTGTGAAATAAATATAGAAGTTGGACTTTCAGTTGGTGTGGACAGTTACATTACTGGTGTAGCGGGGTCCTCAATTTAGTGGGATACACCTGGGGGTAGTGTGACCCAAGTGTGTAATTGTGTTAGGGTTCAGACCCCTTTTTGTTATTCGTGGAGGATTGGGTGGTGTAATATTCTCCTTGACCAGTGGGTGTCAGTGTACCTACTGGCTCAGGGTAGAATCACTACCGGAGTGCTACCCTTCTTTGTCCCTTCCTGGAGATGGTACGGCCGGGGCGGGGAACCCGCCGTGGTATCGTCGGGAGGAGATAAAAGGGGGAGACGCCCTCGCCACGTCGTTCGTCTTTTCGGGGGATCATCTCTTCACACACCCAGGCACCTTAGGCCTGGGTGCGGGCGGATCAAGGTTCCGGCCTAGGCGCCCTAGGCCTGGCCGGAATGAAGATGGAGTCCATCCCAGGCACCTTCAGCCTGGGGGGAGGTACTATTGAGGAGGCCTGGGACCCGGTGACTCCGACTGGGTCCCGCGAGGGTGAAGTTGCTCCAGGGCGCCCCTTGCGAGGGGACCCGTATCTGAGGTGAGGAGGCTGGGGAGGTCACTCGTTCGAAGACCCGGTGTAGTGTCAACCCGGTGACGGATGGGCCTTCGGTAACTCTCTTGGAGGACATCTTCCCCTGATAGAGGCCGCAACGCAACGGAGGTATTCATGTCAAGACTCCTACAACCCTTGGTCATAGCATAGGGGGTGTAGGGACCCAGATCAGTATAGTGCCTCGACCTGCTCATCTCACCGTATCATGCCATCGCATTGCCTGTATGTGGCGATACGAAATAAACCAACAGTTGGACTGTGATCGGTGTATGGACTCTGTTAATGGGAGCAAAGGGTGGTTCGGTGGTTTCTGCACGATAGACTCGGTACATGCTCAGGACACACCGGCCCGAGGAAACATCAGATATTGGCCTTCACCTCGCCCGCCGTTGTGGGGAGGACATGGGCCGTGGCGCACCTCACCCTGTCGCGTGACATACCCCTAGCTAAAGAGGACGGGGTGAGGGGGTGGCTACATGTGGGGGCTCGTCCGGGATAGTGTGTGTCTTGGCGATGGAACTGAGAACGTCTGTGTTTGAACTTTGCTGCCTGGAGGAGTTCCGAACAGGTCAGCCATGTGATTGGCCAAAGTGCATCCCTGCTCGGAGTTGTGGACATGACCCTAAGTCGGGAAAGGCCCACGCAGAGGAGCGTAAAAAGGGAGAGGTCCAGCCGTGTGAAGTGCTACATGTGGGGACTGTTAATGCACTGCGCCACGAGGCACCCCATGACTGTACAATTCGTGGGCGGAGGCTGGCGGAAGCCCGCGAAAACGTACAAGTTGTGGGAGGAGTCTGGCCACGTGTGGAGATACACGTGGAGACTCCGGCGCGTGGTCAGCGCGTGATGGAACAGCAAGTGGTCGGGATGGCCTCAAGCTCCCCGTGGATTTCGGTACCTTACCCCACGAAGATGACTGCATTTGCTGCTCCCCTGACAGACACGGGGATAAGACTTAGGCCCCGAGGACAATTGGCTCTGTATTCATGCAGAGACATGGAGGCTCTCGGTGTGATCTGTCCCGGATGCTCGGGACTGGTGGTCCAACTAAAGCCATTCGGGCGATGTGAGGCATGCAAGGAGTTCCTTTTTGAGGTTGAACCATACACGGAAAGGCCCCGGGCCCTTCGCCTCAACTGCATCACAGGAACCGCCACTCCGGAGGGAGAGATCCAGGCCTCTGCGGAGGTCCCCGTACGCGCTGACCAGGGCGAAGTGACTGCCCAACCAGAGACTGAGAGAGAAAAATCCGAAGACACTGCTTCGGTCACCACAGACTCCCTGCTGCCACCCCCGAAGAGGAAGATAGGCCTGGTGCAGGCATCCTATGGTCGTGGTCGAGCTTCACCCCGCCGCTTGCCTGGCCTGGATGGCGCCGGTAGAGAAGAGAGTTCCGGACATCCCAGTTCTTCAGTAGGTCCAGGTGAGCTAGGGGCTGGGACTGTGGTGTTGGTTGGAGGTGTCGGGAGTTCACAGCCGGTGGAGCCCGAAAGGGAGGGTAGCCTTCCGTCTACTAGAGACTACCTTCCCGCCGAGATGTATGACACCTCCGACCTAGAGTCGTAGTCAGACTGTGGTAATGACGGAGAAATAGACGAGCTGTTTCACCGGAAGGGCTGGGACAGACGCCCGCTACCTGTGTTGAGTAAACCACAGGATTCCCCCATGTCCATAGAAGACAGTACGCTCCGGGTGCAGGCCCCCGGAGTTCCCGAGGAAATCTAATCCTCCGACCAACTTTCCTCATTCAACTACATCACCCGCTCTGATGGAGGGGACGCAGCGTGCTTCGTTGCGGGCACCAAAGACAAAGCAACCCGAGATGGTGAAGGTACCTCGGCACCCGGAGGCCATAGTACAGCCGGGAGAAGGTGAGCGAGATGTGATGCCGCCCCTAGCTAGATTGCAGAGACTTTTCTCCCAGAGAGTCGCCCGTGAATATGGGTGGGAATACCCCTACTTGCCTCGGGACTTATTGTATGAAGTTGAGGTCCTGCGACCAAGGTGGTATGACGAGTTTGTATGGGAAAAGCTTAAAGTACCCCATGCCAGGCGATACCTGTCATGTTCGCCGCCTGTGTCTAAAAAGTTCAAGGACTGCAGAGCTGATTGGAGACTTGGGCGCCATATTCATGCCGATAAGGTGCTCATCTGTAGGAAAGAAGGAGAGGATGTCGAGTATTCAGTGGAAGTGTTTGACGGGCACCTGAAGCCTCTGTTTCTGCCGGATCCAAGGTTCTACTTATAGGAGAAGTGAGCTCCTATCTTGTTTCTGTTGAAACTTTCTGGAAGAGACATTCCCAGACGCCTAGAACTGTGCCCTACTTTTGTTTTGATTTGGGCTTTTCTTTTACTCACTGGAGACTTGGAAGCTGTTGGTTTTTTTTTTCTCCCTTTTCTTCATGTGCCAAAGGCAGAGACTTTTGGGGTAGAGTCAGAGTAGGAAAGCAGGAAGAATGAAGATCTCACCAAGTGTCATTACCGCAGCTCTGTCACCAGGTGGCAGTGTTGTGCAACGGTTGTTCGAAATGCTACACATGCATTACTTACTTATTGGAGTGAGCGGGTCTCTCGGCTGACGGACCCACTCATGCCAAGTTAACACCGAGTGTTAGGATGTGTTTTCTTTTGTTGTTTCCCTTCTGCAGGAGATTCATCGGTCAAGACTACTGAGAGTGGGGTGGTTCTTAGACAGCGATGGGAGGGATTGTACATGTGTACAGGATAGATGTCTTATACAAATGTTTATCGTTTTATATTTCCCCTTTCCCTGTTGAGCAGGTCTTGGCACACTTAGTATCCAAAAACTTGAGGGATAGCCGCTGGGGCCCACTTCATGTCGCCACTCCTTGGGAGACATGGGTGTGCACCTGACGCTGGGGACCAGCGTCAAATCACAGGGGGGAGTGTGTAGCGGGGTCCTCAATTTAGTGGGATACACCTGGGGGTAGTGTGACCCAAGTGTGTAATTGTGTTAGGGTTCAGACCCCTTTTTGTTATTCGTGGAGGATTGGGTGGTGTAATATTCTCCTTGACCAGTGGGTGTCAGTGTGCCTACTGGCTCAGGGTAGAATCACTACCGGAGTGCTACCCTTCTTTGTCCCTTCCTGGAGATGGTACGGCCAGGGCGGGGAACCCGCCGTGGTATCGTCGGGAGGAGATAAAAGGGGGAGACGCCCTCGCCACGTCGTTCGTCTTTTCGGGGGATCATCTCTTCACGCACCCAGGCACCTTAGGCCTGGGTGCAGGCGGATCAAGGTTCCGGCCTAGGCTCCCTAGGCCTGGCCGGAATGAAGATGGAGTCCATCCCAGGCACCTTCAGCCTGGGGTGAGGTACTATTGAGGAGGCCTGGGACCCGGTGACTCCGACTGGGTCCCGCGAGGGTGAAGTTGCTCCAGGGCGCCCCTTGCGAGGGGACCCGTATCTGAGGTGAGGAGGCTGGGGAGGTCACTCGTTCGAAGCCCCGGTGTAGTGTCAACCCGGTGACGGATGGGCCTTCGGTAACTCTCTTGGAGGACATCTTCCCCTGATAGAGGCCGCAACGCAACGGAGGTATTCATGTCAAGATTCCTACAACCCTTGGTCATAGCATAGGGGGTGTAGGGACCCAGATCAGTATAGTGCCTCGACCTGCTCATCTCACCGTATCATGCCATCGCATTGCCTGTGTGTGGAGATACGAAATAAACCAACAGTTGGACTGTGATCGGTGTATGGACTCTGTTAATGGGAGCAAAGGGTGGTTCGGTGGTTTCTGCACGATAGACTCGGTACATGCTCAGGACACACCGGCCCGAGGAAACATCAGATATTGGCCTTCACCTCGCCCGCCGTTGTGGGGAGGACATGGGCCGTGGCGCACCTCACCCTGTCGCGTGACATACCCCTAGCTAAAGAGGACGGGGTGAGGGGGTGGCTACACTGGGGAGAAATAAAGACTTGCATCTATTCAAGATAGAGGTGAGAATCATCCTAGGGAGAATTCAACTCCAGCCGCAGGCAGGCCCGAAACTAACACCGCTCAACCTCCTCACACAGGGGTGCGGTGTGCCTCTCTCTCTGCCTGCGAGGAGCCTAATTAAATGCAGGTAAAGACAGAGGGGTCTGTGTGCTACACGTTTCTTTACTGACACCTGTCACTGACTCTTCTAGCTGAAGGGGGCGGCTCTCACTTGACAGGCCCCAAAAGACACAGATCTGTACTTACAGTAGGCAGAATGAGATACTTCCTTGTGTCTCCCTTCCAGTCAACTCTGCAGGACCTCTGGTTTCAGCTTTTCTCTCTCTCTAGGCCCCTAGGCTGACCACCCAAGGCCGCACAACCGCCTCCGCAGAGGAGAGGGCAGCCGTCCCTCTCCCTCCTGGACTCTGTTCCCCAGCTCAACTAACCCTAAACACATGTACTCTGGCTTTATATACAGTATTCCACAATGAAATGCAGCACTTTCCTTCTGCCAATTGCCAGGGCTGTAACAAATCCAGTGCCCTCACTTGTCAGGTCGCCTCCCTACTGTCCAATATTCTTCCCTATTGGACCAGTGATGGACAGTCAGAACAAGCTCAGCTGCACCTGAGTACAATGAGCAGACCTAATCAATAGATCCTGCTCCCTGGTAGGCAGAGAGCACTCTAACCATCCTCCTGGTAAGCAGAAAAACCAAAAACTATACTCTCTTCTAGCACCTACCTAGGAGGGTGCTACAGACAAATACAGAGTCAGTGCAAGGCATGGTTGACATTAGCTAGGCACACAAGCCTGCTGTATAAGAACGGTAATTCAACATCTAAACTAGATAATATAAGACAATGGGAGGTTAATAATGTATGACCTCAGATCCCATATAGAAAGTCAACAAATATGCAAATACAGCGGAACCTCGGATTACGAGCATAATCCGTACCAGGAGTATGCTCGTAATCCAAAGAACTCGCATATCAAAGCGAGTTGACTTCAATGGCATGCAATACCGCATGCGACCAGAGGCACCGGAGAGCCTCGGAAACGGCAGAAAGGGCAGAAAAGGCCCGAGGACACCTCGACTGACATCGGCAAACCTTGGAAAGACTTCGTTCCCAAGATTTGCCAAGGTCAGCCGTGCTGTCCTTGGGCCTTTCCGTGCATTTCCGAATGGCGACGTTCGGCTCTGCTCGGCTCCGGTGCCCCCCCACCTCAGGCCAAACACGGTACTGCACACCGCTTTGGCCTGAATCGTGCTAGTTTTGGGAGACAACACTCGCAAACCGAGTTACAATTTTTAGAAATACAGTGCTGGCATTGTGAAACGCTTGTTAACCGCGTTACTCACAATCCGAGGTTCCACTGAATAGATTTGGGGGCAATTGTCCCCCCCTTCCCTCTGTAGCAATGCCAGTGTCCCACGCTAATCAATGAAGATGCCCACAATCTAGTACCTGGAGAAAGCCAGGTAGAAGATGCCAGCACCAGTTGGGGTCATCGGACTGTTAAGGATAGGCAAGTTTTATGGAGTTTACCTCCACTTTAAAGTGGTTGTAAACCCACTCTTGCAACTTACACTTACAGGTAAACCTAGATTAAGGCTTACCTGTAGGTGTTTGCAATATCTCCTAAACCTACAAGGTTTAGGAGATATTTGCCAAAAAGAGTACACCGATGTGTATGGCGCATGCGCGCCATACACATCGGCACAGGTGCACTGTAAATGCCGGTTTTTTGAATGATAACGCCGGCTTTTACAGCTCCCGCACGTATGCGCAGAGTGACGTCATTGCCGCTCCGGCCAATCACATTGCCGGAGCGGCGATACCCGGAAGTAACTTCCGGGATAGATGGCTGCGGCTGGAGGGGGAGACGAGGATGGCTTTGGAGGCTTCGATCTAAGGTAAGTAATGCATAATGAGCTAGTATGCTATTCCTACTAGCTCATTATGCCTTTGTCTTGCAGGTTTTTTTTTTTTTATAAATATAAATATGGGTTTACAACCACTTTAACTTCATATTTTAGTTGCAATCTCCTACACTCAAGGGTGTTATATGAAATGTTACCACTAGATGTCAATGTATGACAGTTTATATTGCACATGTCCTACGCCAGAGTTTCTCCACTTAAGCCTCGTACACACGCCGGGAATCCCGTCAGGAAAAAAAACGTTGGTTTTCCTGACGGGATTCCTGACAAGCTTTACTTGCCAGGCCGCGCATACAGATGGCCATTCAAAAGAACCGCTGTTCTTTTGAATGGCAAGAACCCAGTGACGTCATCGACTACGATGGGCTTGCGCTCGTCACATTCAATACCGTCGCCGCCATCTTGCTACACCCTACACTACCCTTGTATGCTACCGCGCATGCGTCTGAGTCTTTTCGAGCATGCGCGGGTTTACCTGGGGACAGGTAAGCACACACACTCACGGTTTTCTTGGCAGGAAACACTCTACCGAGAATCCCGACGAGAAAATAGAGAGTAGGTTCTCTATTTTTCTCGTCGGGATTCCCGGCAGTTTTCTCACCGAGAAACCATACACACGACCGGTTTTCACGGCAAAAAGCTCTCCCAGCAGTTTTCTTGCCGAGAAAACCGCGTGTGTGTACGAGGCTATAGATTGTAAGCTCTAACGAGCAGAGCCCTCTGATTCCTACTGCATTAAATTGTATTGTATTTGTACTGTCTACTCTCAAGATGTAAAGCGCTGCATAAACTGTTGGCGCTATATAAATCCTGTATAATAATAATACTGAACTGCATCATAAAATCCAGTATGTATCAAATGGCCATTGGAGGAGGTGGGCTTATCACAAGTACCCCTTTAGCATGTATATATTTATCATCCAGTGTATATTGCTTTTAATTAACACGTTCTGTTTTTAACGCACTTATCCTGTTTGGTTATGTAGCGGGGTCTTTAAATTTAGTTGGGGTACACCTGGGTGGTAGTATGACCCAGGTGTGTAATTGTGAGAGGTTTTGGACCCCTTTGTGTTCGTGGAGGATTGGGTGGTATATTATTCTCCTTGGCCTGTGGGTGGGGGTGTACCCGCAGGCTCAAGGTAGAATCACTACCACAGTGCTACCCTTTTTGTCCCTTTCCGGAGACGGTACAGCAAGGGCGGGGAACCAGCCGTGGTGTCGAAGGGAGGGGATAAAAGGGGGAGACGCCCTCACCATGAGGTCTTCGAGGATCTTCTCTTCACGCACCCAGGCACCTTAGGCCTGGGTGCGGGCGGTTCGGAGTTCTGGCCCAGGCGCCCTAGGCCTGGCCGGAATGGAGTTGGAGTCCATCCCAGGCACCTTTAGCCTGGGGTGAGGTACTAGATCGTAGGCCTGGGGCCCAGTAACTTCGACTGGGTCCCGCAAGGGCGAAGTGATCCGAGGGTCCCCGAGGTGGACGGGACCCGCATCTAGTGTCTTTATTCAGCCTTGCCAACCATGTAAAGTCTATTAGTGCAATATCTTAAAATCAATTAAAAATACACCATAAGTGACATTCATAATGCACCCCTTTGTCATGTAAGGCAGATGTGACAGAACGCGCACGTTCCCGTGTAGGGAAGGCCCTGCCACTTATACCACAATGAGATCCACCCACAGTTCGCCGTTGCGCGCCACATTACCACCCTACTAAGACTACCCATAGGCACCCTCCCTCTCTCTCACCCCCTTCTCTCTCTCACCCCACTCCCTCTCTCTCACCCCCCTCTCTCTCTCTCACCCCCCCTCTCTCTCTTACCCCCACCCCCTCTCTCTCTCACACACCCTCCCCCCTCTCTCTCACCCTCTCTCTGTTTTACTCCCCTCTCTCTCTTACCCCCCACCCCTCTCTCTCTCTCACACCCTTCCTCTCTCTCTCTCACCCCTCTCTCTCTCTGTTTCACCCCCCTCTCTCTCTCCTACCCCCCCATTCACCCCCCTCTCTCTCTCACACCCTTCTCTCTCTCACCCCTTTCTCTGTTACACCCCCCCTCTTTCTCTTACCCCCATTCCCCTCACTCTCTCTCTCACCCCTCTCTCTCTTACCCCCCCACCCCCTCTCTCTCACACCCTTCCTCTCTCTCTCACCCCTCTCTCTGTTTCACCCCCCTCTCCCTTCCCCCCCCATTTGCCCCCTCTCTCTCTCTCTCTCTCTCACACCCTTCTCTCTCACCCCTTTCTCTGTTTCACCCCCCCCCCTTTTCTCTTCCCCTCATTTCCCTCTCTCTTTCTCACCCCTCTCTCTCTCTGTTTCACCCCCCTCTCTCACTCTTTCTTACTCCCCTATTCGCCCCCTCTCTCTCTCTCTCACCCTTCTCTCTCTCACCCCTTTCTCTGTTTCATCCCCCTCTTTCTCTTACCCCCATTCCCCTCTCTCTCACCCGCCCTCTCTCTCTCTGTTTCACCCCCTCTCTCGCTTACCCCCCACCCACCCCTCTCTCTCTCTCTCTCACACCCTTCCTCTCTCTCTCCCCCCCCCATTCGTCCCCCCTCTCTCTCTCTCACACACCCTTCTCTCTCACTCCTTTCTCTGTTTTACCCCCCTCTTTCTCTTACCCCCATTCCCCTCTCTCTCTCTCTCTTTCTCACTCCTCTCTCTCTCTCTCTCTGTTTCACCTCCTCTCTCTCTTACCCCCATTCCCCCCTCTCTCTCTCTCACACCCCCTTCTTCTCTCTCCCACCCCCCTCTCTCTCTCACCCTTCATCTCTCTCTCACCCCTCACTCTCTCTCTCTGTTTCACCCCCTCTCTCCTTGCCCCCCACCCCCTCTCTCTCTCACCCTTCCTCTCTCTCTCTCACCTCTCGCTCTCTGTTTCACCCCCCCCCCTCTCTCTTACCCCCATCCCTCTCTCTCTCTCTCTCATTCCTCTCTCTCTCTCTCTCTCTCTGTTTCACCCCCTCTCTCTCTCTCACCCCTCTCTCTCTCTCTCTCTCTCTCTCTGTCTCTCTCTCTCTCTCTCTGTTTCACCCCTACTCTCTCTCTTACCCCCATTCCCCCCTCTCTCGCTCTTTCACATCCTTCTTCTCTCTTTTCCCCCTCTTGCTCTCTCTGTTTCACCCCCCCCCCTCCTCTCTCATCCCTCTCTTTCTCTGTTTCACCCCTCTCACTCTCTCTCTCTCTCTCTTACCCCCACCCCCTCTCTCTCCCTATCACACCCTTCCTCTCTCTCTCACTCCTCTCTCTCTCTCTGTGGTTAATGTAAAGCTGGTCATAGATGAATCAAAATGTGTGCAGTTCAGCAGGGAGCATCCGAATTTCAATCCCTGTATGCCTGACCCTATTCAACAGAAGTCATTAGATCGATGTTGCCAGGAAACTTTTGTCGATCAGTAGCTACAGCCAATCATCTGCAGACCAGTGTATACTGACAGCGGAGGAGTCCTGCTGTCAGAATACAATGTACCAGTTGGGAGGATTTCTCCATCCACCTCTCTTGTGGATGGCTGAACGAAAGAAATAAAAAAAAACAAGTCTATGGTCAGCATAAGTTATATGCACCAGCAGCGGCACCAACATTAACACTGGTCTGCCATTGCGCTCTTGTAACTAACTGCCTCTGGGTTTTTTGAGACTCGATCCTACTTCTCTGCCTCTTGACGTGACACGATGTGAAGATTATCAATGCTCTTCAGCATAATTCTTTCATTACAGGACATGGAAGTGGACATGTGCACTGCACTTAAGTAAAGAACCTTCCAAAGGCCTCTTAAAAGCTCCAGTCTGTGCCTTTCCAAGAGCCCCTTGGTATTGAGTAGCAGACATAGCATTGTGAAGGAGGAGGGCAGGGGAGGAGGACGCTCTACTTGTTTCTATAACCTCTTGCTGACCACATAACTCATATGCATAGCTCCCAACTGTCCATGATTTCAAGGGACTGTCCTTGATTTGGAACAATGTCCCTCTGTCCCTCATTCCTCCTCATTTGTCCCTCATTTTGGTCTGATCTATATAAAGTTGTATATAAAATGCACTTTTTATCTATCAAAAAGTGCTAAACCTTTCATAGGATTTCTAAATTGCTGCATTTGCAAATTCCAAAAGCCAATATAAAAGAATAGTAGTGGTAAAAAAAAGCACTTGTTGGTTTAACCAATCTTGTTTTTTTTATACAATGCTCCTTTAAGGGGGCGTGGCAAGGGGTGTGTCCTATGCCTGCATACTTTTGTTGATAGGTGTCCCTCATTCCCATCTCAAAAAGTTGGGAGGTATGCATATATGTGCAGAGGCATGAATGGTGGGCAGTGTTGCCAACCCCCTGAAGTGAAATTTACTGGCAAGGATGCCAAAATTTCTGTACGGCACCAATTTCTTACTGGCAAAAATAATGAAGATTACTGGCAGAGCCAGATTTTTTACTGATGCTGCAAAAAAGTACCTAAAATTACGGTTTTTTGTACTAAACAGTGCAAATATCAATATTTCAACTATAAACACACAGCTAATGCTAATATCAATGTGTTTAAGTTAAACAAAAGTAAAAAAACATATTTCTCAATTCACATGAAGGTTAGGTTACTATAACCCAGCCAGCACAGAGTTCCCTCTTACATCAGAGTCTGCAGGATGCCCCCTTACAGTGCAAGGGAACTCTATTGTAAAGGGGAAACGCTGCAGATCATGATGTAAGGGGGAACTCTGATGTGGAGGGGGGCTCTGGTGAATAGAGACCACCTTCCACAGAGTGAATACACTAAGGTAAGGGGGGGTACTAATATAAGGGGGAAACCTTTATATCAGTGCCCCCTTACATTATTGTATTCATTCACCTCCTTACATCAGTGACCCCCCCCCCCCCCTCAGAATGGCCTGGCGGCACTGTCACTTACCTCCTCTCGGGTGCACAGTGTGGGGCTCAGTCAGACGGCTCCAGCTTGGTGGCTCTGATCGCCTCTTCCCAGTCCACACGTCTGTTTCTTCCTGGGCCGTAACCCCCATCCCGGCGGCACTCCCACTCTTGACTCCTTTCTAGGATCCCCTCAGAGACTGCGGACATGATAAGAGATGGTCAGAGGCTGCGGACACACGATACAGGAGGGGGACAGAGACTGCAGACATACTACAGGAGAGGGACAGAGGCTGCGGACATACTACAGGAGGTGGACAGAGACTGCGGACATACTACAGGAGGTGGACAGAGACTGCGGACATACTACAGGAGGTGGACAGAGGCTGCGGACATACTACAGGAGGGGGACAGAGGCTGCGGACATACTACAGGAGGGGGACAGAGGCTGCGGACATACTACAGGAGGGGGACAGAGGCTGCGGACATACTACAGGAGGGGGACAGAGACTGCGGACACACTACAGGAGGTGGACAGAGACTGCGGACACACTACCGGAGGGGGACAGAGGCTGCGGACATACTACAGGAGGGGGACAGAGGCTGCGGACATACTACAGGAGGGGGACAGAGGCTGCGGACACACTACAGGAGGGGGACAGAGGCTGCGGACACACTACAGGAGGGGGACAGAGGCTGCGGACACACTACAGGAGGGGGACAGAGGCTGCGGACATACTACAGAAGGGGGACAGAGGCTGCGGACATACTACAGGAGGGGGACAGAGGCTGCGGACATACTACAGAAGGGGGACAGAGGCTGCGGACATACTACAGGAGGGGGACAGAGGCTGCGGACATACTACAGGAGGGGGACAGAGGCTGCGGACATACTACAGGAGGGGGACAGAGGCTGCGGACATACTACAGGAGGGGGACAGAGGCTGCGGACATACTACAGGAGGGGGACAGAGGCTGCGGACATACTACCGGAGGGGGACAGAGGCTGCGGACATACTACAGAAGGGGGACAGAGGCTGCGGACATACTACAGGAGGGGGACAGAGGCTGCGGACATACTACAGGAGAGGGACAGAGGCTGCGGACATACTACAGGAGAGGGACAGAGGCTGCGGACATACTACAGGAGAGGGACAGAGGCTGCGGACATACTACAGGAGAGGGACAGAGGCTGCGGACATACTACAGGAGAGGGACAGAGGCTGCGGACATACTACAGGAGAGGGACAGAGGCTGCGGACATACTACAGGAGAGGGACAGAGGCTGCGGACATACTACAGGAGAGGGACAGAGGCTGCGGACATACTACAGGAGGGGGACAGAGGCTGCGAACATGATGGTGCCCTCCTCACCCCCTTACAGTAGCCTCCTCCTCTGTCGACCACCATATTACTTCTGCACATCATCAGTGTGCTGTGTCCTCCTCCTGTACCCCTTTCACCACTCCACAGGTCAGGGCAGCACTGTGCTGCCCTGACCTGTGAAGAGGTGAAAGGGACACAGGAACCAGAGGAGGATACAGCACACTGATGACGCTGTCCCCTTGTATCCCCCCTGTTTCACTGACCTTGAGTCCGTCCTCCTCACCCCTGGCTGGGCCCTGTCAGTGCTCCGCTCCGAGTCCTCCACCGACCACCTATGATGAGTGCATGGCATGCACTCACTGCAGGACGGTGTGCCGCCACTGCAGCCACTGTGGCCTTTTCAAAAATGGCGCCAGCGGCGCCATCACGTTCCTGCGTGTGCGCCGCTGCCGCCCGGCCAAGTTCCAAATGCGCTCGGCCGGCGCATTCGGAACGGCGCATGCGCAGTTGTATGGCCGGCTCGCGGCCATCTTTTTTATGGGCGCCGGTGCCCATAAACGAACTTTTACGTACAGCCCGAAAAAGGGGTTAAATCGCGGGCTGTACGTAAATCTACGTACGGTTGGCAACACTGATGGTGGGGCTTAATGCCCACGTGCTGAGAGCATGCTCAATACCCATACCCAACACAGTCACCAAGCTGTTACTGACATCTTCTGCAATAAAATGCCCCTTCCTGCCTGCCTGACATCTCCTCCAGCACTGTAGACTGAGCTGCGCATGCTCAGCTTACATTTCCGGGCTGGTCTCTGAGTGCCGTGATGACGGCCTCCTGCGCATGCATGACATCATCCCCCCGCCGGCCAATGAAGAGGCTCGATAACTACACCCAGAAGAAGATGCCGTCACCAGTGCAGGACCTTTGGGCTAGTAAGTATGGAGACTTTAGTTCTGCTTTCACCACTTCAGCCCCCGGAAGAATTGGCTGCCCAATGAACAGGCCATTTTTTGCGATACGGCACTGTGTTGTTTTAACTGACAATTGCGCGGTCGTGCGACGTGGCACCCAAACAAAATCGACATCCTTTTTTTCCCACAAATAGAGCTTTCTTTTGGTGGTATTTGATCACCTCTGCGGTTTTTATTTTTTGCGCTATAAACAAAAATAGAGCGACAATTTAAAAAAAAAAAAAAAAAACAATATTTTTTACTTTTTGTTATAAAACACATCCAATAAAAAAAAAAAGTGTAAAAAAATCGAATTTCTTTCTCAATTTAGGCCAATATTTATTCTGCTACATATTTTTGGTAAAAAACAAAAATCCCAATAAGCGTCTATTGATTGGTTTGCACAAAAGTTATCGCGTCTACAAACTATGGGATAGATTTATGGAATTTTACTTTTGTTTTACTAGCAATGGTGGCGATCTTCAACTTATAGCGGGACTGCGATATTGCAGCGGACAAATCGGACACTAACTGACACCTTTTTGGGGACCAGTGACACTAATACACTGATCAGTGCAAAAAATATGCACTGTCACTGTACTAATGACACTGGCAGGGCAGGGGCGATCAAAGGGTTAAATGTGTTCCTAGGGAGTGCTTACTAACTGTGTGGGGGAGGTGATTGTACTGTGGGAAGGTAGAGATCTGTGTTCCTTCTTAGCAGAAACACAAAATCACTACCTTCCCTTCTCACAGAACGGCGATTTGACTTGTTTACATAGACAGACCGCCGTTCTGCTTCTCTCTGGAAACAATTGGCGGACCCGCTGATTGGCTCCCGCTGTGTCTAATCAGAGTGGGATCGGGTTGCCAGCGGCCCTGACCCGGAAGTGGAGGATCACGTACAGGTACGTGATTCTGCACAGGAGAGCCACCTTGCCACCATATATGTACTGTATACTGTCGACAAACAATTAAGACCCAGGTAAAGGGCTGCGGTGTGAGGGAATGGGGTTAACAACAAATAATAATAATAAAATAAAATAAATACAAAATAAATGCGACTCAAATGTATGTTATTACCACCCCCAACTGCATGTGTAAACTTGGCCTGTGAACTAGACATGTGCAATTCGTTTAGTTTCTAATTCGTTTTTCACAAATTTAGAGAAATTCGTTAAAGTGGAGCTCCACCCTAAATATACACTTCTGCTATTTGGATTCCTCCCCCCCTCCGGTGTCACAATTGACACCTTTCAGGGGGGAGGGGGGTGAAGATACCTGTCTAAGACAGGTATTTTCACCCACATCCGGGAGTCCTCTCTCCGGGAATCTGCGGGAGACACGTCACTTCCCGCAGACTTCCTGTAGTGTTCTGGGAGACACTCGGCTCCCAGAACACAGGAGCACCAATCAGAACGGCGCAGCGAGACTCGCGCATGCGCCGTAGGGAACCGGGCATGAAGCCGCAGGGCTTCACTTCCTGGTTCCCTCAGCGAGGATGGCGGAGGGAGCAGCAGAGTGATGAGCGATCGCTCGTCCTCTGCTGCGGACGTCGCTGGACTCCAGGACAGGTAAGTGACCAAATATTAAAAGCCAGCAGCTGCTGTAGCTGTAGCTGCTGGCTTTTAATATTTTTTTTTCCGGCGGAGCTCCGCTTCAATTCCGAAATTTCAGAGTTTCCAATTTTCTTAATTTTCGGATTTTCAAAATTTTGAATTTACGAATTTTTCAATTTACGAATTTTCGGATTTCCGAATTTTTGAATATTTGAATTTCCGAAATTACGAATTTTGAATTTCGGAATTTCGAAAATTCGAAATTGCAAAATTCAAAAATCTAAAATTCGAAAATGGAAAATTTGGAAAGCTGAATTTTTGAATTTTGAATCTTTAGAATTTCCCAATTTCCGAAATCGAAAATTCATTTTTTTTTCGTTTTTTTGATTTTTTCGGAAATTCGAAAAATTTGTTTTTCGTTTTCGTTTTATTTGTTTTTTTGGAAATTCGAAAATTCGTAATTCTGAAATTCGTAATTCCGAATAAAACAAATTTTTCGAATTTCCCGAATTTCCGAAAAAAGCAAAAAAACTAAAAATAAAAGAAATTTTTCGAATTTCCGAAAAAAGCAAAAAAACTAAAAATAAAGGAAATTTTTCGAATTTCCGAAAAAAGCAAAAGAACGAAAACGAAAAAAAAACAAATTTTTCGGCAGTGCACATGTCTACTGTGAACCTTGTCCTAGAATTTTCACCCTCATCTATTACTCTGGTGACAACATCTTGGATTTGCCATACATTTAAACAAAAAATAAGCTTTTTCTGCTTATGTAGCATAGTGTGCGCAGCCTATTCCATTAGGGTGTGCACCCCAAAGCTCAAACACACACGCCTTTCTCTGTAACCTCAGCTACACTGGACAGTGAATGAATGGGAAGTGCTATGTGTTGAGCTGCTTCCTGTTCATTCACAAACTGAAGCATAGTAAGCACAGTGCACTATGCTTCAGTTATGAATGGACGCAGTGAGTGAGTGTGCTTACTGTATTCATGTAGAAAAAGAAGGGGCCTGTAAATTACATATTTACTAGCCCCTTTCTCCGCTCTCCATCCTTAAACATCCCCCGCAGAAGCCGGGGGGGGGAAGCAGAGGAGGGAAGCAAGGAGCACTGTGGGGCGAGGGGGGGGCCCAACAGAAGTCTAAGCCCAGGCAGTAGGGGGAATCAGCACCGATCGTAGTAATTAGGGTGTGCCCAGGCACACCTGGCACACCCCCTGTGCACGCCTATGAGCATAGATCTGAACGTTTTATACTGATGTCGGTGCAGGAGAGCTCTTGTGAACAGTGGATGCCCTCACTGGCATACTGCTGCTGCTTTATTGTCCAATCAGTAAGAAGGGGGTGTGTCCTTGACCAAGCTGTGGTGAAGGTTGAGATGCCTGACAGGGTTGCCACATCATAAGAACTATTATGTATGTATTTATCTGATTACCTGAAATTCACCTTCAATGAGCCCAAGGCTGCGCCCCCTACACTGGATGTACAGAGGAATCCTGTAGAGGGCAGCATCACGCCAGCATGTTGTGGTGCTCTCTGCAGCACACAGGATTGGCCCACAGCCAGAGGATGGAGAGAACATGTGATGTCATGCGACCGGCCTGGAAAAAAAGGTAAGTCTAACCCCAAAAGGGTTGGGGTGCTCTAATGGAAGGAGAGGGGCAACAGACTTGGGCTTCAACCCATAAAAGGTTTTATGTTTTGCTTATACAATTTGGGGCTGAGAGACAGGGGGGTCACTGTATACGAAATGTAGCAAGTATCCCAGGTTGTCGGCCACAGGAATCTCTAAACAGGATCTACAGGAGAAGGAAAGTCAGAGTCTCTGGTCTGGATGTCCAGGTGGTGGAAGAAGAAGTCCCAGGCATAGGTGTACAAAGACCCCACTGGAAATGCACTATTCTGGAGCCAGCTGGCACAGTGCCCACCACAGTGACTGGGGCTTAAGATCTTACAAAGTACTCTCAGCACTGCTGACCAGTGCACTGTACCTAATTCTAAACCTAATAGGGCGATTAAAGCTATAGGATATGGCGAAACGCGTTAGTGGGACGTAGCTTGCTGGAGTGTTTGTGCCTATGCTGGGGCAATAACCTCACAAAAGTGGTGTGCGGCTCTGAGTAGACTGCTTGCGTTACTTGCTTTGCAGTGCAGTCGCCGTGTTTTATGTTACAAAAAAAAAAGTTTATGTCTTATTTCCGCCACATCAGGGTGCGTTGGCAGCCCATTCATTTTAATGGGCTGCCTTAATGCAATGCATGTTAACGAGCGACATAACGTGTCCTAATGCTCCACGGAAATTTAATTGGGCCCTGAAATGAGGAGGATGTCCTGTCAATTTAGGAAGGTGCTCTTAATGACAACTCGTTATGTTTATTTGTAGCGATGCCCTCTTAAGGGTCGCAAGATAAATCAATACCCCCCTTGGTTGCCTTGATCCTGCGAGTCATCTGCCACCTCTAAAACTCTGGGTTCATACATTCTTTTTCCCTTCCCTTCAAATGACAGCAAGAAAGAGGTACTGCACCGGAAATTGATAAAATCAGCAAAATTAAAGAATAACAAGAAATCAGAGAGTCAACTTAAGTTTACACTTTAAAATGGTTGTTTCCCAAGGAATGTCATTAATAATTAAATAACAATTAGACATGTGCAAAAGGAAAACATTTGTTTTGTTTCGTTTTAATTCGTTATTTAATTCATTTCGTTTAGTTAGATTCGTTAAATTCGTTTTCGGATTTCGTTTCCGACCGAATTCGAAAAATCGGTCGCATTCGAAAATATTTCAACCGAATTCGAAAATATTTCTACCGGATTCGAAATGATTTCAACATGATTCGAAATGATTTCAACCGCATTCAAAACTATTTCAACCGGATTCGAAAATATTTCAACCGAATTCGAAAAAAATTCAACCAGATTCGATAATATTTCAGTCAGATTTTTTGCAGATTACTATTTATTTCCATCAGATCTCCTGCAGTATATTAACATCTATTTCGTTTTTTTTTGTGCAGATCTCCTGCAGACTATTAGCATCTATTTCATTTTTCTTTTCTTTTTTCTTTTTTTGCATTAGAGCAGCCATTTCCTTTATTTCAGCAGATCTCCTGCAGACTATTAGCATCTATTTCATTATTATTTTTTTGCAGATTACTATTTATTTCCATCCGATCTCCTGCAGACTATTAGCATTTATATAATTTTTTTTTATATCATTTTTTTGCAGATCTCCTGCAGACTATTAGTATTTATTTCATTTTCTCATCAGATCTGCAGACTATAAGCATCTATTTCATTTTTTTTTTTTGCAGGTCTCCTGCAAACTATTAGCAGCCATTTCCCTAGTCTAGTCTATTCCTAGTCTATTTTCT
The DNA here is from genome assembly GCA_029206835.1 of Rana muscosa. Classification (NCBI taxonomy): domain Eukaryota; kingdom Metazoa; phylum Chordata; class Amphibia; order Anura; family Ranidae; genus Rana; species Rana muscosa. The sequence continues at coordinate 45,701,945 of CM055116.1, read as the reverse complement.
ATTTCTATTCTAATCTTTTCTAATTGGAATTTGAATTCATTCTATACGAAATTCGAATGTCGGAACATGGTCTTTTCTATTCGGTTGGAATAATTTCGAATCCGGTTGAAATATTATCGAATTTGGTTGAAATATTAACGAATGCGGATGAAATATTATCGAATCCGGTAGAAATATTTTCGAATGCGACCGATTTTTCGAATTCCAATTAGAAAAGATTAGAATAGAAATAGAAAATAGACTAGAAAAAAAATAGAACCGAATAGAATAAAGTATAATATATACATCGATTCTTTCCAATATTTTCGATTCTATTCTAATTGTTTTCAAATTCGATTCGACTAGAATTTTTTTCGAATTCGATTCAAATTTCGTCCGTGGTTTTTCAATTTGAAACGTTATTTCGGATTCGGTTGAATTCGTTAGCATTGTAACTCGTTAATTCGGATGCATTCGAATGTCCGAATAATGAAAATTCATCCGAATTTCGATTCGGAACGAAACAAAATGCATATGCCTAATAACAATCACCTATAAGATTCAATCATTCACAGTGAACACTCTAATCTCTGTGCTCAATCAGGTGCATATATATGTGTACAGACTACAGGACAGTGGCGGTGCATCCATAGTGAGCGCAGGAGCGCCGCCCCCTCTCGCTCCTGCACCCACTCACAATAACAATACATAGGTTCATGCATTGCATGAACCTATGTATTGTCGCCGCCGCTGCCGCCCACTATTCAGATGGCCGGCCCCCTGTTGAGTGCCAGCCATCTGAATAACAGCGGCTGGTTGGTGTTTGGAAGTGCCTATCAGAGACAGCGGCTCTGATAGGCTTCCCGATTACAGCCTGTGGGCTGTAATCGGCTTCCAAATAGTTAACCAGAGGACGCACGGTGGTGCGTTCCCTGGTTAAAACTGACAGGCGTTTCAGCCAATCAGGTTCACCGGGTCTAGTTACCGGTAACCTGATTGGCTGAAGCGACATCGAGGGAGGGAGAAGACATTGAGGACGGAAGAAGGACGGCGATGACCCGAGGAAGGTAAGTGCAGGGCTGAGGGGAAACTGACTGTATTTGGGGACAAACTGGCTGCATTTGGGGGGGAAACTGTCTGCATTTGGGGACAAACTGTCTGCATTTGGGGACAAACTGTCTGCATTTGGGGACAAACTGTCTGCATTTGGAGGGAAACTGGTTGTATATGGGGACAAACTGGCTGTATATGGGGACAAACTGGCTGTATATGGGGACAAACTGACTGTATATGGGGACAAACTGGCTGCATTTGGGGATAAACTGGTTGTATTTGGGGACAAATTGGCTGCATTTGGGGACAAACTGGCTGCATTTGGGGACAAACTGGCTGCATTTGGGGGGAAACTGGCTGCATTTGGGGGGAAACTGGCTGTATTTGGAGGGAAACTGGCTGTATATGGGGACAAACTGGCTGTATATGGGGACAAACTGGCTGTATTTGGGGGGAAACTGGCTGTATATGGGGACAAACTGGCTGCATTTGGGGACAAACTGGCTGTATTTGGGGGGAAACTGGCTGCATTTGGTGACAAACTGGCTGTATTTGGAGGGAAAATGACTGTATTTGGAGACAAACTGGCTGCATTTGGGGACAAACTGGCTGCATTTGGGGACAAACTGGCTGCATTTGGGGGGAAACTGGCTGCATTTGGTGACAAACTGGCTGTATTTGGCGGGAAAATGGCTGTATTTGGAGACAAACTGGCTGCATTTGGGGACAAACTGGCTGTATATGGGGACAAACTGGCTGTATTTGGGGGGAAACTGGCTGTATATGGGGACAAACTGGCTGCATTTGGGGACAAACTGGCTGCATTTGGGGGGAAACTGGCTGCATTTGGTGACAAACTGGCTGTATTTGGAGGGAAAATTACTGTATTTGGAGACAAACTGGCTGCATTTGGGGACAAACTGGCTGTATATGGGGACAAACTGGCTGTATATGGGGGACAAACTGGTTGTATATGGGGACAAACTGGCTGTATTTGGGGGAAAACTGGCTGTATATGGTGACAAACTGGCTGCATTTGGGGACAAACTGGCTGTATATGGTGACAAACTGGCTGCATTTGGGGACAAACTGGCTGTATTTGGGGGACAAACTGGCTATATATGGGGACAAACTGGCTGTATTTGGGGACAAACTGGCTGCATTTTGGGACAAACTGGCTGCATTTGGGGACAAAGTGACTGCATTTGGGGACAAACTGGCTGTATTTGGGGGGAAACTGGCTGCATTTGAGGGGGCAAACTGGTGGCGTTTGGGCACAGTGGCTGCGTTTAATGGGCACAGTGGCGGCAATTGATGTTTTTTTTTTTTTTTCAGTTTGTTTGAGCACCAGCCGCCACTGCTACAGGAGAGCAGAGGAATGGCTCATATGAATGTCAGACCCCTCTCTACTGCTCCTTCACACGTAAACAAATACAACTTTAAGCAAAAAGAAACTGTAATGCAGTTCAACCTGCTTGTGTGAATTATAGCTCTATGAGCTTCAGTAAAACAAATCCCTAAAGTGGGGAGGGAGTTAAAGTAGTCCTGTGTTGCTGTGCGGCAATCCGGTTGATCTTCAGCTAGCTCTTTGATGTTTAATTGCAGGAATGGAGACTTTGGATGGTAAAACCAAGTAGCTGAATTATTCAGTTGTGTAAAACAGCAAACAATCTTCCTGTGTAAATTAACTTGTAACTGAATTCACAGTGATCACTGACTTAAAGATATTGATTTCTGTGGAACTACGAGCAACAGCAAAACAATGGAGAGTAAAGATGTCTGTATACAGTGTCTATGATGTTTTACTTTAGACTAAAGATGATAATGGTGCCCCTATGTCTGCGATGCTCCGTATCCAATGGATCTCTCATCCATATGCTTTGGCGCTGTTCCAAGCTTCATAAGTATTGGGAGAAAGTATTCCAGACTTTGAATACACTATGTCGGACAGAAATACCATGCGCACCCAAAATAGCAATATTGGGAATAATCCCAGATGAAGTTTTACCTGTAGAGATGAACACGATGTGGACTAGATCCCTTTATTTCGCTCGTAAGCTTATCTTACAAAAATGGATTGATATAATGCCACCAACCCACAAACAATGGTGTAATAAGGTACATTTTATATTAAAAAGAGAAAGACTAGCTTATAAACATAGAGGAGTTCCCCATAAATGTAATAAAATATGGTCTTATTGGCTCGATTCTAGTAACTTGTTCTACGATGGTCTGTGCAGGGGGCTGGGAGAGGAGAGGGGGGGAGAGGCGAGAAGAAAGATTTGTAATAGATCAAGAAGCAGAGATTGAAATGAAAATGGAATTATATATAGAGGTGTATGTTTATTGTTGTTCTGTCTTGTTAGATGTTTTTTTGTTGAGTTGTTTTTTTTCCTTTATAGAATAGATATCTATTATAGCGTTGGATTGAACCAATCTTAACGCATTTGCACTAAAGAATGTAAATGAAAAGTTCCTTATTATTATAGTTATTATTAAGCTCCTAAACTTTTGTATGTAATAAGCAATAACAAAAACAAAATACAATTTACTTGATTTAAAAAAAAAAAAGATGATAATGGTGCAAGAGACAATGGTGTCTATATACAGTGTCTATAAGACTGGGCTATCATCCTCTCACCACACTGGAGCAGGAGATGATGATGATGATGATGGGTATGATGGTGATGATCTTGATGGTTATGATGGTGATGATCTCTCAGGAACGTGGCTCAAGAGATGACATTCAGCCTCCGCCGCATTGCACCACGGCTCACGCGAATCTGAAGCCTCTGCAGAATGCAGAATGGATGGGATAAGAGCGGCCTCCAGGCTGCCACCAAACAGCTAAAGGGAGCTGTCCTCGGGTGTCCCTCCAGGCCTCGACTCAACACTCTATAGATTCCCTGCATACAGATCCACGCCGGTCCCAAGAGAGCACACTAGGCCTCAATCCATCCCTCTTATAGTCTCTCCCAGTGGTCTGCTCTTCTCCATCAGCCAACTGGCAGTTGTAGTTCCACATCAATCAGCCAGAGGACGATTCCATTCCGTACGGACTACATGTCTAAGGATGTTTGCTCTGTCTTGTCTCTAAATAAAAAGGTAACAGGTCAGTTACACACTCAACGCTAGAGGGAAACAACTCCCCCTGTAACAATGCCACACAGTGTCGCCTGATTGCAGGAATAAGCGGATATTTAGCTCCTGGCTACATATAAAAGACACCTGTCCACAGAATCTCTTTCTTCCATTCAAACCTCACCATCATGGGCAGACCAAAGAGCTGTCAAAGGACGTCAGGAACAAGATTGTAGACTTGCACAAGGCTGGAATGGGCTACAAGACCATCACTAAGAAGCTTGGTGAGAAGGAGACAACTGTTGGAACGATTATTCGCAAATGGAAAGAATCCAGAAAAACCACATAAAACAAATGTTATAAATTGAGTTGCAGTTCAGTGAGTAAAATAAGTATTTGATCCTCTACCAACCAACAATAATTCTGGCCCCCACAGACTGGCTACAGTAGGTCCTCATGTGGTACACAGATTAGTCCTGTCAATGTAAGAAGGTGCTCCTAACGGCAACTCGTTATCTGTATGTAGCACTTCGCCCGTAGGAGCTGCTGGTTTAATTTTGGGTCTACCGTTACCTCACTGTTCACCATATCCGCCATAGGGGTCCCATTGGAGAGTTGTTCACAAATGTTCGCACCAACACTTAGTCTCTTTTTCCCAATGCTTTTACGTCAGAGGGATGGAGGGTTAGGGGAGATTCAGGTACCTTGTTTTGCAGATCACGGGTACTTCTTTGATCCAGAGGACAAACAGCTTCCACAACTGGATCTAGCAACCACCGGATAGGCCTCGCTCGGTCATAGTCTCTTCCACAGACTTGATGAATATACTTGAGTCATTGTACAATCCTCTGCCACAGGATTGTATAACCAAGAACTTTTTCAAAATTAAACAGTCACACAGTACCAGTATCTTTCAGCCATCCGGCGATACTGTGAAATAGATTTGGCTGGGGATGCGTCCTCCAATTGAGTCTCCAATTGCTCAGCTTCTCCCCGCAGGCAAGACAGCACAGGACCACCCCTGGACCAGTAGACCCCAGAAACTCCTGGGCCTACTTTCAGTAACAAGGCCTCGGGCCAGCAGGCCCCGAGGCAGAAGAACTGCTACGACACACCTTAGGCCAGGAGGGCCATCAGGTCAGAGAGACCGCAAAAACGGTGTCTGTCCCTTAAGTACCCTCTCCCAATATGCACAGCGGATGAACCACTCCCACTGGGCTGTTTCAGGGTAAAGAGGTACTCAATGCATCCAGCCTGCTGTATTTCCAACACTGACCAGGGGGTGACAGCGACACCCACGGCCAAGTGGAAAATGCACAACACAACCGAACTGGAACAGAAACCAGCAGTTTAACATAATACTCTGAGCTAAACTACAGCTCAGATAAACCTAAATTTACATATAGCGCCTACTCAATAGGAGCAGGGCGCTATATGTATAAAAGACGACTGTCCACAGAATTTCTTTCTTCCATTCAAACCTTGACATCATGGGCAAGACCAAAGAGCTTTCAAAGGACATCAGAGACAAGACTGTAGACCTGCACAAGGCTGGAATGGGCTCCAAGACCATCAGCAGGAAGCTTGGTGAGAAGGAGACAATTGCTGGAACGATTATTCGCAAATGGAAGTGTAGCGACCTCACCCTATTCCTCCCGTCTATTTGGCTCACTCATAAGAGGAAAAGGCGCAAAGTGCCACCATGCCCTTACCCTCTGGTTTTCAGAGGTTAGGCACACTTGTTTCACCTACGGTTCTCCTCAAAGTTGGTTTCTGTTCTCAGTTTGCAAGGGCAGAGTCTCTATACCCCAAGTAACTCCAAGGTCCACACAAGTATATCACTCCAACGTAGAGCTTTATTTTCTTTTGCATGAAGAGAGAAAGGTGTTAAAAGGACAGACAGAATTCAGGCACTTCTGGCTTCGTTGCCACTCGATGCCGAGTGGGCACAGCTCACCCGGATAGCCACCTATGGTGCTAGCAGCCGGTGTGCAGCTCAAACAGTCAATCTAGATCCCTAATGGATGCATCCAGGTGATCATCTGCCACAGGATCTAATATGTCCCAAACCTCCTGATGGTCCAAATTGTTAGGCCCCTGGGTTCCGGATGCGTCTAGGTGATCCTCTGCCACAGGATCTAATATGTCCCAAACCTCCTGATGGTCCAGAGTGTTAGGCCCCTGGGTTCCGGATGGATAACATCCCCCTGGAGAGTTACTGGGCCCCTTCCTGCACTGTGATGGCTCACCAGTCCTTCGGAACGGTCCTCCCCCAGCCTCCTCATCCAGAAACGGGTCTCCTCGCAAGGCAGCACCCTGAGATTCTTCCTTCCGAAGCGGGCTCCAGCTAAAGGTGCTGGGCCCAGGGCTGAAGTTGCAGTCCCAGGACTAAAGGTGCCTGGGACTGAGGCGTACGTGGCCCCATGGCCTTGAAGGTCACGCATTCGGCTCCCTTGGGTACAGGTCCCTCTAACACACACACACACTGAACAATGGCGTCTGCCCCTTTTGCATCCTCTCCCAGCATGCACAGCAGGCCGACCCCACCCACCGCACGGCTGCCGAGAGAGGACACCAAATCGCCACTCCAACACCTGTGGTTCAACCCCGAGCACAAGTGACAGCGCCACCTATACTACTTAGGGGAACTGCAAGCCAGGTGAAGCAGCAGCAAGGCAGAGTCCTGTAATTGAAAGATTAGAGCCAACTATCACTCAAGCCACCCCTAAATTTGGCATAACATAACCTCAATTTAGGACCCCACTACAGAAGAAATACAAAATAACCATCAATCGCCCTCGGTCTGGAGCTCCATACAAGATTTCGCCTCATGGGGTGAGGATGATCATGAGAAAAGTGAGGGATCAGCCCAGAACTACACGGGAGGAGCTTGTGAATGATCTCAAGGCAGTTGGAACCACAGTCACCAAACAAGCCACTGGTATGAATACTTTTTCAAGACACTGTATATTTTACAAAAAAATGGGTTACCTATGGTATTTTTATGCATTAAAATTCATTAAAGTGTATTTTTTTTTTTCCCCCAAAAAACATTGCATTTGAAAAACCGCTGTGCAAATACTGTGTGACATAAAATAATGCAATGATTGCCATTTTATTCTCTGCTAATATATATATATATAGATATATAATATATATATCTATATAGATATATATATATATATATCTATATATATATATATCTATATAGATATATAGATATATATATATTTTTTTTTTATTATTTATTTATATATATATATATTTATATATATTTATATATATATATATATATATATATATATATATATATATATATATATATATATATATATATATATAATGTTTGGGGGTTCTAAGTAATTTTCTAGAAAAAAATACAGATTTTAACGTTTAAACAAAAAGTTCCAGAAAAGGCCTAATCAGCAAGTGGTTAAAGAAAATGAATGTAGCCACCACATCTAAGGAATGGCTAAGCAGCAATATATTCTTTATATGGACGTTAGTTTCTGGAGATGCACAGGGTACCGTCCCCTTCTGTAGATCCCTTTCTATGCAGAGCCAGAGGGGGTGATGTAATTCGGCCAGTAATTATGTACAGACACAGCTGTGAATCAGTGAGCCCGTGATTTCTCTCCGCTCTCCGGAGAAAGTTTTGGGAATTTATACGGCTGACACATGCTTGTGTCTATCTAGCGGTCACGCCCTCCCTGATCCGTGCCAGCCGCCCTGCCCCTGTGGTCACAAACCCTCATCTCACAGCTTTACTCGTCTGTCGAGCTCTGGAAAAGTTGCTAAGCTGATGAGTGCCAAGGCTTAAAGGAATTCCTCGCTTTAGTCATCGAAGACCTCTGGATCCACCAAACCTTCTCACCTGCCACTTCCTCCTACCTGGGCTCCCACCCATGGGTTGGTCACCACCAAGAAAAGCAGCCCCCTGAGTTCCCCTCCTTGCGCTGGTTCTGAAGGACAACGTCGTTTATGCTGCTGGCAAAATTTTAAGGTGAAGATTCTAGGAAAATACTGAATATTCGTTCCAGTTCCAAGGTTGGTTGGCCTGGTGCCGCTTGACCCATGCCAGCTACCTGGAGGTGACCGACGTATCTGTAAGTGGCCGGACGAATGGAAAAATGCAACAACAAAATGAGGTGAACAGCAGCAAAGAATGTACTGTTCACCGCAATGGAGTAGCCCAGCAGGGTAACCCCGGGCTGGGGGCACTGGATCTACGGCAAAGGTAAAATACCTTCTATTTATCACTGGGGGGGGGAACTGAGAACACTGCAAAAAAAAAAATTTGTATAGAAGGACCTATCTGTATTACGAAAAACTGTAAAATCAAAAAAAACAGGAACTGCTCTATAAATTGAATATATACACTAACCAAGTTAAATTACAGCTGCAACTCCACCGTGAGATACTATGCACAGTCAGACCCTAATTAAATCAATGTAACCTGCAAAACAGTATTTAGGCAGCAAGGTTTGGGTTCACGTTGTTGAGGTTGCGTTATATGACATGTGATAACATGTGTTGTGCTAAGACAGCCCATTCATTTGTATGGACGCCCCAACAAAACCAAAAAAAAAGGTGCATGTTATTTAAGGCAGCGCACCATGGCACGCGGTAGAGCATTACCATGGGTTGTGGTGCGCTAAACTGCAGGTGCATTAAGGTACCATTTAGAATGAATGACTCCACACCACCCCAACATACAAAAAAAAAAAAAAGTTTTTGCAGGTTGCAGTAACCCAGACTTAGGTTTTTAAGCCTCGTACACACGGTCGGACTTCAAACAAACTTTTCCGTGGATTTTTGTCCGATGGGAGTTGGCCGGGAACACCCATATCATACACACGGCAGGACTTTTCTGCAAACTTTCCCAAAACTTTCCCAACATCACGTGTTTTTTTTTGCTCTTTACCGCCACCCTTTGGTCAACTTCTGCTATTGTTGGTTGATTTTAACATTGGTTCTGGGCATGCGTGTTTGTACTTCGGACAAAAGTCCGATGGATTTCTGTACACACGATAGGACTTTGCACCATCAGACTTTTGTTGCCGAAAAGTTTGTCCGTTTGCAGAGCGAACTTTTGTCCGATGAAAACCGAAAAAGTTTGTCCGATGGAGCGTACACACGGTCGGATTTTTGGGGAAAACCTGCTCATTTTGAAGTTTGTTGGCAAAAAGTCCGACCGTGTGTCTGTAAAAAAAAATATATATATATATTTTTTTTTAAGGATGGGAACTGCATTTGTGAATCTTTAAAATGCTAACACTTCTCAAAGTCCAACAATGTGTAAAGGTGACTTTCGCATATAGTAAATAAACCAAAATGTTTTGTTTTTGTTTTTTATAAAAAGGTAAATAAAAAATATAATTAATATTATTACTATTATTATTATTATAATTATTATAATGTGTTAATGGGATTTCAGCATTCAAAACTTCCATCTAAAACATTTTTTTAAATATTATTATTATTATTATTAATAACAATAATATTAATATATAAAATATAAACTTTATATTTTTTTATTTTTTTTTTGTAAAAACATTTTGGTTTATTTACCATTATTTGTGGATGCAAAACTGATAGAGACAACCGGAGAACCCCCAGTATCCTACAATGATGGACTATAATTAGCCACAAAGAGGCAACATATTTGATAAAAACATAGTATTTATTTGGAAAACAGTTAAAATATTAGAAGAAAGAATTGTAGTGATGCCCCAACAGGGGAATTGAGTATACAAAATATGCACATAATAAAATGAACATATGCAGATTAAATAAACATGGGCCATACAGTGGTATGATAAGGCGTTATCTATGCGGACTGTTTTCCAAATAAATACTATGTTTTTATCAAATATGTCTCCTCTTTGTGGCCGATATAGTCTGTCATTGTAGGATACTGGGGGTTCTCCGGTTGTCTCTATTATCTGTTACTATTTACCATTATTTGTGCATGTTCTAAATGTTGAAATCCCATTTACAAATATAATAATAATAATAACAATATATTAATAATACAATATTATTAATATTATTATTATACACCTTATGATGATCATATGCCGTATTTCTTATTATTATATACTATAGATATAGTATATTATTATATACTGTTTTATAACAATATATTAATAATACAATAATATTAATATTATTCTTTACATTTATTGTTATTATTATTATTATTATTATATGCTAGATTTCTAATTATTATAATCTTATATATTATAATCTAGCATATAATCTAATAATAACAAAATATTAATAATACAATATTATTAATATTATTATTATTATTATACACATTATGATTATCATATGCTGTATTTCTTATTATTATATACTATAGATATAGTATATTATTATATACTGTTTCATAACAATATATTAATAATACAATAATTATAATATTATTCTATACATTTATTGTTATTATTATTATTATTATCATTATTATTATATGCTAGATTTCTAATTATTATATACTGTATGTCTAGTATCTTATTATTATTATTATTATTATTATTATTATTAAAAGTAATAATAATAAAATTATACTATAATTAGTGTAATTATAGAGTAATATTGTATATAATAATATTAATTAAATAAAAGAGAATACCGCGCTAATGAACAAAACAATTATAAAACAAAAATAAAAATTTCTAGGAAATAAACGAATAAAGCAGCTGGTCGAAAACGTGAGATACACACATAAACATAGTAGAAAAAGGAAAAAAGAGCTGTAACAATGGCAATATATATAATATAATAATAATAATATATATATAATAATATTATTGTATTATTATTGTACGTAAAGTCAGATAAAAACAAAGTCAGGAGAAAAAGCCTAAAAGAGCATATGTCTGCACAATATAAGCAATTCACATAAAAGACACTTCTCATTTGTTTTAATTTATTGTATATATAAGTATAAAATAAACCACAGATGGTCAACACATTTTGCTTAAAAGGTCCGCTTCTTCAGGACCCTGATATCTGCTGGTACCCTTAAATGAATGGGAATGTGTACACAAAACAGTCTATTTTTTATTTTAAAAATATATATATATATTTTTTTTACTATACTTTATTCATGTTTTGAATGCTGGAAAAAGCTCTATTTACAAACTATATGAGATAAAGCTTCAAATCTGAATGTTTATTTGGAAGGAGTACAGTCCTTTATTCAGCATTTCAACATGGAACTTAAGCTTGAATGCAAGAAAAAAAAAAGTACTTTCCAGAACCAAATCTTATGAATAAATTACCGATTTTGTTTTTTATCTTTTCTGGGTGATTTGGAGCTGCTTTCAGTTTGCTAAATAGCAGCTTTAAAAAATAAAAATAAAAAAAGTGATTGCATTGGGATCACTGAGACTCCCTGCAGGCTGTGTAGAGTCAGATCTTCCTGTGATACAGTGAAGAGTCCTCAGTGAGGGAAATGGACGTAGTCGGATTGTCTCTCTTATTTGCAGAATATGATGTTTGGCTGTTGATTTGAACATGTTTATCTGTCTGTAGGAAGAGGGCGCTGTGATCTCTCCAGAACAGAACTAGATATGAATATGAACCCTCCAGGACCTTGTACCCTGGTGAGGGGCGGTAAACAAAGCCGGGGTTTGTTTATAGAGGACATCCTTAAGGTGGTATTGGACCCTCTTTGTTACAACTCTAGTCTCTGCACACAAGGGGTGGCTCCATAGGATGCTGCATGAGAAAGGGGCCACCCTTAGGGTGACTACGTGTCCCGGATTGCCCGGGACAGTCCCGCATTTTGCAGATCTGTCCCGGGCACCTGCACTGACTGTCTGTGAAATTGCCCCATGGCCCCTGTTCAAATCCAATCCGGGGACAAAACTGGGGACAGACTTGGTCCGGGGACAGTGTCCTCAATCCGGGGACTGTCCCCTGAAACCGGGGATGTCTGGTCACCCTACCCTAGTGCTTTAACTCCACCCACCTCCTCCCCAATCTTCTCCGGCGGCTCGCTCAGAGGGAGGGGAAATGACAGGATTTTAGAGCAACTCTCAATACTCAGAGGTGAGGCTGGACGCCGGGGATGGATGTAACACCATGTGTGTCATGAGACACTGACTGCAGAGAGGACGGCAGATGAGCTGGCAGCAGAGGCAGTGGCGGCTGGTGGTCACGGGCCCCCTCCCCCGTCGGTCAGTCAGTCAGGGCCCCGCACTTACCCCATTTAGCGGGCAGTGCTCCGGGTGGCGGGGCGAGGGGGGTTGCTGTCTCGGTTCCCCAGCGTCTCCTCCCTCCACCTCCTGGCGGCTAATCCGATCGGATTTCCTTTCGGCCAATCGGGTGATGGGTCTCATGACCCCCCAAAAGTGAAGGACTACAGGTCCCAGCATGAACTCCTCAGAGCTGAAGATGGGACACCCCCTACACCCCCCCAATAGTGAAGAACTACAGGTCCCAGCATGAACCCGTGAAATCTATAGGGTCACAACTTTAAATCTCAGGGGTTCATGCTGTCACTTGTAGTCCTTCAATTTTGAGGACGTAATCCCCCAAAAGTGAAGGACTACAGGTCCCAGCATGAACCCCTCAGAGCTGAAGATGTGACCCCCCCCAACTAGTGAAGAACTACATGTCCCAGCATGAACCTGTGAAATCTATGGGGTGTGTTAGATCTCAGGGGTTTATGCTGGGACTTGTAGTCCTTCAATTTTGGGGGGTGTGGGGGGGAGTCACATCCTTAGATATCAGCAGTTCATACTGGGACTTAAAGTCCTTCACTTTTGGGGATGTGATCCCCCAAAAGTGAAAGACTACAGGTCCCAGCATGAACCCCTCAGAGCCGAAGATGTGACCCCCCCCAACTAGGAAAGTACTACAGGTCCCAGTATGAACCCGTGAAATGTATGAGGTCACAAAAAAGGTATCAAAAATCATCTTTATTGGGCGGGGTGTCCCTGAATGGCAGTTTGGAAATGTGGTCACCCTAAGCCACCCTGAGACAGGAAACCTGAGGGGAACCAGCTTAAACTGGAACACAGGCAAGGATTTGGGCCTGGTTCACACCTGTGCATTTTTTAGTGCGTTTTCTGTTTTGCAGAAACACACTACAGTCCATTGAACATGGTTTCCTATGGATGTAGTTCACATCTCTGCATTTTATGGAAAGGGGCCAGGGACTTTTTCCTGGTTTTTGGTTCTGTAGACTTCAATGGATCAAAAATGTGTATTGAAAAATGCACCTAGAATATGCAAACTGCATCCTTCATAGGTGTGAACCAGGCCTGAATCAGACGCTGAAAGTGGTTAAAGGTGAATTCAGATGAGCTGGGATTCACACATTTAATGGGCATCCAACCCTAAAAACATAAATGTTGTTTACTGGTGTATGTATTTATGTATATTCCGGCTCACCTGTCCTTAGATAAGGTGGCTGCATTCGTTTTCCATTTTTAGGTCTAAAGCCTCATACACACGACTGTTTTTTTCGGCAAGAAAACTGCTGGGAGAGCTTTTTGCCGTGAAAACCGTTTGTGTGTATGTTTTCTCGGCAGGAAAACTGCCGGGAATCTCGACGAGAAAAATAGAGAACCTGCTCTCCATTTTTCTCGTCGGGATTCTCGGCAGAGTGTTTCCTGCCGAGAAACCCGGTCGTCTGTATGCTCACCTGTCCAGGGAAACCCGCGCCTGCTCGATGAGACTTCGACGCATGCGCGGTAGCATACAAGGGTAGTGTAGGGTGTAGCAAGATGGCGGCGATGGCATCGAATGTGACGAGCGCCGGCTCGTCGTAGTCAATGACGTCACCGCGTTCTTGCCATTCAAAAGAACGGCGGTTCTTTTGAATGGCGCGTGTGTACACAGGGCTTGGCAAGACAAGCTTGCCAGGAATCCCGTCGAGAAAACCGAAGTTTTTTTTTCTACGGGATTCCCACCCTTGTGTACGAGGCTTCAGAATATATTTTCAAAGAGCAGAAAATGCCAGTTGATCCTGCCAGAAATGCAGTGTCCTTGTCACGTCTGGTTAGCTGTACTAAAATCGTAACTGCTCGCTGTCTTTCGGCTACAGCGTGGGCTTCCAATGCCAGGAGGGCGTCCATGGACGTCCTCCCATGATCGCGCTGGGCGCAGGGCAGGGGGCATGCGGGCAACGCGCTCTGTGATCGTCGAGTCCTTCAGACTCGGCTGATCACAGATCGGGGGGAAAAGGACCAATCGCTGCAGCCCTATGCCACATGATCAGCCAATAACAACTGATCACAGGATGTAAACACAAGCCGGTTATCGGCTTTTCTCTCCTAACACCGACAGCTGAGGAGGGGAAAGAGCCAATAACTGGCTTCTGTTACAGGGACATCAATCCCAATAGTGCCCACCCATGCTGCTGATCACTGCCATCTATCAGTGCCACCTATCAATGCCCAGTGCCAGTGCCATCTATCAGTGCTGCTGATCAGTAGTGAATGTACAGCTTGTATAACAGTGTAAATTTGCTGTCCCCTCAAAATAACTCAACACACAGCCATTATTGTCTAAACCGCTGGCAACAAAAGTGAGTACACCCCTAAGTGAAAATGTCCAAATTGGGCCCAAAGTGTCAATATTTTGTGTGGCCACCATTATTTTCCAGCATTGCCTTAACCCTCTTGGGCATGGAGGTCACCAGAGCTTCACAGGTTGCCACTGGAGTCTTCTTCCCCTCCTCCATGACGACATTACGGAGCTGGTGGATGTTAGTTTACACTGTTATACAAGCTGTACACTCACTACTTTACATTGTAGCAAAGTGTCATCTCTTCAGTGTTGTCACATGAAAAGATAGAAGAAAATATTTACAAAAATGTGAGGGGTGTACTTACTTTTGTGAGATACTGTATACGTGTAGCGATACCCCCTAGAGTAAGGTGACCAGATTTTTAAAATGAAATCCGGGGACATATTTAATTTTTTTTACTAGTAATGGCGGCAATCAGCAACTCTCTGCCTGTCGCCGCTGCCGCCCGCCTCACAGCCTGTCAAGTCTTACTCTCCAGGCCTCGGCTACTACTGGGTGGGGTGCGGAGGAAGATCACTCCACCAGGGAAGGCAAGGAGATAAGCAGGCAGGTGGCTGGCCGGGACTTGAGCCAAGGCAGAAGAACATGCGAGCGGAGCTGAATGGGCACCTGAAACTGAAGAAATATTCCCTCCGCTCCGACAAGCACATGATCATCAGAAAGGGGCACAGAGAATGGAAAAAAATACACCCCCCTATGCTAGTAGGAGCGGCGGAGCGGGGTGTGTAATTCAGAGTTTGTTTTTTTTTATTCTGCACTGACTGTCTTTGAAATTTCCCCAGCCCCTGTTCAATTCCAATCCGGGGACAAAACCAGGGACAGACTTGGTCCGGGGACAGTGTCCTCAATCTGGGGACTGTCCCATGAAACCGGGGATGTCTGGTCACCCTACCCTAGAGGGCTGCTGGATTAAATTTGGGTCCTGCCGTTACCCCACATTTCACCGTCCCAGAACTAATGCCGCGTACACACGATCATTTTTCCCGTCTGGAAAAATTACATTTTTTCTTTTGGACGAGAAAAACGACCGTGTGTGGGCTTTTTGTCATTTTTCCCGACGGGAAAAACGGCATTAATCACGACGAGAAAAATTAGAACATGCTCTAATTTTTCTCGTCGTGATTACCGTCATTTTTTCCCGCGGCAGTTTTCCCATAGGGAAACACTGCCGGGGAGCCTACACACAGTTGTTTTTTTCGACCAAGAAAAAAAATGTCATTTAAAACGGCCGTGTGTGGGGGGAACAAGCTGTTCCTCGTTTTTCACGTCGATTTTCTCGACTGTGTTTTCACCGTCGAAAAAAACGATCGTGTGTACGCGGCATAAGAGTCTATGTTAGGTAGTTTTGAATAGATGTGATTGCCAGTCACTTCAGTCTTTTTCTCAATTGCTTTATTAAAGGAACTTGTAGTGGTAGAGGGATAGAGGGTTAGGGGAAAGTTCAGATACCTTAATGCAGATCACTGATGAGATTCTTGAAACCAGAAGACAAACAGCTTTCTGTCTCTGGCTCCTGCGACAACCGGATAGGCCTCTCACACCGACCTAGCAGCCGGTATGAAGCACGGACAAAGTCTCTGCCACAGACTTAGCGATCGATAAATGAAAACTCCTGGATAATCCTCTGCCACAGGATTGTGTAACCAGCAGTCATTCAGTTTTAGGTCAGCTGCACAGTACCAGATCCTTTAAGCCATCTGGCAGTACTGTGAGGTAGGTTAACTTGGGTGCATCCTTCAAACGAGTCACCAGGCCCTCCCTGAGAAACCAGCCTTCAGCTCGGTTCTCTCCAGCAAGGTCCTCCCCTGGAATCTTCTCCATTTGAGTGACTTCTTTCTGCAGGCAAGACAGCACAGGACCACCTTCAGTTAAGTAGGCCCCAGACAGACTTCTGGGCCTACTTGTAGAAGCACAGCCTCGAGCCAGCAGGGCCCGAGGTAGAAGAGACTGTGAGCACAGCCTCAGGCCTGAAGGGCCATGAGGCAGAGAGAGCCAGCAGGCCCCCTGGGTAGAAGAGCGACCCAGGGTAGAAGAGAAGAGACCGAAAAACATGGCGTCTGTCCCTTAAACATCCTCTCCCAGAAGGCACAGCAGTAAGAACACTCCCACTGGGCTGTTTCTGGGAAAGAACAGTCAATGCACTTAGCTTGCTGTATTTCTCACACTGGCCTGTAGTGACAGCGACACCTACTGGCCAGTGGGAAATGTGCACAACACAGCCAAACTGGAACAGAAGCAAATTAAACTTTACATAATCACTCCTAAATTTACACATAGCGCCCATTCAAAAGTAACAGGGCGCTACATAAGTATTGCAGTTGTAAAGTGGTTAATGCATGTAGCGATGGACGCTGCCTTTTTGTCTAACAGCACACACCAACACACAGCATGTACATTGGGGGGGCGCTGCAGTGCCGGTGTACTGTAATGATGTGTAGCAAGGTCCTCCTTCAGTCTAATGAGAACTGACATGGCCAGAGATAGCTGACATCCTTTATTATAATAAACTATAAGAAACTCATTTATTCAGGGAAGCCTATCCCACACCCACCTAACAACTATCCCTGAGCCACCCCCATCAAATTCTCTGCAGCTATTACCTTTTGTACCACCACCCCTCCCTTTAGAATGTAAGCTCTATGAGCCGGGCCCTCCTGTACCCTTTGTATTGAGCTGTACTGTAATTGTGGGTTTTTATCCGATGTTCCCCATAGACGATCGGAATTTGCTATCGGTTTTTTATCCATCGGAATAATTTAAAACATGTTCTATTTTTTGACACCGATGGAAAAAAGACCGATGGGGCCCATACACGATCGGTTTGTCCGATGAAAAAAATCCATCGGACTGTTTTCAACGGTAAATCCGATCGCGTGTACGCGGCTTAACAGTTTCTAACACAAAGTGTAACAGTTCCTTCACTTCCACTACAATTGTTGTTGTCACTAGACCCACTAATTCCCTGCCACTGAATCCCTTGAGCTCCTTCAATCTTCACAGTGGTATCTTCCTCAAGCGTCACCCCCCGCTTCTCTGCTGGGTCCCTAGTTTGGCACTCCAGATACTTCTCAAGCCTCACCCCACTGGCCTGCTCCCTGGCTTTACACACAAGGCTGCTCTGCAAGCGTCACCTCTGCTGGCTGGGTCCCTGGCTTGACACCTGATGAAGCTTCCCGATTCTTCACCGTACCCGGTTGGTGAGAATACTCTCCGGTACTTGCTTCAGTTACTCACGGTGGTCCCTGATAACAAGGTGCATGGTCCCTTAGTGGTGTCAGCTTCCCTTCTACCTCCGACCACAACTGGTTCTCCGACCGGCAGAACTGTCACTTCTGGTTGGACTGCAAGCCACAATCCCAACCCTACGCTGCTCAACTTTTGTTGTCGGAAAAATTGAGAACCAGCTCTCAAACATTTGTTGTCGGAAATTCCGACAGCAAATGCCCGATGGAGCCTACACACGGTTGGATTTTCCGACAACAAGCTCACATCGAACATTTGTTGTCAGAAATTCTGACCGTGTGTACGCGGCACACTGGGGCGGTTTGCAGGCGCTATTGCGCTAAAAATAGCGCCTGCAAACCGACCTGTAACAGCGGCTGCTGTTTCTCCAGTGTGAAAGCCCGAGGGCTTTCACACTGGAGCGGTGCGCTAGCAGGACGCTTAAAAAAGTCCTGCTAAACGCATCTTTGGAGCGGTAAGGAGCGGTGTGTTTACCACTCCTCCACCGCTCCTTCCCATTGAAAGCAATGGGACACCGCGGCTACAACGCCGGCATAGCGCCTCTGCAGAGGCGCTTTGCGGTGGTTTTTAACCCTTTTTCGCCCGCTAGCGGGGGGTAAAACCGCTAGCGGCCGAATACCGCCGCAAAATTATCGGCGCTTTACCGCCACCGCCGCTCCCGCCCCAGTGTGAAATGGGCTTAACAATGAGCCAAGGTAGCTATACCTGGCAGGTAGATTTAGGAGCAACCCTACCTAAACACCAGGGTGCTACAGATGTATTGGGGTGCCATTCAAACGAAATGGCAAAGTGAAGTCACTGAATCGCACAGCGCTCCACATCCTACGTTGCATTACAATAGTGTAGCGGGGTCTCTTCTAAGGCCCCAGGACTACGTTACCCAGAACCCCATTCGGCCCCAGGGCGGAGGTTCCACCGCAGAGACTCATGGGAGGGGTTACTTAAGAGAGAGGCGAGGCGGGGCTCGCTCTCTTGGGACACGGCGCGTCAAGCAGCAAGTCATCCTGTGCGGATCGGCTGTAAAGCAAGGCCTGAAGCCTGAGGCCTTGCTTGAAGTCCGAAGAGCCTTCCACCATACTGCGGAGCCTGGGTGGATCCTGACCCGTCGTGATAGGACGTGAGTTGGATCGAGGACTCGATCGGAGCAGACGTTGTGTGCGACACACAGGAGGTGGAAGTCCCAGGCTGGGATCGCGCCTGGAGTGGTGAGCAGGCACCTGCCCATATCAATAGACTGAGTTGTGTTCAGGCCTGTAGACTGCCTAGGCCCGCTGTTCGCTCACCAGTGTTTCTTGGAGAGTCCGGTAGCCGGGACAGAGTTGAAGTACCTACCCCCCCCCCCCCCCGTTTTGCCCTGTTATTTCAAGTTAACACCAAATGTGGATTACAAATGGTTATTTCTTTAAGTGCACCAACGAAAGCTGGCCGGTGAAGAAACCTTCCTTCCTTAGGGAAACGAGACTCAGTTCCATCCCATGTCAGGCCTGACTTAGGCGGGGAGTTTAGAAAGTTTGTGTTACTACGCCATAGGCGAGCGCACGCCATAATAGCTCCGCGTGGTGGACACTGCGCGGCGCCATATTATTGTGCTGCACCTAGTACATTGATTGATGCAGGGCTCTGCAGGCCCATGTATATGTTGCATGTTATACCTTGAATCCTTCATTACTAGTAAAGCTGATATATATATTTTATACTCTTGCCTCAGCGTGTTGTCTGACTGTTTAGAGATTATTAAGTATAATACACCTGAGAGTGATAGGAGTTTAACCCTAGACTGACTGTGCCAGAGTGGGTCGAGTAAGATTGCCGGGGGTTGGCGGTACTGTGTGCAGGGCCCGAAATCAAATCAGTGGCTCTCTTAACTGGGGGTAGCGCTACAATAGCATATGTTACCCCAACTTGACGATGTGAGTGGGCCCTGAAAGTGACCAATAGCTGCAAATGTAACAATGTTACTGGTAAAGTCCCTGTTTTATGAATTGTGACAAATGCAGTTGGGTTGGGTCAAGGTGCAGACTGCGATTGTGGGCTAAAAAACAGTCTTCCGCCTTTCTATGACTCTAATCCTATGAGTGTAGCAGGTAGCCCTCTATTATTACACGTTGGGACCCAATGACCAGCACCAATGTTGGCCCCTTCTTGGAAATAAGATAAACAGAATCATATAATTAGTAACAGTGATGGAAAAGAGAACAGCGCAGCTTATTTTACATATTCCCCCCCTCCCCTCCCCTGGGGGGGGGGGCTCTTTATTAATAGTGCCTTTTGTCTGCCCTATTTGAGTGCTACATTGTTCTTCAGTTTATAAATGTTCGAATGATGGAGGTGCTGGATTAGTTTGACATGCCAAGAAACATCAAATGTAAGTTGGTTAGCAAAGCTGATCTCCAGTTTGCCCTTCAGTCCTGCACAGTTGTACCGGCTTCTCTCCTGGACTCTAAATTTTACTGCACACTATGAGCATCTCCCAATCTGCATTAGAAGCTGCAGCAAAAAAGAGCCTGTCTGATTTCCTGGCTGGAGGACATCGAACATCAACTATCCCCTTCTTCCCCAGCCTGATTGCCCCTGGCCCCACTCTTTTCAGTCATGGAGTCTCGGCATGTGGGCATTACCCCCCCCCCCACCCCCAGCCCACTACCAGCCCCTTTGGATCTTGTATGATATTAAGGGGAACCCTGCACCCAAAAAGGCCCTATATACTCTGAACAGCAGTATACAGGCGGTGCAAACAAGACAGGGACTGTAGGTTTGTTCTTAAGTAGAATCTGTTTGTAATTTGGAACAGGTACATTTTTTAAGTGTAGCTCCAGCCAAAAAATCTGTTTTTAAGCTTTTTGGAAAACATAGGGAAGGGTTATCACCCCTGTAACATTTGTTTTGCTGTCTGTGCAGTGTGCACCTGTTCAGAACATTTCACCTCACTTTCTGTCCCAATGACAAATGTTTTTTGAAAATTTGGGTTTTTTATTGAAACAAGGATTGTTGATAAAGCATCAGTGGAGAGGAGACACGTTTTTCCCATATTAACTCTTACAGGAGAGAATTTCCCTTCCTAGGGGTAGATTTCCTCTCACTTCCTGTTGTATCCTTCCGTTTGCAAGTAGGAGTCGTTTGTAAGTTGGATGTTTGAAAGTAGGGGCCTGCCGTATATACTCTGCAGAAATTTGGCCCTTGGGTGTTGGTGTTGCCACAACACTGTAAGCCCTCACAGTTACTCTTGGTGGGCGCTGGAACGCTCTGCCGTGAACTATTATATCAAGAATTGTAATTACATGCCATTGTTGAACAGTGGTAGGAAAAATTGGGCCTTTGGTGGTGGTGATGGTGCCACAACGCTGTAAGTCCTCACAGTTACTCTTGGTGGGCGCAGGAATGGGCCCAGCTGTAAAATATTAGATCAAGAATTGTAATTACATGCCCCTGTTGAACAGGGCCAGAAAAATTGGGCCTTTGGTGGTGGTGGCGGTGTTGCCACAACACTGTAAGCCCTCACAGTTACTCTTGGTGGGCACAGGAATGGGCCCTGCTGTGAATTATTAGATCAAGTATTGTAATTACATGCCCCTGTTGAACAGGGGCATAAAAATTGGGCCTTAGGCACTGGTGCCACAACACTGCAACCCCTCACAGTACTTGGAGCGCAGCAATGAGCCCTGCTGCAAAGTATTGCATCAAAAATTGTAATTACACTCCCCTATTAAACAGGGGCAGAAAAATTGGGCCTTATGGAATTGGTGCTGGTGCCACAACACTGCAAACCCTCACAGATACTCTAGTTGGAGAGCAGGAATGAGCCCTGCTGCAAAGTATTGCATTAAAAATTGTAATTACACGCCCCTGTTAAACAGGGGCTGAAAGATTGGGCCTTAGCCACTGGTGGCGGTGCCCAGAAACAAAAATGTTCTTACATGCTATCAGCATGATCATTGAGGAGGAAGAGGATAGTCACTCAGCATAACAGGATAGTCACTCTGCATAAGCATAGGCAGTCTTGAAGGGATCTGATATTTCAAAGAAAATTATTCTGTTACATCAGCATCAGGTGCTTGGTAGCTGGTGGTGATCCAAGACTGATTCATTTTTATGAAGGTCAGTCGATCGACCGAGTCAGTGGACAGGCGCACCCTGTGATCGGTTACAGAGCCTCCAGCAGCACTGAATGTGCGATCCGAAAGAAGGCTGGATGCAGGACAGGCCAGTAGCTCAATTGCATACTGCGCAAGCTCTGGCCAGTGATCCATCCTCAAGACCCAGTAACCCAGAGGATTTTTGGTGGGAAAGGTGTCCAAGTCTGATCTTGCCTCTAGGTATTCCTGCACCATGTAAACCAGACGCTTGCGATGGTTGCTGAAACCGATCATACCTTGCGGCTGCGTACTAAAAAAACTGTCTGAACGCATCAGTCAGACGGCCACCTTCTCCACCACTCCTTCTTTGACTGACCGAAGCCTCAGCAACACGTTGTCCAGGACCAGGAATTTGTAACCTCCCAGTCTCTGGGAACGCGTTGCACAGACCTTTCTGCAAGGCCTCCCGAAGATGCTTCATTCTCTGCTCCCTCTGCAACGGCAAGATAAGGTCGGCAACCTTACCCTTGTAACGTGGATCAAGGAGGGTTGCCAGCCAGTAATGATCCCTCTCCTTCATCGCACGAATACGAGGATCCTTCTGCAGGCTTTGCAGGATCAGGGAGTCCATACAGCGTAGGTTTGCTGAGGCATTCTGTGTGGAGTCCTCTGGGTCACTGAGGACGGGGGCCTTGAGAGGTAAGGAAGTCCTCCTCTTCCTGCCTCTGTTCAGCCTCAAGTGCCCTGTCCATTATTCCACGCAGCGTGTGCTCCAACAGGTGGACAAGAGGGACAGTGTCACTGATGCATGCACTGTCACTGCTCACCATCCTCGTGGCCTCCTCAAATGGTGCCAGGACAGTGCATGCATCCCTGATTATGGCCCACTGGCGTGGGGGAAAAATCCAAGCTCCCCTGACACTGTCCTGGTGCCATATTGCAACAGATACTCATTGATGGCCCTCTGCTGCGTGTGCAGCCAGTGCAGCATGGCCAACGTAGAGTTCCACCTGGTGGGCATGTCACAAATTAGGCGTTCTTGGGCAGGTTGTAATCCTTTTGCAGGTCAGCCAGCCGAGCACTGGCATTATATGACCAGCGGAAATGCCCACAGAGTTTCCTGGCCTACTTCAGGACCTCCTGTAAGCCCGGGTACCTGCCCAAGAACCGCTGCACCACCAAGTTAAGGACGTGAGCCAAACAGGGCACATGAGTCAGTTGTCCCTGTCGGAGGGCGGAGAGGAGGTTGGTGCCATTGTCGGAAACCACCTTTCCTGGCTTAAGCTGGCGTGGCGTCAACCACCTCTGAGCCTGCCCCTGCAGAGCTGACAGAATCTCTGCCCCAGTGTGGCTCCTGTCCCCCAAGCACACCAGCTCAAGAACCACATGGCATCTTTTTGCCTGCGTACTTGCGTAGCCCCTTGAACGCCTACGGAGCACCGCTGGTTCCGAGGACGAATCAGCAGAGGAAGAGGCCATGGAGGAAGAAGAAGAGGAGGGGGTGGAGGAGAGAGGTTTGTCAGAATCACCAGTAGTAACATTTTGGAAGCGTGGTGGGCGGAACAACCTCCAACACTACTGCACCTTGTCCTGCATCCTTCCCAGCTGCCAGCAGAGTCACCCAATGCGCAGTGAAAGATAGGTAATGTCCCTGACCATGCCTGCTGGACCATGAGTCAGCGGTAATATGCACCTAACCACTGACTGCCCTGTCCAGCGAGGCCAAGACATTGCCTTCCACATGCCGGTAGAGAGCCGGAATCGCCTTCTGTGAGAAAAAGTGGCGTTTGGGAACCTGCCACTGAGGAACCGCACATTCCACAA
Source organism: Rana muscosa (assembly GCA_029206835.1). Classification (NCBI taxonomy): domain Eukaryota; kingdom Metazoa; phylum Chordata; class Amphibia; order Anura; family Ranidae; genus Rana; species Rana muscosa. The sequence goes on along the minus strand of CM055116.1, from coordinate 45,678,140 downwards.
ACTCACGGAAGGGGGCAGAGTCTACCAACTGCAAAAGCAGCAGATGAAGTGCTAGCAATTTAGCCAAGCTAGCATTCAACCGCTGGGCATGTGGATGGCTGGGAGCGAACTTCTTTTGGTGGTGCAGCAGCTGGGGCAGGGAAATTTGCCTGGTACAATCGGACGTCTGTGTACAAATAGCAGATTGCCCACAAGTACTTGGCTAATTATACACCTTCATTCCTCTCAGTGCAGGTTTCTGAGAGGACTGAAGGTATAGTGGGGTTGGAGATCCCAGCTGATGAGGAGCAAGGAGAGGTCCTCTTTGTTCTTTGGTGTGGGTCTTTTAGGTAAGCTTGCCAATGGACTGCATGGCAGGTCGAAATATGTCTGGTCAAGCACATGGTGCCCAAGCGGCTGATGTTTTGGCCACGCGAGATACGCTTTAGACATATGTTGCAAATGGCAACGGTGCGATCTGCTGCACACATATGAAAAAAGGCCCACACCAAAGAACTTTTTGAATAACACGCAGAGACAGCAGTGCCCTTCACATGCGGAGCTCTGCGGTGTGATGCAATCGGTGTGCTGCCCTTAAGCTGGCTCTTGGAGGGCATCCTGCTTCGTTGGAGATGTGCCTCCTCCTCCTCCTCTCTCCTATCAGGCACCTACGTGGAGTCAGTGACCTCATCATCCCCTCCCTCCTCATCACTGGAGCCAATCTGGCAGTATGTTGCAGCTGGGGGAACATGACTGAGAGATAGCTGACCTTGTTGGGCACCCCCTCTCTCTGGGCTCACGTTACTACCCCCTCTCTCTGAGCTCACGTTACTGCCTTCCTCTAGCTGGGTTCCATCATCGGAGCCTTCAAAACGCTGGGCATCCTCCTGGAGCATGTACCCAACACTGTGCTCAAACAGTTCGGGGGACTCCTCAGGAGAACATGGTGGGGCTAGGGAAGGAGTGACTGATGCCATTGAGCCGAGGGAAGAGGCCGCTTTGGCAGCTGCTTTGCCAGACAAAGTACCCGGAGCCTGGGTGAGAGAGGATGAGGAGGAGGAGGACGGCTTGGTCATCCACTCTACCAAGTCTTGGGCATGTTGCGGCTCAACATGACCAGCTGCCGAAAAGAAGGACAAGCGTGTCCCACGGCCACGTGCTGATGAGGATGCACGGTGTCCACGACCAGCACTGTTGCCTCTAGACACAGAGCCTGCTTGCCCTCTTTTATTGCCTCGTGACTGTCTGCCTCTCCTTGTTTGCCTTCCAGACATACTAATGGCCTGCAGTGAGATGTAGCTGCACAAAGGTGGGATGTATATATATACAGGGCCGCTGTTAGAAATCATGGGGCCCCGTACAGCCGGTATGATGGGGCCCCCTTTCACTCACTGTGTGCTGCCAGTCTCATATCAGTCCTTGAAAGAGCGGAGCAGGTAAATCACTGTATGGATCACTCTGCCAAGCACCAGGGAAGGGGAACAGCGGCCGGAACTCTAGAGCATGCGGCTGGGCGCAGGTTTGTGTACCTCCGCCCAAAAATGGAAAAATAGTCCCTCCTCAAGGCCCCCCTCCTGAGCCCCTCTGTTCACCTGATGAGGCCCAGGAAAATATATTTATACACCCCCTAAGCCAGTAGGAGCGGGGGTGTAATTTATTCAGCCCTATTTTTTTTGGTTTTAATGAAATGCACTATAAAGCTGGGCCCCCCTGATGAGCTGATAGGGCCCGGGCCCGGTACAACAGGGCTGGTTGTACTGCCCTATCAGCGGCCCTGTATGTGTATATATATATATATATATATATATATACATAAATATATATATATATATATATATATATATATATATATATACTGTATATCTGTACTGATTATAATGCAATTATTAGAATCAAATGCCTGCTGTGGTATTAGTATGAGAAAAGCAGCAATTGTCTTCAGTTAGTTTTAGGTGAACACTGTGCAGAGGACACAGTACACTAACTGAAAATACTTGCAGCTCTCTGCCTGTGGTTTTATTATGATAACACCACAAATTGTATTCAGGTTCCTTTAAGTGAACGCTGTGCAAAGGACAGAAGTACACTACATGAAATTAATGCAGCTCCCTGCCTGTGGTTTTATTATGAGAACACCACTAACTGTATTCAGGTAAGCTTGAGGATGCACTGTGTCCACGACCAGCAGCACTGTTGCCTCTAGACAAAGAGCCTGCTTTCCCTCTTTTATTGCCTCGTGACTGTCTGCCTCTCATTGTTTGCCTTCCAGACATACTAATGGCCTGCAGTGAGATGTAGCTGCACAAAGGTGGGATGTGTGTATATATACAGGTCCTTCTCAAAAAATTAGCATATTGTGATAAAGTTCATTATTTTCTGTAATGTACTGATAAACATTAGACTTTCATATATTTTAGATTCATTACACACAACTGAAGTAGTTCAAGCCTTTTCTTGTTTTAATATTGATGATTTTGGCATACAGCTCATGAAAACCCAAAAATCCTATCTCAAAAAATTAGCATATTTCATCCGACCAATAAAAGAAAAGTGTTTTTAATACAAAAAAAGTCAACCTTCAAATAATTATGTTCAGTTATGCACTCAATACTTGGTCGGGAATCCTTTTGCAGAAATGACTGCTTCAATGCGGCGTGGCATGGAGGCAACCAGCCTGTGGCACTGCTGAGGTGTTATGGAGGCCCAGGATGCTTCGATAGCGGCCTTAAGCTCATCCAGAGTGTTGGGTCTTGCGTCTCTCAACTTTCTCTTCCCAATATCCCACAGATTCTCTATGGGGTTCAGGTCAGGAGAGTTGGCAGGCCAATTGAGCACAGTAATACCATGGTCAGTAAACCATTTACCAGTGGTTTTGGCACTGTGAGCAGGTGCCAGGTCGTGCTGAAAAATGAAATCTTCATCTCCATAAAGCTTTTCAGCAGATGGAAGCATTAAGTGCTCCAAAATCTCCTGATAGCTAGCTGCATTGACCCTGCCCTTGATAAAACACAGTGGACCAACACCAGCAGCTGACATGGCACCCCAGAACATCACTGACTGTGGGTACTTGGCACTGGACTTCAGGCATTTTGGCATTTCCCTCTCCCCAGTCTTCCTCCAGACTCTGGCACCTTGATTTCCGAATGTACTTTGGACCACTGAGCAACAGTCCAGTGCTGCTTCTCTGTAGCCCAGGTCAGGCGCTTCTGCCGCTGTTTCTGGTTCAAAAGTGGCTTGACCTGGGGAATGCGGCACCTGTAGCCCATTTCCTGCACACGTCTGTTCACGGTGGCTCTGGATGTTTCTACTTCAGACTCAGTCCACTGCTTCCGCAGGTCCTCCAAGGTCTGGAATCGGTCCTTCTCCACAATCTTCTTCAGGGTCCGGTCACCTCTTCTCGTTGTGCAGCGTTTTCTGCCACACTTTTTCCTTCCCACAGACTTCCCACTGAGGTGCCTTGATACAGCACTCTGGGAACAGCCTATTCGTTCAGAAATTTCTTTCTGTGTCTTACCCTCTTGCTTGAGGGTGTCAATGATGGCCTTCTGGACAGCAGTCAGGTCGGCAGTCTTACCCATGATTGCGGTTTTGAGTAATGAACCAGGCTGGGAGTTTTTAAAAGCCTCAGGAATCTTTTGCAGGTGTTTAGAGTTAATTAGTTGATTCAGATGATTAGGTTAATAGCTCGTTTAGAGAACCTTTTCATGATATGCTAATTTTTTGAGATAGGATTTTTGGGTTTTCATGAGCTGTATGCCAAAATCATCAATATTAAAACAAGAAAAGGCTTGAACTACTTCAGTTGTGTGTAATGAATCTAAAATATATGAAAGTCTAATGTTTATCAGTACATTACAGAAAATAATGAACTTTATCACAATATGCTAATTTTTTGAGAAGGACCTGTATATATATATATATATATATCTCAGGGCTCAAAATTTCAAGTCCTGAGCTACTAGCCAGGCCTCAAAGGTTACTCGCCACCAGTGCCCCACTCAATCCCTACCCTGCCCTGTCCCTAATTCTGTGCCCCTCAATGCAGCCTCACCTGTGCCCACCATTGCAGCCACACTGTGCCCACCATTGCAGAAACACTGTGCCCACCATTGCAGCCACACTGTGCCCGTTGCAGCCACACTGTGCCCGTTGCAGCCTTACTGTGTCCATTGCAGCCATACTGTGCCCATTGTAGCCATACTGTGCCCGTTGCAGCCACACTGTGCCCGTTGCAGCCTTACTGTGTCCATTGCAGCCATACTGTGCCCATTGTAGCCATACTGTGCCCGTTGCAGCCATACTGTGCCCGTTGCAGCCATACTGTGCCCGTTGCAGCCACACTGTGCCCGTTGCAGCCACACTGTGCCCGTTGCAGCCACACTGTGCCCGTTGCAGCCAAACTGTGCATGTTGCAGCCATACTGTGTCCATTGCAGCCATACTGTGATCATTGTAGCCATATTGTGCCCGTTGCAGCCTCATTGTGCCTGTTGCAGCCATATTGTGCCCGTTGCAGCCATACTGTGCCCGTTGCAGCCATACTGTTTCTGTTGCAGCCAAACTGTGCCTGTTGCAGCCATACTGTGCCCGTTGCAGCCATACTGTACCCGTTGCAGCCATACTGTGCCCGTTGCAGCCATACTGTGCCCGTTGCAGCCATACTGTGCTCATTGAAGCCTTACTGTGTTCATTGCAGCCTTACTGTGTCCATTGCAGCCTTGCCTGGGATGAGGAGTGCATGGCTGGAGGAAGAGGAGAGCTGCGGGATAGCACGCTGTTAGCGGCGATTACATTATGATTGTCTCTGCTCTGCTCGACACAGCCCCGCCTCCTCCTGACCTGCGCCTGTGATAGATAGAACGCATCCCAGCAGTGGACCGGCGTTCTATCTATCACAGGTCACGAGGAGGCGGGGCTGTGTCGAGCAGAGCGGAGACAATCATAATGTAAGCGCTGCTAACAGCGTGCTATACCGCGGCTCTCCTCTTCCTCCATGCTCTCTTCCCCCAGGGTGATCGATGGGAGAACAGCTCCCGATCAACCCCGCCGGCGGTGCTCTCCCCCCCCCCTCTCCCAGGCAGGCAGCCCAGCTCGCAAGACCGAATTTTACACTCGCAAAATGCGAGCAGGCGAGTGGAAAATTTGAGGGCTGTATATATATTTGTCTGTACTGATAATGCAGCTATCAGAATCAACTGCCTGCTGTGGTGTTAGTATGGGAAAAGCAGCAATTGTTTTCAGTTAGTTTTAGGTGAAAACTGTGCAGAGGACACAGTTCACTGAAAATACTTGCAGCTCTCTGCTTGTGGTTTTATTATGAGAACACCACTATAATAGTCACTAACTGTATTCAAGTGAGCTTTAGGTGAACGCTATGCAAAGCACACAGTAGTACACTAAGTGAAACACTGACTGTCTGCAGCTAGCACAATCACCTATCTGCCTGTCACAGTATAGAGACTAACTGTATTCAGGTGAGCTTTAGGAGAACGCTATGCAAAGCACACAGTACACTAAGTGAAACGCTGACTGTCTGCAGCTAGCACAATCACCTGCCTGCCCTTCAGAATATAGAGAATAACTGTATTCATGTGAGCTTTAGGTGAACGCTATGCATAGCACACAGTAGTACACTAAGTGAAACACTGACTGTCTGCAGCTAACACAATCACCTGCCTGCCCTTCACAGTATAGAGACTAACAGGAACGGATCTAGCTAAATTGAATACCGTGTATAAATATATATACAACACCTAGGATGCATATATATCCTCTACACACTGTAACAGCAGCTAACTGACTCGCCTGCCTGCTCTATCTAACTCAATATAAATGACACTGTCTGTCTCTGTAAACTCTTTCTTTTCACAACTCCAACACACTACACACTACAGAGCCAGCGGCCTTATATAGTGTGGGGCGTGTACTAAACCCCCTGAGCCATAATTGGCCAAAGCCACCCTGGCTTTGGCCAATTACGGCTCTCTGTTCAGACGGCACTGTGATTGGCCAAGAATGCGGGTCATAGTGCATGCTTGGCCAATCAACAGCCAGCAATGCACTGTGATGCCGCAGTGAATTATGGGCCGTGACGCGCCACTCGAATTTGGCGTGAACGGCCCATAATGTTCGATCTTCGTCGAAGGATCGAACAGCCGATGTTCGAGTCGAACATGGATTTGACTCGAACTCGAAGCTCATCCCTACATGCCACTAGTCTGTCAAATGGGAGGTTAATCAGCCTCCACCCAAAGAACCTCTGGTTGGGAATGGCTGGCCTAAAGTATAAAGTAATAAATCACAATGACCTTCTCCTATTTGTTCTTTTATTGATATGCTAAATAGACCATTGGAGTTTTTTTTTGTTATAACAGTTTGATAAGTGCAGAAACATCTTGTGGGTTGATAAATTCCTGGGCTCTCCGAATATATGTAGCGATACCCTCACTTAAGAAGGCCGCAGATTTAGTTTGGGCCCTGAAGACAGCTCCGCCAACCCCCGGCAATATACTCGACCCCCTACTGGCACAGCTAGTTCTGACAGCAATATGTATGTCTTATACTGTATGAGGAATTAAACATCAAGACAATAATAGCATAAAATGGGGATGAGATTTACTTAAGCTTTTGATAAGAAAGGGGGTTAACATTTATCACAGTTCACAAAATATATATATATTGCAGAGCCCTGCAACACTAACACACTATGAATATGGAGTTAACAGCAACAAGTGCGCCACGTGGGCAACCGTTAGCTAGGCGTCCTGTGGCGCAGTAACCAAACAAATTAGAAAAACTGACCAGGCCTGGTTCTGATATCTACAACTTAGTCTATAGGGGATGATGTTCTTTTCTTCACCGGCAGGTCTTTAACGGTGGTGCACATTAACAGAGTATAATTTGTAATCCAATGGGAAAGGTAAAGATGGGGTAAACACTTTGCTATGCAAACTGAGTTCAGCTCTGATAAGGTTCTTCAGTGAAAGTATCAGGAACAACTTGTGGGCCACGGCAGTCTATAGGCCTATTAGCAGTAACAGTATATGGTTTGGGCATACGCCCTCTCACCCGCCCGGACTGCGGTCCCAGTCTGGGAACTTCCACCAACTGTGTCACGCACACACACAGTGTCTCCAGCGATCGGGCCCCCGACCCAACGAATTCTGTAGTTAAGCGAAGTCAGATGCCACCCCGGCTCGCAGAGGGGTGGAAGGCTCTTTGGTGCTGCGCAAGGCCTCAGGCTTCTGGCCTTGCACTCCGACACATCCGCACAGGAGGATCAGTCTCTGGAATCTCGTGTCCCAAAGAGGCCGAGCCCAGCCTCGCCTCCTCCTCTTATAACCCCTCCCATGAGTCTCTGTGGTGGAAACATTGCCAAACGGGGTTCTGGGTAATGTAGTCTCTCTGCGTTAAAGGGGAACACCCCGCTACATATACATTAGGAGGAAGGAGACGAGGAGAGGCCTGGGTCCTTCGTAATGCACCATAAATGAACTATACAGTGCTAACAAAACATGCATGTAGCAACCCCTAGCTTCGGATTGTCAAGCCAGTTCTTGGTCTCCTAGACCATGGATTCTTCAGGCTCACTCAGCCTATTATCACAGCACCTCGCTGTACAGACCCACTCCTGGCCTCCAGATAGGGTTCTCTCAGCACCCAGGGTTCTCTCACACTCCTCAGGAACTCAAGACTTCCTTCAGCCCCCTTGGACTTGCTAGTCACTTCAGCTTTTCCAGTCTCTCCGGACCCGCGTAGCTGTCCTTACTCTCCCAGTCCTGTAGGCAAGAAGTCCCTCGAACATAGGGTCACGTCTCCCGAGTAGGTCACCCTTTCTGGCTGGAGCACACCGCTATATTCACACACTGTGTCTCTAAATGGCAGAAACTGCCCTGAGCTACTCTCGGGCCTGGCTAATAACGACCCTGCACACATATGTACTCACACAGGCTGCAGTCATCTAGCAAATCCCGGACACAGGATTGAAGGTTCTGTCCCACCCAAGACTCTTTGGGATCTTCAAACTCCAGGCCCCAATCCAGGACTACCAAACCTGGGAAAAGCTCAGAACACAGATTTCTCTGCTCACAATCCACAACTGGAGCCACTCAAACCGTATTTTTGAGAATCCTGTGTCCTCCTTACATTCTTTTCTTAATCTCACACTGTGGCAGGGCCTTACACGGTCACATCGTTCAGTATGGAAATATCAGTTATGGTTAGACTGATTCTTTAAACTCAGGAAGAGTTTCTATTATTAGGGTTATGGGGGTCCATTGAATTCCAGATCTTTGCCAGAAATGCATGAAAACAGTCTCTGATACCATCTCCTGGGCAATAACTGCTACAAGCTGTTGCTATTTGTCACCTAATCCTCTGGGGATAGTGGCAGAGTGTGAATGGCAGAACTTGGAGTTCCTTCATGGCCTGAGCCAGTAGACGGGACAGCTCATCCACTGAAATATCCCATATTACTAATAAAATGTAAGACAACCTGCCCTGTCTGGAATACACATTATACTAGCAGTTGGGGACATGACGCTCTCCTAAAACACTTATCTAACTGAAATTTCCAAATTACTACAGAAAATATATTTTGCTGGTGCTTTCTGTTCATAAAAAAAAAAAGATCAAGTGAAAAAAGGTTTTTTTTTTAAAGGACATCGCCTTCTATGTTGTAAATATTGTTTTCTACCAATGTCCTCCACCCTCTATGGCTGCCCCACCTACAAGTACTTCCCGGAGCCTAATGCCGGGTACACACCATCGTTTTTCCTGTCATGCAAAAAAACTAAGTTTTTCTCGACGTGATTCCTCGTGATTCCTCTCAAGCCTGCCTTGCATACGCACGTTCATGAAAAAAAACGCTTGAGCAAAGCGTGGTGATGTAGAACACGTACACCAACACGTACAACGGCACTATAAAGGGGAAGTTCCATTCGAATGGCGCCACCCTTTGGGCTGCTTTTGCTGATCTCTTGTTAATAAAGTTTGGTGAGAGACGATTCGCGCTTTTCAGCCTCGTGCTTTTTAGTCCGTTACAGCGTGACGAATGTGCTATCTCCATTATGAACGCTAGTTTTACCAGAATGAGCGCTCCCGTCTCATACTTGATTCTGAGCATGCGCGTTTTTTTTCCCCTCGGAAAAGCATACACACGCCCGTTTTTCGCGGCGAGAAAAAGAATGACGGGAAAAGCGACGAGAAAAAATAGAGCAGGTTCTAATTTTTTTGCAGGCAGTTTTCTCGTCAAGAAAACTGCTATGGAGCATACACACGACCGGTTTTCACGACCAATCTAAAAAATGTTGTGTGTACGCGGCATAAGTCCACTATTTCTAGAGCCAAACACAACTCCAGCCAAAAACAGTCCATTTAAAGGGCAGCACAGTGGCCTAGTGGTTAGCACGTAGTGCTCCTTAGTTCAAATTACAGACAGGCCACATCTGTATGGAGTTTGCATGTTCTCCATATGCTCCAGTTTTCTCCCATACATGGCCCCTGTCTATATTGGCCCTAGAATATGTGTGATGTGGACCTTATATTGTAGGGTGAATGTACAATATATAAAATGCTGCGTAAATTGTTGGCACTATATCAGGGGTGCCCAGCCAGTGGCCCGGGGGCCACATGTGGCCCGCGGAGTCATCTGATGTGGCCCGCGACCTCCTGTTCTGGGATGGCTGGCTGGCAAGCCCAGATTGCAGGTTGCCCACCTGCCAGCCGAGAGCATCAGTGTTGTAAATGAAGCCGGCGGTAGAGGAAGCAAGTGGCTTTTCAGAAAGTGCACCGTACCTGCAGGATATAATATATGTCTATGGCAAAGTGCAGCTAACCGGCGGGAAAACCACAGGTATACTGCGCCACAATAGACCGCAGACCATCAGTGTAAAAGCAGCCTTAGGCCCCTTTCACGTGATCGGTCCAACCCAATCAGACCCTCCATTCACCTCTATGGAGCAGCAGATGTAAACAGACTTTTGTCTGTTTACACCCGCCTACCTCCAATCCGATCTGCTAAAAAAAACAGAAGTGGATCTGCCCCCTTCTTTCTGATTGGATCGGAGGGCCCATAGAGTAGATTGGGCTGTGTCTGTGTCTGCTTTGCATATGCAGACTGGACACGGACCTGTCATCTGCCCACTCCTCTCATTGTGGCCTGCGACTGGTTACTAAGTCGCTTAAGTGGCCTTCAAAAGGTTGGGCACCCCTGCACTATATAAATACATGTAGCGGTACCCCCGTAGGAGCTGCTGGTTTAGTTTTGGGTCTTTGCACGTTACCTTACTGTTCCAAATCTTCGGCTCATGGGTTCTCCTTGAAGAGTCTGTCCATAAGAAATGTCTGCACCGACACAAAGTCTCTTTCAAGAGTTTTGTTTGAATAAAACGTTCCAACAGAGGGGGTAGAGGAATGGGGAGGACTCAGGTATCTTACTTGTCAACCACGGAAACTTCCTAGGTCCAGAGGAGCGACTGTCTCCACGCTGGACTCAGCCACCACCGGATAGGCCCAATCTCACTGGCCTAGCAGCCGGTGCGAAGCTTGATCAATAGAATAGTCTCTACCACAGACTTGGTATTGGAATTTGTTCAATAGAATAGTCTCTGCCACAGACCTGTATAACCCCTCACTGGGTTAGCTCCCTCAGAAAGAACACAGCTCTCAGTGCCAGGATCTTTCAGCCGCTCCGGCAGCACCGTGAGGTACATTTTAGGATCCGGATGCATCCTCCAATTGAGTCCTCAATTGCTTGGTCCCTTCCATCAGGCACAGAATCATCCCTGGATCAGTAGGCCCCAGCAACCCCTGGGCCTACATCTCAGCCACGCAACCCCATGGCCCGAGGCAGGAACTGCCAAAACATCCTTGAGGCCAGGAGGGCCCTCAGGTGAGGATCGAAGAAGACGACCCCCAATTCTCCTCTCCCCTAATGGCGTCTGTCACTTAAATACCCTCTCCCAGCATGCACAGCGGGTTCACCATGCCCCCTGGGCTGCTGCTGGGAAAGAGGTACCCAATACGTCCAGCCTGCTGCCTTTCCAACCCTGACCAGCGGTGACAGTGACACCCACCGGTGGGGGAAAATCATGCAACCAACCGAACTAAAACAGTGCCACAATTTAAATAACAATCTCTCTGGGCTAAACTAATGCCCAGACAACTAAATTTCAACATATATCTCCCACTTATTGGGAGCAGGGCGCTACATACAGAAAAATAAAATCAGCTTTGGCTTCAATGTTCACCATCAAACCTGAAATTTGCCCTGCATTACTTTTGTTTCCGTCACTATATTTCCGGAATCATTTGACTTCCTCTGAGCCCAGGTCCTCCTGGATTGGCCCCCAGCCTGTGATTGGACAGTGAAAGAAGAAGCAGCACAGTGATGAGCTGATCTCTCTGTCATTCTGCTTTCTCCTCCCATTGTCACACTTCTTATCCACACATGAACTGATTGGCTGCGTGTGCTGTTTCTTCCTTTTACACCCCAGCCCTGCTGTACATGGTCTGCAAGAGGTTGATATGAAGTCAAATGTAGGTACTTATACTGTCTGTATTTAAGAAATGTGTTTAATGATGTATTAATGAATACCGAGCTGCACTAAGTTGTGTCTTCTACATCTACCTAGAGTTTAACTTTGACAAGTGTATAGAGCCCAAAACCAAGAAACCTTTCCACTATGAATTAGAGATCCCGGGGCGTGGCCTGGACATGGAGGGATAGAGACGTGAACTTGCAGAGCTCCCGACAGTCTCCCATCCCATCTCATGATTACTGCTAATTCAGCACAATATGTACACCTCGAGAAAGAGATCCACAAAGAGGAACAACAGATCCACTAGATCCGCGGCTCAAACCCCACAACCGGGCGAAATTGAGAGACTTTTCCAACTTTCCCAGCTACACTCTCCGGGAACCAAGATGGCGTCAGCACGTGGTGAGACGGAGGGGGACAGAGAAGCCTGCCGCTCACCAGGGTTAAGCATGGAGGCTCCACTCACTAACCCATACTGCAGCGTCCCCCCGGACCCCCACCCGAACACAGAGAGCGACACACGAACTGCCTCTCTGGTAGATGCAGAGCTGCGCTTGTTACTCCAAGCACTACCCACTAAAGCAGACATTACAGCCCTCATTGGAACGGTGGAAGCTGCCCACCGTAAAGAACTGGCCATGGTGAAAACGGAGGTGAAGGAACTGTCCACCAGACTCACAAAGGGTGAAACCTCCCTGACTGCCCTGGAGCGCCGGGTTGAAGCAATGGAGGAGACACAGGACAATCAGATGGAAGCCCTGATAGAACAACAACTGCGGCTCGAAGAAATGGAGGACCGCAGTCGCAGGAACAACCTGCGTATACGGGGATTGCCAGAAGCGACTGGGCCTGAAGATCTAGCGGACACTGCCACAGCCATCTTCCGCAATATAGCGGGAATCGAACTACCAACACGCCTGGAATACGACAGGATCCACAGAGCGCTGGGACCGAAGTCTGCTGATCCCGCCAGACCCAGGGATGTCGTATGTAGACTCCATCACTACATACACAAAGAAGAAATCATTCGGAAATCCTGGGAAGCGGACAATCCAGAATTCGATGGAGTAGCACTTAAAATCCTTCCGGACCTTTCCCGCGCCACACTACAGAGACGGGCGATGCTGAAGCCTCTCCTGGATCTAGCCCGCCGCAGAGGAGCAACATACCGCTGGGGATATCCGCTGTCCATCACGTTCCGGAAGGACCAACGAGCGTTCACGATGCGCAAGCCGGAGGCACTTCCTAACCTCTTTGCTTTTCTCGGCACAGAGCCCATTGAGGTGCCGAACTGGCTCGCCCTCCTGCCTCGAGCCCAGGACCAGGGAGGTTCACAGAGGTACCGCGGAGACCCACCACCCAGACAGCAACGGAACCGCAGGAGACCTAGAGCGCCTTCACAGGAGGATGTCCGCGAACCGTGATGGAGCTAAAGGACATGGGTAATTATGCCTGCCCGACCTACTGATGACTCTGTTTGCTCCCTTGTTCCCCCCGTTGACACTGCCTTGACCCCCCCCGCCCCCCTTACCCAGCGCATGTTCTGCCGCGGGGCGACCCGGGCTCCCCCTCCCCTGCACGGACGGCCTTAGATCTGACCAGAGGAGACGGACTGCCGCTTGCTTCGGTTGCGGAGCCAGCTCGGGGCGGACCCTTTGCAGCTGGCTGGCAGCGGCGGCCGGGGGGGTAGCCCGGGAATCCAAATCCCCAGACTCAGAAGTCTAGCGCATGTATATTCGGGCGGACGGGGTTGCCGTGGTTACGCTGAGGAGACACAGCACCTACAGAGACTCCTGCCTATAGAGTTAAGGGACAGAGGCTGGCTTCTCTGAGGAGCACTGGAAACTCAGCAACCTGCATCTGCCATGATCTCCCGGCGGTTAATGACTACCAGAGAAATGAGAGACAGACACACAGCGTTGGCAACCCCACAACCAGCACCATAGTCTAGGCCAATTATAGAAAACCAGGTGCACAGATCACCGGGGTGAGGATGGGGGGGCCGGGGAGGGGGGCGGAGGGAACTTTTGATGTATGGCGCGAGGCTGCGCTGGTAAACATACTGTAATCTTATAGACTGTTAATGCATATACTACCTGTTGTCTTAGCAATGATAGCCCCTGACTTTAAGTACAGATTGTCTCCCAAATACCAGCCGTTCATGATCAACGATTGTAGTAGAAACTGGAAGCTAGGTACATGATAAGCATACGATAGAAGCAGCTGACTAAGAATACAAAGCTACTCAAAACAGAAAAGGTCATAGGGGGACAACTAACTTGAGGTCAAGCACAAGAGCTTCCAGGGATACGGGTTTGGGGGACCCTATAGTCTTAACCATGGGAGATACTTTGCGCCAAGAGCCCCATGGTTGCCGGACGTCATGCAGGGGCCGGGGGGTGGTGTCTGCCCCCGGGGGGCGAGGGGATAGGGCCGGGGAGTAAGAATTAGAGTTGTGATCTAAAGGGACAGGCGGGCACAGGAGGTAAAAGATAGACTCTGGTTGTATGTCAACGATATGAGAGATACTCTTTTTTCCTCCTAGGTATTTTGCCGGGTTATCTGCGGTTTTCCATTGTTGATTTCACTATCGTTCCTTATGTTATAAGGGTTTACAATTGCTGAATGCAAGTTACACCAGCAATTCACCGGGGTGGGTGACAAGGGACGGGAGCTCGGTTTTGCCCGAACCTTGTCCTACTCACGCCCCAAATAGGTTGGTATATTTTGCTGGGGAGCACAGTGTAGCCCCCCAAGCACTATATGCACATAGCAAGTTACTAGGAGGTCCAAGGGCACTAGGCCCATACCTCCACATTCGCTTCTTCACTCTATAATCATATTCCTTCCTTCCCCTTTTTTTTTTTTTCTCTTCTCTTACTTCTACTATCCCCTCTTCCTTCATCAACCTTTGCATTATCCCCATTCCTAACCCTCCCCCCCTCCCCCTCCCCTCTCCGTCCCGCCCCTCACCCTCCTCTCTCTCCCTAGGCCCCCCCCCCCCCACCCAAACATGACATCACACCATCTTAAAATACAATCGCTCAATGCGAAAGGCCTAAACACACCCGAAAAAAGACGTATACTGCTAGATGACTTGAAAAGATCCCACACGGATGTAGCCCTTATCCAAGAGACACACTTTAAGCACAATAGACTACCATATTTACGCAATAGGCATTACCCCGTGACGTATCACTCTGTTAACCCAATAGCAAAATCAAAAGGAGTCTCCATATTAATTTCTAGCACAGTCCCATGGCAATGCCAGGACTCACTAATAGATCCATCTGGCAGGTACATTTTCCTCAAGGGACTCATAGGCAACATACAAGTCACGCTAGCAACAATATATGCCCCCAACGAGCTGCAAGCTACATTCTTGGAGCATACTTTGGAAAAACTCCAGGACTTCAAGGCAGGTCAACTACTGATCGGTGGAGACTTTAATACCCCATTGATTCCCTCAGTAGACACCTCATCAGGCAAATCATCCATGCCAGTGAGTCAGCTCAAGCGAATAGCAAGGGCATTACACAAATCACAACTCATTGATATCTGGCGACTACAGCACACGGGGGAACGTGACTACACGTTTCACTCGTCCATGCACCAGGTATATAGCAGAATAGACTACTTCCTAATTCCCCACGCGCAACTTCATGCGGTAGAAACCACATTTATAGGTAACAGGACGTGGTCAGACCACGCACCAATCTTCCTGACCTATAAACTTTCTGACATATCCTCACCCAGACATAAATTCTGGCGACTTAACGAAAGCTTACTGCAAAACCCAGAGGTGCTTTCGGAGATAACTGTAGCTTTGAACCACTACTTCCAAGAAAATGACCAACCGGAGTGCGACCCGGGGATCTTGTGGGAAGCCCACAAATCGGTTATGAGAGGGATTCTCATAAAACACGGCGCCCGCATTAAACGGGAACGCACTAAACTACTTACCCAATTATTAGAAAAATTAAACACTGCTGAATCCAGACACAAGCACGCCCCCACACAGACCTCTGAGGAGGACTTGGCAATTATCAGGAAACAGATCACTGACATCCTACACTACAGAGCCAAGGCTGCCATACAGAAATGTCGGAAAATTACGTATGTGTCAGGAGATAAATGCGGGAAACTGCTAGCAAAAACAGTCAGGGAACATAAACTGGCCACATACATACCCCACATCACCAAAGCGGGAGGACAGAAAGCAACTTTGCCCACACAGATAACACAGGAATTCAAAGACTTTTACTCCAAGCTCTATAATCTCCCAGCAACTGCTCCATCCCAAGCAGAAATGACAAACTACATCACTTCTTCTGACCTACCCTCACTTACACCAGAAACCCGGGAGGAACTAGAATCCCCGATAACTCTCTTAGAACTTCAACAGGCTATCAAGAAGATGAAGCCGGGTAAAGCTCCGGGCCCCGACGGGTATACCCTACAATACTATAGAAAACTCCTAGCGATACTAGGGTCACGCATGCTTGGGTTATTTAACGCCATAGGAACCGGCAAAGTATTCGCCAAGGAAAGCTTAAGTGCCCATATCTCAGTTATACATAAGGAAGGGAAGGACCCAACAGCTTGTGGAAGCTATAGGCCGATATCCCTTCTAAATGTTGACTTAAAAATTTATACTAAGATCATTGCTACCAGACTTGCAAGACACCTCCACCATTTAATTCACCTAGACCAAGTAGGCTTTATCCCATCAAGGGAGGCAAGGGACAGCACCACTAAGGTGCTGAACCTACTACATGTTGTGAAAGCCACAAATACCCCGTGTGTACTGCTGAATACCGACGCCGAAAAGGCCTTTGATCGGGTAAACTGGTCATTTATGTTTTCAGTACTCACACACGTGGGCTTGGGAGAGGTAATGTTAAATAGGATATCTGGAATATATGCCAACCCGACAGCACAGGTGAAAGCAAACGGGGTACTATCGGACCCCTTCCCAATAACAAATGGGACAAGACAGGGATGCCCTTTATCCCCTCTCTTGTTTGCCCTCTCCCTGGAACCCTTCTTGGCCACAGTCAGACGAAACCCCGACATACAGGGAGTGACTATCGGGCAATCGCAGCACAAAATATCAGCATATGCGGATGACTTGCTATTTTCACTAACCAAACCGGGAGTGTCCCTACCAAACCTTCTTAGGGAATTTGAAACATACGGGAAGTTAGCGAACTTAAAAATAAACTTCTCTAAGTCAGAAGCAATGGCAATATCAATACCATCACATATGATCCCTACTGTACGATCAAATTTTCAGTTTAAGTGGACGTCCTCCTCCTTGACCTACCTAGGGACAAACATCCCGCCCGACCTTTCCAGCATATATGACCAGAACTTCCCCCCTCTAATAACAAAAGTAAAACTCCTCTTAGACTCATGGCACAAGGGAACTCACTCATGGTTTGGAAGATGTAACTTGCTGAAAATGTGCATACTTCCAAAATTTTTATACCTCTTCCAAGCTTTACCTATTAAAATACCACCCTCATACTTTAAACAGGTGCAAGCCTTATTCACCCGCTTCATCTGGGCACACAAAAAACCACGGACCCCACGCAATCAACTCTCAATGCCAAAACACAGGGGAGGGATAGCGCTACCGGACATAAAAAGATACTACCAGGCAATACATTTAAGCAGAGTTATAGATTGGAGCCGCCACCAAGAATCTAAATTGTGGGCACAAATAGAACAGCAGCAGGTGGCTGCCCCACTGAAAACAGCGATGTGGTGTAGCGAAGCACTAGCGTCAGAGACAAAATCACACCCTTTAATAGGCAATACCCTCCGCCAAGGCCTACAAGCAGCACTACAATACTCCCTGACAACTAAAATGTCACCGTTAACCCCAATCCTGGGGAATCCCAAATTTTCCCCAGGGACAGCAACCACACAATTTAGGACGCTACGGGACTCCGGCCATACAACAGCTTTTCAATATGTGAGAGGAGATAGATGGCCCTCCATCCCAGAACTCATGGAACCAACAGGCCCATTCCAACTTTCCTTCTGGAATGCGGCACAACTGCATCACTTTCTTCAGACAACCCTAAACCCACGTAATCACTCCAGACCCATGACTACATTCGAAGAATACTGCTCAGAGACAGAACCATTACCCCGGGTCCTATCAAAAGTGTACTCACTCCTAAATACACCAACTCAGCAACCCCACCTCCCGGGAATCGCAAAATGGGAAGCAGATCTAAACCGCACCTTCACGGCGCCTCAAATCCAAAACATAATACAATTCTCCCTCAAGTCTTCCCTATGCACGAAAATACAGGAGACAAATTACAAAATTCTCACGAGATGGTACTTAACACCCAGCCGCCTACATGTGATCTTCCCAGACACTTCCGAGCTATGCTGGAGGTGCCGGGAAGAAAGGGGAACAATGCTTCATATATTTTGGTCCTGCCCCAGGCTGGTGACATTCTGGGCAGCGGTCCGAACTATATCCCAAAAATTCACAGAATACCAGATCCCGAATGACCCAGCTTTCTTCCTACTACATGTATCGACTCTCTCCCCAGGAACATACAAAAAGTCCCTACTGCGCCACCTGACAAACGCTGCCAAGTCTTGCATCCCCATACTCTGGAAACAACAAAATCCACCGACCGCAGCAATGTGGCTGCGGAAAGTGGAGGATATAAATAAAATGGAGGATCTGATACTGACAGCCCAAGACAGACAAGAAGCTTACAAAAAGACTTGGACTATGTGGAACATGTTTATCTACTCGGAAGAAGGTGAAGCCCTTCTCGGAACCTGAGATCCTCCTTGAATAGAGCAACAGATTTAGATACCAGAAACGCCACCCCCCTCACTCCCACCTGCCCCCCCCCACCCATCCCCCTCTCCCCCCTCCCTTCCCCACAACACCTCTCTCTTATCCGCATCTTGCTTTTGCTACTGTCCTTCTCTCTATCTTGGCCGCAGACTCTAACGTGTCCAACAGGAGCTCTACATAGGGTGCTTCCTCTAGATCTCAGGAGGCAAGACACTCACTGGGGTGAACTGGATGTCCCGTTGGACCATAGCAATATTAGGATGACTAAACGAACACCTGAAATGCAATGTTGTATAACACTACTCAATATAATGTATACCCAGGAGGCTGCGACCTTCCTTGTTTTGAGTTACTTTTGTATTTTCTGGGGCTCTACCCCAAGTATAAAAATTTAATAAAGCTTATATTTGCAAAAAAAGAATTAGAGATCCCATGTCACAAAAAAAAGGGGCTTAAAGTGGAACTCAAGCCAAAAGTATTTTGTTTTTGTTGGAGTGCAGAAGGGCTCAAACCTTTTAAGGTTTTAGTTGCTACCAGGCTGTAATTGATCTCTGAAACCTATTGGGAATATATTCAGCTAATGCTCTGGGTTGGAGTTTACCGTAGAGGATATTGACTTGGATAGAGCTGGGAAGAGTTAAAGCTGAATTTCAGCTTATTGGTTTGACCAATGTCAGGGGTGGCTCCTAGGCTGTGCTTTTGTTTTTTGCCTAGTGGCTTGCTCCTGAAGGTGGCGCTATAACCCAGAGATCTGGAGAAGAGGGTTTTATTTTTTTTGCACAATGTGCAAGGATAGCTACAACCAGTACCAGAACAGGTTCACCCAGCGCTCAGGACAAGGATGCAGAATACACAGATGTGACAGTGGGGTCACTTTGGACACAGGGTGAATAAAAGAAACCCCGATATGGTCTGTGATAGCCATATTCAAGGCTGTATATACATTGTATATAGATTGGATGTATACTGTATGTGGGGGTTAAGTAATCATTGCTGTGAGGAATTAAGTTGTTTTGCATTCTATTGTTCATTATGACTGGGGAAGGTCTGGTATGAATAGAGATTAAGTCCTTGTGTGTATTGTAAAGTGCCAGACAGACTGGCTGCCAACCCTTTGTGAGAAGATGTGTATTGGGTGGGATCTTTTGAAGCCTAGCAGACGTCAGGATGAGGTGTTGAGTCTTGGGATGTGTGGGTGGAGCTGGGCCCTTGTTCATGTTAAATCATGTACCTTGAATTGTGTATAAAGTTACAATGTTTCTCAATAATAAAGTCTTTCCTATTACAGAAGAAGACAGAGTGCGTCTCGTCCTTCTAGGGGGATCGGTTCCTATGGGAAAGGGTGGTTTGGCTGTGGATATTGATAGCGAGTGGATGTGTGTCTAGGAGAGGGAACATCGTAAACGGTGTTTTACTCCTTGATATTGGGGTGGCGTTACATTGGTGGCAGCAGTGGGATTTTCCCTCCAGTTCCTGGGACACTCCACCACAGTTAATGACCAGCTATGCAGCCTGCAGGAAAGTCACGCTGAAAGACTTACTTGAGAGCCGAGATGGACCAGAGAGATGGTGATGCAGGACCCCGGTCAGTTGAAGATTTGTTTCAGCAACGAGTGCGACAGCGGTTGGCATTATATGGTGCTAACCCATCAGAGACCGCCATTCAGGAAGCCATTAGAGGCATCCAGCTGCAGGATGCGCGACAAAAGAGAGAACTAGAGCGGCAACATGAGTGGAGAATGGCGCAAATACGGCAATCGGGGACAACGCCTAAAGAACCAGCCGCCATGGAAGAGGAATTCGGAAGGAGGTTGCGAGAGATGCAGGGAGGAGAAGCAGGCCATCTTCCCCCCCAACAGCTAGCCAGAGCAGATGGTGTGGAGTCCCCAGCAGAAGTGCTGGCAACAGGGCAGAGTGATAGCAACCTCTGCCCAGCACCGGAAACAACTGGGGAGTTTCAGGGAGCCGGGGCAGTTGGCCCCTCTCTCCAGCAACAAGCTGAGGTGGTAAAGCTTTCACCCCCAGCTGAATCACTGGCAGCAGGGCAGAATGCTACTGGCCGCTGCACACAACTGCCACTTGAGCGGATATCGGTGGATGGGACCGCGGTCTCCACTCACAGCAACCCAGCAGAAGAGCTGGCAACAGAGCAGATTGCCGCGGG
This sequence comes from Rana muscosa, assembly GCA_029206835.1. Classification (NCBI taxonomy): domain Eukaryota; kingdom Metazoa; phylum Chordata; class Amphibia; order Anura; family Ranidae; genus Rana; species Rana muscosa. The sequence continues at coordinate 45,657,623 of CM055116.1, read as the reverse complement.
CCTCTGCTCTCAACTAACAGAAGAGGGAGTTCCTGTGGGACTGGATGGGACTACGGTCTCCACTCACAGCAACCCAGAAGAAGAGCTGGCAACAGAGCAGATTGCCGCGGGCCTCTGCTCTCAACTAACAGAAGAGGGAGTTCCTGTGGTAGTAGATGGGAGTTCAGTCCTCACTGACACAACCCCAGAAAATGGTGTGACACTGAGACAGGAGGATGTCAGCCTTGCTTTGCAAGCACTGGGGGACTTCCACCTACCACAAGTGGATGGGACATCAGTCTTCACTTGTATACCCCAGGGATGCCGGGCAGTCGACCCAGATCCCCAACAGCATGACGGACTGAGCCCAGTCACCCTGTCTTCTCCCCAGCGGCGGGTATGTTCTCTGAGAGAGGCAGAGGTTGGCTGGGTAAGTAATGCTCTGCTTGGAGCAATTCATTTGTGGTACTGGATGGATACCAGCATTGGAAGAATGGACCCATGGACTAACTTCGGAGTAGACCCGTCTGGGGTCCCCTCCTCTGTTAGTCCCCTGCCGAAAGGGGAGATGTGTGACAGTGGGGTCACTTTGGACACAGGGTGAATAAAAGAAACCCCGATATGGTCTGTGATAGCCATATTCAAGGCTGTATATACATTGTATATAGATTGGATGTATGTGGGGGTTAAGTAATCATTGCTGTGAGGAATTAAGTTGTTTTGCATTCTATTGTTCATTATGACTGGGGAAGGTCTGGTATGAATAGAGATTAAGTCCTTGTGTGTATTGTAAAGTGCCAGACAGACTGGCTGCCAACCCTTTGTGAGAAGATGTGTATTGGGTGGGATCTTTTGAAGCCTAGCAGACGTCAGGATGAGGTGTTGAGTCTTGGGATGTGTGGGTGGAGCTGGGCCCTTGTTCATGTTAAATCATGTACCTTGAATTGTGTATAAAGTTACAATGTTTCTCAATAATAAAGTCTTTCCTATTACAGAAGAAGACAGAGTGTGTCTCGTCCTTCTAGGGGGATCGGTTCCTATGGGAAAGGGTGGTTTGGCTGTGGATATTGATAGCGAGTGGATGTGTGTCTAGGAGAGGGAACATCGTAAACGGCGTTTTACTCCTTGATATTGGGGTGGCGTTACATTGGTGGCAGCAGTGGGATTTTCCCTCCAGTTCCTGGGACACTCCAAGCCACCACAGTTAATGACCAGCTATGCAGCCTGCAGGAAAGTCACGCTGAAAGACTTACTTGAGAGCCGAGATGGACCAGAGAGATGGTGATGCAGGACCCCGGTCAGTTGAAGATTTGTTTCAGCAACGAGTGCGACAGCGGTTGGCATTATATGGTGCTAACCCATCAGAGACCGCCATTCAGGAAGCCATTAGAGGCATCCAGCTGCAGGATGCGTGACAAAAGAGAGAACTAGAGCGGCAACATGAGTGGAGAATGGCGCAAATACGGCAATCGGGGACAACGCCTAAAGAACCAGCCGCCATGGAAGAGGAATTCGGAAGGAGGTTGCGAGAGATGCAGGGAGGAGAAGCAGGCCATCTTCCCCCCCAACAGCTAGCCAGAGCAGATGGTGTGGAGTCCCCAGCAGAAGTGCTGGCAACAGGGCAGAGTGATAGCAACCTCTGCCCAGCACCGGAAACAACTGGGGAGTTTCAGGGAGCCGGGGCAGTTGGCCCCTCTCTCCAGCAACAAGCTGAGGTGGTAAAGCTTTCACCCCCAGCTGAATCACTGGCAGCAGGGCAGAATGCTACTGGCCGCTGCACACAACTGCCACTTGAGCGGATATCGGTGGATGGGACCGCGGTCTCCACTCACAGCAACCCAGCAGAAGAGCTGGCAACAGAGCAGATTGCCGCGGGCCTCTGCTCTCAACTAACAGAAGAGGGAGTTCCTGTGGGACTGGATGGGACTACGGTCTCCACTCACAGCAACCCAGAAGAAGAGCTGGCAACAGAACAGATTGCCGCGGGCCTCTGCTCTCAACTAACAGAAGAGGGAGTTCCTGTGGTAGTAGATGGGAGTTCAGTCCTCACTGACACAACCCCAGAAAATGGTGTGACACTGAGACAGGAGGATGTCAGCCTTGCTTTGCAAGCACTGGGGGACTTCCACCTACCACAAGTGGATGGGACTTCAGTCTCCACTTGTATACCCCAGGGATGCCGGGCAGTCGACCCAGATCCCCAACAGCATGACGGACTGAGCCCAGTCACCCTGTCTTCTCCCCAGCGGCGGGTATGTTCTCTGAGAGAGGCAGAGGTTGGCTGGGTAAGTAATGCTCTGCTTGGAGCAATTCATTTGTGGTACTGGGTGGATACCAGCATTGGAAGAATGGACCCATGGACTAACTTCGGAGTAGACCCGTCTGGGGTCCCCTCCTCTGTTAGTCCCCTGCCGAAAGGGGAGATGTGTGACAGTGGGGTCACTTTGGACACAGGGTGAATAAAAGAAACCCCGATATGGTCTGTGATAGCCATATTCAAGGCTGTATATACATTGTATATAGATTGGATGTATGTGGGGGTTAAGTAATCATTGCTGTGAGGAATTAAGTTGTTTTGCATTCTATTGTTCATTATGACTGGGGAAGGTCTGGTATGAATAGAGATTAAGTCCTTGTGTGTATTGTAAAGTGCCAGACAGACTGGCTGCCAACCCTTTGTGAGAAGATGTGTATTGGGTGGGATCTTTTGAAGCCTAGCAGACGTCAGGATGAGGTGTTGAGTCTTGGGATGTGTGGGTGGAGCTGGGCCCTTGTTCATGTTAAATCATGTACCTTGAATTGTGTATAAAGTTACAATGTTTCTCAATAATAAAGTCTTTCCTATTACAGAAGAAGACAGAGTGTGTCTCGTCCTTCTAGGGGGATCGGTTCCTATGGGAAAGGGTGGTTTGGCTGTGGATATTGATAGCGAGTGGATGTGTGTCTAGGAGAGGGAACATCGTAAACGGCGTTTTACTCCTTGATATTGGGGTGGCGTTACATTGGTGGCAGCAGTGGGATTTTCCCTCCAGTTCCTGGGACACTCCAAGCCACCACAGTTAATGACCAGCTATGCAGCCTGCAGGAAAGTCACGCTGAAAGACTTACTTGAGAGCCGAGATGGACCAGAGAGATGGTGATGCAGGACCCCGGTCAGTTGAAGATTTGTTTCAGCAACGAGTGCGACAGCGGTTGGCATTATATGGTGCTAACCCATCAGAGACCGCCATTCAGGAAGCCATTAGAGGCATCCAGCTGCAGGATGCGTGACAAAAGAGAGAACTAGAGCGGCAACATGAGTGGAGAATGGCGCAAATACGGCAATCGGGGACAACGCCTAAAGAACCAGCCGCCATGGAAGAGGAATTCGGAAGGAGGTTGCGAGAGATGCAGGGAGGAGAAGCAGGCCATCTTCCCCCCCAACAGCTAGCCAGAGCAGATGGTGTGGAGTCCCCAGCAGAAGTGCTGGCAACAGGGCAGAGTGATAGCAACCTCTGCCCAGCACCGGAAACAACTGGGGAGTTTCAGGGAGCCGGGGCAGTTGGCCCCTCTCTCCAGCAACAAGCTGAGGTGGTAAAGCTTTCACCCCCAGCTGAATCACTGGCAGCAGGGCAGAATGCTACTGGCCGCTGCACACAACTGCCACTTGAGCGGATATCGGTGGATGGGACCGCGGTCTCCACTCACAGCAACCCAGCAGAAGAGCTGGCAACAGAGCAGATTGCCGCGGGCCTCTGCTCTCAACTAACAGAAGAGGGAGTTCCTGTGGGACTGGATGGGACTACGGTCTCCACTCACAGCAACCCAGAAGAAGAGCTGGCAACAGAACAGATTGCCGCGGGCCTCTGCTCTCAACTAACAGAAGAGGGAGTTCCTGTGGTAGTAGATGGGAGTTCAGTCCTCACTGACACAACCCCAGAAAATGGTGTGACACTGAGACAGGAGGATGTCAGCCTTGCTTTGCAAGCACTGGGGGACTTCCACCTACCACAAGTGGATGGGACTTCAGTCTCCACTTGTATACCCCAGGGATGCCGGGCAGTCGACCCAGATCCCCAACAGCATGACGGACTGAGCCCAGTCACCCTGTCTTCTCCCCAGCGGCGGGTATGTTCTCTGAGAGAGGCAGAGGTTGGCTGGGTAAGTAATGCTCTGCTTGGAGCAATTCATTTGTGGTACTGGGTGGATACCAGCATTGGAAGAATGGACCCATGGACTAACTTCGGAGTAGACCCGTCTGGGGTCCCCTCCTCTGTTAGTCCCCTGCCGAAAGGGGAGATGTGTGACAGTGGGGTCACTTTGGACACAGGGTGAATAAAAGAAACCCCCGATATGGTCTGTGATAGCCATATTCAAGGCTGTATATACATTGTATATAGATTGGATGTATACTGTATGTGGGGGTTAAGTAATCATTGCTGTGAGGAATTAAGTTGTTTTGCATTCTATTGTTCATTATGACTGGGGAAGGTCTGGTATGAATAGAGATTAAGTCCTTGTGTGTATTGTAAAGTGCCAGACAGACTGGCTGCCAACCCTTTGTGAGAAGATGTGTATTGGGTGGGATCTTTTGAAGCCTAGCAGACGTCAGGATGAGGTGTTGAGTCTTGGGATGTGTGGGTGGAGCTGGGCCCTTGTTCATGTTAAATCATGTACCTTGAATTGTGTATAAAGTTACAATGTTTCTCAATAATAAAGTCTTTCCTATTACAGAAGAAGACAGAGTGCATCTCGTCCTTCTAGGGGGATCGGTTCCTATGGGAAAGGGTGGTTTGGCTGTGGATATTGATAGCGAGTGGATGTGTGTCTAGGAGAGGGAACATCGTAAACTGCGTTTTACTCCTTGATATTGGGGTGGCGTTACAACAGATATTAATTTTCACAAAGTCTGCTGCCTCATATTTTATGATGGCAATTTGCATATACTCCAGAATGTTATGAAGAGTGATCAGATGAATTGCAATTAATCGCAAAGCCCCTCTATGCCATGAAAATGTACTTAAAGCGGAGGTCCACACAAAAATGGAACCTCCGCTGTCCGGATTCCTCCCCCCTTCCGGTGTCACATTTGGCACCTTTCAGGTCGGAGGGGGGAGCAGATATCTGTCTAAGACAGGTATTTGCACCCACTTCCGGGAATAGACCCCTGCATATCTGCCACAGTCTACGCCACGTCCGGCGCCCCCCCCCCCCGCTGTCTTCTGGGAGACACACGGGTCCCAGAAGACAGCAGGGACCAGTGGCACTGTGCAGAGCGAGTCACGCATGTGCAGTAGGAAACCAGGAAGTGAAGCCGCAAGATTCCCTTACCGAAGATGGTGGCGGCAGCATCCGAGGACCGAGGGACGGGTCGGCCTCGGGTGCCTACACATCGTGGGCGCGCTGGACAGGTAAGTGTCCAAATTTTAAAAGTCAGCAGTTGCAGTATTTGTAGCTGCTGACTTCAAAAAAATAAAAAAGTTGGCGGACCTCTGCTTTAATAGCATTAAAAAATATTTTCACTGCATTTGTGGAGAATGCTTCAGGTAGGGTGACCACGTGTCCCGGATTGCCCGGGACAGTCCTGGGTACCGGGTATCTTTATGCCAGGACAATACAGTGTCCTGGAATGAAACTGACACAGCCTTTCTCCAGGCCGATCCCAAAAAAGGTCGCCACATCACTGCTTTACTCACTGACAGTACTTGTCCTGGCGGGGAATGCCTGGAGGAGCACAATCCCCGCCCCCTGCTTGTGATTGGAGAAATCATAAATCATGACTATTGTGTCATGCTTATGTAGCGGACACCTCACCCCACTCTCGCTCTTTATCGGTTATATGGCTGTTGTCTAGGGGTACCTGGGAGAGAGAGATAAGACACACCACGGCCCATGTCCTCCGTAACTAAGAGGTGAAGGCCAGAAGATTGGGTTCTGTGTAGGTGTCCTAGAGTCAAGTCCAGTCCTTCGTCCCTGACTCCTTTGCTTTAGTAACCAGGGTTTCACACAGTGAATAGGTACAACTCAGTTTTATTCTTCTTGCCAAGCAATAAAACAATCTCTTTTCTTTGGAAAATGGGGGACAGATCGAGGCACAATCCTTTCCCTTCTGCTGCTGGCCACTGTGCTGTCACCAGTGGTGAATAGTCACTGCCACTGACTAGGTAATATAGAACGTGAATTACCTTCGCTCACTTTGCCCCTGTCAGGGGAAGAAATCCATCCAAGGGAGAAATGGAGGCCTCTCCGTCACCAGCGATGCTGCGCCGGGCTCTTCGGAGAAGTTACTGCGCACCAGTCCTCACGAACTCAGACACGGCACCCAAGGAGTTAGGGCCCCCTCGGATTCCTCCACCCTCGCGGAACTCAGTCGAAGTTACTGAGCTCCAGGCATCCGCCATAGAACCTCACCCCAGGCTAAAGGTGCCTGAGATGGACTCCATCTCCGCTCCACCTAGGCCAAGGGCGCCTAGGCCTGGAACACCGGAACGCCAGCACCCAAGCTGAAGGTGCCTGGGTGCGGCCGCGTCCTCCGACTCTGTCCCCAAGGTCAGGGCGTCCACCCCTTTTATGACCTCTCCCTTTGCGTCACAGCGGGTTACCCGCCCCGCTGTACCAGCTCCAGGGGAGGACAAAAAGGCACAGTCTTGCGGTGCAAGCCCAACCCCGGTCCAAGGCAACAACGCCACCTTTAGGCCGGCGAGAACTTCACACCACCAGAGTCCTCCAAGACTCACAAAGGGAACCTTGAATTTCCTAACAATCAAAGCACCTGGGTTACACTAGCACCCAGATGCTCCCCCTAAATGCAAGTACCCGCTACACTTATATTGTACAAGCTGATTTTTGGGAAGGGGGGTGTCCCTGAATGGTAGTTTGGAAATGTGGTCACCCTAGCTTCAGGGCGCCCAAGAAAGTCCAGCAAGCGCCAGGACTGTATCCTAAAGGTTGATTCACCTGCGGGATCGGGGCACCACAGTAGTGCAGAGCATGCTCAGGAATGGCAGCAGGCAGCTGTGAAAGCATCTGCAGGCACAGTGAGGAGAAGACTTTTGGAGGATGGTCTGGTGTCAAGATGGGCAGCAAAGATACCACTTCTCTCCAGGAAAAACATCAGGGACAGACTGGTATTCTGCAAAAGGTACAGGGATTTCTCTGATGAATCCCCTTTCTGATGGTTTGGTTCATCTGGGAAAAAAACCTTCTACAGAGAAGAAAAGGCGAGCGCTACCATCAGTCCTGTGTCATGCCAACAGTAAAGCATCCTGAGACCATTCATGTGTGGGGTTGCTTCTCAGCCAAGGGAGTGAAAACAGTCCTTTAGGGTCGTTGTCCTGCTGGAAGGTGAACCTCCACCCCAGTCTCAAGTCTTTTGCAGACTCTCATGCCCCGTACACACGACCAGATTTCCCGTCGGGAAAACTGCGATGATAACTTTTGGCCAGGAATTCCGGCCGTGTGTATGCTCCATCTGAGTTATTCCGACGGGAAAACTGCCGGGAAAAAAAAGAGAGCAGGAGTGCCCTGTACACACGACCGGGATTCCCGACGGGAAAATGTCCGTCGGAAATCCCGAGGGGAAAACCGAGAACCTGCTCTCTACTTATCCCCCGTACAGCCGATCGGTTTTCCAGTAGGGAAAACTCAGATGAGAGCTTTTCCTCGGGAATCCCGACCGTGTTTATTTTCCATCTGAGTTTTTCCCCACAGGAAAACGGCCAAAAATGGCAGTTTTCTGCTACACACGGCCGGGTTTTTCCAATGGGAAAAAGTCAGTCGGGAATCCCGGCGGGAAAAAAGAGAGCTGGTTCTCTTTTTTTTGGCCGGCGGGTTTGCCAGTTTTCCTTGTCTAAAAAACTGTGAGGGACCATACACACGACCTGGATTCCGAGCCAAAAGCTCTCCTCGTAGTTTTCCCGTCGGAAAACCTGGTCGCGTGTATGGGGCAGATCTCTTTTTTCCTGTCAGGAAAAAATCCTAGCGGAAAAAACGTTTGTCTGTATGCTTTTCCGACGGGGAAAAAAACGTGCATTCTCGGAAACAATTTGACGCATGCTCAGAAGAATAGAACTTAATTTTGTCGGCTCGTCGTAGTCTTTTACGTCACCGCGTTCTTGGCAGTCAAAAGTTCACCGGACTTTTGTGTGACCGTGTGTATGCAAGGCAGGCTTGAGAGGAATTCTGTCTGGAAAACCATCCGTTTTTTATCCGACAGGAAAAGCGGTCGTGTGTACGCGGCATGACAAGTTTTCTTCTAAGATTGTCCTGTATTTGGCTCCATCCATCTTCCCATCAACTCTGACCAGCTTCCCTGTCCCTGCTGAAGAAAAGCATCCCCACCACATGATGCTGCCACCACCATGTTTCACGGTGGGGATGGTGTGTTCAGGGTGATGTGCAGTGTTTTCCACCGCACATAGAGTTTTGCTTTTAGGCCAAAAAGTTACATTTTGGTCTCATCTGACCAGAGCACCTTCTTCCCCATGTTTGCTGTGTCCCCCACATGGCTTCTCACAAACTGCAAACAGGACTTCTTATGACTTTCTTTCAACAATGTCTTTCTTCTTGCCACTCTTCCATAAAGGGCAGATTTGTGGAGTGCACGACTAATGCCGTGTACACACGATCGATTTTCTCGACGGTGAAAACACCGCCGAGAAAATCGACATGAAAAACGAGGACCGGCTTGGTCCCCTACACACGGCCGGTTTTCATGACATTTTTTCTTTTGGTCGTGAAAACCGACCGTGTGTGGGCTCCCTGGCAGTGTTTCCCTATGGGAAAACTGCCGCGGAAAAAAAATGCCGTCAATCACGACGAGAAAAATTAGAGCATGTCCTATTTTTTCTCGTCGTGATTCTTGCCGTTTTTCTCGTCGGAGAAAATTGCTGAAAAGCCCACACACGGGCGTTTTTCTCGTCAAAGAGAAAAAATTACATTTTTCCCAACGAGAAAAATGGTCGTGTGTACGCGGCATAATAGTTGTCCTGTGGACAGATTCTCCCACCTGAGCTGTGGATCTCTGCAGCTCCTCCAGAGTTACCATGGGGCCTCTTGGCTGCTTCTCTGATGAATGGTCTCCTTGCCCGGCCGGTCAGTTTAGATGGACGGCCATGTCTTGGTAGGTTTGCAGTTGTGCCAAACTCTTTCAGATGATGGATTGAGCAGAGCTCCGTGAGATGTTCAAATCTTCGAATATTTTTTTATAACCTAACCCTGCTTTAAACTTCTCCACAATTTTATCCCTGACCTGTCTGGTGTGTTCCTTGGCCTTCATGATGCTGTTTGTTCACTAATCTCCTCTAACAAACCTCTGAGGGCTTCACAGAACAGCTGTATTTATACAGAGATTAAGTTACACACAGGTGGACTCTATTTACCAATTAGGTGACTTCTGAATGCAATTGGTTCCACTAGATTTTAGTTAGGGGTATCAGAGTAAAGGGGGCTGAATACAAATCCACACCACACTTTTCACATATTTATTTGTGAAAGAAAATTTGAAAGCCATTTATAATTTTCCTTCCACTTCACAATTATGTGCCACTTTGTGTTGGTCTATCACAGTGGTCTTCAAGCCCGGGGGGCAAGATGTGGCCATTTGCTTTCTATTATCCGGCCCTTGTGGCACTTTTTTTCCCCCCCACTGATAAAATACACTATTCCTCCCACTGACACCAACATTGGGGCATAATTCCTGTTACTGACATCAACAATGGGACACTATTGCTCAAACTGATACCAACAATGGGGCACTATACCTCCCATCGACACCAATGATGGGGCACTATTCCTCCCATTGACACCAATGATGGGGTACTATTCCTCCCATTGACATCAATGATGGGGCACTATTCCTCCCATTGACATCAATGATGGGGCACTATTCCTCCCATTGACATCAATGATGGGGTACTATTCCTCCCATTGACATCAATGATGGGGTACTATTCCTCCCATTGACATCAATGATGGGGTACTATTCCTCCCATTGACATCAATGATGGGGTACTATTCCTCCCATTGACATCAATGATGGGGTACTATTCCTAAAGGTAAAAGAAAAAAGAGGGCGCACCGACCTAGTGCATTACCAATGGCTAGGTTTATTAAAAATAAGTTAAAAGATCATGAATACTCACAAAGCAAGTAAGTACTGTCTGGACTGTCACTTTTTTGGCTCTGAGGAAGGGGGCTCGCCCTCGCAACGCGTCAGCCGTAGCTGCAACATCTGTCGCCTTGACTCTCAGGTTATCTGCTCACTTGGTTCCAGCAAGAGGCTATCTTCTTGGATAGAATGCTATGTGCCTATTAACTTACTTGCTTTGTGAGTATTCATGATCTTTTAACTTATTTTTAATAAACCTAGCCATTGGTAATGCACTAGGTCGGTGCGCCCTCTTTTTTCTTTTACCTTTAGTCCTAAGAATACCAACTATTCTGAGGAGGGCAGCAAGATTCATGGTCATTCCCTTTCCAACGGAATACTCTGGTTGTGCCACCAAGAGACCAAGCTTACGAGCGCAGGAGACTGTTTGTGTTTCGGGGCACTATTCCTCCTATTGACATCAATGATGGGGCACTATTCCTCCCATTGACATCAATTATGGAGCACTATTCCTCAAGCTGGCATCAATGATGGGGCACTATATTCCTCCCATTGACATCAATGATGGAGCACTATTCCTTCCCCTAATACCAAAGATGCATTGTTTACTCCCACTGACTCCAGGACAATTTCTGCTCACAACGGCCACAGTCCAGCCCACATAAGGTTTGACAGACTGTAAACTGGCCCTGTGTTTAGAAAGTTGGGAGACCCCTGGTCGATCACATAAAATCCCAATAAAATACATTTACATTTTTTGGGTGTAACATGACAAAATGTGGAAAATTTCAAGGGGTATAAATACTTTTTCAAGGCACTGTAGTTCTTTGAATCATAAAAAAAAAGGAATTTTTTCAATAAAAAACAAAAACAAACTATTTTTACATTTTTTCCTTCCATTTTTTCCATCTCAAAGCTACTGATCTCCTGCAGTCAGCAACTTGCTGTCTATATGCAGTCATTCCAGCACCAGCTGCATACCATTACTCTGCCCTGGCTTCCTAAGGGTTCGTTCACACCTGTTTTGGTCTCTGAGGAGTGATCTGCATTTGGATTGCTTTTCAGAGAACATTTGAAAGGCAGTGAGGGGGTGATAGAATGCCTCCTCGCCGCCCTGCTTTAAATCCCTGGACCACGCACTAGCGGGTCACAACCGCAAGCATTGCGCATGGTTGCGAGGAGCTTGCAGAGCATCCCTGTTCACTTGAAAGCAAAGCATGTGTACACACCCGGCCACTGTCTCTGCAGCTAGAAGGGTAGCGGTTGGGGGGTGGAGTTTAAAAATGCGGCTCAACCACGGGATCCTACTATCCCTCAGCTGTTAGTGGGAATAAGCCCTAGTAGGGACAACCAGCCGCTCATAGTCTCCACCGCACAGGGAGAAAACAGGAGCACAATAGTCATCACCCCATAACAGGAAGTGCTTGAACAAGAACCTTAATTGCAGGAACATTTTAGTTAAAGCTTCAGAATTATTAAAAAATGAAACAACCTTTGAAATCATTGAATATGTTAAACGGCCGGAATTTTAAATGAAAAAAGTCAGATAGAATTTTTTCATTGGATACTCCGACCGTGTGTGTGCCCCATCGGACTTTTTCCGTCGGAAATTCAGACGGAGTTAGAAAGAGAACAGGTTCTCTTTTTTTCCAGACGAAAAAAAAATTCTATCGGAAATTCCGTTTGTCTGCATGGAACTCCGACGGAGAAAAAAACACGCATGCTCAGAATCAAGTCGACGCATGCTCAGAAGCATTGAACTTAATTTTCCTCGGCTCGTCGTAGTGTTGTACGTCACCGCTTTCTTGACAGTTCGGAATTTGGTGTGACAGTGTGTATGCAAGACAGCTTGAACGTAATTCCGTCTGAGTTTATCCCGACGGAAAATCCGATCGCGTGTACAAGGCATTATATGAGATTTTAGTGGTTTGGGTTTAGATCTCCTTTAACCCCTGTGCTATAAGCATGAACAAGTCTGTAAAGTCCGGGCCAAAAGACCCTCCATGAGAGGTAAGCAGAAAGCACAGTCCTTCAGCAAGGTCATGCCCCCTACCAAGACAAGAATTAGAGACCATGTCCAAGTGACCCACGGGGTGCCACCCTCCATCTGCCCAATCAAACATTTCTCATTTATGTTTATACCAGGCCGGCTCTCCGGTGACAAGCCACACTTGTTGGACATAAATCATGACTCCTAAAGCCAGAGATGAGTCTTAAGATACTGTCCAGTAAACGAGGAACCTAGAAGGTGATGGACAAGTGAAAATCTAGGGTCACATTCTCTTGAGCTTTCTTCGGCCTCCGGGCCACATTCATGGCACGTCAACTACGGCAGCCCAGACTCTTAAAACCCCTTTACCGGGAACACGGGGGGTTTCTTCCAGTACAGGTATCTGAAGGAAAGCTCATGATAGAATTGTGGGATTAGTCCTGTCCTTGTGTAATAAAAGTAATACTAAAGGCTTGTTTTTTTGTTTTGTTTTTTAAATAAGAAGCGTTTTATTCTTATCTGCTCTCTGCAGTGGTTTTACACAGAGCAGTCCCGATCCTCCTCTTCTCCAGTCCCCCGCCTTTGCTCCTGGCCCTCCCCCCAGTGCCCCCTTTGCTGTTTGCTAGGGGGGTACTTGTGCATGCTCTCTCCATGTTCTGTGTGTCCATAAGACACAAATAGCAGGACTCGTGCACATCACTGGATTGAGATAAGGTTCAGGTATGTATTAGGGTAGGGTGACCAGACATCCCCGGTTTCTGGGGTCAGTCCCCGGATTGAGGACACTGTCCCCGGACCAAGTCTGTCCCTGGTTTTGTCCCTGGATTGGATTTGAACAGGGGCTGGGGCAATTTCAAAGACAGTCAGTGCAGAATTAAAAAAAAAAAAATTCTGAATTACACACCTCCGCCGCTCCTACTAGCTTAGGGGGGTGTATTTCTTTCCATTATCTAGCCGGGGCCCAGAGAGTAAGACTTGACAGGCTGTGAGGCGGGCGGCGGCGACGGGGGCAGAGAGTCACTGATTTCCGCCATTACTAGTTAAAAAAAAATATGTCCCCGGATTTCATTTTGAAAATCTGGTCACCTTATATTAGGGGGGGGGGGCTGCGGGGGAAGCTGTGTGCAGAAGGTTTTTCACCTTTATGCACAGAATGCAGTACAGTAAAAGAAAAAAAAAAACTTTTGGACCTCTAATACCCGGTACACGCGACCGGTTTTCCTGACATGCCAAAACCCGTCGTTTTTCCCGAGGTGATACCTCTCAAGCCTGCCTTGCATACACACATTCATTAAAAAAAAAAAACGCTCGACCAAAGCGCGGTGACGTCCAACACGTACGACGGCACTATAAAGGGGACGTTCCATTCAAATGGTGCCACCCCTTGGGCTTTCTTTTGCTGATCCTCCTGTTAGTAAAGTTTGGTGACAGACGATTCGCGCTTTTCAGTCTTCGTGCTTTTTCAGTCCGTTACAGTGTGACGAATGGGCTATCTCCATTACGAACGCTAGTTTTACCAGAACGAGCGCTCCCGTCTCATCACTTGATTCTGAGCATGCGCGTTTTTTTTTTACCCTCAGAAAAGCATACACACGACGGTTTTCGCAACGAGAAAAAGACTGACGGGAAACATGACGGGAAAAAATAGAGCAGGTTCAAAAAAAATTACGGGCAGTTTTCTCGTTGTGAAAAACTGCTATGGAGCCTACACAGGACCGTTTTTCTCGACCAATCTAAAAAATTTCAGTTTTCTCGACGGGAAAACCGGTCGTGTGTACGGGGCATAAGGGTACTTTCCCACTGGGGCGGTGTGGGCATCAGCGGTAAAGCGCCATTCATTTTAGCGACGCTTTACCGCTGTTTAGCCACCTCCCTACTGTGCACGAAAACCCCCTCCCTGTTCAAGCCATTTTTCAGCTTTCAGCGCTGTCACACTTTGAATGACAATTGCGCGGTCGTACGACGTGGCTCCCAAACGAAATTTGCGTCCTTTTTTTCCCACAAATAGAGCTTTCTTTTGGTGGTATTTGATCACCTCTGCGGTTTTTATTTTTTGCGCTATAAACAAAAGAAGAGCGTCCAGTTTGGAAAAAAAACACTATTTTTTACTTTTTGCTATAATAAATACCCATTTTTTTTTTATAAAATTTTCCTCAGTTTAGGCCGATACATATTCTTCTACATATTTTTGGTAAAAAAAAAAAATCGCAATAAGCGCGTATTGATTGGTTTGCGCAAAAGTTATAGCGTCTACAAAATAGGGGATAGATTTATAGCATTTTTATTTTTTTATTAGTAATGGCGGCGATCTGCGATTTTTTTATTGTGACTGCGATATTGCGGCGGACACATCGGACACTTTTGACACATTTTTGGGACCATTCACATTTATACAGCGATCCCTGCTATAAAAATGCATTGATTACTGTATAAATGTGATTGGCAGGGAAGGGGTTAACCACTAGGGGGCGGGAAGGGGTTAAATATGTTCCCTCAATGTGTTCTTACTGTGGGGGGAGGTGACTGACTGGGGGAGGTGACCGATGGTTGTCCCTATGTACAAGGGACACACCATCGGTCCCCTCTCCCTCACAGGACATGGATCTCTGTGTTTACACACAGAGACCCACTTTCCTGCTCGTTTCCCGGGCAATCGCGGGTACCCGGCGGAAATCGCGGCCGCCGGGCACGCGCACCGGGGCCTTGTGAACGTGGCGGGCGCGCGCGCCTCCTAGCTCGTTTTAAAGGGAGGACGTCATATGACGTCCTCCCAGAACGAGAGTATCCTCCGCCCGCCGTCAATTGACAGTGGGCGGGGGACAAGTGGTTAAGCAGTGCTTTTAACCCCTGCTAACAGCCGAATAAAGGGTTAATAGCGCCCGTGTTGCGGCGCTTCTGAATCGCTTTTCAGGCGCTTCGGAAGTGCTGCTCATTCATTTCAGTGGGCAGGGGGCAGTTTAGGAGCAGTGTAAACAGCGGTGTATCGCCCCCAAAGATGCTGCTTGCAGGACTTTTTCTAACATCCTGCAAGTGCACCGCTCCAGTGTGAAAGCCCTCGGGCTTTCACACTGGGGCGGCATGGGGGCGTTTTTCAGGCGCTATTTTTAGCGCTAAAACTCCTCATTGTATAGATGCTGAAAAAGCATTTGACAGGGTGGACTGGGGATTTATGATAAATACTTTGGAAATCATGGGAATTGGCCCAAGAATGATCCAATGGATTAGTGTTATATAAACATCCGACTGCTACCGTAAAAATCAACGGAGTGCCGTCCCCCTTCTTCGAAATGAATAATGGGACGAGACAGGGGTGTCCCCTTTCACCACTTCTATTTGTGCGGTCATGGAGCTTGCGACAGGATCGCGAGCAAGCCGCCGGCGCGCGCGTGCGCGACCACACAGCGGCAAATTAAAGGGGACGAATATACGCCCATTTGCCCAGCCGTGCCATTCTGTCGATGTAAATGATCGTGAGGCGGTCCTTAAGCGGTTAATTAGTATCAGTGTCCGTGTGTTTTAGGTGGAAAAGAAAAATGCGCACTATTGTGTCTGGGCCGTACTACGGGTACAAACAACAACTAACATACACATATGTGGTACCGCTGCGATCGTCGGGAGCAGGAGAATTTAATTTGGGTTGTTCTTTGGTGGAAGGTTATGTAAGTCGCAAGAAATATACAGCAAAGTTTAAAAAAACTTTTTTTTTTTTTTTTTTACTATTTTTGGCCAGTTTTCCTTTGATAATCAAAAAAAAATTAAAATCAGGAGATATCCAATACCATTTAGCGCCAAATGAAAGGCCAATTTTACCTGAAAAAAAAAAATTGGATGCACAAAGTAGTTGTGCTGATATGTACGGTTTTACTAACTCGTGTCAAAGTTGCAAAATTGTGCTTAGGCATTAAGATTTGTTTTACCCTCAGGTGCAAAGGGGTTAAAACATTTTGTGTACGGCATCGAGGAATATGTCACTTGCCGACCAGCCACCGCAGTTATACTACGGCAGGGCGGCTCTATTGTGCGAATCGCCGTACCGGTACGGCGCCTCATTTAATGGACACAACGGGCACAAGCGCAGCTGCCGGAGCCAATGCGCGCGGCCGGCGGCCGCGATGTCCGCTGCCCACCCGCAGCTGCTCCACAGAGAGGCAGAATGGCGATCTGCCAATGTAAACAAAGCAGATCCCCGTTCTGTCAGGAGAGTTCAGTGAGATTGTCTGTTCCTAGTGTTCCTCTCTCTTCTCCCAATCAGTCCCCCCCCCCCCACAGTTAGAAAACACCTCCCAGGGAACACATTTAACCCCTTGATCGCCCCCTAGTGGTTAACCCCTTCCCTGCCGGTGACATTTACACAGTAATCAGTGCATTTTTATAGCACTGATCGCTCTATAAATGTCAATAGTCCCAAAAAAAAAAGTGTCAAAAAAGTGTTCGATCTGTCCGTCGCAATGTCGCAGTCCCGCTAAAAATCGCTGATCACCACCATTACTACTGTGTTTCCCCAAAAATAAGACCTAGCGATATTTTCCAGGAGGGCTGCAATATAAGCCCTACCCCGAAAATAAGCCCAAGTTTTAAAATGCTTGTAAAATCCTATAATCCACTCTATTACAGTAGTATATAATGTACAATGTGTGTGTTTCTGTAATATAAATGCGGGGAAGAGAGCTCTGGCGGGTCACAGAAGAGCAGAGCGACGCTATAACGAAGGTATTTGGCACATTTATATTACAGAAACACACACATTGTACATTATATAATACTGTAATAGAGTGGATTATAGGATTTTACAAGCATTTTAACTCAGTTCACAATGGGGATTCCTGTCAGGCAGGGAGAGAGAGTGGGAGAGAAGACAGCACATTACATGGTAAGACCTACCCCGAAAATAAGCCCTACTGTGTCTTTTGTTGCCAAAATTAATATAAGACCCGGGCTTATTTTCGGGGAAACACGGTAGTAAAAAATAATAATAAAAATTCCATAAATCTATCCCATAGTTTGTAGACGCTATAACTTTTGCGCAAACCAATCAATATACGCCTTTTGTGATTTTGTTTACCAAAAATATGTAGAAGACTATATATCGGCCTAAACTGATGAAGAAACTCGTTTTTTGTTTTTTTTTTGTGATATTTATTATAGCAAAAAGTAAAAAAAAAAATTTTTTTTTTTCAAAATTTACTTTTTTTGTTTATAGCGCCAAAAAATAAAAACGAGGTGATCAAATACCACCAAAAGAAATCTCTATTTGTGGGGGGAAAAAAAAGGACATCAATTTCGTTTGGGTACAACGTCGCACGACCGCGCAATTGTCAGTTAAAGGGACGCAGTGCCGAATCGCAAAAAAATAAAAATTACCTGGTCATTAAGGGGGAAAATCCTTCCGGGGGCTGAAGTGGTTAAACATAAAAAAAAAATAAAAAAAATGAAAATAAAATAAATTCAAAAATATTACATAGCCGAGAATCAGACTAATCGGGGAGAGAAGTGATACTTTGTACCAGAAGTGCAATCATTTCACTTGTGACAATGAGCAGACAATGTAACAAAGGACATCGCTCACCACTCTACATTCATCACATTCTCTAGTGCCTTCTGATATCAGCAGTCATACTAATAATAATAACACCCTTTGAAAGCTCGTTTCACATAGACACAACCTTTTTATTAGCAGCTAAATATATAAATATTATAAAATAAAAATTATAAAAAATATAAATAATATATCTATATCTATATATATCTATATATATAGATATATATATATATATACACACACACACACACATTATATATATATATATATATATATAATTTTTTTTTTTATCATTTTTATTTTATAATATTTATATATAAATATTATAAAATAAAAATGATAAAAAAATAATAATATATCTATCTATCTATCTATCTATAGATAGATAGATAGATAGATAGATAGATATTTTTTTATCATTTTTATTTTATAATACTTATATATAAATATTATAAAATAAAAATTATAAAAAATATAAATAATATATATATATATATTATTTATATTTTTTATAATTTTGATTTTATAATATTTATATATTTAGCTGCTAATAAAAATATATAATAATATATATAAGCAAATCGTTTATTTTATTTTTTTAAAAGGAAATATTTAGGGGTTTGCATAGCTATTCATCCAGCAAATGCTGGTACATTCACTCTGTGCGAATGGGGCTAAAGTCAAATGTTCTCAGGCTTTTTCCCCTCTACAGGTCGAATGTTATTCATTCATAAAAAAAACAAAACAGAACGGGACCAGAAAATAATAGATTACGGCCACTAGATTGAGCTGAGGATCACAGAAAACAAATATGGATCTCCTTCTCCATCTAGTGGCCATAATGAGGTATTTTCCCAACACACCCTGTTTTACAATTTTTGCCACTGGTAAAGTTCGTTTTTAAAACACCTCCTGCCTTAGTAAACTAGTTAAAGGGGTCCATAGGTTTTTTTTTTTTTTTTTAAAGGAAACATTTAGGAGTTTGTATAGCTATATATCCAACGAATGCTGGTACATTCGCACTGTGCGAATGGCGCATAATTCAAATGTTCTCAGGATTCTTTCCTCTACAGGCCGAATGTTTTTTATTCAGAGTGGGTGCAGGAAAATACTGGAATATGGCCACTAGATGGAGCTGAGGATCGCAGAAAACAAATATGGATCCTCAGCTCCATCTAATGGCCATAATGAGGTATTTTCCCAAAACCCGCTTTGTTTTTTTCATTTTTTTGCCACTGGCAAAGCTAATTTTTATAACACCTCCTTCCTTAGTAAACTAATTAAAGGGGTCCACAGGTTCTTTAGAGGGTTAACATAGCTATTTGCCCACTCGGGATGTGACCTCGTCGTCATACGCGGGATGTGACCTCGTCGTCATACGCGGGATGTGACCTCGTCGTCATACGCGGGATGTGACCTCGTCGTCATACTCGGGATGTGACCTCGTCGTCATACGCGGGATGTGACCTCGTCGTCATACGCGGGATGTGACCTCGTCGTCATACTCGGGATGTGACCTCGTCGTCATACGCGGGATGTGACCTCGTCGTCATACTCGGGATGTGACCTCGTCGTCATACGCGGGATGTGACCTCGTCGTCATACGCGGGATGTGACCTCGTCGTCATACTCGGGATGTGACCTCGTCGTCATACGCGGGATGTGACCTCGTCGTCATACGCGGGATGTGACCTCTTCGTCATACGCGGGATGTGACCTCGTCGTCATACGCGGGATGTGACCTCGTCGTCATACTCGGGATGTGACCTCGTCGTCATACTCGGGATGTGACCTCGTCCTCATACGCGGGATGTGACCTCGTCGTCATACGCGGGATGTGACCTCGTCGTCATACGCGGGATGTGACCTCGTCGTCATACTCGGGATGTGACCTCGTCGTCATACTCGGGATGTGACCTCGTCCTCATACGCGGGATGTGACCTCGTCGTCATACGCGGGATGTGACCTCGTCGTCATACGCGGGATGTGACCTCGTCGTCATACGCGGGATGTGACCTCGTCGTCATACTCGGGATGTGACCTCGTCTTCATACGCGGGATGTGACCTCGTCGTCATACTCGGGATG
Source organism: Rana muscosa (assembly GCA_029206835.1). NCBI lineage: Eukaryota > Metazoa > Chordata > Amphibia > Anura > Ranidae > Rana > Rana muscosa. Next base: position 45,637,940 of record CM055116.1, on the reverse strand, counting down.
TGACCTCGTCGTCATACGCGGGATGTGACCTCGTCTTCATACTCGGGATGTGACCTCGTCGTCATACTCGGGATGTGACCTCGTCGTCATACTCGGGATGTGACCTCGTCGTCATACTCGGGATGTGACCTCGTCGTCATACGCGGGATGTGACCTCGTCGTCATACTCGGGATGTGACCTCGTCTTCATACTCGGGATGTGACCTCGTCTTCATACTCGGGATGTGACCTCGTCGTCATACTCGGGATGTGACCTCGTCGTCATACTCGGGATGTGACCTCGTCGTCATACGCGGGATGTGACCTCGTCCTCATACGCGGGATGTGACCTCGTCGTCATACTCGGGATTAGGGATGAGCTTCGTGTTCGAGTCGAACATACGTTCGACTCGAACATCGGCTGTTCGATCGTTCGACGAAGATCGAACGATTTGGGCCGTTCGCGCCAAATTCGAGTGACGCGAACGGCCCACAATACACTACGCCATCGCAGTGTCATCCAGGCGCTGTGATTGGCCAAGCATGCACTGTGACCCCGCATGCTTGGCCAATCACAGCGCCGGCAGCGAGGAGAGCAATGATTGGCCACAGGCAGGATGCCTGTGGCCAATTATTGCTGAGGGTGTTTAGTACACGCCCCACACTATAAAAGGCCGCCAGCACGGCGGCCTAGTGTAGTGTGTTCCGGAGCAGGGATAGAGCAGCATAGGCAGGGACAGTGACTTTTATTTCTTTCTTGCTTAACCTGGATTCCTTTAGTTTAGGGAAAGAGAAGGATAGGTAGGGAGAGTGTCAGTGTGTTTTGTGCTTGTGCTATATTGTGCTTAAAAAAAACATTTTTTCTAGGGACAGAAAACTGTAGGTAGGGAGAGTGTCAGTTTCTTTCACTGTCAAAGTCCTTGTTTCCAGGGACCTGGAAGGACAGTGAGTGAATTCTCCTTGTGCTAAATTGTGCTTAAAAAAAACATTTTTTCTAGGGACAGAAAACTGTAGGTAGGGAGAGTGTGTCAGTTTCTTTCACTGTCAAAGTCCTTGTTTCCAGGGACCTGGAAGGACAGTGAGTGAATTCTCCTTGTGCTAAATTGTGCTTAAAAAAAACATTTTTTCTAGGGACAGAAAACTGTAGGTAGGGAGAGTGTGTCAGTTTCTTTCACTGTCAAAGTCCTTGTTTCCAGGGACCTGGAAGGACAGTGAGTGAATTCTCCTTGTGCTAAATTGTGCTTAAAAAAAACATTTTTTCTAGGGACAGAAAACTGTAGGTAGGGAGAGTGTGTCAGTTTCTTTCACTGTCAAAGTCCTTGTTTCCAGGGACCTGGAAGGACAGTGAGTGAATTCTCCTTGTGCTAAATTGTGCTTAAAAAAAAACATTTTTTCTAGGGACAGAAAACTGTAGGTAGGGAGAGTGTGTCAGTTTCTTTCACTGTCAAAGTCCTTGTTTCCAGGGACCTGGAAGGACAGTGAGTGAATTCTCCTTGTGCTAAATTGTGCTTAAAAAAAACATTTTTTCTAGGGACAGAAAACTGTAGGTAGGGAGAGTGTGTCAGTTTCTTTCACTGTCAAAGTCCTTGTTTCCAGGGACCTGGAAGGACAGTGAGTGAATTCTCCTTGTGCTAAATTGTGCTTAAAAAAAACATTTTTTCTAGGGACAGAAAACTGTAGGTAGGGAGAGTGTGTCAGTTTCTTTCACTGTCAAAGTCCTTGTTTCCAGGGACCTGGAAGGACAGTGAGTGAATTCTCCTTGTGCTAAATTGTGCTTAAAAAAAACATTTTTTCTAGGGACAGAAAACTGTAGGTAGGGAGAGTGTGTCAGTTTCTTTCACTGTCAAAGTCCTTGTTTCCAGGGACCTGGAAGGACAGTGAGTGAATTCTCCTTGTGCTAAATTGTGCTTAAAAAAAACATTTATTCTAGGGACAGAAAACTCTAGGTAGGGACAGTGTCAGTTTCTTTCACTGTCAAAGTCCTTGTTTCAAGGGACAGAGAAGGACACCTGAAGGTAGCCCTTATTGCTTTTTTCCCATCTCCCTGCAGGCCATCTATTAGAATGTCTGGAAGGCAAACAAGGAGAGGCAGACAGTCAGGAGGCAATAAAAGAGGGCAAGCAGGCTCTGTGTCTGGGGGCAACAGTGCTGGTCGTGGACACGGTGCATTGTCATCAGCACATGGCCATGGGACACGCTTGTCCTTCTTTTCGGCAGCTGGACATGTTGAGCCACATCATGCCGAAGACTTGGTAGAGTGGATGACCAAGCCCTCCTCCTCCTCCTCATCCTCTCTCACCCAGGCTCAGGGTACTGGAAAAGCAGCTGCCAAAGCGTCCTCTTCCCTGGTATCAATGTCAGACTCATCATCAGTCACTCCTTCCCTAGACCCACCATGTCCTCCTCCTGAGGAGTCCCCCGAACTGTTTGAGCACAGTGTTGGGTACATGCTCCAGGAGGATGCCCAGCGTTTCGAAGGGTCTGATGATGAAACCCAGCTAGAGGAAGGCAGTAGCGTGAGAGCAGACAGAGGGGATGCTCAAGAAGGACACCAATCTGGCAGTCATGTTCCAGCAGCTGCAGCATACTGCCAGATTGGCTCCAGTGATGAGGAGGGAGGTGATGATGAGGTCACTGACTCCACGTGGGTGCCTAATAGGAGAGAGGAGGAGGAGGAGGATGAGGAGGAGGCACATCTCCAACGAGGCAGGATGCCCTTTGGTGGCCAGCGTAAGGGCAGTACACCGACGGAATCACACCGCAGAGCTCCGCCTGTGCAGGGCGCTGCCTCTGCCCGTCATTCAAAAAGTTCTTTGGTGTGGGCCTTTTTTGAGGCTAGTGCATCAGATCGCACAGCTGCTGTTTGCAACATATGTCTCAAGCGTATATCGCGTGGCCAAAACATCAGCCGCTTGGGTACCACATGCCTGACCAGACATATGTTGACCTGCCATGCAGCTCGTTGGCAAGCCTACCTCAAAGACCCACACCAAAGAACAAAGCGGACCTCTCCTTGCACCGCATCAGCTGGGATCTCCAACCCCACTATAACTTCAGTCCTCTCTGAAACCTGCACTGAGAGGAATGAAGGTGTAGAATTAGGTGTGTCACAGCCAAGTACTTGCGGCCACTCTGCTAGCAGTACACCGACGTCCGATTCTAGCAGGCAAATTTCCCTGCCCCAGCTGCTGGACCGTCGAAAGAAGTTCACTCCCAGCCATCCACATGCCCAGCGGTTGAATGCTAGCTTGGCTAAATTGCTAGCGCTTCAACTGCTGCCTTTTCAGTTGGTAGACTCGGCCCCCTTCCGTGAGTTTGTGCAATGTGCGGTTCCTCAGTGGCAGGTTCCCAAACGCCACTTTTTCTCACGGAAGGCTATTCCGGCTCTCTACCGGCATGTGGAAGGCAATGTCTTGGCCTCGCTGGACAGGGCGGTCAGCGGTAAGGTGCATATTACCGCTGACTCATGGTCCAGCAGGCATGGACAGGGGCGTTACCTTTCTTTCACGGCCCATTGGGTCACTCTTTTGGCAGCTGGGAAGGATGCAGGACAAGGTGCAGTAGTGTTGGAGGTTGTCCCACCGCCACGCCTCCAAAATGCTACTACTGGTTGTGACACACCTCTCTCCTCCACCCCCTCCTCTTCTTCTTCCTCCATGGCCTCTTCCTGTGGTTTGTCCTATGAACCAGCGGTGCTCCGTAGCCGTTCACGGGGCTACGCAAGTACGCAGGCAAAAAGATGCCATGCCGTGCTTGCGCTGGTGTGTTTGGGGGACAGAAGCCACACTGGGGCAGAGGTCCTGTCTGCTCTGCAGGGCCAGGCCGAGAGGTGGTTGACGCCACGCCAGCTTAAGCCAGGAATGGTGGTTTGCGACAATGGCACCAACCTCCTCTCCGCCCTCCGACAGGGACAACTGACCCATGTGCCCTGTGTGGCTCACGTCCTTAACCTGGTGGTGCAGCGGTTCTTGGGCAGGTACCCGGGCTTACAGGATGTCCTGAGGCAGGCCAGGAAAGTCTGTGTGCATTTCCGCAGATCTTATAATGCCAGTGCTCGCCTGGCTGAGCTGCAAAAGGAGTTGAACCTGCCCAAGAACCGCCTTATATGTGACATGCCCACCAGGTGGAACTCAACGTTGGCCATGCTGCAGCGGCTGCACACGCAGCAGAGGGCCATCAATGAGTACCTGTGCGACTACGGCACCAGGACAGGGTCAGGGGAGCTTGGTTTTTTTTCTCCACGCCAGTGGGGCATGATCAGGGATGCATGCACTGTCCTGGCACCATTTGAGGAGGCCACGAGGATGGTGAGCAGTGACAGTGCATGCATCAGTGACACTGTACCTCTTGTCCACCTGTTGGAGCACACGCTGCGTGGAATAATGGACAGGGCACTTGAGGCAGAACAGAGGCAGGAAGAGGAGGACTTCCTTGCCTCTCAAGGCCCCCTTTACCCAGACAGTGTTCCTTCTGTCCCACCCATCGCACAGGAAGAGGAGGAGGAGGAGGAGGAGGATTGTGTCAGCATGGAGGTGGAGGCTGGCACTCAGCATCATCAGCAGCAGTCTTTTAGGGATGATTTACAGTCCCAAGAAACCAGTGGACTTGTACGTGGCTGGGAGGAGGTGGCTGCGGATCATGTCGTCCTTAGTGACCCAGAGGACTCCGGAGCGAATGCCTCAGCAAACCTACGCTGCATGGCCTCCCTGATCCTGCAAAGTCTGCGGAAGGATCCTCGTATTCTTCGGATCAAGGAGAGGGACCATTACTGGCTGGCCACTCTCCTTGATCCACGGTACAAGGGTAAGGTTGCGGACCTTATGTTACCATCGCAGAGGGAGCAGAGGATGAGACAACTCCGGGAGGCCTTGCAGAAAGGTCTGTGCAACGCGTTCCCAGAGACTGGGAGGTTACAAACTCCTGGTCCTGGACAACGAGTTGCTGAGGCTTCGGCCAGTCAAAGAAGGAGCGGTGGGGAAGGTGGCCGTCTGACCGATGCGTTCAGACAATTCTTTAGTCCGCAGCCCCAAAGTATGATCGGTTCCAGCAACCATCGCCAGCGTCTGATAAACATGGTGCAGGAATATCTAGGGGCAAGGTCAGACTTGGACACCTTCCCCACCGAAAATCCTCTGGCTTACTGGGTCTTGAGGATGGATCACTGGCCAGAGCTTGCACAGTATGCAATTGAGCTACTGGCCTGTCCTGCATCCAGCGTTCTTTCGGAACGCACATTCAATGCTGCTGGAGGATTTGTCACGGATCACAGGGTGCGCCTGTCCACCGACTCGGTTGATCGACTGACTTTCATCAAGATGAACCAGTCTTGGATCACCACCAGCTACCACACACCTGATGCTGATATAACAGACTAATTGATTTTAACATGTCACATCCCTTCAAGACTGATGCTGATGCTGAGTGCCTGTGCTGTTATGTTGACTGGCTATCCTCCTCCTCCGAGTCCTCAATGATACGATTGATGATGATAGCTTGGAAGATCATTTTTGTTTATGGGTGCCGCCACCAGTGGCTAAGGCCCAATTTTTCAGCCCCTGTTTTACAGGGGCGTGTAATTACAATTTTTTTAGCAATAATTTGCCATAGGGCTCATTGCTGTGCTCCAAGTACAGTATCTGTGAGGGGTTGGAGTGTTGTGGCACCAGTGCCTAAGGCCCAATTTTTCAGCCCCTGTTTAACAGGGGCGTGTCATTACAATTTTTGAAGCAATACTTTGCAACAGGGCTCATTGCTGTGCTCCAAGTACAGTATCTGTGAGGGGTTGTAGTGTTGTGCCACCAGTGCCTAAGGCCCAATTTTTCAGCCCCTGTTCAACAGGGGCATGCAATTACAATTCTTGATCTAATAATTCACAGCAGGGTCCATTGCTGCACCCACCAAGAGTAACTCTGAGGGCTTACAGTCTTGTGGCAACGCCACCACCACCACCACCACGAAAGGCCCAATTTTTCAGCCCCTGTTCAAAAGGGGCATGTAATTACAATTCTTGATCTAATAATTCACAGCAGGGCCCATTCCTGCACCCACCAAGAGTAACTGTCAGGGCTTACAGTGTTGTGGCACCAGCACCACCATCAAAGCCCCAATTTTTACTACCACTGTTCAACAATTATATGTAATTAAAATTCCTGATATAATAGTTGACAGCAGGGCGTTCCAGCACCAACCAAGAGTAACTGAGTGCTTACAGTGTTGTGCCAACACCAACAACTAAGGGGCCTATTTCTGCAGAGTATATACGGCAGGTCCCTACTTTCAAACATCCAACTTACAAACGACTCCTACTTGCAAACGAAAGAAGACAACAGGAAGTGAGAGGAAATCTACCCCTAGAAAGGAAAATTCTCTCCTGTAAGAATAAATATGGGAGAAAGGGGTCTCATCTGTACTGATGCTTTATCAGCAATCCTTGTTTCAAGAAAAACACCACATTTCAAAAACAGTTGTCATTGGGACGGAAAGTGAGGTGAAATGTTCTGAACAGGGGCACAGACAGCAAAACAAATGTTACAGGGGTGATAACCCTTACCTATGTTTCCCAAAAAGTTTAAAAATAGATTTTTGGGCTGGAGCTACACTTCAACAATGTACCTGTTCAAAATTACAAACAGATTCTACATAAGAACAAACCTACAGTCCCTGTCTTGTATGCACCGCCTGTATACGGCTGTTCAGAGTATATAGGGCCTTTTTTATTTTATGTGCGGGGTTCCCCTTAATATCCATACAAGACCCAAAGGGGCTGGTAATGGGCTGGGGTAGGGGGGGGGGGGGGTCATGGGGTAGCTATGCCATTTTTCTTAAAGATTTTCATCCATATTACCGGGACCAGACATTACATTAAAGCCGCAAGCAGTTTTAAATGGCTTTTTTTTCCTTTAGAAGTGTCATTTTGTGCAGGGACAGTTCTAAACACGGGAAACACGTGGCACTTCACAGGCATACTTTAGACACCCCCCAGGTACGATATTTAAAGGAATATTTGACTTTTTTTTTTTCACTTTATGCATCATTAAAATGACTGCTCCCGAAAAACGACCGTTTTTAAAACTTCTTTTTGCATTGATACATGTCCCCTGGTGCAGAACCCGGGTTCCCAAACCCTATTTATGACAATAACATGCATAATAGTCGTTATAATTAGCACTTTAGAATTCGAACGTTCGCATCCATTGTATTTAATAGGGTTCTAATGTTCGTTCGAACTTTCGGTCCGTTCGCGGGTTCTGGTGCGAACCGAACCCGGGGGTGTTCGGCTCATCACTACTCGGGATGTGACCTCGTCTTCATACTCGGGATGTGACCTCGTCGTCATACGCGGGATGCGACCTCATCTTCATACTCGGGATGTGACCTCGTCCTCATACTCGGGATGTGACCTCGTCCTCATATGCGGGATGTGACCTCGTCGTCATACGCGGGATGTGACCTCGTCGTCATACTCGGGATGTGACCTCGTCTTCATACTCGGGATGTGACCTCGTCGTCATACTCGGGATGTGACCTCGTCCTCATACTCGGGATGTGACCTCGTCGTCATACTCGGGATGTGACCTCGTCATCATACTCGGGATGTGACCTCGTCCTCATACTCGGGATGTGACCTCGTCGTCATACTCGGGATGTGACCTCGTCCTCATACTCGGGATGTGACCTCGTCGTCATACTCGGGATGTGACCTCGTCTTCATACTCGGGATGTGACCTCGTCGTCATACTCGGGATGTGACCTCGTCCTCATATGCGGGATGTGACCTCGTCCTCATACTCGGGATGTGACCTCGTCGTCATACTCGGGATGTGACCTCGTCTTCATACTCGGGATGTGACCTCGTCGTCATACTCGGGATGTGACCTCGTCTTCATACTCGGGATGTGACCTCGTCGTCATACTCGGGATGTGACCTCGTCGTCATACTCGGGATGTGACCTCGTCTTCATACTCGGGATGTGACCTCGTCTTCATACTCGGGATGTGACCTCGTCGTCATACTCGGGATGTGACCTCGTCGTCATACTCGGGATGTGACCTCGTCGTCATACGCGGGATGTGACCTCGTCCTCATACGCGGGATGTGACCTCGTCGTCATACTCGGGATGTGACCTCGTCTTCATACTCGGGATGTGACCTCGTCGTCATATTCGGGATGTGACCTCGTCTTCATACTCGGGATGTGACCTCGTCGTCATACTCGGGATGTGACCTCGTCCTCATATGCGGGATGTGACCTCGTCGTCATACGCGGGATGTGACCTCGTCGTCATACTCGGCATGTGACCTCGTCGTCATACTCGGCATGTGACCTCGTCATCATACTCGGCATGTGACCTCGTCATCATACTCGGGATGTATGTTAATGTTGGACTCTATAAATAAAGAATTTACAAAAAAAACAGAGTGGGGCCAGAAAATACTGGAATATGGCCACTAGATGGAGCTGAGCATCACAGAACACAAATACCATCTTCAGCTCCATCTAGTGGCCATAATGAGGAATCTTCCCAACCCACTTTTTTTTTAAATGTTTGCCACTGGTGAAGTAAATTTTTAAAACGCCTCCCGCCTTAGTAAACTAATTAAAGTGTTTCACAGGTTCTTTTTAAAGGAAATATTTGGGGATTTGCATAGTTATATGTCAAGCGAATGTTGGTATATTTGTGCTGTGCGAATGGAACAAAATTCAAATGTTCTCAGGTTTTTTCCTCTGCAGGTGGAATGTTATTCATTAAAAAAAAAACAGAGTGGGACCGAAACATGGCCATTAGATGGAGCTGAGGATCACAGGAAACAATTATAACCTTCAGCTCCATCTAGTGGCCATAATGAGGTATTTTCCCAACCCACTCTATTTTTTATTAAATTTTTGCCACTGGTAAAGGTGATTTTTATAACACTTCCTGCCTTAGTAAACTTGTTAAAGGGGTAAACAGGTTCTTTTTAAAGGAATTTTTTAGGGAGTTGCATAGCTATTCGTCCAGCGAATGCTGGTGTGTTCGTTCTGTGCAAATGGGGCGAAATTACAATGTACTCAGGCTTTTAACTTGACTGAGTGGGGCCAGAAAATACTGGTTTATGGACACTAGATGGAGCTGAAGATCACAGAAAACAAATATGATCTTCAACTCCATCTAGTGGCCATAATGAGGTATTTTCCCAACCCAATATTTAAATACGTATTTAAAAATAAAAAGTATTATTACTCTTGACAGCTCGTTGAGAAGCAGAGCGCCGAGTTTCCTGTACTGCTCAGGATGACAAACCTTAAATTGTCCTCATGACATGTCATGCTCCTTCCTGTCTGTCACTACCTCGCCATTGTCCGCTGTCCGCACACTCATCAACGCAGAATAAGCATGTGTCTGTGGTTAAAGCGGTATTAAACCCCAAACCAAAACTGTAATACATTGCAAATATAGGGACACAAAGGGCGGGACTTTAAAGGTGCCAAAAAATTAGCTTACACCGTAATGACATAAAACGTATTTTATTCAGGATCAAAATGTTTAAAAAAAAAGTAACGACAAAAATTACTCAAGGCAACATGCAATTCATACAACAGTGCAGCCACTTCTGCTCTACATGTTTCGCCCAGATGAGCTTCCTCAGGAGAGATAACAGTGCTGCATATAGTTGATCCTATAGATGAAAAAAATGAAGTTAAAGGCATGTTATACTTGACTTTACATACATAGATCTATACTGTATACAACTAAGTATGTAAAGTCAAGAATAACATTTCTTAAACTTAGTTGAAATGACATTGACACAAAACAACTTACTGTAAACATTTATTAATGTTCATTTTTTTCATCTATAGCATCAACTATATGCAGCACTGTCTCCTGAGGAAGCTCATCTGGGCGAAACATGTAGCAGCTCTCAAAAATTCCACTCGCCTGCTCGCATTTTGCGAGTGGATTTTGAGGGCTGGGTGAGTGTGGGCTGCCTGGAAGCAGGGAAGCAGGGGGGGGCGATCGTGGGGGAAGAGAGAGGAGAGGAGAGCAGCCGCTGCCACCGCCGTGGCGTTGATCAGCGCGGGGAACATAACAGCTTTCATTTCAATAGCTGTGTGTTCCCCGTCGCGCGTCGTCATTTATAGCCCCTCCCCCTTGTCCGGGCACTTTGATAGACAGATCACCCGCCCCAGGATTGGACAGGTAAGCTGCCTATCAAAGTGCCCGGACAAGGGGGAGGGTCTATATATGACAACCCGTGACGGGGAACACACAGCTATTGAAATGAATGCTGTTATGTTCCCCGCGCTGATCAACCAGACGGCGGCGGTGGTGGCAGGGGGGGCTCTGTCTTTACCTACACATGGCTGCATTTGGGGACACATGGCTGCATTGGGGACACATGGCTGCATTGGGGACACAATTGGGGACACAAGGCTGCATTTGGGGACAGGTGGCTGTATTTGGGGACACATGGCTGCATTGGGAACACAATTGGGGACACAAGGCTGCATTGGGGACAGATGGCTGCATTGGGGACAGATGGCTACATTTGGGGACACAAGGTTGCATTTGGGGACACATGGCTGCATTTGGGGACACAAGGCTACACAAGGCTGCATTTGGGGACACAAGGCTGCATTGGGGACACAAGGTTGCATTTGGGGACAGGTGGCTGCATTTGAGGACAGGTGGCTGCATTTGGGGACACATGGCTGCATTGGGGACACATGGCTGCATTGGCGGTCACAGGCTGCATTTGGGGACACATGGCTCAATTTGGGGACACAAGGCTGCATTGGGGACACATGGCTGCATTGGGGACACATGGCTGCATTTGGGGACACATGGCTGCATTTGGGGATACAAGGCTACACATGGCTGCATTTGGGGACAGATGGCTGCATTTGGGGACACATGGCTGCATTGGGGACACATGGCTGCATTGGCAGTCACAGGCTGCATTTGAGACACAGGCTGCACTGGCGGACACAGGCTGTATTGGTGGACACGGGCAGGCTGTATTGGTGGACACGGGCAGGCTGCAGTTTTGGACATGGATAAAGTTGTTGTTAATATTTTTATAACTTAATTCTGCATAAACAATTTAAGTGTCATTTAATGAGATAATTTGAGGGCGTGTTTAGGGGCGGGGCATGGTAGTGGTTGGGCCCCGGCAACTGGTGGCGAGTAACCCTTGAGGTCTGGTTAGTAGCTCAGGATTTGAAATTTTGAGCCCTGCATGTAGAATATGCATAAGCGAAGCGGACACGGGCCCACCATCCGCCTGCTCAGTGGGGATCAGTAGACAGATTCCCCACAGAGCAGGCGGAGCCCACCACGTGTGTAAGGGGACTGATCTCTAACACTAACCCCTAACCCTCTAACAAACAAATGTAAAATAAATTAATAAATAAATCCTAATAAATAATAGACATGTGTAGAACAAAAAAAATGTGTTTTGTTTCATTTCGATTCGTTATTTACATAAATTCGTTAAGTTAAATTCGTTTTAGGAATTTGTTTTGTTTATTCGTTTTTGAACCAATTCGAATTATTCGGATCGATTCAAAAAGTTTGAATTGATGTTTCGCCCAGATGAGCTTCCTCAGAAGACCTAACAGTGCTGCATATAGTTGATGCTATAGATGAAAAAAATGAAGATTAGCCACTTCAGCCCTGGAAGAATTTACCCCCTACCTGACCAGAGCACTTTTTGCGATTCGGCACTGCGTCGCTTTAACTGACGATTGCGCGGTCGTGCGACGTGGCACCCAAACAAAATTGACGTCCTCTTTTTCCCACAAATAGAGCTTTCTTTTGGTGGTATTTGATCATCTCTGCGTTTTTTTTTTTGTTTTTTTTGCGCTATAAACAAAAAAAAAAAAAAAGAGTGACAATTTTGAAAAAAAAGCAATATTTTTAAATTTTTGCTATAATAAATATCCCCCAAAAATATATTAAAAAAACGAATTTCTTTCTCAGTTTAGGTTGATACGTATTCTTCTACATATTTTTAGTAAAAAAAAACAAAAAACGCAATAAGCATATATTGATTGGTTTGCGCAAAAGTTATAGCGGAATAGATTTATGGCATTTTTATTATAAATTTTTATCGTGACTGCAATTTTCATCGTGACTGCGAAATTATGGCGGACACATCGGACACTTTTGACACTATCTTGGGACCATTGTCATTTTTACAGCGATCAGTGCTATAAAAATGCACTGATTACTGTGTAAATGACACTGGCAGGGAAGGGGTTAAACACTAGAGGGCGATCAAGGGGTTAAGTGTGTCCTAGGGAGTGATTCTAACTGTGGGGGGGGGGTGGTCTCACTACAACGTGACAGAGATCACTGCTCCCGATGACTGGGAGCAGTAGATCCCTGTCATGTTGCTAGGCAGAACAGGGAAATGCATTTACATATAGGTTTTGTCCAATCAGAGGTGAAACACCAGGTAGCATTGGCACCACATCCCATGAATTTGTATATTCAAAAAAATGGGGAGGGGGAAAAGGGATTTTAACGGTGCAAAAAGTAAGGTAGTGATGAGAAGGAGATCGTTTTCATAAAATTATATAATTTATTTAGATATTCATAAAAATTGATCCTAGGTAATCAGTACAAAAGCACAAAGGGAAAATACCAAAGTGGCTATAAATACAAATATAAGGTGGTCACAGTATACAGGTCATTTGCAAGCCGAGGGTGGAGAGTTATCGCATCAACCCGACATGTTTCGCTTATGCAGCTTCTTCAAGGGTAGTGCGAAAACACTCGATGCTAACAACAGATGAAGCCACCGACAAGATCCCTGGATCAGACAAGGGTCCCCCAAAGGGGGTTGAAAGTTTGTCCCTAAGGGTCACAGAGGACAATATATGGAACTGGTTAAAAGCAAAAAGAGAATTATTCAGAGAGGGGGATATGGACTTTAAGGCTTGCTGGAATGATTGCAGACAAACGGTCTGAATGCCATGTACGTGAAAGATAGTCTCAGGTCCCCCAGCTCAGGGGAAAATGCCTTGTTTACATAGGCACCTCCTCGTTCTGCCGCTCCGTGACAGGATCGCGGGCCCCCGGCGGACATCGCTGCCATTGTGCCGACGTAAATCGGCGTGCAGCGGTCGGAAAGTGGTTAATAAATGTTTAGAGTACCGTATATACTCGAGTATAAGCCGACCCGAATATAAGCCGAGGCACCTTATTTTTACCTAATAAAAACTGGGAAAAATTATTGACTTGAGTATAAGCCTAGGGTGTCAATCTGCATGCCTCACTGTGCCCATGCCTCACTGTGCCCATGACTAGACTGACATTTAACATGGGAGTCTATGGAAGGGGTGCCCGGTTTGAAAAATCGTTTCTCCCCGGCCGTAGGTCCCCCAGACAAAAAAAACTTATAGAGGAGCAATGGGGCTACATGTGTGCCAAGTTTCGGGTCCAGGGGACCTACGACCGGTCGGTACCGGGTCCCCAAAGTCACCAGAGAAATTACCGTTTAACATGGGAGTCTATGGAAGGGGTGCCCGGCTTTGAAAAATCGGTGCTCCCCGGTTGTAGGTCCCCTGGACAACAAACTTTGCACACTTGTAGAGGAAGAGTGGGGCTACATGTGTGCCAAGTTTAGGGTCCAGAGAACCTACGGTCGGCCAGTACCGGCTCCCCAAAATCCGGGAGATCAGGCGCAAAAAGGTGACTCGAGTATAAGCCGAGGGGGCATTTTCAGCACAAAAAAATGTGCTGAAAAACTCGGCTTATACTCGAGTATATACGGTAAGTTGTATCGTGTCAATGTCGAAATTCGAATTTGAAAACGATTCTAGTTCGAAAAGTATTTGAAAACTATTCAATTCGAATTTTCGTCCGAAAATTTTGTTGTTAGCATCGCGTGTTTTCGCACTACCCTTGAAGAAGCTGCATAAGCGAAACATGTCGGGTTGATGCGATAACTCTCCACCCTCGGCTTGCAAATGACCTGTATACTGTGACCACCTTATATTTGTATTTATAGCCACTTTGGTATTTTCCCTTTGTGCTTTTGTACTGATTACCTAGGATCAATTTTTATGAATATCTAAATAAATTATTTATTTTTATGAAAACGATCTCCTTCTCATCACTACCTTACTTTTTGCACCGTTAAAATCCCTTTTTCCCCCCTCCCCATTTTTTTTGAATATACTAATTTATGGGATGTGGTGCCAATGCTACCTGGTGTTTCACCTCTCATTTTTTTTTCGTTATTTCGGATTCGTTTAAATTCGGTACTATTCTAATTAGGATATTCGGATACATCCGAGTTTCCAAAAAACGAAAATTTGTCTGAATTTTCGATTCGAAACAAAATGAACCGCACCTGTCTAATAAATAAAATAATAAATGAAAGTGGATGAAAAAGCATATGAGGAAACAGATGATATTTTTTCTCTATTGGTTAATACAAAAAAAAATAAACACACAAAAGCTCAAAAACGCTTTAAAAAAAAGCTGTACAAAAACGTAAAAAAATTGCACATACAAACACGCAACAAAATGCAAGAAAAAAACGCTCAAAAAAAGGTAACACTCAGGTGTGAATGAAGCTTAAATCAATTTTAGGGCTCGTTTACACCTGTGGTACCCTCTAAAAAAAGCGATTCACGGGGGATCCCAAAACTAAAAAAAAAAAAAAAAATGTGGCTATCAATACTTGTCAAAAGTACCTCCTGGGATACAAAAACCTTGGACTGCGGCACAGTGCTACTCCATCCCATGTTACAGAGGGCCACTAACTCCTTCAGGTAGGTCTTGTTACATTGGAGGACCGGTGTCCTGTCGAATAATGCCTCCCGTCGAAAAATGCACCCTACACATTGCGCATGGGCAGTACGTCACGTCACTTCAGCCGATATCCCGATCCGGACGCATTTTTTGACGGGAGGCATTATTCGACAGGACATCGGCACAAGAAAAAAAAAAATCAGGCGACTCCTGTGCTGATTACCCATCTGCCATCTCCACCATTCCCGGGACGGGCCAATCTCAGGCCGGTCACGGCGAGGCCTCTCGGCTCCGGCAGGTTCAGCTCATTAGCAGAAATCTGGCACCTTATACAGGACTAGGCAGTAAAATATAAAAATAGTCAGCATGTGTCTCTGGGGATTAGACTGACTAATACCGCACATCACAGCCCTCCGCTATGGGGTGCCAGACCAATATTATGGGAGAACTCCGATCCCAGCAGAGACACTGCTTCTAAAAATAGGCCGTGGTTGAGTTTCCTGAAATGTAGCTACTTAGCACTTTTGCCTCACTTTCTTGTAAAACATAAACTTCTAGTATGCAAGCCAGTTTGCTTTTTATTCTCTTATTCTATTCTCCAGTGGTGATCTGGTCAGTAACACGCCTTCTGTATTGTACAGAAACCACTCTGGAGGAATGAGCACAGGAGGTGCATTTGGGCAGCACCATTGTCACAGTGTGACGCATGACACGCATGACACCATCTCAACCAAATACGTTTATTTTGGTCTCATCAGACCACAGGACATGGTTCCAGTAATCCATGTCCTTAGTCTGCTTGTCTTCAGCAAACGGTTTTCAGGCTTTCTTGTGCATCATCTTTAGAAGAGTCTTCCTTCTGGGACAACAGCCATGCAGACCAATTTGATGCAGTGTGCCGCGTATGGTCTGAGCACTGACAGGCTGACCCCCCCCACCCCTTCAACCTCTGCAGCAATGCTGGCAGCACTCATACGTCTATTTCCCAAAGACAACCTCTGGATATGACGCTGAGCACGCGCACTCAACTTCTTTGGTCGACCATGGCGAGGCCTGTTCTGAGTGGAACCTGTCCTGTTATACCGCTGTTTGGTCTTGGCCGCCGTGCTGCAGTTCAGTTTCAGGGTCTTGGCAATATTCTTATAGCCTAGGCTAGTGATGGCGAACCTTGGCACCCCAGATGTTTTGGAACTACATTTCCTATGATGCTCAGCTGCACTGCAGAGTGCATGGGAATCATGGGAAATGTCGTTTTAAAACATCTGGGGTGAAAAAGGTTCGCCATCACTGCCCTAGGCCATCTTTATGTAGAGAAACAATTATTTTTTTCAGATCCTCAGAGAGTTCTTTGCCATGAGGTGCCATGCTGAACTTTAAGGCCACTTTCACACTGAGGCGCTTGAAAAACTGCCAGTAAAACACTGAGCGCTTTTGAAGCGCTTTGCAGGCGCTTTTGAAGCGCTTTCAATTCATTTCAATGGAGAGGGACATTTTTTCAGCGCACTGCCCCAGTGTGAAAGCATTCATTGATTTTAATGGAAATACGTTTTCAGGTGCTTTTTTTAGCGTGAAAGCGCCTGAAAAGCGCCTCAGTGTGAAAGTGGTCTTAGTGACCAGTATGAGAGAGTGAGAGCGATAACACCAAATTTAACACACCTGCTCCCCATTCACACCAGAGACCTTGTAACACTAACAAGTCACATGAGACCGGGGAGGGAAACTGGCTAATTGGGCCCAATTCAGACATTTTCACTTAGGGGTGTACTCACTTTTGTTGCCAGCGGTTTAGACATTAATGGCTGTGTGTTGAGTTATTTTGAGGGGACAGCAAATTTACACTGTTATACAAGCTGTACACTCACTACTTTATATTGTAGCAAAGTGTCCTTTCTTCAGTGTTGTCACATGAAAAGATAGAATAAAATATTTACAAAAATGTGAGGGGTGTACTTACTTTTGTGAGATACTGTATATATATATATATATATATATACATGATTCTGCAGAGAGCGGCCACCCGCCCTGTGGCAGTAAATTTTGGGATAAAGGTTTAAAACAAAAGCTGATCATTATAAGCACCCCTGTCAGTGGTAAATGGTTTGTTTCATCCCTTTAAAGTGGTTGTAAACCCACTTTTGCAACTTGCACCAACAGGTAAGTCTAGATTAAGGCTTAAGTTACCTGTAGGTGCAAGAAATAGCTCCTAAACCTACACGGTTTAGGAGATATTTGCTAAAAATTACATTGCTCCGTGTCTACGGCGCATTCATGGGGTTAATTCCATTCACAACGCTTGGGCTTAGCCGGATTTGACGGCTCCCGCACGCATGCGCGGAGTGACGTCTTCGCCACTGCGGCCAATCACAGCGCCGGAGCGGCGCTGTGATTGGCTGGAGCGGTGATACCCGGAAGTAACATTCTGGTTATCGCCGCAGCGATGGCTGCGGCTGGAGAGAGGGACACGGACGGCTTTGGGGGCCCCAATCTAAGGTAAGTGGTACATAATGAGCTAGTATGCTAGTCATACTAGCTCATTATAGCTTTGTCTTGCAGGTGGGCTAGAAAGAAAAAAAAAAAGTTATATGGGTTTACAATCACTTTAACTGCTAGAGAGCTTTTCTATAGAAAAACAACAGACTTATTGGCCAGCTCCCCAGGTGAAAATAGCGGAAAGAAAGAAAGCTTAAGCCCAGGTTCACACTGGGCTGTGGGATTGAAGCCAGGTGAGTTCAGCTGAACGCGCACGATTTCACTCCCGCCCGTCAGTCCCAATTTCAGCCGCGATTACAAAGACATCTGTGCGGGTTTCTGCACAGATGTCAATGTAAATCGCGGCCGAAGTCGCAAAAAGTAGTACAGAAACGACTTTTTGAAATCGGTGCAGCGCCGCAGATGCGGCATCACACCGATTAGGACGGTGCCATTGCCGGCAATTTGCGGCAAATACCGCCGTTTTGACATGCGATTTGACATGCCAAATCGCATGTCAAAACGCACCAGTGTGAACCAGGGCTAAAAGGGGAAACAAATTCAGCCATCACATTTAAGAATTGGTACGCTGCAATATAATAACACCCCACCCCCGCCTTTCCTTCTCTAGGGAGATCGGGACAGCAGTAAAGTGCTGTATAATTGACAGCAGCAGGTGATTAGGAAACAATCCATTACCAAACCCCCCCCACAATGAATGAACTAATGAAGTGATGTGTATTATGTTACTCCTTGGCTACCATAGTTGGGGGAAGCAGCTAATTAAAGCGAAGTTCCACTCAAAAGTGAAACTTCCGCTTATCCGTCTCCTCCGCCCCCCGGTGCCACATTTGGCAAGTTTCAGGGAGGATTGAGGAACGGGTACCTGTTTTTGACAGGTACCCTTCCCCACTTCTCTCGGAAGTTCGGCCCCCCTCCTAATTCCTCCGCCGCCCGACCAATTAGAAAGCGCAGCACACTTCACAAGTGACAGTGCATATTTTTAGCACTGATCAGTGTATTAGTGTCACTGGTTCCCAAAAAGTGTCAGTTAGGTGTCCGATTTTGTCCGCTGCAATATCGCAAGTCCCGGTATAAGTCGCTGATCACCGCCATTAATTGCGCCATCAATTATTGCTCTCACATGTGTGGTGCGATTTACGTTTACAATCATGATCGCGCCCTACACTGCGCATTTATTTTATTTTTTTTGTTTTTTTATTATCATTTTTTTAAACACTTTTTTTATTTAATTGTATTTAACTTTATTGCTATCACAACAACTTTATTGCTATACCAACAAGCATGAGTGGTGACAGATCCTATTTATGGAGACATCAGAGGTCTATTAGATCTCCAATGTCTCCCATGCAGCTAATCAAGCATAGATTGTGCTTAAAGAGGAGGTCAAGCCCCCCTACGAAAAATTAAGGCCCCTTTCACACTGAGGCGCTTTGCAGGCGCTATTGCGCTAAAAATAGCGCCTGCAATGCACCCCAAAAAAGCCGCTCAATTGTATCCAATGTGAAAGCCCGAGGGCTTTCACACTGGAGCGTTGCGCTTGCAGGAGGGTCAAAAAACTCCTGCAAGCCGCACCTTTGAGGCACGATAGGAGCAGTAAAAATACAGCTCCTATAGCGCCCCTGCCCATTGAAATCAATGGGGTAGTGCCTCCAAAACGCCACAAAGAGGCGTTATTGCGGGCGTTTTTAACCCATTTTCGGCCGCTGGCAGGGGTTAAAATCCCCCCGCTAGCGCTCGCAAATCGCGGGTAAAAATACGGTATAGCGGCGCTAAAAATAGCGCCGCTAAACCGCCAGCGCATCCAGCGCCTCAGTGTGAAAGTAGCCTTAAAGTCAGAAGCTACAAATACTGCAGCTGCTGACTTTTAATATAAGAGCACTTACCTGTCCAGGGAGCCCATGATGTCGGCACCCCAGCCGATCTTCGGATCGGCTGTCGTGTGCAGCCGCCGCCATTCATGGTAAGGGAACACTTCACTTCTGACTGTTCTATGAGGCTGCAGGACCCCTGACCCTCTGTCTGGACAGTGCTGATTGGCCCTGTTCTCATCACATGCGCTCTCCCGAAAAAAATAAAAATAAAAAACTCTCTAGCAATACACACCAAATTTAGCATGTGCAGAGTGCTCCCAATGCTCTGTTCTATCAGGAGATTGATTGGGGACAGTGGAAGAAGGGGAGGATCAGAGAATACAGGGTCAAACAGCCTTTTTACACAATGCAGAGGAGTAAACATTTAGGTTCCACGGTGAGTATACAGTGCCTTGAAAAAGTATTCATACCCCTGGAAATTTTCCACATTTTGTCATGTTACAACCGAAAAGGTTTTATTGGGATTTTATGTGATAGACTAACACAGAGTGGCACATAATTGTGAAGTGAAAAGAAAATGATAAATGGTTTTCAATTTTTTTTACAAATAAATATGTGAAAAGTGTGGGGTACATTTGTATGGCGCCCCCCCCCCCCCCCTGAGTCAATACTTTGTAGAACCGCCTTTCACTGCAATTACAGCTGCAAGTCTTTTTGGGGATGTCTCTACCAGCTTTGTACATCTAGAGAGTGACATTTCTGCCCATTCTTCTTTATAAAATATCTCAAGCTCTGTCAGATTGGATGGAGAGCGTCTGTGAACAGCAATTTTCAAGTCTTGCCACCGATTCTCTATTGGATTTAGGTCTGGACTTTGACTGGGCAATTCTAACACATGAATATGCTTTGATCTAAACCATTCCATTGTAGCTCTGACTGTATGTTTAGGGTCGTTGTTCTGCTGGAAGCTGAACCTCCGCCCCAGTCTCAAGTCTTTAGCAGACTCTAGTAGGTTTTCTTCTGAGATATCCCTATATTTGGCTCCATCCATCTTCCCATCAACTCTGACCAGCTTCCCTGTCCCTGCTGAAGAAAAGCATCCCCACAACATGAAGCTGGCACCACCATGTTTCACGGTGAGGATGGTGTGTTCAGGGTGATGTGCAGTGTTAGTTTTCCCCCACACATAGGCTTTTGCTTTTAGGCCAAAAAGTTACATTTTGTTCTCCTCTGACCAGAGCACCTTCTTCCACATGTTTGCTGTGTCCCCCACATGGCTTCTCACAAACTGCAAACAGAACTTCTTATGACTTTCTTTCATTAATGTCTTTCTTCTTGTTGCCCCTCTTCTTCCATAAAAGGCCAGATTTGTGGAGAAGCACGACTAATAGTTGTCCTGTGGACAGATTCTCCCACCTGAGTTGTGGATCTCTGCAGCTCCTCCAGAGTTACCATGGGCCTCTTGGCTGCTTCTCTGATTAATGCTCTCCTTGCCCGGCCGGTCAGTTTAGGTGGACGGCCATGTCTTGGTAGGTTTGCAGTTGTGCCATACTCTTTCCATTTTCAGATGATGGATTGAACAGAGCTCCGTGAGATGTTCAAAGCTTGGGATATTTTTTTTATAACCTAACCCTGCTTTATACTTCTCCACAACTTTATCCCTGACCTGTCCTTTACGGTTCTCTAACAAACCTTGGAGGGCTTCACAGAACAGCTATATTTATACCAATATAAAATTACACACAGGTGGACTCATTTACTAATTAGGTGACTTCTGCAGGCAATTGGTTGCACTAGATTTTAGGGGTATCAGAGTAAAGGGGGCTGAATACAAACGCACATCACACTTTTCACATATTTAGTTGTAAAAAATTTGGAAAACCATTTATCATTTTCCTTCCACTTCACAATAATGTGCCACTTTGTGTTGGTCTATCACTTAAAATCCCAATAAAATACATTTACGTTTTTGACTGTAACATGACAAAATTTGGAAAATATCAAGGGGTATGAATACTTTTTCAAGGCACTGTAAACAAGGAGTTACAAACAACAGCAATCCAGGGACACAAAATATAGCATCATATAGCAGTTATAACGTGCCTACTGAGCTCAGTTACATGAGCCGAAATGAATGAAGTTATGAAGAGGTTCAGTATATATTTGTCACTTCATCTTCATGATAAACAGGCGGCGGTATCTCGCGTGACACCAGATCTCATGATGAATATTTTCCAAAAATTACAATCTCTCACTCACTTTCAAAGAGCCGGAGCATTCCAGGCACTAAAGGGCACTCAATGCATCACCACAGTGTTGGGTCTCCTTCGGACCTTTGAGAACTATAGACCAGGATGGGCACCCCCTTTTTTTTTTTTTAGCAATTTTGTAGCTTTCCGTAGAGATGCACGATTCTGGCTAAAATGAGATTTAGGATTTTTTTGCTTAGAATAAAGACAAGGAGTCTCGCGGCGTAACGTCATCTTTCACATTATACGAAAAAATTAAGCTAACTCTTCCGTTTCGTTTTTTTTTTAAATACATTGAAGTGAATTTTTTCTCAAAAAATTGCGTTTAAAAGACCGTTGCGCAAATACAGTGTGGCATAAAATACTACAACAACAATCGTCATTTAATTCCCTAGGGTCTCTGCTAAAAAATATACTGTATATACATAATGTTTCGGGGTTCCAAGTAATTTTCTAGCAAAAAATACTGATTTTAACTCTGTAAGAAACAAGTGTCAGAAAAAGGTTAAACTTCCCTCATTCACAGACCGAAGTTCATTCCTTTGATCTAAGAATGAAAAGTTACAATGTTTATAGTTATCTACCAGCTCGGACAAGGTTGTGAAAAACTTGGCAGGCTGCCCGTTTTTCTTTTTTATTTGACAGCTGAGTGAGCAGAGAACTCTCTACACTTGTTACATGAATAAATCAGGAAATTCTGCATAGAGATCTTGGGGGGGGGGGGGGGGATTGAATCGAGATCACCATTTTTTAACAATTAATCGTGCAGCTTTAGCTTTCCGTCAACTTTTAAAGTCTAAGTGCAGCCAAAATAAATAAAAAAACTGAAAACTCAGCATAAGGGACCTAACTTACAGTTAGTGGGATGTGTCCCTTTTGCTGATGTCTCCTCTGTTAGGTGAAATCCTCCTCCATCCATGCCCCATTCAATGTCCTAATCTACCAGTGCAGCAAGGGTTAATAGAACTAAGGGGCTGTCCCAGGCTCTCATCAAGAGAGCCTGTCTATGCCCGCTCTATTTATCCAGCTGCTCCACTGCTTCCGTGAATGGAGGAGGGGCAGATGATTGAAAGGTCCGCCCCTTCCATTCATAGATCAGGTTTCATTCATAAAAGCTGTAAAAATATTTAAAATAGGAGTGGGCCAGTGAATGTGGGGGGGAGAAAGGTTGGCCATGGATCATACCTTCCAACATTTTGAGATGGGAACGAGGGACACCTACTAGAAAACGTATGTAGTCATGTGACACGCCCCTGTCACACCCCTTAAAGGAGACATAACCCCAAAAAAAAGGTTAAATAATTCCACAAGTTCTTTTTTTACCACTAATATTCCTTTATATTGGCTTTTAAAATTGACAAATGCAGCCATTTAGAAAATCAGATGAAAGGTTTAGCGCTGGGAAACACTTTCTGAAAGATAAAAAGTGCATTTTATATCCAACTATATAGATCAGACCAAAATGAGGGACAAATAAGGAGGGAGGAGGGACAGAGGGATGTTGCTCCAAATCAGGGACAGTCCCTCGAAATCAGGGACAGTTGGGAGCTATGATAGATGGGTAATTTTTTTTGATCAGCCGTCGAGTGTGCATATATATATATATGTGGCCTCACTGGAGTGGGTCTTCTTCAGTGAGGTCATCGCTTCCAGATCACCTGATCGCCTGTGATAGCCTCTATTCAGCTACCACTCCCAGATAGCTCTCTTCAGGCCATTCCCACATTCTTCTCTTCTGGTTCTGCACCCATCTCAAACTGCAATCTCCTAGTTCTCTCAGGTGTGCCTCCCCAGTCCTCCTGACTGTGCCCACTCACCAGCCCTCCCGCCTACGACCAGTAGTCCTCCCTCTTAGAAGTGTTCTCTCCCACTGTCCTCTACTTCTCTCTCATGTGCCTCTCCTTCCAGGATCTCGTCACTCCTCCTGGTCCTGGATGCACCCAAGCCCCAGCTCTGAGGAGCTCCCCGTGGACCCGACAGCCTCCATGCTCTCTCACTCCAGCTCTTCCACCCGACAACTCCTCCCCAGCTGGGCTGACCCCAGGTATTTAAGGAGGCCTGCCCCCTGCCAATCCAGGTTGGGGCTTGGTCAGAGCTCCCTAAAACACCCTAGGCAGCTCCACCTCTCCTCCTCTCCTTACAGATCTTTCTAGCAAGCTCTAGAAGGAAGAGGGAGGTGTCAGTGATGCTGCCTGTGAGTCACCAGCTGCTACCCTGAGCCACTCCCAGCCCAGAATGAAAACAAACAGAGATAGCAAGCAGCTAGGCCTGCAAAAATGTACCTACTCTGCCAGAAAATCCTCACTCTAGCACCGACCTAACTAAAGGGTGCTACATGTATAGCTCCCAACTGTCCCTGATTTCGAGGGACTGTCCCTGATTTGGAGCAATGTCCCTCTGTCCCTCATTCCTCCCCATTTGTCCCTCATTTTGGTCTGATCTATAGAGTTGTATATAAAATGCACTTTTTATCTATCAAAAGATGTTTCCCAGTGCTAAACCTTTCATCTGAATTCTAAATAGCTGCAATTGTAAATTCCAAAAGCCAATATAAAGGAATAATAGTGGTAAAAAAGCACTTGTGGGTTTTATCAATCTTGGTTTTTTTTTGTACAATTCTCCTTTAAGGGGGCGTGGCAGGGGTGTGTCCTATGCCTGCATACTTTTGCTGATAGGTGTCCCTCATTCCCATCTCAAAAAGTTGGAAGGTGTGTACATGTGCTATATATAAATAAAAGAAAGACAATTTTGAAAATAAAACAATATTTCTTACTTTCTGCTATAAAACATATCTAATAAAAAAAAAATGTAATCAAATTTCTTCATCAATTTAGGTCAATATGTATTCTGCTACATGTTTTTGTTTAACAAAATCCAAATAAGCGTATATTGATGGGTTTGCACAAAAGTTATAGCGTCTACTAACTATGGGATATATTAATGTAATTTTATTTTTAATACTAGTATTGGCAACGATCAGCGACTTATAGCGGGACTGCAACATTGCGGAGGACAAATCGGACACTAAGTGACACTTTTTGGGGACCAGGGACACTAATACAGTGATCAGTGCTAAAAAATATGCACTATCACTGTACTAATGACACTGTCAAGGAAGGGGTTAACATCAGGGGCGATCAAAGGGTTAAATGTGTTCCTAGGGAGTGCTTGCTAACTGTAGGGGATGTGTTTTTACTGTGGGAAGGCAGAGATCCGTGTTCCTGCTTAGCAGAACGGCGATCTGCCTTGTTTACATAGGCAGCGCGCTGTTCTGCCTCACTCGGGAACGACTGGCGGGTCCTGGCGCATATCGAGTCCGCCGGACCCGTTGATTGGCTCCCACTGTGTCCACAGCGGAAGCAGGTCGCCAGCGGCGTGTGTGTGTGCCCCAGACCCAGAAGTGCAAAATCAGGTACCTGTATGTGATTTTGCACAGGAGAGCCGCCTTGTCGCCGTATATGTACTGTATACTGTTGGCAAGCGGTTAAAGGAGAATTATACAAAAAAATAAATATTAATTAAACCCACAAATGTGTTTTTTTTTTACAACTATTATTCCTTTATATTGGCTTTTGAAATTTACAAATGCAGCAATTTAAAAAACGGATGAAAGGTTTAGCACTGGGAAACACTTTTTGAAAGATAAAAACTGCATTTTATCTGCAACTATATAGATCAGACCAAAATGAGGGACAAATGAGGAGGAAAGAGGACAGAGGGACTTTGTTCCAAATCAGTGACAGTCCCTCGAAATCAGGGACAGTTGGGAGCTATGCAGTCAGGGCTTTTTTTTTTTGCGGGAACGCAGGGGGACATTGTTCCTGCACCTCCAGCACTGAATGTACTGTATGTAATGGCAAGGGGTGCTGGGGTGTGCTGGAGGGTCTATTGATGCTGGCCGCAGGGGGTAATCTATTTTTAAGGGAGGTCTATTGTTGCTGCTGGGGATTTGCTGTTGAGGGAAGAGTCTACCGTTGCTGACTGCTGGAGGTTCTATTTGTAGCGCCCTGCTCCTGATGACCAGGTGCTATGTTAAATTTAGTGGGTGTCTGAGCTGGTAGTTAGCTCAGACTTTGTGATGATCAAGGCTAAATCAGCCTCTGTTCCGGCTATGGCTGTGTTTGGAAGGACTTCCCACTATTTGCCTGTAGGTGGCGTTACCACCCCAGGCCAATGTTGGAATACAAGCAGGCCAGAGCGTATTGGGTATTTTTCCCCCGGGAACAGCCCTGTGGGAGTGGTCTCCCCGCTGGGCATGCTGGGAAAGGTATTTAAAGGGCAGGCGCCATTTCTCGGGGCTCGTCTTCACCTCGTGGCCCTCCTGGCTCAAGGTATGTGAAATTGCAGCCACGGAGCCATGTTGGCCCGAGGCTGCATCTCTGCCAGGTAGGCCCAGTTGTCCTGACTGGGGCCTGCACTATGAAGGTGATCCTGTGCTGTCTGTCCTGCGGGAGGAAGCCACTCAATAGAGGAACCCAGGGGAGGACCTGTCCAGGAGAGGACCAAGCGGAAGGCTGTTATCTTGGGGAAGGTCTGGTGACCTTATTGGAGGATGCACTGTAACTTATGTCACCTTACAGTGTGCCGGGTCGGCTTTAAGGCTCTGAAACTGTAAGGCTGGATATCCGGGTACTAAAAATCCTGTGGCAGAGGATTATGTAGCGGGCTCACCCCTCTAACCCCTTCTTATCAGCTTGTTGTCTCGTCTAGGGGGAAGCATGGGGGGAGGGATGAGACACACCACGGCCCATATCCTCTTTTCTGTGTAGAGGTAAAGGCCAGAACCTATTTCACCATCGGGTCGTGTGCATAACCCAGAGCCAAGTCTTTTCTGTAAATGACCCCCTCTGCTCCCAGTAACCAGAGTTCCACACCACTGAAAAAGTCCAACTCGTATTTATTCTCTGACAGCAATAAATAGTCATATAGCACAGACAGGTTGTGACCCAAAGGACAGTTCAGTATAGGTGTGGGTCGAGGCACAATCCTTAATTAGTACTAACCATTGTGGTGTCACCAACGATTATGGCGCACAGCCGCTGCCACCGACTGTGTAAAGTAGACAGTGAATTACCTTCGCTAAGTGTAGCCCCTGTCCGAGGGAAGACATCCGTCCAAGAGAGTTACCAGAGGCCCCACCGTCACCAGCAATGCTGCACTGGACTGTTCGAAGGGGTTACGCTCCCTGGCTTCCTCGTCTCAGACTCGGGCACCCAAGGCTTTAGGGCCCCCTCGGATTCCTCCACCCTTGCGGGACCCAGTCGAAGGCATCGGGC
Organism: Rana muscosa; assembly: GCA_029206835.1. NCBI lineage: Eukaryota > Metazoa > Chordata > Amphibia > Anura > Ranidae > Rana > Rana muscosa. Next base: position 45,611,387 of record CM055116.1, on the reverse strand, counting down.
CCCAGGCCTTCTCAATAGTACCTCACCCCAGGCTAAAGGTGCCTGGGATGGACTCCATCTCCTGCTCTGGCCAGGTCAAGGGCACCTGGGCCCGGAACTCCAGAACGCCAGCAGCCAGGCTGAAGGTGCCTGGGCGCGGCTCTGACCTCCGACTCTGAACCCCATGTTCAGGGCGTCCGCCCCTTTTATCTCCTCTCCCTCTCCTGTACAAGCGCTGGAAAAGGACAAAAAGGGATGCAGTCTTGCGGTGAGGGTTCAACTCCGGCCCAGGGCAACAACGCCACCTGCAGGCCGCAGGGAACCTCACACCACCAGAGTCCTCCAAGAACCATAAAAGGGTCCCAGATTCCCTAACAATCAGTGTATCTGGGTTACACTACCACCCAGATACTCCCCCTAAATTCAAATGCCCGCTACACTTATAACAGTTCATCTTTATCGTCCCAAAGTCTGTGGCAGAGACTGTTATTTCTTCATTTTGTTCGTGCATCCCCCAGGCTGCTAGGCCAAGTGAGAGGGGCCTATCCGGGTGAGCAACACCCACTTGAAGGAGAGTGGTGAGAGTGACTTTTGAAACTTAGAAGTTTCCCCAGTGATCTGCATCGTGTGCCTAAACCTTCCCTTGACCCTCCATCCCTCCACCTATGCAAGTTGCGTGTGTAGCGCACTCATCCCCTTCACCTGCCACTAGCTCCCCGCAGGTAGAGAGGGCACACCACGCCAAAAGCCTGTACCCTCCTGTATAAAGAGGTTGAGCGGTGTTGTTGGCGGGTCTCCACAGCCAGAAACTAGAATCCTCCAGAGGATGATTCTCACCTCTATAATTGACAGAGATAAGTCCTTGTTCCCCCCCAGTGACTTGATTGTCCACACCAGTTGCAACTCCAACGTAGAGTTTATTTTCTCGTAAATAACAGTCTCTGATAAGTAAAGGTTGGAGTAAGGAGACAGGACAGCATAAAGTGTGGAAGGGGTCCAGGCACAAACGTAATCACTTCACTGCTCGGCTTCTCAAGCAGACTCAGCCCAGATGGACAGTCTCCCCAGGTAGGGACTAGCAGCCAAATGGTACTCTAACTTAACCGTACAGTCTCTGCCACAGACTGGTGAACTTGGTCTCTGCCACAGACTGGTGAACTTGGTCTCTGCCACAGACTGGATGAACTTTGTCTCTGCCACAGACCTGGTGAACTTGGTATCTGCCACAGACCTGGTGAACTTGGTGTTTCAAAGCTTGACCTCTTTGTAAGGAGAAGATATCCCTCCAGAGAGTTACCGGGCCCCTTCCTTCACCGTGATTTTTCCCCGGTCCCTCGGAACGGTTCCTCCCCCGGCCTCCTCATCTAAGATACAGGTCCCCTCGCAAGGCGGCACCCTGGGATTCCTCGATCCTTGATGGGCCCCAGCCGAAGGTGCTGGGCCCAAGGCCTTTGCTGCAGTCCCAGGGCTAAAGGTGTCTGGGACTGATTCACCGACCTTCGCCCCGGGCCAAAGGTGCCCAGGGCGGACAGGAACACACTCCCTGGGGTAGGACCCCCGGCCACGACAGACCGCGCAGAACCCCGAACAGGCAGCGTCTGCCCCTTTTATATCCTCCCCAGCATGCACAGCAGGCCTGCCACTCCCACTGTATGGCTGCTGAGAGGGGACACACAAGGCCCAGCACTGTATCAGCGGTTCAACCCTGGCCTACCATGGCAGCGCCACCTGCAGACCACAGGGAACTATACACCGATACTCTCCCTGCGGACAAAAATGGTTGATAGAATCCTGACAATTGGGGTGTTTGAGCACAACTACCACTCAAACCATTTCCCTAAATTTAGGACCCCGCTACACTTGAAATAAACGAAAAAGGATTTGTAACTTGTGTGGACATTGAACTTTCTGTATACTCTCATCCCCTAGACAACGAATAGTGAGGTAACGTGCAAGGCCCAAATTTAAACTAGCAGCTCCTACGGGGGTAGTGTTACATATTGATGCTGGCTTCTGAGAGATCTGTTGTTTCTGGTGGGTATATTGTTGCAGGGAGGACTATTGTTGCTGGAGGGATACATATTTGCTGAAGGGGATCTATTATTGCTGGGAGGATCTATTGTTGCTGGGGGTCTATTGTTGCTGGCTACAAGGACTCTATATTACTGCTTTTCTTGTTACACATTGCCACAAAATGATACTTGATTCTGTATTCTGTAGAAGGGGAGGTACTGGGAGGTGGGTAGAGGGTGGAACCAAGGAACGAGGCTCGGAGGTTGGTAGAGGGCCAAGACAAAGGATGACTCAGAAGGAGGGAGTACCTGCACCTATTCTCTGAGAAAAAAAGCTCTGAGAACAGCAATTGATTTAGGCTTCCCAAAACCAATCAGCCATGCAGGAAGGTCTGACGGATCATTTGTAAGCACCTTGTTTCAACTTTTCAGCAGTGCACAAGGTAGTGTAATCAGATCTGGGTAAGGCTCACGGTGTCCTGTTTTAGATCAGATGATGATATAATTAAATTGACATTGGATTTAACCCTGGATTTATCGTATCCGTATTCCGTCTCTATGTTTCTATCTTCCATCTTCTTGGAGCCCTGACAAGATCGACACCTTCTGCAGTGTCAGCTGTGTCCTGCTCGCCCGCCACCTTCCTGTGCATTCTCCTAGTACCTCGGAATCACATGTCTGCATGGTGACTCAGTGCCGGGCCTTGCCAACATGTCTTGTGTCATCCAGCACATTCCCACTTCTCAACCGCCCAACCCCTGACCTCTGTTACTAGGCAGCACTTCGTACATTTCTGATGGGTGAACTTCAGTCGTTCCATCTTCTTTCTAGGGAAATATCTATCTGGTCCGCTCACGCTGGTATGGGCAGCATCTGACGGGTCACGCAGTCAGCAGTACGATCATTCCCCACCCAGATAACCAAAGCAGCGCAGACGTTTCACATGGTCAAGGGGTAATATAACAAAAATAGGACTTTGGTAAACATACAGCAAATAAATAGAGGTTGGAGAGCAGACTGGTGGCAAAGGTTATGTAGTGGGTGTCTGAGCTGGTAGTTAGCTCAGACTTTGATAATTAAGGCTAAATCAGCCTCTGTTCCGGCTATGGCTGTGCTTGGAGGGATTTCCCATTGTTTGCCTGAAGGTGGCGTTACCACCACAGGCCAATGTTGGAACACAGGCAGGCCAGAGTGTATTGGGTATTTTTCCCCGGGGACAGCCCAGTGGGAGTGGTCTCCTCGCTGGGCATGCTGGGGAAGGGTACTTAAGGGGCAGACGCCATTTTTAGGGGCTCTCTTCGCCTCGTGGCCCTCCTGGCTCGAGGTATGTGATCGTGAAAATTTCAGCCGCGGAGCCATGTTGGCCTGAGGCTGCATCTCCGCCAGGTAGGCCCAGTTGTCCTGACTGGGGCCTGCACTATTAAGGTGATCCTGTGCTGTCTGTCCTGCGGGAGGAAGCCACTCAATGGAGGAAACCAGGGGAGGACCTGTCCTGGAGAGGACCAAGCGGAAGGCTGGTATCTTGGGGAAGGCCTGGTGACCTTATTGGAGGATGCACCGTAGCTTATGTTACCTTACAGTGTGCCGGGTCGGCTTAAAGGTTCTAAAACTGTAAGGCTGGATATACGGGTACTAAAATCCTGTGGCAGAGGATTGTTAAACAGTTCATCTTTATTGTTCTAAAGTCTGTGGCAGAGACTGTTATTTCGAGACTTTGCATCATTCCGGCTGCTAGGCCAAGTGAGAGGGGCCTATCCGGGTGAGCAACACCCACTTGAAGGAGAAGTGGTGAGTGTGACTTTTGAAACTTAGAAGTTTACCCAGTGACCTGCATTGTGTGCCTGAACCTTCCCCTGACCCCCCATCCCTCTACCTATGCAAGTTTGTGTGACGAAAGGATTCATAACTTGTGTGAACATTGAAGTTACTATAGACTCTCATCCCCTAGACAACGAACTGTGAGGTAACGTGCAAGGCCCAAATCTAAACTAGCAGCTCCTATGGGGGTAGTGCTACAGTTGTCTGCAGGAAGACACAAAGTTCTTCTAAAGCATGATAAGACCAAAAACATGGAATGACACCAAACAGACTTGCACCTGACCCCTAACAGTAATGTCAAAGTAACCCATAAAGCTGAACTCCAGCCTTACCTTCAGCATGCACAGTTGTACATTCTCCTCTCTTGCTTCTCACAATGTGCATTAGAAGTGGAAGCAAGTCAGATAGGACCAGCCTCATTTCCTGGCTGGAGGACATCCAGCATTATCTAGTGCTTTCCTCTGCAGAAAGAGAGTCCTGGAGCAATGACAAAGAGAGAAATGAGCGGAGGGACGGCATGACAGGTGGGACAGGCAGTAGCCTAGCAGGGGCTGTGGTTCCCTTTAAGAAAAGGGGGGTGGCCGTGGGGGAAAAAGGGGAGGGGGAGTGCAGTCAGTTAGGGAGGAAGTGACGTTTTCTCACTTCCTCCATTTCACTCACGAGGTAGAAAGCTTCACAGCCGGTGCTATGGCTGATGTGGCTGAGCTATTGGCGCAATTGCGGGCCGCGGTGGCCGCGCAGGGGGCAGAGTGGCTGCAGGAACAGGTGTCTGCAGTGTTAGATGAGCGGGCGGCGGCGCCCGCCGGGGGGGGGGGGGTCGCTCCGGGGCGCGCTAGGCGGTCCAGGCCGCCTGAGCGGTACAGTCCGGAGGCATCCCCGAGTGGATCTACTTCCGTCCGGGGCCCTCCGGCCGCATCCCCTGACCGCACGCAGCCGGTGTCAGCGGGGGGGGGCCGGGAGGAATCCGCGTCGTGGACGGAGTTCGGCGGTGGGGGAGACGAGTGGCCCTCTTGCCCCTCCCCCTCCCGCGCGTCGGAGATGCGGTGACATCGCGGTCGAGGCTGCGGGTGATGCCCGGAACAGCCGTGTGGCCCAGCGTGGAGAATCCAGTTCGCGGGCCAGTGGCCGGGAGGCGGTGGTGTTCAGGGGTCCGGCGGAGCCAGCAGGACGAGCGGCGAGGGGTTTGGCGCCAAGACTGACGGATGGGAGTAGAGCGGATGACACCCGTGCCAGGGGGCGGACCCGGAGTCCGTCGGTGGAGGTGGCGAGTGGGTCGGGTGTGCCAGGATCGAGAGGGCGTGATGCTCAGCCACGACAGCCCTTGCCACGTGGGTCGCGTCCGCACGGTGTGCAGCCAGCGCTTGTGTCGGCAGAATCGGATGACAACAGGTCTGGGGGGGAGCTGTCCGGGTCAGACGGTGGCGAGGACTCGGGACAACTGGCTTCGATGGAGAACAGTTCGGCGGCTGGTGGACCCAGTTTCAGGCAGCCCGGTAAGTCCCACTCTTCTGTGGTTATTTGTTCCTTATTACAAGATTTATTGGGTCAAGGGGGTGTTGGGGTGGTAGGCAGGTTGCCTACTGTGTGTACTCAGTTGGCACCTGGCTGCCCGGGTTGGGAGGGAAGGGGTTAATACTCGTGCCACCTTTTCTTGTGTGTTCACGGGTTTTCCTCTGTGGTCCAGCCTGCCTCCTGTGTGATATAAAGGAAAAGGGGCCCAGATCCGTGGAGGGGGGGGGGGGATAGCGTGGACCAGAGATACACACAAGGGAACTCAAAACTATGCCTTAACCAATTGCCGACCAGCGCACGACGATATACGTCGACACAATGGCTCGGCTGGGCAGATGGGTGTACAGGTACGTCCCCTGTAAGATGCGGCATTGTGGGCACGCGAGGTTTCGTGAGTCCGACCGCGGGTCCCGTGGACTCGATGTCCGCGGGGATACCTGCGATCGTCTCACGGAGAGGAAGAACGGGGAAATGCTAATGTAAACAAGCATTTCCCCATTCTTCTTCGTGACAGGACACTGATCACCGCTCCCTGTAATCGGGAGCAGTGATCAGTGTTGTGTCACACGTAGCCCACCCCCCCACAGTTAGGCGAGACAGAAATTGCCGCTCCAAACAGGTCCACTCCAACAAAGATCACCTCTCCAGGAACCAAGGGTGCTGGCAATGCACAAGGCAATTCGAAGAAATTAAGATTAGGACCGACGCACTCCAATCCAACTTGGCTTTATTTGAAAAGTAAAAGTGAGCTATGAGTAAGCACTTCTAAGTGTGAAACGCGTTAGCTGTCCTGAAGTTTTTTCGTTGCTGTGACATGTAGTGCCTGTTCACTTTTACTTTTCAAATAAAGCCAAGTTGGATTGGAGTGCAGCTGTCCTAATCTTCATTTCTTCAAACCCCCCACAGTTAGAACACAGCCCTAAGACACACTTAACCCCTTCAGCGCCCCCTACAGGGTAACCCCTTCACTGCCAGTGTCATTTTTACAGAAATCAGTGCATTTTTATAGCACTGATCGCTGTATCAATGTTAATGATCCCAAAATGGCGTCAAAAGGGTCCGATGTGTCCGCCATAATGTCGCAGCCACGATAAAAATCGATGATCGCCGCCATTACTAGTAAAAAAAAAATATTAATAAAAATGCCATAAATCTATCCCCTATTTTGTAGACGCTATAACTTTTGCGCAAACTAATCAATAAACGCTTATTGCGATTTTTTTTGCAAAAAATATGTAGAAGAATACGTATCGGCCTAAGCAGAGGAAAAAAAATAGTTTTTTTATATATTTTTGGGGGATATTTATTATAGCAAAAAGTTAAAAATATTGCTTATTTTTTTCAAAAGTGTCGCTCTATTTTTATTAATAGCGCAAAAAATAAAAACCGCGGAAATGATCAAATACCACCAAAAAAAAGCTGTATTTGTAGGAAAAAAAGGACGTCAATTTTGTTTGGGAGCCACGTCGCACGACCCCGCAATTGTCAGTTGCCGAATCGCAAAAAGTGCTCTGGTCTTTGGGCAGCCAAATGGTCCGGGGCTTAAGTGGTTAAGAAGCTTGCTGGTCAGCTTGGAATGCCAAACCATTGGGATGCTTCCAAAGACATGGACTGACTCCTTTGCTTGAGTTGTCTCCAGTTTGGCCCTAAAGATGCTACACCTGTGCAGGTACTTAGGCAGCCACAGTTATGTTCGTAAGGGAAAGGACGTTACTGCATACTGTACACGTTCTGCCAAAAGTCGTGTAACCTCCTAATTCAACACATATCCTGTACAAGTGTGGAGGACAAGGGACAAAATCTTCTGGAGGAACTCTGCATACAACACTAGACACAAGTGGCTCATCTCTGAGTTGGGGGACTGCCTTAATGTTTGACTTTTCACATGACTGTGGCCCCCCGCTTGGTCCCGGGCATTGGTGGACACGCCTTTGGTCAAGGTGTTACCCCTGTGCTAGGACGAGCGAAAACATTCATTGCCTGGCATAGCCCAAAGAACCTACCCCGGGGCAGGCCTTCTATGTGACCCACTTGGCACCCAATGAGTTAATGGGGAACTGAGAGGAAATGTCACCCGCCTGCCCTAGAGTCTGGTCCCTGGCCTGCCCCTTTCATTCATTGGATTTCAGTTGTTTCAATCGTGGAGGCTCAGTATCCCATGAGGACATTACCTAAGGTTGTCTGCATGCAAAAACAGCTTCCGGGTTCCTTCAGATCCTTTGATAATTTGAAAAACTCTTCCCAAGAGCCAATGTATAGCTTACATCAGGAGTGATAGTTCTTGAAAGTAGTACTGAGGCAGAGGGCTGTGATGCTTTCAGGAAGTTATGTACAGCACCCAGCCCTTCCCACAAGCCATGATCTGCCCACATTGTACAGAGAAGCACAGACACCCAGTGATGGTGTGACTAGGTCTAAGGTATGCAATGAAAACTGAAAAGCTTTATTTTAACATTTTAATTAGCATGTCGATGAGGGGGGAAAGAAGGCAGGGAGGCAAGAAATCAGGTTAACCATTTGCTGCCCTTAGGATAAGGTGACCAATCAGCGATTCTCTTCCCGTCGTCGCCACCACCTCCCTCACAGCCTGTCAAGTCTTACTCTCCGGGCCCCGGCTACTACTGGGTGGGGAGCGGAGGAAGATCAGGCAAGGAGATAAGCAGGCAGGCGGCTGGCCGGGACTTGAGCCAAGGCAGAAGAACATGTGAGCGGAGCTGAATGGGCACCCGAAACTGAAGAAATATTCCCTCCGCTCCGACCAGCACATGATCATCAGAAAGGGACACAGATAATGGAAAAAAAATACACCCCCCTAAGCTAGTAGGAGCGGCAGGACCGGGGGAGTGTAATTCAGATTTTTTTTTTATTATTCTGCACTGACTGTCTTTGAAATTGCCCCAGCCCCTGTTCAAATCCAATCCGGGAACAAAACCGGGGACAGACTTGGTCTGGGGACAGTGTCCTCAATCCAGGGACTGTCCCCGGAAACCGGGGATGTCTGGTCACCCTACCTTAGGATGCACCCGTACGTCCTAGGGCTGCACTGGTTATACTGGGGCCATGACTGCAGTTATGACCCTGGTATCTTTTTTTCTTCAGACAGCGGTGCTGAGTAATGTAAAAGTGATCCAGTGGCTATGGAGCCACTGGATCACTTTTACATACTGCCGAAGGTGGTCAACCCACCCACCCCTGGCCTCCTTCCTGGGCTCTCCCATTGAGAACATTTTAAATAGCATGGCTAGAACCAAATTTACCAGAGACAAAGAGCACAAACTGGGGATTTTCTGCAAGAGTTAGGATACTACAGAAGACACAGAAATATAAACTGGCCAGTAGCAGGACATTTCTAAAGATTTAATCAGGGATAATAGGCCAAAATGCCCTAGAGACAAAACGTACAAGGAGATGTTTTACTACAGAAATTTATAGACCGCAGATAATGCAGAGTTTACAGTAGTTTTATTCAGGTATAATAGGCCTAACTGGTGTATGCCTAACTTTTATTTTATATATGGAGATAATGGGTGTGTTAGGTATAAAGTGAGGTGTTTTAGGAGTACACTGTTCTTGCACTTAGTTATTTCTCCTTTCAAATAATGCAGTAGCCTGCTGCAAACAAAATACAGCTTAATAACCAGTAACAAGTGAGTGCTTCACCTTAAAGGGGTTGTAAACCCTCACAGTTTTTCACCTTAATGCATTCTATGCATTACGGTGAAAAAACTCCTGTGATGCAGCAGCCCCCCAGAGCCCCCCTTTTACTTATCCGGAACCCGATCTTTCCAGGGACGAGCACACCAGCTCCAGCCACTGTCTCGGGTCCTGATAGGATAGATTGATAGCAGCGCAGCCATTGGCTCCAACTGCTGTCAATCAAGTCCAATGACATGTGAGTTGGGGGTAAGGCGAGTCTTGCTGTCTGTTTCAATGGACACCCCACATGAGTGCCCCAACGGAGAGCGGCTCTCCAACGGGGGGCTCAAGAAGAGGAGGATCGGGGTCACTCTGTGCAAAACCAACAGCACGGAGGAGGTAAGTATGACATGTTTGTTTGTTTGTTTTTAAAATGACCCTTTAAGGCCCGGTTCACATAGGGGCGACTCCTCAGGCGACTCGCCTCGCCTGAGGAGTCGCGTCCTGCTCTGTACTATGGAACCGTTCTAATAGGAGCGACCTGAGTCGCTTCGACTTAGAAAAAGGTTCCTGTACTACTTTTGGGGGCGACTCAGGGCGACTTGCATTGACTTCTATTCAGAAGTCATTATGCAAATCGCCTCAGGCGGGCGTCTCAAGTCGTCTTGAGATCGCGCCGCCGTGCCGCCCCTGTGAGAACCGGGCCTAAAGGGGTTGTAAACCCTTGTTTAAAAAAACGAAAAAAATACTAAAACATGTCATACTTCCTTCCACTGTGCAGTTTGTTTTGCACAGAGTGGCCCCAATCTACCTCTTCTGGGGTCCCCCGGCGGCGCTGGTAGCTCCTTAGTGCATCGGGTGTCCACTTTGGAGAAGCGCTCTCCTTGGTGGACACCCGTGCGGTTACACTCCCTAGTTCTGCTTTTGCCTGTATTCACATAGAAAGCAGGATTCGGGCCCGCCCCCGGCGCCCACGTCATTGGATTTTATTGACAGTAGCCAATGGCTGCACTGCTATCAATCTATCCAATCAGGACCCGAGACACCAGCTAGAGCTGCTGCGCTCGTTTCTGAAAGACAGCGTTCAGGTAAGTAAAATGGGGGGGCTGGGAAGCTGCAGCACTACAGAAGGTTTTTCACCTTAAAGCGGAGCTCCACCCTAGAGTGGAACTTCTGCTCATCGGATTCCCCCCCCCCCCCCCCCTCCGGTGCCACAATTGGCATCTTTCGGGGGGAGGGGGGTGCAGATACCTGTCTTAGACAGGTATCTGCACCCACTTCCGTGTATGCACTCTGCGGGTAGACTGCGGGTAGTGCATCACTTCCCGGTCCCCCTCCCCCCGTTGTGTTCTGGGAAACACACGGCTCCCAGGACACAGCAGGGAACAGTGAAAGACGCACAGCGCTACTTGTGCATGCGCAGTAGGGAACCGGGAAGTGAAGCCGCAATGCTTCACTTCCTGATTTCCTCACCCATGATGGCGGTGAAGGCAGCCGAGAGACGAACAATCGCTCGTCTTCTGCTGTGGACGTCGCTGGACTCCAGGACAGGTAAGTGTCCATATATTAAAAGTCAGCAGCTGCAGTATTTGTAGCTGCTGGCTTTTAATATTTTTTTTACGCCGGAGCTCCGCTTTAATGCATAGAAAGAAAAACCATGAGCTAGCAATCAGAATTACATTTCCAGTCTCCTATGTGACCTTCAACTACCAGCTTTCCCTGCTTCAATAAGTTCACTGATACTTTGGCTGCTTTGTGTCCTCCCATTTTAGCTAGGGGGCTGTCTTATTTAAAATCCCCCTTAATGGCTCTTCTCATGCCGCGTACACACGACCGTTTTTCATGACGAGAAAAATGGCCATTAAAAATTTGGAACATGCTCTAATTTTTCTCGTCGTTTTTCTCGTCATGAAAAACGGCCGTGTGTAGGCTTTAACGACGTGAAAAAAACGCGCATGCTCAGAAGCAAGTGATGAGACGGGAGCGCTCGTTCTGGTAAAACTAGCGTTCGTAATGGAGATAGCACATTCGTCACGCTGTAACGGACTGAAGAGCACGAGGCTGAAAAGCGCGAATCGTCTCTCACCAAACTTTACTAACACGAGGATCAGCAAGAGCAGCCCAAAGGGTGGCGCCATCCGAATGGAACTTCCCCTTTATAGTGCCGTCGTACATTTCGTACGTCACCGCGCTTTGCTCGAGCATTTTTTTTCATGATCGTGTGTAGGCAAGGCAGGCTTGAGAAGAATCACATCGAGAAAAACTTAGTTTTTTTCAATGACATTAAAAACGGTCGTGTGTACGCGGCATAAGCCTGTTGGCCACATTTCAAAGGCCATGCAGTGCATTGTGGTTTAATTTTTTTTTCTCTGTGAATCTGCACAAAAATTTGCTGGGAGAGAGTTTTGAACCCACAGACTCAGAATGTGTATGTAGCGACCTCACCCTTTTACTTCCGTCTCTTTGGCTCACTCATGAGAGGAAAAGGCGCAAGGTGCCACCATGCCCGTACCCTCTGGTTTGCAGAGGTTAAGCACACTTGTTTCACCTACGGGTCTTGCAGCAAAGTTCTCCTCAAAGTTGGTTTCTGTCCTCAGTGTGCAAGGACAGAGTCTCTATACCCAAAGTAACTCCAAAGTCCACACAAGTTTATCACTCCAACATAGAGCTTTATTTTCATCCTCTCCCAGCATGCACAGCAGGCCGACCCTGCCCACCGCACGGCTGCCGAGAGAGGACACCAAATCGTCACTCCAACACCTGTGGTTCAACCCCGAGTACAAGTGACAGCGCCACCTATACTACTTAGGGGAACTGCAAGCCAGGTGAAGCAGCAGCAAGGCAGAGTCCAGTAATTGAAAGACTTGAGCCAACTATCACTCAAGTCACACCTAAATTTGGCATAACATAACCTCAATTTAGGATCCCCGCTACACACTCCCCTCTCTTAAAGAGACACTGTCCCCAGTGTCTGTAGACAAATTTGCACACTCAATCCTGAGCAGGCGCAAACTTACCTTCAGAACTATTTACAAAAACCCAAAAAATTGAAAAAAATACCAAAGTGCCTGATTGAGCGGAGTGAATTGCAGCAAAGAGAAAAAGACAGAACATGGTTTACAACAAATGACATTCCCTCCCACCATCCTATCGCAACTAAATCCCACCCAATCTCTGGTGAGTTACTTGATGGTCTCCTGCATGGGAAAGAAAACACATATCATACGAACAAATATCATACTATATCTACTGTATGTACATGAATCAAACCACCTCCCCTAAAGGAGATGATTTGCTTCAGCTAACGGTACACACTAAGCCTAGTGTATATGTTCCTATAGCAGTACCGTGTAAGTGCTCATTAAAGTTTTGCAGAACACTACCACCTAGTGGCAGCACACACATGTAACTCTGTTACCTAAATGCGTTCTAACGCACCATCACACAAGGGTCCCCTTGTTGATCTCGACGGCTTTCAGCTTGGCCCTGACTATCCCTACCCAAAGTTCTTTTCACTTGTGAAAAAGGAAGGAAACAAAAAAACAACACAGTCTTTCAAAAAGTTAAAAGTCTCCGGGGATAGAGTCAGCACAGCAGTTCAAGGCATTTTTTGCCAAAAGCAGGGAAAAACAAGTCCCACTTTAAAGATAAAACCGTGGGTCAGGTAAAGTCAGAGACTTCCAGTCTTTATCCAGAGTCTGAATGGAGTAGGTCGCATCATCTCTGTCCTTACAGCAGATCACGACCCGATCCGCATGTATGTGGCGACCAAGAAACCAGTCTTTCTTTCTCGTACATCACGGGACACAGAGCGACATAGTCATTACTAATGGGTTATATAGATACCGTCAGGTGCTGGCACTGGCAACTTCCAAAACCGGAAGTACCCTCCCCTATATAAGCCCCTCCCATCCGGGAGCACCTCAGTTTTTTGCCAGTGTCTAAGGTGTTGGCCAAGAAGAAACATGTGTTTTTCACTGAGCTTGCGTACAGGTTCTTTTGGGCCTCAGTAAGCTATTCCGGATCCGACCAAAAAAGCTTCATAGCTAAACGGTCGGTACCCGGGCCTTGCAGAGAAGAGCAAGGTTTTGCCTGTAATGCTTCTCTTAGGAGAGCTGGACCCTGGGATCCAGAGCTCTGGTCATACCCACGACCAAGATGTTTTCTGTGCAGGGTGCTATACAGGTCCAGGGGAGTGGAATCCTTGGGAACCCGGTCCCTGAAGGTTTGATTACAATGCCTGCCGTGATAGGTGAAGTTTGGGCTTCTGTGGACCAAACAAAGTCCTGCGGCGGGGAACAGATAAGTGGGGGCCCCCAGGAACTTGGTTCTATTGGGGGACCCCCAAGCCTAATTTGTCTTTCTGTCTGTTACCTAATGGTATTCCCGCAAAATTCTGTGCATGCCTGTAACTACTAAAAAAATGTAATAATTTTTAATGGTGGTCAAGAAAAAAAAAAATTTTTTTTTTTATATATTTAATATATTAGACTGCGGTACCTGTGTTTGTCCACTAGAGGCCGCTGTGGAATGTTTTCTTGTCATGTGGACTAGCTTCTTCTCAGCAGAGCAAAGTCCAGGCAGATGGTGAGTTCTCTTATAGGAAACTGCTTCCTCTGCCATGTTGCAGTGCTCGTCCATCCCCCGGCCTGCGGCAAAGAGGGGCCCTGGCTCCTGTCCCTTGTTACCATATTTGAAATTAGCGCCGAAGGCGCACGTGCCCGCGCGCGTGCGCGTGCACGCGCCTCTATATATAGAGGTGAGCCGGGAAAGGGGGCGGAGCCTGGGGGATGACGCTCTGTGCGCGCCGCAGCGCTTCTGCGCATGTGCGGGCGTCCCAGCAGTTTTAAAAAAACCACAATATTGTAGTGAGCTGGCTATGAAGTACAGAGACAGAGCTGGCAACATTTAAAGGCATACAGCAAGCGGTTGATACAGGCATCCCCTAGAAAGGCACATTAGTAGACACCAACTGTGATATAGCAGCAATTGTGCTAGACTATTCTCAGTAAAAGTGGTGTATTACGGCTGGAATACCTCAGCTTTAGGCTTAGGAATATGCCGTCCAGAAGCTCCGGAACTGAATCTTCCAGGAAGCGAAGGGGGTCTCATCGGGCTCGGAGGATCTTGGGCATACTCCTGCTGCACCAGTCTCCCCTGAAGTTCAGAGGTAAGTGACCGTAGAGACCCCGCAGGGGTACTTGGTACTGTGGCTGTCCTCAGTCACCTGCTCCTGTGTATGTAACAGAGGAGGTTTTTTCCTCAGCTCTGGGAGGATTAGAGAGATTGTCAACATTTATCGCTGCCTCCCTGTCAGGGAAAGCACGCCCGATCTCCGTCTCCTCCTTCAGAGTGCCTGTTAGCAGAGCAACAGTCCCATACAGGGATCGACCTGCCTGAAGGGGATCAGGATGAGGTTGATTCTGTTATAGAGGAATCAACAGTGGGGGAACCTTTTCTCAGCATCTCAAGCTGAAAGATTATGGGTTCAGTCTCTGACTAACATGGTCCGATCCGCATTTAAAAATGCACCTTGCGGAACCATCAACCACTACTGTATCCTCGTTGGGGTCGCTAGAAGCCCCCAGACTGTTTGTTCTTTTCCACTTCACCCTTTACTGAAAGGGCTCATTTACCAGGATTGGGAACGTCCTGAGAAAATATTTATTCCCCCAAGAGATTTCCGGTGGTCTATCCCATGGAGGATAAGTTCATCAAAAAAAAAAAAAAAAAAAAATGGAAGGTCCCTACAGTGGACGCAGCCATCTCTTGTATGTATAAATCACTGACATGTCCAGTGGATAATGTCCAAATGTTCAAGAACCCAATAGATAAAAGATTGGAGTCCTTATGAAAATCTGCTTGGTGATACAACCAGCAGTAGCAGCTATTGGGGTCTGCTAAGCAGTGAAGGATCAGTTGAAACAGGTCTTGAGGGACTTGACAGATCAGCAGGCTTTGCCCTAGCTGATCTACCTAGAGCCTTAGGCTTTGCGGTTGACGCCATAGAGGATTCAGTCCATCAGGCCTCCCGCCTTACGCTGTCTATAGTACATATGCGTAGGCTCCTATGGCTCAAAAACTGGTCTGCTGAAGCTCCCTGTAAAGAATGGCTGGTTAGCGTCCCATTTCATGGTGAACGCTTATTCAGGGAAAACCTGGACAAATATATCCAGAAAATTTCCAGCGGTAAAAATACGCTCTTGCCGGTTAAAAACAGAGTTAGAGGTCCCTCTTTAAGAGGCCTGCTTCTCCAGTCCCTGGGGCATCGGCTGTGTAACAGTTCCGACGGCCTCCTCGGTCAATTCCCGGGGGTAAAAAACAGGGACAGTAGCAGGGTAATGAGAAACCCTGGGTCAGGGGAGGTACAAAACCTCCCCCAAAGTTAAATTCATTGAAGCCCCCACTCAGTCGGGTGGGGGGAGGACTCCAGTTGTTCGCAAGAGACCTGGCGGGACACGATCAAGACAGATAGGTGCTCTCCGCAGTAGGTTTGGGATACAGTTTGGAGTTAAAAGACTCTCCTCCTTCCCATTTTTGAGGTCAAACGTGCCAAGGGATCCCCGGAAGAGAGAGTCCCTCCTGTTGGCACTAGAACAGCTATTGCTCCAAGGAGTAATTATGGAGGTTCCCCTGGAAGAATGAGGGTTCGGGTTTTACTCAAACCTCTTTACAGTCCCGAAGCAAACGCGGACGGGAGGCCCATATTAATTCTAAAAGGGCTATACAAATTCCTGTATATCAGGACTTTCCGATGGAGTCGATCCGATCGGTGGCCACTGCCCTATAAGGGGAGGATTGGTTAGCCGCGATCGACATCAAAGATGCTTATTTGCACATTCCCATCTTTCCAGTCCACCAAAAATTTCTACGCTTTGCAGTAGAAGGGCGCCATTTTCAGTTCAGAGCCTTACCCTTCGGTTTGGCCACAGCACCACGAGTGTTTACAAAAATTCTGGCCCTTTATTGGCCAATCTAAGAACACAAGGTGTAATGATAATGGCATATCTGGATGACTTGTTGCTGATAGACCACTCAGTGAAAAATCTAGACGTGGTCGTTCACAAGACAATCAAGTATCTGGAATCTCACGGTTGGATTATCAACCGAGACAAGTCAGCCCTAAAAACCAGTCAAAAGTCTGGAATACTTGGGGCTAAGGTTGGATTCAGGCCAGAGAAAAATATTCTTGCCTCGAGGAAAGGTGTTGTCTTTGAAAGATTTGATCCACTTAGTGGGTACAAAAAAGACAGCCGTCCATACGCCTGTATATGAGGCTGCTGGGAAAAATGGTGGCATCATTCGAAGCAGTACCCTACGGTCAATTCCATTCAAGGAATTTGCAAGGGGCCATACTGTCAGCCTGGAACAAAAAAGTTCAGGCTCTGGACTTACCAATGTCCTTGTCCCCTTCCGTTCGCAGGAGCCTCCGCTGGTGGTTGGTTCCCCAGAATCTGGAAAGAGGGAAATCCTTCAGTCCGATTTCCTGGAAGGTGGTCACTACAGATGCCAGCCTTGTAGGCTGGGGAGCAGTACTGGAGCAATGGTCTCTCCAGGGCAAGTGGTCAGAAGCAGAAAAGGCCCTGCCCATCAATCTCTTAGAGATACGAGCAGCCCGGTATGCCCTAGTAGCATGGACATCCAAACTCCAAGAGTCCCCTGTCAGAGTTCAATCAGACAATGCCACAGCAGTGGCATATATCAATCGTCAGGGGGGCACCAGGAGTCGTGCAGCCCAAAGGGAAGTAAATTACATCCTGAGATGGGCAGAAAGATATGTCCCAGCCATATCTGCGGTATTCATTCCAGGAGTGGAGAATTGGAAGGCGGACTTTCTAAGTCGCCAACAATTATGCCCAGGGGAATGGTCCCTTCATCCCGAGGTTTTCCGGACAATATGTCAGCGGTGGGGAACACCGGATGTAGATCTGCTAGCATCCAGATTCAACACAAAAGTGGACAGGTTTGTCTCTTGGACAAGGGATCCCCTAGCTTGCGGCTCGGATGCCCTAGTGTTCCCTTGGGATCAGTTCAAGCTGATATATGCATTCCCACCGCCACAATTGTTACCTCGATTACTCCGCAGAATCAGGGTAGAAAAGAAACCAGTGATTCTGGTGGCTCCAGCGTGGCCCCGAAGAGCATGGTACGCGGAGATTGTAAAAATGTCTGTGGGGAGTCCTTGGACCCTCCCACATCGTCCGGACCTGCTTTCGCAGGGACCGATATACCACCCTTCCTTACCAGCCCTAGGTTTGACGGCCTGGCTATTGAAGCCCACATTCTAAAGAAGAAAGGGCTCTCTAATGCTGTGGTGTCTACCATGATCAATGCCAGGAAACCGGTATCCAGGCAGATCTACTATAGAATCTGGAAGGCGTACATCGCCTGGTGTGAGGCCAGAAAATGGCATCCACGTAAATACGTAATAGGTAGGATTTTGGACTTCCTACAATGGGCTGTAGATAGGAAGCTTGCCTTGAGTACTATCAAGGGTCAGATTTCGGCCTTGTCAATATTTTTTCAAAGGCCCTTGGCTTCGCATTCACTAGTCAAAGCCTTTATACAAGGAGTGATGCGTATTAGTCCTCCGGTTAATATTCCCATATGTCCATGGGATCTAAACTTGGTTCTGTCAGTTCTACAGAAACAACCATTTGAACCATTACAGCATATTTCCTTGGTGCTTCTCACCAGGAAATTGATTTTTCTAGTAGCCATTTGTTCGGCTAAAAGAGTGTCGGAATTAGCAGCTATGTCCTGTAAGGAGCCATATCTGGTTATCCATAAGGACAGAGTAGTGTTACGTCCTCATCCAGCCTTTCTTCCTAAGGTGGTATTGAGGTTTCATTTGAACCAAGATATGGTTCTTCCTTCTTTTTTCCCCAAACCTACTTCGGTAGAGGAAAAGTTATTGCATTCTTTGGATGTAGTAAGAGCAGTTAAAGCTTATCTAAAAGCCACTGCTCAGATTCGCAGAACGGATACTTTGTTTATTCTGCCGGAAGGCCCCAGAAAGGGTCAGGCAGCGTCAAAATCTACTTTAGCCAAGTGGATTCGACAGGTCATAATACAAGCCTATGGCTTGAGAAGGAGACCGCCTCCGTTCAAAGTTAGAGCGCACTCCACGAGAGCAGTTGGAACTTCATGGGCAGTGCATCACCAGGCCTCCCTGGCTCAAATCTGTAAGGCTGCAACATGGTCTTCAGTACACACGTTTACTAGGTTCTACCAGGTGGACGTTGGAAGTCAGGAGGATGTCGCCTTTGGGCGCAGTGTGTTGCAGGCCGCAAAAGATCCTCATGTCTGATAGCGCTCAGCTTATATATGGTGTATCCCCCCCCTCATTTGGCATTGCTTTAGGACATCCCATTAGTAATGACTATGTCGCTCTGTGTCCCGTGATGTACGAGAAAGAAAATAGGATTTTTATAACAGCTTACCTGTAAAATCCTTTTCTTGGAGTACATCACGGGACACAGAGCTCCCGCCCCTCTTTAGGGACACTTATTGCTTTGCTACAAAACTGAGGTGCTCCCGGATGGGAGGGGCTTATATAGGGGAGGGTACTTCCGGTTTTGGAAGTTGCCAGTGCCAGCACCTGACGGTATCTATATAACCCATTAGTAATGACTATGTCGCTCTGTGTCCCGTGATGTACTCCAAGAAAAGGATTTTACAGGTAAGCTGTTATAAAAATCCTATTTTTCGGCAGCCTTTAGATCTTCCAGTCATCACTGCTGAACAACTGAAGTATCTGTGGCCTTTCTTCACCTCCAAGTGATCCCAGATAAAGTCACTATACCACCGCTCTCAAGAGGCTTCGATCTCAAACAATAAATCCTTTGGGACGTATGGGTACTCCCACCCGTACTCTGCAGCAACCTTCTGTCTCAGTAACCACTGTAGACGAGCCAAAGGCGGCATGGTCGCCCGATCTCCAGCTACTGACAGAACGATAGCGTCCGGAGATCTTCTGGGGCATACAGAGACCTCAGTGGTGGACGGGCCTCCAGCACAGCAGGTACAGTAGACACTGGAGCATGAGGAGCGGGCATGGGAACGATTTCTCCAGCATTAACAGGGGCTTCCACCCGGGGTGTAGTATCCCCAGAGTCCATGGGCGATCCCTTTGCATTACAAGGAGAAGTTAAATAAATTTTGTCCCATCCCTTTTTGATAAACAGTTCATCAATTTCCCCATCATCCCCTATGTCAGAGGAAGAATCCATGTCTGAAGAGTCCCACATCTCAGCTGGCAGGCAAACTCTTGTGGACACAGCATCAACTTCCAAAAGTCTCTTTGGGTCAGGCACCCAAGCATCCCCAATCGAACGGACACTGACCTTTGTTTCTTTCCCCGGCCGGCCTCGACCTGCTGCTGCCGTGGATCGCTCTGGAGTTCCTCCGGCTGGACGATCCAAGTTAGGCTGGCGCTGGGATGGGCCTCCACCGCGGCTGCGGGAAGCCTTTACGAGTCCTACCTTCCTTTTTGCAGGTGGAAGGGAGGGCTCCGTTGCAACCGAGGCAGTGTCTGCGGGGTTCTCCACCTCAAGTTCCCCTATGGCCGGAACCTCGGCCTTTACATTTGCCACCTCCGCGGGACTGTGCTGGGGTAGGGCGGTTAACACACGCACTTCCTCCTCAGGAGTAACAGCCCCTAAAATCCAGTTCACTCGGTAGACTCTTGGCTTTTCCGTCGGCTGTTCTACCTCAAACAGGAATTCCCCACAGCGGGGTACATCTCCCGAAAGGTCGGAGGTGTACAATCAGTCCCTGACATCCTCCACAGATCATACCCAAGGCCTCTGCATCTCGGCATGCATACAGGGCAAAGCGGCCCCTGGGCTTCAACCGGATTCCTGTGTCGGTCAAAGAGGCAGCAATGGGGGTCACATTCATAGTTGAACCGGGCAAGAGAGCACAAGATCCCGTTGAAGCAGGTTTCCAAGTAAGAGCAGACATGTCGCTTCATCAACAGTTTATCGGATAATGCCCCCCTTTTTGCGCCAAGCGCATCACGAGGAGCTCACACTTTTCCCAAGCTCCTCCCCTCTCTTGTTCCTTCACTGCACTTTCTTTGCAGGCTTTTCCAGTTAAGACACGCCCACGAACTACGCAGCTGGAATTTCAGCCGGGCCTGAATCTTCCTTTTCTCTGTTTGTGGCGCAGGTCAAATTTTGAAAAATGGCCGACCTCCACGGAGCCTCACATGGGAATAAAGTCCAACTTTTCCGGGGGGTATACACTGCAACATCCCGGACTACGAGCCCCCACGTGTAGCGAGCTCACCCTTTTCCTCCTGTCTCTTTGGCTCACTCATGAGAGGAAAAGGCGCAAGGTGCCACCATGCCCGTACCCTCTGGTTTGCAGAGGTTAAGCACACTTGTTTCACCTACGGGTCTTGCAGCAAAGTTCTCCTCAAAGCTGGTTTCTGTCCTCAGTGTGCAAGGACAGATTCTCTATACCCCAAGTAACTCCAAGGTCCACACAAGTATATCACTCCAACATAGAGCTTTATTTTCTTTGCACAAAGAGAGAAAGGTGTTAGAAGGATAGACAGCATTCAGGCACTTCTGGCTTCGTCGCCACTCGGCCCCGAGTGGGTATAGCTCACCCGGATAGCCACCAATGGTGCTAGCAGCCGGTGTGCAGCTCGAACAGTCAATCTAGATCCCTAATAGATGCATCTAGGAGATCCTCTACCACATGATCTATAGTGTCCCAAACCTCCTGATGGTCCAGATTGTTAGGCCCCTGGGTTCTGGATGGATGACATCCCCCTGGAGAGTTACTGGGCCCCTTCCTTTACTGTAATCTCTCACCAGTCCTTCGGAATGGTCCTCCCCCAGCCTCCTCATCCAGAAACGGGTCCCCTCGCAAGGCAGCACCCTGAGATTCTTTCTTCCGAACCGGGCTCCAGCTAAAGGTGCTGGGCCCAGGGCTGAAGTTGCAGTCCCAGGACTAAAGGTGCCTGGGACTGAGGCGTACGTGGCCCCATGGCCTGGAAGGCCACGCACTCGACTCCCGAACCCGCAGGTTCCCTCGGGTACAGGTCTCCGGATCACTCTCTCTGAACAAATGGCATCCGCCCCTTTTATATCCTCTACCAGCATGCACAGCAGGCCGCCCCGCCCACCGCACGGCTGCCGAGAGAGGACACCAAATCGCCACTCCAACACCTGTGGTTCAACCCCTAGTACAAGTGACAGCGCCACCTATACTACTTAGGGGAACTGCAAGCCAGGTGAAGCAGCAGCAAGGCAGAGTTCAGTAATTGAAAGACTTGAGCCAACTATCACTCAAGTCACCCCTAAATTTGGCATAACATAACCTCAATTTAGGACCCCCGCTACATGTATTTACTCAAACTATTCTCCAGACTGTTTTACAACATGGTTTATTAGGACACGGCTGCATCAGGAGCCTTTTGCTTACTGTTGGAAATTTATAACACCGCTGCATTCCTTCTTAGCAGGTCTGTGTCCTGTCAAAGGTTCTCCAGGCTGGGTTCACACATGCTGAAGCTGGGGCTCACAGCAGGGGGTCCGATGGGTCCCTGTTCACCGATTTAGGTGCGAATAAGGTTCGAATTTTTCCCCGAATTTGCACCTGAATCAGAACCAAAGATGCACAGGACCCTTTCCAAATGTGGACCGCAGCCACCCCGGAGCTGTGTGAACCGGCTCCATTTCCATTGCGAGCCGGTCAGACCCTCCTGTCATGCAAATTAGATGCGGGGAAACTCACATCCAATTTGCATAAGTGTGAACCCGGTCGAAAGCTGGTCTGTGACAAAATGTGTCACCTTCCCTGGCTGCCCACCACTGGGCATGAGTACATGTGTGAGTATATGTGTGTTTGTATGGGAGTGTATATATGTGGGTGTGACTGTGTGTGTATGTGTGTGTGTGTGTGTAGCACACCCCCTAAGGAGCCAGGCACACCAAATCTTCACAGGCACTCTTGAGTCAGAGAACAGTCCATTACTTTTTTTTTGTCATTTATTGAGGGTAATAACTTGGATAGTGGTGGGAGGTTATGGGATGCCCATTTGACTTCAACAACAACTTCAGTGACAACTCTTCCTATATTAAGGTGACCAGATTTTTAAAATGAAATCCGCCAGGGAAGGCAAGGAGATAAGTAGGCAGGCGGCTGGCCGGGACTTGAGCCAAGGCAGAAGAACATGCGAGCGGAGCTGAATGGGCATTCACCCGAAACTGAAGAAATATTCCCTCCGCTCCGACCAGCACATGATCATCAGAAAGGGGCATGGATAATGGAAAAAAATACACCCCCTCTAAGCTAGTAGGTGCGGCAGAGCAGGGGTGTGTAATTCAGATTTTTTTTATTAATTCTGCACTGACTGTCTTTGAAATTGCCCCAGCCCCTGTTCAAATTAAATCCGGGCACAAAACCGGGGACAGACTTGGTCCGGGGACAGTGTCCTCAATCCGGGGACTGATTTTGAACTTCAAAATGAGGGACACTTGATGGAGGAAGTTATCTGCAGCATGGGGTTTAACCACTTCAGCCCCGGAAGGTTTTGCCCCCTTCCTGACCATGCCATTTTTTGCGTTATGGCACTGTGTCGCTTTAACTGACAATTGCGTGATGACGTGGTAACCAAACAAATAGAGCTTTCTTTTGGTGGTATTTGATCAACTTTGCGGTTTTTATTTTTTGCGCTATAAACAAAAAAAAGAGCGACAATTTTGAAAAAAATATATATATGTTTCTCTTACCATCCATGGACTGACACGGTGTCTCTTTACACTTTACACGTGGGTTATGTCCCTGCTTGCAGGAGAAGACCTAGGCAGAATGTGAAATGTTATACATACATTCTAAAAGCCAGAGCTGAACAGCCCCACCCAGGGGGCGGTCCCTCCGGACATAACCCTCCCACTACAGTCAGCAGACTTCAGTTTTTTTCTGCCTAGCAGAAGGAGAAGACGTGGCTCTCTCAGGAGCCAGTCTCCTGACCTATTTTTATTCCTTTTCTGGAATTCTTTTTTATTTTATTTTTGAGAATTTTCTATCAACTGTCGGCTGGGCAACAGGTTGGGTACAAGATATCCTCGTAGTCTTCCCTGTCCGACCATCGAGCGTGCTGATCCTCGCCTTGTGTGCGTGAGACTCAGTTCACGACAGGCCCCATGACTCCAGGGGTGGCCGGGTTTGCTTTCATGCTCCCACGGTCCTCTCAAGACTGAACAGTTCCTGACTGACTGTATCTTTCGCGGTGGACCGGGCCGACAGCTACTCAGTACTGCACTGTGATAGTCCTGTCAGAAACACACCAGTGGGTCCCTCAGGGGACGGGTAAGTAGTCTCTCCTGCCTGCAGGTGAGTACAAAAGGCTGTGTGTTTCTCTGTGGGGGATTTTCCCTGTCTCCCCCTGTATTTCATTGTCACTCTCTGTCACCATTGCTGGCGCTGTGCTGTGTGGGGTGCCTGGGGGTCACACTGTTCTTGGAGGGGCTAATGCTGGTCTGCAGATATGCTTGGGGCCTTTTTTGTGTATTTTGGGGCCTGAGCGCCGAGTGGCGCTGTGTGTGCTGTTTTTTCACTTTTGCTGAGTCATGGCGGCCATCTTGCCGCGGATCGCCTCAGTGAAGTGCGGCGGCCATTTTCTTGTAGCCCGCGCGCTCTTCAGCACTAGTTTTGGCCTCTAGCGCTGCTGTAACAGCGCGAATCTCCTCACAATCTCCTCACAGCTCACCAGCGCTGACACAGCGCGGTACAGACAGCGGAACTGAGCGGTCCCTGGTCCGGTTTGGTGAGTCCCCTGGGCGCCCCCTCCCCAGTCAGCACAGCCTGTGGGTGGACTTTTTATCTGAGGAGTCTCAGAGGGGGGCAATATGGAGTCTCTGTCACCAGCTTCCCCTAAATGTCAGTGGACAACAGGCAGTGCTTCAGCACCTGCGGTCCCTAGGGACCAGTTGTGGGCAGTCCTGGAATCATTTCTGACCAGGATGGGAGCTGTGTGCAAGCGCAAGGGAGCAAAAAAAAGCGCCCTCTCCCCACTTTACTTCATGAGGGCAGTGCGCTGATTCAGATATGGGCCTAGCCACTACCGCTCAGGACCCTAGTTCTGAATGTATTGGATGGTTTTGAACAGGACATTCCTTATGAGGAAAACTCCAGTTCTGAGACAGTAAATGACAGGGCGCTTGTTAGTGTACTCATGACTGCGGTGAGGGACACTCTCAAGCTAAAATGCTGCGGATGCAGAACCTCAGGCGGATACAGTCTCCTTTTGGTTCTTTTAAGGCCAGGCCTTCTAAAGAGGTTTTTCCATATGTAACTTTCTTTGACCAGCTCATTGATAAGGTCTGGGAAAAGCCGCAGAAGGATTTTTTTATGGTCCCGCGGCGTTTGTCTATCAGATACCCCTTGAAGATGCCCTACTTAAAAAGTGGGCTTCTCCCCCAGGGTCGACCCTCCAGTCGCCCGGTTGAACAAGGCCATCACTCTCCCGATGGAGGGGACTCCTGCATTTGAGGACCCCACTGACAGGAGGTCAGAAGTGGTGAGCAGAGCCATGTTTGCCTTGTTGGGATGCGCCCTACGGCCTGTGGTAGCGGCGACCCTTGTGTCTTAAACACTTACAGGTTGGGCAAAAATGTTGCACCTAGCTGTACAGGAGCATAATCTTCCTCCAGACACAGTTGCTTTGGCCCACCAACTGGTTCAGGGCCTGGTTTATGTGTGCAACGCCACATTGGACGCGGCCCCTTTAATATCCAGGGCCTCTGTCTCGGCGGTGGTATTGCGTCGTCTTATCTGGTTGAAGTGCTGGTCTGCTGACCTAGCCTTAGGAAGCTCCTGACGGATCTACCATTTAAAGGTGGTAGACCTTTCGGTGCTGCTCTGGGTGACATCGTCATGGATGTCATGGGAGGTAAAAGCACTCTTCTTCCTTAGACTAGCAAGGGTGAGGAGGCCCGCCGCAAACGGGGGCCTTCCTTTCCAGCAAAACGGGGTTTTTTCGTCAGTCAGTCCACGGGTAGGCCCTCTCAGACTGACGGCAGTGCGGCTGGTGGGCACAAGTGCCCCTGGGTGCGTAAGCCGAACAAGTGGCTCCCAAGCCCACCTCCGCGTGAAGTCTTGCCTCCGCCCGACTCTGGGGTGGAGGGACGACTTCGCAGGTCACGAATCGGTGGTCCTCCCGAATCTCCGACTGGTGGGTGTGCGAGGTGGTCACCTCAGGATACAGGATAGTATTCCGATCCTGGCCCCCAGACAGATTCTTTCCCTCAAATCTTCCTCTCCTTCCTACCTGTCGGGCAGTCCTCTTGGGGGCTGTACAGGATTTGATCAGGTCCGGAGTGATTGTGCCGGATCCGTCACAGGAGAGTTTTCAGGGATTCTACTTGAATCTGTTTGTCGTCCCAAAAATAGGACGTGGTTCGACCTATCCTGGACCTCAAGGCCCTGAATGCCTTCGAGAAGGTGCAGAAATTCCGCATGGAATCCATTCGCACGGTGATCGCTACACTCCACCAAAGGGATTTTCTTCTGGCGTCCTTGGACTTCAAGGACGCCTACTTGCATGTTCCGATCTGCGCAAGTCACCAGAAGTTTCTGCGCTTTGCGATCAGCGAAGTCCACTATCGATTGGGGCTCTTCCTTTCGGCCTAGCCTCGGCACCAAGGGTGTTCACCAAGGTGCTTGCTCCGGTTCTAGCCTTCTGTTACAGCGAGGTATTGCTGTCATGGGCTATCTGGACGATCTTCTGCTAAGAGCAGAAAGTGGATCAGACTTAGAGGAAAGGTGACTATCGTCAATTAGACCCTCAGGGACTCGGGTGGTTCCTGAACATTCAGGAGTCAGTCCTGGTCCCGACTCAGTGTCTGGAGTATCTAGTTCTGATTCTGGACTCCTTGGAGGCAAAGGTATCCTACCTCTGGAGAAGTTGCTGACACTTCAGTCTGCGGTGCGGGTGCTGACATCCCAAAAATGGTTGTCAATCCGTTTTTTGCATGAGAGTCCCGAGACTCGTGGTGGCCTCCTTCGCGGCCATTCCGTATGCCCAATCACACACCAGGGCATTGCAGAGGGCAGGAAGCTCCTGTCCCTGCGGTTAGTGAACCGGACTGGCATGCAGAACCTCACAGGTTCGATCCCACATGGAGCAACCGCTAAATAACATTGCAGAAGGAGATCTTGTCCACCTGGGACAAATCCCCGTTGTCCTTGGATCTTCAGATCCAGGTGATTCACCTGGTCAGGGCGCCCCTGACATGGTGGTTGAGATCCTCGGCTCTTCGGTCCGGAAAGTCGTTCCCCTCCCATCCAATGGACGGTACTCACGACGGACACCAGCCTGACGGGCTGGGGTGGAGTCTGGGGAGTCCTGTCGGCTCAGGCCTTGGACTCCGGACGAGCCCGTTTACCAATCACTGTTCTGGAAATACGGGCCATCGGACTGTGTCTCTCCTCAGGTCGGAGAGAGTACGGGGTCGCTCGATCAGGAGCCAGTCAGACACCGCCACGGCGGTGGCGTATGTAAACCATCAAGGGGGAACTCGGAGCTCAGCTGCGGCTTCCGAGGTAGTCCGTATCCTGAAGAGGGCCGGAAGAAACGTGACGGCTCTGTAGGCCATTTTACATTCTGGGCATAGACAATGGGCAGGCGGACTATCTGAGTCGCCAATCGCCAGACACCGGACCAAGAAGAGTGGTCCTTGCATATTTCAACTCCTTTACCGACGGTGGGGCACGCCGGATGTGGACCTGATGGCCTCTCGATTCAATCGCAAGGGTCGAGGTTCCAGGGATCCTTGGGCGATGCCTCGGATGCGTTGGTGGCCCCATAGGGTCCTTATCGCCTGATATAAACTCCGGCGATCCTAATTGTTCCGGATTGGCCTCAGCATCACTGGTACGCTGATCTGGCACGTCTCGTCGCGGACGTTCCCTGGCGGTTGCCGATGAGGGAGGACCTTCAGTCTCAAGGTCCTAGGTTTCATCCGGCTTACAGTCTCTGGCTTTGGCTTTAACGGCAGGGCTGTTAAAAGCCAGGTGTTGAGGGACCGAGGTCTCTCGGACTCGGTCATTTTGACCATGTTAAGGACACGGAAGTCTTCCTCCAGGCAGATCTATCACCGTGCCTGGAAAGCTTATATCGCCATGTGCGAAGCGCTGGACTGGCGTCCTCGGACGTATTCCGTCCCCAGAATCCTGCGTCCTCTGCAGTGTGGAGTGACCCAAAAGCTTGCTTTGAGTACCATAAAGGATCATATTTCGGCCTTGGCCGTCTTCTTTCAGCAACCTCTAGCGGGTCATTTTTCTTGGTTAGCACCTTGTGTTGGGGGTTCGCCATGTGCTCCCTCCTGTCAAGCCTCCTCTCTCACCGTGGGATCTGAATTTGGTGCTCTCGGTCCTCCAGGAACCTCCTTTTGGGATTATCCGGGATATTCCCCTCTTGTCTTGTCTCAGACGGTGGCCTTTTTAGTGGCAATCACTTCTGTTTGACGAGTGTCTGAGTTGGCGGCTTTGTCCTGCAAGTCGCCATATTTGGTCATCCATAAGGATAATAGGATTTTTATAACAGCTTACCTGTAAAATCCTTTTCTTGGAGTACATCACGGGACACAGAGCGACATAGTCATTACTAATGGGTTATATAGATACCGTCAGGTGCTGGCACTGGCAACTTCCAAAACCGGAAGTACCCTCCCCTATATAAGCCCCTCCCATCCGGGAGCACCTCAGTTTTGTAGCAAAGCAATAAGTGTCCCCAAAGAGGGGTGGGAGCTCTGTGTCCCGTGATGTACTCCAAGAAAAGGATTTTACAGGTAAGCTGTTATAAAAATCCTATTTTCTTTTTCGTACATCACGGGACACAGAGCGACATAGTCATTACTAATGGGATGTCCTAAAGCAATGCCAAATGAGGGGGGGGGATACACCATATATAAGCTGAGCGCTATCAGACATGAGGATCTTTTGCGGCCTGCAACACACTGCGCCCAAAGGCGACATCCTCCTGACTTCTAACGTCCACCTGGTAGAACCTAGTAAACGTGTGTACTGAAGACCATGTTGCGGCCTTACAGATTTGAGCCAGGGAGGCCTGGTGATGCACTGCCCATGAAGTTCCAACTGCTCTCGTGGAGTGCGCCCTAACTTTGAACGGAGGCGGTCTACTTCTCAAGCCATAGGCTTGTATTATGACCTGTCGAATCCACTTGGCTAAAGTAGATTTTGACACTGCCTGACCCCTTCTGGGGCCTTCCGGCAGAATAAACAAAGTATCCGTTCTGCGAATCTGAGCAGTGGCTTTTAGATAAGCTTTAACTGCTCTTACTACATCCAAAGAATGCAATAACTTTTCCTCTACCGAAGTAGGCTTGGGAAAAAACGAAGGAAGAACCACATCTTGGTTCAAATGAAACCTCGATACCACCTTAGGAAGAAAGGCTGGATGAGGACGTAACACTACTCTGTCCTTATGGATAACCAGATATGGCTCCTTACAGGACATAGCTGCTAATTCCGACACTCTTTTAGCCGAACAAATGGCTACTAGAAAAATCAATTTCCTGGTGAGAAGCACCAAGGAAATATGCTGTAATGGTTCAAATGGTTGTTTCTGTAGAACTGACAGAACCAAGTTTAGATCCCATGGACATATGGGAATATTAACCGGAGGACTAATACGCATCACTCCTTGTATAAAGGCTTTGACTAGTGAATGCGAAGCCAAGGGCCTTTGAAAAAATATTGACAAGGCCGAAATCTGACCCTTGATAGTACTCAAGGCAAGCTTCCTATCTACAGCCCATTGTAGGAAGTCCAGAATCCTACCTATTACGTATTTACGTGGATGCCATTTTCTGGCCTCACACCAGGCGATGTACGCCTTCCAGATTCTATAGTAGATCTGCCTGGATACCGGTTTCCTGGCATTGATCATGGTAGACACCACAGCATTAGAGAGCCCTCTCTTCTTTAGAATGTGGGCTTCAATAGCCAGGCCGTCAAACCTAGGGCTGGTAAGGAAGGGTGGTATATCGGTCCCTGCGAAAGCAGGTCCGGACGATGTGGGAGGGTCCAAGGACTCCCCACAGACATTTTTACAATCTCCGCGTACCATGCTCTTCGGGGCCACGCTGGAGCCACCAGAATCACTGGTTTCTTTTCTACCCTGATTCTGCGGAGTAATCGAGGTAACAATTGTGGCGGTGGGAATGCATATATCAGCTTGAACTGATCCCAAGGGAACACTAGGGCATCCGAGCCGCAAGCTAGGGGATCCCTTGTCCAAGAGACAAACCTGTCCACTTTTGTGTTGAATCTGGATGCTAGCAGATCTACATCCGGTGTTCCCCACCGCTGACATATTGTCCGGAAAACCTCGGGATGAAGGGACCATTCCCCTGGGCATAATTGTTGGCGACTTAGAAAGTCCGCCTTCCAATTCTCCACTCCTGGAATGAATACCGCAGATATGGCTGGGACATATCTTTCTGCCCATCTCAGGATGTAATTTACTTCCCTTTGGGCTGCACGACTCCTGGTGCCCCCCTGACGATTGATATATGCCACTGCTGTGGCATTGTCTGATTGAACTCTGACAGGGGACCCTTGGAGTTTGGATGTCCATGCTACTAGGGCATACCGGGCTGCTCGTATCTCTAAGAGATTGATGGGCAGGGCCTTTTCTGCTTCTGACCACTTGCCCTGGAGAGACCATTGCTCCAGTACTGCTCCCCAGCCTACAAGGCTGGCATCTGTAGTGACCACCTTCCAGGAAATCGGACTGAAGGATTTCCCTCTTTCCAGATTCTGGGGAACCAACCACCAGCGGAGGCTCCTGCGAACGGAAGGGGACAAGGACATTGGTAAGTCCAGAGCCTGAACTTTTTTGTTCCAGGCTGACAGTATGGCCCTTTGCAACTTCCTTGAATGGAATTGACCGTAGGGTACTGCTTCGAATGATGCCACCATCTTTCCCAGCAGCCTCATGCACAGGCGTATGGATGGCTGTCTTTTTGAGCCCACTAAGTGGATCAAATCTCTCAAAGACGACCCCTTTTCTTGAGGCAAGAAAATTTTTCTCTGGTCTGAATCCAGCCTTAGCCCCAAGTATTCCAGACTTTTGACTGGTTTTAGGGCTGACTTGTCTCGGTTGATAATCCAACCGTGATATTCCAGATACTTGATTGTCTCGTGAACAACCACTTCTAGTTTTTCCACTGAGTGGTCTATCAGCAACAAGTCGTCTAGATATGCCATTATCGTTACACCTCGTGTTCTTAGATTGGCCAATAACGGGGCCAAAATTTTTGTGAACACTCTTGGTGCTGTGGCCAGACCGAAGGGTAAGGCTCTGAACTGAAAATGGCGGCCTTCTACCGCAAAGCGTAGAAATTTTTGGTGGGCTGGAAAGATGGGAATGTGCAAATAAGCATCCTTGATGTCGATCGAGGCTAACCATTCCTCCCCTTGTAGGGCAGTGGCTACCGATCGGATCGACTCCATCCGGAAAGTCCTGATATGCAGGAATTTGTTTAGCCCTTTTAGATTTAATATGGGCCTCACGTCCCCGTTTGGCTTCGGAACTGTAAAGAGGTTTGAGTAAAACCCGAACCCCCACTCTTCCAGGGGAACCTCTATAATTACTGCTTGAAGCAATAATTGTTCTAGTGCCAACAGGAGGGATCCTCTCTTCTGGGGATCCCTTGGCACGTTTGACCTTATAAAGCGGGAAGAAGGGGAGTTTTTTAACTCCAATTTGTATCCCAGATTTACTGCGGAGAGCACCCATCTGTCTCGGATCGTGTCCCGCCAGGTCTCTGTGAACAACTGAAGTCTTCCCCCCCACCCGATTGGGTGGGGGCAACCCTTCATGCATTTGACTTTGGGGGAGGTTTTGTACCTCTCCTGCTCCAGGGCTTCTTGTTACCCTGCAACTGTCCCTGATTTCTACCTCCGGGATTTGATCGAGGAGGCCGTCGGAACTGTTTCACAGCCGATGTCCTAGGGACTGGAGAAGCCGGCCTCTTAAAAGAGGGACCTCTAACTCTATTTTTAACCGGCAAAAGTGTACTTTTACCGCTGGAAATTCTCTGGATATACTTGTCCAGGTCTTCCCCGAATAAGCGCTCCCCATGAAATGGGAAGCTGACCAGCAATTTTTTACAGGGAGCTTCAGCAGACCAGTTTTTGAGCCATAGAAGCCTGCGCATATGTACTACAGACAGCGTAAGGCGGGAGGCCTGATGGATTGAATCCTTTATAGCGTCCACCGCAAAGCATAAGGCTCTAGGTAGATCAGCTAGGGCAAGAGCCTGCTGATCTGGCAAGTCCCTTAAGACCTGTTTCAACTGATCCTTCACTGCTTGGCAGACCCCAATAGCTGCCACTGCTGGTTGTGTCACCAATCCTGCTGTAGAAAAAGCAGGTTTCAATAAGGACTCCAATTTTTTATCTATTGGGTCCTTGAACATTTGGACATTTTCCACCGGACATGTCAGTGATTTATTCACACAAGAGATGGCTGCGTCCACTGTAGGGACCCTCCATTTTCTGATGAACTTATCCTCCATAGGATAGACCACCGGAAATCTCTTGGGAGGAGTAAATATTTTGTCAGGATGCTCCCAATCCTGGTAAATGAGCCCCTCCAGTAAAGGATGGATCGGAAAGGAACAGACAGTCTGGGGAGCTTTTAGCGACCCCAACGAGGAGACAGAAGTGGAGGATGGCTCCGCAAGTGGCATTTTAAATGCTGATCGGACCATATTAGTCAGGGACTGAACCCATAACCTTTCAGCATGTGATGCTGAGAACGGCTCTTCCACTGTTGATTCCTCTGCAACCGAATCGACCTCATCCTGATCCCCCTCAGGTAGGTCGACCTCTGTATGGGACTGTTGCTCTGTTAACAGGCACTCTGAGGGAGGAGACGGAGAGCGAGCGCTTTTCTCCTGTGACAGGGAAGCAGCAATCAATGCTGACAATCTCTCTTCCAGCCCTCCCAGAGCTGAGGAAAAAACCTCCTCTGTTACATACACAGGAGCAGGTGAACTGAGGACAGCCACAGTACCAGGTACTCCTGGGGGTGCCCTACGGTCACTAACCTCTGATTCTTCAGGGGAGACTGGTGCAGCCAAAGCATGCCCAAGATCTCAGAGCCCGATGGAGACCCCCTATTCCTCCTGGAATTTCTAGTCCTGGAGTTTTTAGACGGCATATTCCTAAGCCACAAAGCTGAGGTATTCCAGCCGAAATACACCAGTTACTGATAATAGTCTAGCATAAATGCTGCTATAAGAAACAGTTGGTGTCTACTAATGTGCCTTTCTAGGGGATGCCTGTATCAACCGCTTGCTGTATGCCTTTAAATGTTGCCAGCTCTGTCTCTGTACTTCATAGCCAGCTTACTACAATATTGTGGTTTTTAAACCTGCTGGGACGCCCGCACATGCGCAGAAGCGCTGCGGCGCGCACAGAGCGTCATCCCCCAGGCTCCGCCCCCTTTTCCGGCTCACCTCTATATATAGAGGCGCGTGCACGCGCGCGGCCACGTGCGCCTTTGGCGCTAATTTCAAAATGGAAACAAAGGGACAGGAGCCAGGGCCCCTCTTTGCCGCAGGCCGGGGGATGGACGAGCACTGCAACATGGCAGAGGAAGCAGTTTCCTATAAGAGAACTCACCAACTGCCTGGACTTTGCTCTGCTGAGAAGAAACTAGTCCACATGACAAGAAAACATTCCACAGCGGCCTCTAGTGGACAAACACAGGTACCGCAGTCTAATATATTAAATATATATATAAAAAAAATTTTTTTTTTTTTTTTTTTCTTGACCACCATTAAAAATTATTACATTTTTTTAGTAGTTACAGGCATGCACAGAATCTTGCGGGAATACCATTAGGTAACAGACAGAAAGACAAATTAGGCTTGGGGGTCACCCAATAGAACCAAGTTCCTGGGGGCCCCCACTTACCTGTTCCCCGCCGCAGGACTTTGTTTGGTCCACAAAAGCCCAAACTTCACCTATCACGGCAGGCATTGTAATCAAACCTTCAGGGACCGGGTTCCCAAGGATTCCACTCCCCTGGACCTGTATAGCACCCTGCACAGAAAACATCTTGGTCGTGGGTATGACCAGAGCTCTGGATCCCAGGGTCCAGCTCTCCTAAGAGAAGCATTACAGGCAAAACCTTGCTCTTCTCTGCAAGGCCCGGGTACCGACCGTTTAGCTATGAAGCTTTTTTGGTCGGATCCGGAATAGCTTACTGAGGCCCAAAAGAACCTGTACGCAAGCTCAGTGAAAAACACATGTTTCTTCTTGGCCAACACCTTAGACACTGGCAAAAAACTGAGGTGCTCCCGGATGGGAGGGGCTTATATAGGGGAGGGTACTTCCGGTTTTGGAAGTTGCCAGTGCCAGCACCTGACGGTATCTATATAACCCATTAGTAATGACTATGTCGCTCTGTGTCCCGTGATGTACGAAAAAGAAAAGGCGGTGTTGCATCCGCGACCTTCCTTTTTTGCCAAAGGTGGTGTCAACCTTTCACCTACATGAGGACATTGCCCTCCCGTCCTTGTGTCCTCACCCATCGCATCACAGAGAGTTTGCGCTGCACATATTGGAGGTGGTACGAGCCTTACGGGTGTACCTGTCTGCTACTGCTTCTATTCGGAAGTCCGACTCACTGTTTGTGACTGTCTCTGGTCCATAACAGGGCCAAGCGGTTTCGTCTGCCATCATTTTTAGGGGAATCAGACAAACCGTCATTCAAGCCTATGCTCTCAAAGGGCGGGCGCCTCCCTTTCCGGTAACGGCGCATTCCACCAGGGCAATTGGTGCTTCCTGGGTTTCCCGACATCAAGCGTCGGTTGCACAAGTGTGCAAGGCGGCGACCTGGTCGTCTGTTCATGCCTTTTAAGTTTTTCATAAGGTTAATGTGGCTGCATCTTCGGATGCTTCCTTCGGCCGCAGGGTGCTGTTTAAAGTTGTGACTCCTCCGTTGAGGAGCTCTGCCTTATTGGAGTGAAGTTTTGGTTTTTCCATTTATACTGCTCCCATCCCTCTTGACACTGCTTTGGGACATCCCACGTGTAAAGTGTAAAGAGACACCGTGTCAGTCCATGGATGGTAAGAGAAAATAGGATTTTTTGTACTCACCGTAAAATCCTTTTCTCTGACATCCATGGACTGACACGGCACCCACCCTTCCTTTTAAGTTTGTACTGCTTTGTTACAAACTGAAGTCTGCTGACTGTAGTGGGAGGGTTATGTCCGGAGGGACCGCCCCCTGGGTGGGGCTGTTCAGCTCTGGCTTTTAGAATGTATGTATAACATTTCACATTCTGCCTAGGTCTTCTCCTGCAAGCAGGGACATAACCCACGTGTAAAGTGTAAAGAGACACCGTGTCAGTCCATGGATGTCAGAGAAAAGGATTTTACAGTGAGTACAAAAAATCCTATTTTTTTAGTTTTTGCTATAATAAATATCCCCAAAATACATTTTTTGAAAACAAATGTCTTCATCAGTTTAAGCCAATATGTATTCTACATATTTTTGATAAAACAAATCACAATAAGCGTATATTGATTGGTTTGCGCCAAAGTTATAGCGTCTACAAAATAGGGGATAGATTGATGGCATTTTTACTATTTATTTATTTTTTTCCTGGTAAAGGCGACGATCAGTGATTTTTATTGGGACTTCGACAATGCGGCAGACATTTATACAGCGATCCGAGCTAAAAATAGCCACTGATTTTGATTACTGTATAAATGTCACTGGCAGGGAAGGGGTTAACACTAGGGGGCGATCAAGGAGTTAAATGTGTTCCCTCAGTGTGTGTTCTAACTGTGGGGGGATGGGAGTTACTAGAGGAGGAGACATATCGCTGTTCCTAACTAATAGGAACACATGATCTGTATCTCCTCTCCTGACAGAACTGGGATTTGTGTGGTTACACACACAAATCCCGGTTCCGTTTCTCGTGCCCAGTCATCGCGACCACTGGCCACGCGCATTGGGTCCCCACCGCACATGCCTGCTAAGGCTCTTAACCTCCCTGGCGGTATGATTCTGTCTGGAATTATGTACCAAAAGCGGTAGGCCCGGTTCACATAGGGGCGACTCGTCAGGCGACTCGGTCGCCTGACGAGTCGCGTCCCGCTCTGTACTATGGAACCGTTCTAATAGGAGCGACTCGGGTCGCTCCAAAGTTCCTGTACTTCTTTTGGAGGCGACTCAGGGTGACTTGCATTGACTTCTATACAGAAGTCATTATGCAAATCGCCTCAGGCGGGCGTCTCAAGTCGTCTTGAGATCGCGCCGCCGAGTCGCCCCCAAAGTCGTGCCGCCCCTGTGTGAACCGGGCCTTACAATTATTTTGCATGTGTAGTGGGCATTTAAATTTGGGGGGGAGCATCTGGTCTATTCAACCCAGATGCACTAATTGTTAGGGAGTCTGAGAACCCTTTGTGGTTCTTGGAGGACTCTGGTGGTGCAAGGTTCCCTGCGGCCTGCAGGTGGCGTTGTCGCCCTGGGCTGGAGTTGAACCCGCACCGCAAGACTGCTCCCTTTTTGTCCTTTCCTGGTGCTGGTACAGCGGGGCGGGGAACCCGCTGTGACGCAAAGGGAGAGGGGATAAAAGGGGCGGACGCCCTTACCACAAGGTTTTTGTCCGGGGTTGTCCGGAGTTGTCCAGAGTTGTGGTCCGAGGGTTCAGAGTTCGGAGTTGGAGAACGCAGCCGCACCCAGGCACCTTCAGCCTGGGTGCTGGCATTCCGGAGTTCCGGGCCCAGGTGCCCTTGACCTGGCCGGAGCGAGAGATGGAGTCCATCCCAGGCACCTTAAGCCTGGGGTGAGGTACTATGGCCAAGGCCTGAGGCCCAGTAACTTCGAATGGATTCCGCGAGGGTGGAGGAGTCCGAGGGGCCCTAAAGTGTTGGGACCCGTATCGGAGGTGAGGAGGCCGGGGAGTGTAACCCTTCCGAATAGCCTGGTACAGCATTAATCCGGTGATGGCGGGGCCTCTGGTAACTCTCTTGGAGGGATGTCTTCCCCCTGACAGGGGCTGCAACGTAGCGAAGGTAACTCCAGTTCCTGTTCATTAGAGTCGCTGGAAGAGACTCTGAAGCCAAAAAGTAAGGTTTACAGCCACTGTGCTTAGCAACCGTTGGTGAAACCTCAACGGTTTAGTTTCTTTGAGGATTGTGCCTTGACCTACTCCCCACCAATACTGAACTGTTCTATGGGTCTCAAACTGTCTGTTCGCAAAGGACTATTTGTTTGCCGTTATGGAATAAATAAGTGTTGGACCTTTTCAGTGTGTGGTACTCCAATTACTGGGAGCAAAGGGGGTTATCAGCAGAACAGACTTGGCTCTGAGCGTATACACAGCCCGAGAGTAATCTGGTGCTGGCCTTCACCTCTACATGCTGTAATCTAGAGGACATGGGCCGTGGCGCACCTCGCTCTCCCCTTCAAGGTACCCCTAGACCGGAGCCAGAGTAACCGCTAAAGAAGAAGAGAGAGGGTGAGGCCGCTACACATGGAAATTTGGTGTTATGTATTGTAGGCCTGCAATTCTTAATAAATACTTACTTAAACCTGACCAAACAAGAGTCTAGTAGACATCCCAGATGTGATAAATTTGAAACACAAAATCATGAATTATAATCTAATAAATAATATAATTTTATTCAATAATGTAGAAGAAAATAATGACATTCGTCAAACAAAGAAAATTCAATAAACATCCTGAGTGTTATACATTTTAAAGCATGGAACTGGACAAAGTCCAACGTCACAATCTGGACAATGGTATCTTTTTTATTTTCGGACTTTCTTTCCATTGCCATCTCTCTTTGAACAGCAGACCACGCACATCCTGGTAGGTGCTTCCTTTTTTGCGGTGTGTGGTATGTAGTCCAAAAAATGATGTCCAGTCAGGCGTTCTGGGTTGACAACGCCAACAGCACGTCGTCCGGGTCTGTTCACAGCTACTGATGGCGTCTGGTGGTTGACAAAAATCTGCTCAGCCACCTTCCAGATAAAGTCGGAATGAACAAGAGGCATGCCACTCTTTGCTTTGTATAGGATATACGCATTCCAAAGGCATTGTTCCAGAAGATGCCTGAAAATCTTTTTTATAATATTTTTTTTGCTGTTTGCGCATAGCCGGGTAAAATGTCATTGCCTGATCGGCTCTGTCAACACCTCCCATTGTATTATTGTAGTCCATCACGACTTGCGGCTTCAGCAGATCTTTCCCACCTTTTGTGTGGACCATGGCAGTGGAGGTATTGTGCATAGTACTCATGAGACACACGTCCTTCTTGTCTCGCCATCGCATTGCCATCATCTTACCCTTCTGCCAGGCAACCATTTCTCCGGTTTTTAGTTTTTTCTTGCCAAACATAGATGGCATGCCACGTCGGTTAGGCCTAACTGTACCATACCCATCAGTTTTGTTTTGTAGCAAAACCTCATACAGTTCTGGAGACGTGTAGAAGTTGTCCGTGGTCACACAATATCCTTGGTTCAGCAATGGCTCCAGCAGTGTAAGGACAGATGATGTGGGCATCCCATAGCCGCTGTACCTGGGGTTGAACTTTGTGCCTT
Source organism: Rana muscosa (assembly GCA_029206835.1). Classification (NCBI taxonomy): domain Eukaryota; kingdom Metazoa; phylum Chordata; class Amphibia; order Anura; family Ranidae; genus Rana; species Rana muscosa. Next base: position 45,573,812 of record CM055116.1, on the reverse strand, counting down.
TACCGGTGTAAATGACCAAATTCCAGATGTATCCGGTGGATGACTCGCAGAGCATATAGAATTTGATGCCAAACCGCGCTCTTTTGGATGCAATGTACTGTATCCAGCTTAGGCGTCCCTTGTAGGCCATCAGACTTTCATCCACGCTGACGTCCCTTTCTGGCATGTAGGTCCGCTGGAAATTGGCCACGATCATTTGGCATACCACCCAGATTTTTTTTAGCTTGGGCGCAGGATGCGTGGCCTCATCAAACTCCTCATTGTTTGCGAAGTGGAAATACTTCATGATGAGGGAAAAATAGTATTCTGACATCACGGTGCCAAAAAACAGAGTGGCCAGTAGCTTATTGGTGGTCCGGTACCATTTCTGGAGCGGTTTCCCCACCACCCCCTGAAGAATGATGAGTCCCAGAAACCTCCAGATGTCCTCTTTCGTCACCGGTTCCCACTTTCTACTTCGGGAAAATCTGGCATGCAGCGTAGCGGATTGCTGATCATGGTAGCGATTTGTCTCTGTGACAATTTTTTCAATTACCTCTTGAGTGAGGAATAATTGCAGGTATGCCAGAGGGTTGTCACACTCAACATCTACCTTCATCCCAGGTGATCCAGTGAAGGGAAATCTTGGGGGCGCTACCTGGTCTGTATCGGAGTCTATAGGGCACCAAGTGCGCACATCGCTGAGGTCGCTGAGGTCAGGTGCAGGATCATCGCCGTTGTCACTTGCCAGATCTGTGTCAGTGTCAGATGACAAATCTCCCCACGACTCACTATCGCTCACTTCTGCGAGCAACTCTGTGTCGCTGCCGCTGTCACTCATCTGGTCCAAAAGTGCCCTTGTGGTAAAGTGGCGCTTTTTTGATGCCATATTTTTATGGGCACAGATGACAGGCAAGGGGCACTGTACAGTGATCAGAGATGATACAGTGTAATACAGTGTAATCAGATACAATATAACCTCTTTTATTTTTGTGTTTGTGTTGTGTGAACTTTTGAATTTGACGCCCAGTTCCGCTCCCATGCGACGCTGTGGCTCGCAGGGAACGGAACCAGGAAGCGCTGACACTCGCCGGTGATCTCGCTGGCGATCACAGCAGAGGACATCATCGCTGGATCGCCAGGAGAAGGTAAGAAAACTCTGCTGCGGTCTCTGCAATGTTACCCCAAGCGTGACTCGGGGTTACCGATCTTAGCAGAAAAAAACAACCCAGAGTCACGCTCGGGATTACCGCCAGGGAGGTTAAAGGAGATGACGTACCTGTACGTCATTTTGCGCAGGGCTGCCAACCTACCGTTGTATAGGTCAGGAAGTGGTTAAGGAGTGTGGTTAAACAAAACCTGGTCTTCCTTGTACCTATACAGGGGTCAGCAAGGAAGGGCCCAGGGGCCAGTATGGCAGAGGTGAAGGGTCACCAGGGCAGAGGACAGGGATCAGCAGGATGGAGGACAGGGGGTCAGTAGGGCAGGGTACAGGGGTCAGCAGGACGGAGGACAGGAGTCAGTAGGGCAAGGTACAGGGGTCAGCAGGACGGAGGACAGGAGTCAGTAGGGCAGGGTACAGGGGGTCAAATCCCTCCCCCCATTCTTCCTCTTAACCAAAATCCCCCTACCTCCTCCTAGCACAAATCCCACCCCCCCCCCCCCCCACACAAATACACAGTGCCAACTTCATCTCCCTGAGGGCCTTACACAGAGTGAGCGCACACCGCACAGCATGCTCGGGAGTCGGAATGGCGGACACGGGACCATTTCTGCATCTGCCCCTCTAGATGTTGTACACTGTCCCGTACGCCACTGGGAGGAGCTGCAAGCCCCCCTGCCATGCACCGTATATACGTGTGCATCAGCCAGCATCTCTCAATGCCCGCTGCCTGTCACACATACACAACAGTAAGGGACCCGAAACACCCCGCACAAGACGCAGGGCGGGTGTTACTGGTGCCCGCGCTGGCGCATGCTTGCTGGCAAGCCACTGGAGCCAAGTGCTGGAACTTAAGAAGGGGGGACCCCCACCTTGACAACATCCGATTATTTAGAAAAAAGGATTAAGAGAGTACCTAAGACTCTCTCAAAAAATATATGGATTTTATGGGCACAACACGAGGCAGGAGTATATATAAAAAAAATTGTATCTTTATTACAAAAAATATTAAAACTACACATAAACACAAAACAAACAGCAACCTCTACTAGACCAGTACAACAAGGAAGGAGATCTGTAATTTTTAGGGTGCAAAACACAAAACAAAAAAACAAACAAAAAAATAAAATTCCATACATGTTTCGCCATACAATGACTTCCTCAGGAGACATTTAATCAAGAGTACTGATGAGTTTCTTAGAATCCAATAACAAATTTTGGGCTCCAAAATCAAAGGGGTAACTGGATAAGGACAATCGGTGAAACCATAGAGGAAGGCATAATGACACCTATGAGAGGCCCACCGGTAATATCAGCAGGTAGTAATAAGTCCTAATTACTAGGAGAAGGTCTTGGAATCCTAATTGCTTAGCCCTGCCCAAATTGACAGAGAAGCCAAATTCCCATCAGGACACGCTGTACAAACAAGCCAGCAGAATCCTGATAGATATATCTTATGCCATATATTCCCAGATCTCTTTGCTTCTTGTACTTACCAAATTACGGGATGTGATGCTGATGATTATCAGACACTAAACAACCTTTCTTATATCTTTACTAGACAAGGTCAACAGAAACCCAAGACAGACATGGAGGCATGGATCCTTTCATTGGATTAGTAAGAAGTCCATCAAGTGTAGACAAAAAAAAGGGTGTATATATAAATATACTGTATATGTATACCTGTCTAATATTAATGTGTACAACTTCAATATTGTTGATATTTATTTATCTTTTTTCTTTTCTGTATATTTTTTCTTTTAACCTTAATATCAGCACCTACCAAGTCCTGAGGGAGCAATTAGATGTGAAACGCGTTGACAAGCAAGCATGGAGAAGTTCATGGTCCAGACTCTTTAATACATATGTATACCCTTTATTTTGTCTACACTTGATGAACTTCTTACTAATCCAATGAAAGGATCTTTGCCTCCATGTCTGTATTGGGTATCTGTTGACCTTGTCTAGTAGAGGTTGCTCTTTGTGTTGTATTTATGTGTAGTTTTAATATTTTTTTGTAATAAAGATACAATTTTTGATATATACTCCTGCCTCGTGTTGTACCCACAAAATCTGCATACTTTTTGAGAGAGTCTTGGAGTCTCTCAATACTAAGTGCTGAAACTTGTTCCAGCACTTGGCTCCACTCCAGGACAAAGCCGTGATTCCCCGGGATTTCGGGACTCAGATCAAGTTGCAGGACAGTCACGGTGAAACCAGGATGTTTGGGAGGTATGCACTAGCCCTCCAGGCTAACTTCTGCCCACAGTCCTCCAGACTGACACTCACCAGCCCACCAGGAGATGTCCCAGACATGCTGACCTGCTCCCGCTGTCCTCTCTCCTTGCTCCAATGCCTCCAGGAAGGGTTTCCTCCATGTGTTGTAGAGGAATCTTCCAGCACCAGAGCCCCAGGCCTGAGGTCACCCCCCCTAGACTAGGGGGTACCCTCAAGGGCCAGCGACAGCCTCCTCAGCACTCCATCTTCCACCCGACTGTCCACTGGCATGACTCATGTCTATTTATGAGGTGTCCTGCCCCCTTCCAGCCCCTTTCTGCTGGGGGTTGGTTGAGGACCTCATAAATATGCATGGCAGCCCCTCCTTACTCCCACCTTCCAGCTCTGGAAGTTTCTACCAACTTCCAGACCAGGGGGAAGTGTCAGAGTGCGTTGCCAGATGAGTCATCCAGCCCCAGTTACCAAACCCTAACTCAGATTTCCAGCTCAGGCTTGGCCCTGAGCCAAACATAAATTTTCCTACACTAACAACTAAACCTAGCATTCTAGGTAGAGGGTGCTGCATATGTTTCTCAGTGTTTTGATGTGGGTAAGTGAATGTTGTAAAAATGCCTCATAGGGTGTACTTCTGTATTATGAATAGGGGCGGAATGAAATATAGGAGGTGCTGTGCACTAGAGTGTATGTACTTCTGCACCCTACCCTATGTACTTACTGCTGACCCCTGCATCCTATTAGGTAGGCTGTACATACATTTTACTCCTGACCCCTTTACTCTGTACGTTACATGCCTCTGACCTCTGGGCCCTGTACATTACACACTCCTGACCCCTGCATTCCGTACCTTACACAATCATAACCCTTGTGCTTTGTATGTTACACACTCCTGACCCCTGCAATATGTACGTTATATATTCTTGACCCCTACACTTGGTACGTAACCCCTGCATCAGACTAGGGGCGACAAGAATGAGAGACATGGAAAATTGGGAGACATAAAAAAATGTGAATGAAAGCAAATGCCAAGTTTCTCACTGGAGCGAAACAATTTTGAGCTTTTCAAACCTTCCTTGCTTTTTAGTGGGCCTTGCAAAGTTATCTCTTTAACTTCTTGAGATCCGGGCCATATACAAATGACGGCCTCAAGGTGGATCTACAAATCCGCCCGGCGCGTCACTGAGATGTCGATGCGCGTGCCTGGCGGCCGCGATGTCCGCCAGGCACCCGCGATCGGCCGGTACACAGACAAGGATGTGGATCTCTGTGTGTAAACACAGAGATCCACATCCTGTCAGGGAGAGGGGACCGATGCTGTGTCCCTTGTACATAGGGACACAGATCGGTCACCTCCCCCAGTCAGTCCCCTCCCCCCACACAGTAGTAATCACTCCCAGGGCACACATTTAACCCCTTCCTTGCCCCCTAGTGTTATCCCTTTCCCAGCCAGTGTCATTTTTACAGTAACCAGTGCATTTTTATAGCACTGATCGCTGTAAAAATGACAATGGTCCCAAAATGGTGTCAAAAGTGTCCGATGTGTCCGCCATAATGTCGCAGTCACAATAAAAATCGCTGATCGCCGCCATTACTAGTAAAAAAAAAATTATTAATAAAAATGCTATAAAACTATCCCCTATTTTGTAGACGCTATAACTTTCGCGCAAACCAATCAATAAACGCTTATTGTGAATTTTTTTACCAAAAATATGTAGAAGAATACGTATCGGCCTAAACTGAGGAAAAAAATATATTTTTAAAAAAAAAATTGGGATATTTATTATAGCAAAAAGTAAAAAATATTGTGTTTTTTCAAAATCGTCGCTATTTTTTTGTTAATAGCGCAAAAAATAAAAACCGCAGAGATGATCAAATACCACCAAAAGAAAGCTCTATTTGTGAGAAAAAAAGGACGTTAATTTTGTTTGGGAGCCACGTCACATGACCGCGCAATTGTCATTCAAAGTGTGACAGCGCTGAAAGCTGAAAATTGGCCTGGGCAGGAAGGGGGTTTAAGTGCCCAGTAAGCAAGTGGTTAAAAAAAATGTAACGTGTGCTGCACCCTGGTGAGCTTCAGGTCTCATGCACACTGAACGTTATAAAAATGCCAGTAGCATTAGCTGTAGAAAGCTGTAGCTGTAGAATGAGTTTTGCAGCGTTTTAGCAGTAGCATTTTTCAGCGTTTTTTAGCTCTTTTTTTTTTTAGCAAAACTATACTCCCACAAAAGTTCATGGCTTAAAAACTCTGCTAAACGCAGAATAGCCACGTTTTTCAGCGTTGTTCTTTTTTTTTTCAGCATTTTTAAGCTTTTATCATAGTTAGAGCGTTTTTACAGCTCAAAAACTCCTCTTACAACCTACTAGTTCTGGGGGGGTTTTCCAGCCATAAATCGCCCCTGCCAAAAAACACTGATAACAGCATACATGTGTGCATGGACACATAGGATAACATGCTGGGGAGTTTACTGGCTGCAGAAAAAAACGGCTGAAACCAAAAACAGGAGCTGTAAAAACATCCAGTGTGCGTGAGGCCTAAAGGCCCTTCTGTACACACGGTCAGAAAATCTGAAGTTAAACTTCATCCGATGGACGATCTGACGATTTTCTGATCGTTAGTATGCTGCTTTCGACAGCTGATTACGAATTTTCGGCAGACAAAAACTGGATGTGCTGGCTCCAAAATCTTTGTCTGATGTGACCACAACGTCCGATTTTCTGTTCATTAGTACGGTTTTCAGCCCAAAAAAAAATCTGAAGAGCGAGACTAGGCATGCTCAGAAATGAAAGAACGCATACAACAATTCAACACATTACGTCACTTCTGACATTGAATTCTGTCGTCCGAGAATTTTCTGATGGTGAGTACCCTCTCCAATTACGATTTGAGACTAGCATCCAACAAAAAATGGACAAAAATGTGTCCAATAATCTGACCGTGTGTACAAGGCTTAAGTCTCTTTCAAGTTGTTCAGGTAGATCTCCACTTCTCCAAGGTTGCCTACCCCTACTTTTGATGATATATACTGTAGCGGGTACTCCAAATTTAGGGGGGTCCCTATGTCCAAATTTAGGGGGATGACCCGAGCACTAGTATGGTTCAGGCCTTCTAATTGTGCTGGACTCTGCTTTATTGCTGTGTGCCTATGCAGAGTTCCCTATGGCCTGCAGGTGGTGCTGCCATGTTGGGTCAGGGTTGAACCGTAGGTTTCATTGGCGCTATTGGATGTCCTCTCTCGGCTACCATGCAGTGGGCTGGTTCTGCCTGCTGTGCATGCCGGGAGAGGATATAAAAGAGGCAGACGCCATTTTACTGGGAGAGACCCGGGGACCAGTACCCGGAGGAGTGTGCCCCCTAAGGAGGGGGGTGCGTACCCCGACTGAGGAGTCTCGGGCACCTTCGGCCCGAGACCCCAACGTTCCGGCTAGGCCCAGTACCTTCAACTGGGTCTATTTAGGAGTCCCAGGATACCCGGGTGAGGGTATCCGCTCTGACCAAGAGGAAGCCAGGGGAGGATCGGTCCCATAACAGGAGATGAGTGATAGTTAGTTTGCTGTCTCGGGAAAGGCCTGGTGACCTGTCGGAGGGAGGGATCCTATGCTCCGCAGGGCTGATCCTGCGGAGTGCTGCTGCTCTTTGAGGACAGACTGAACTTGTCCTTGGAGGATTTAAATTGCTTGTTCGAGCTCCACATCGGCTGCTAGGACCATTGAGGGACAATCACCTGGCGTGCAGTTCCCCTTTGGGCGTATAGGTGGTGCTGTCACCTATACCCGGGGTTGAACCACAGGTGATGGAGTAGGTATTGGATGTCCTTTCTCGGCTGCCATTGGTGGGCGGTTCTGGCCTGCTGTGCATGCCGGGAGAGGATATATAAGGGGCAGACGCCATTACACGGGAAGCCAATTCCCGGGGCCCATGCCCGGAAGCCAATTCCCGGGGCCCATGCCCGGAAGCCAATTCCCGGGGGCCCACTGCCCAGGGGGAGCTACCCCTCAGAGGGGGATGCGCCCCATCTTGATCGGGGAGTCTTGGGCACCTTCAGCCCAAAGCTGCGGAGTTCCAGGTAGGCCCAGTGCCTTTGGCTGGGTCTACAACCGAAGAGGAGTCCCAGGGAACCTGCGTGAGGGTAACCGCTCTGACACAGAGGAAACCAGGGGAGGATCGATCCCATAACAAGAGGGCGAGTAATAAAGTATTGCTGACTCGAGAAAGGCCTGGTGACCTGTCGGAAGGAAGGGTTCCTCACTTCGCAGACTGCCTCTGCGGAGTGTTGAAAGTTCAGGAGGGATCTCCTTGACTTGGTCCTTGGAGGGGACTGTGTCATTGTTCCAGCATCACGCCGGCTGCTAGTTCTATTGAGTGACTATCCGAGTGAGCTGTACCCACTCGGGACCGAGTGGCGACGAAGCCAAGAGTGTGCCTGAATCCACTTCTATCTGCTAACCTTTTCTCACTTCAACTCTCTGAAAGCAAGATAAAATAAACTCACAGTTGGAGTTGATATGTTGTATGGACATTGACCTAATTTGGGAAAGATAAAGACTTGCCTCTATAAACAGAGGGGAAAACCAGAAGAAGGAAGCAACTCGCTGCGGGACCCAAGTATGTAACACCGCCTGACCTTTATAATCTAGAGGACACAGGCATGTGGCATGGTGTGTCTTATCCCCCTGCTTGAGAAGGTAAGAGGGGGAAAAGGATTTACATATATATATATATTTTTAATTCCTTCCAAAATGTTGCCACTAAAAGATGCCTCTCTTTCCTGCCTCAGAAAATTGGTCAGTGGTGGGTTGCCTCGTTGGGCCTACAAACATTTGTGCTCTCACGTTGCTGCCAGCAGTGTCTATCCTCTGTTTCTCATGTAACTGTTTAATGTTCTTACTGAATTGAATGACTTATTATTTTTGGTACCGAGTCTCACACTCCTAATTAAGGTTAATTAATACACTGTACACTCTGCTGTGGCAGTCAGGGCCAGATTAACATTTCTAAATTGACCGCCGAGATCTAATCTTCTGCTGAGCGATGGCAAGAAAGTTACCTCTGTTTTCTGCCTCCCAGACCCCCAGGAAACCAAACTCAATGTAAATAGATGGGAGAGAAGTGGCATAAATCAGTCACGAGGTAATGACTTATCACATGTGGTTCGAAGACTTCTGAGCCTCTATAGACTACCATGTGGTGACAGAGAGGATCCCGTGTCACAGGGCTGCCTAGTCAGATTCTAGCTGTTGGCTCCTCTGTAGTGCTGCCAAGAGGGAATTAAGTGTCAAAGCCTAAAGCCCTATCTGGGGACAGGCGATGGCTGTCAACGATGGTCAAGAAGAACTTCGGGCCAAGAGCAAACTCAATTAATTCTCCAATTTTCCGAGTTAGCAATCAACAATTCCTGGAGCCAAACAACAGGCTACGTTGAATTGTAGCCCAGCAGAAAAGCATGCCTTTCCTTAGCTCCCCTGCTTCTGCATTTTACTGCCAGGGGTGAACTGGTACTTCCAGGAATGCAGAAGCATGTGACTCGCTCCCTTCCATCCCATGTGACAGCTCTGCATCCCATGTGACAGCTCTGGTACTTGGTGGTACTTGGTGATTGGCTGCTCAGACACTCAGTACTGTGAACTGGGGACAAGGCTTCCTCTCCAAGCGCCAAGAAGCCACATGCAGAAGCAAGGAAGCAAAAGGTAGGTGAGTATGTCCTGCTAGTGTGGCAGGAATTAAAGTGACCATATTTTTTAGTTAATGTACACTACACTACATACACTCAATGGCCACTTTTTTAGGTACACCTTGCTAGTACCGGGTTGGACCCACTTTTGCCTTCATTCTTTATGGCATAGATACAACAAGGTGTTGGAAACATTCCTCAGAGATTTTGGTCCATAGTGACATGATGGCATCACACAGTTTCTGCAGGTTTGTCGGCACATCCCAAAGGGTCTCTATTGGATGAGATGTGGTGAGTGTGGAGGCCATTGGAGTACAGTGACCTCATTGTCCAGTGGTGAGATGATTGGAGCTTTGTGACATGGTGCATTATCCTGCTGGAAGGAGCCATCAGAAGATGGGGACACTGTAGTCATAAAGGGATGGACATGATAAGCAACAATACTTGGGTAGACCGTGGCGTATAAACAATGCTCAATTGGTACTAAGGGGCCCAAAGTGTGCCACGAAAATATCCCCCACACCATTACACCACCAGCCTGAACTGTTACTATAAGCCAGTGTAGTGATACCTTCACTTAAGAAGGCCGCAAGTTTAGTTTGGGCCCTGAAAACAGCTCCGCCAACCCCCGGCAATGTACTCGACCCCCTACTGGCACAGTTAGTATTGGCAGCAATATATCTATTCTTATACTGTATGAGTAAACCCAGACACCAAGACAATAATGATAAAAGGGTATAAGATTTACTTATGCTTTTGGTAAGAAAGGTTAACAGTGGTAACAGTTCACAGATAATAAATTGCAGAGCCCTGCAGCAATAACACACTATGCATTAGAAGGAACAGTAAAGGTGCGCAGCGTGGGCGACCGTTAACTAGGCGTCCTGTGACGCAGCAACCAAATGAACTAACTAGCTGGCCAGGCCTGGCTCAGATATCTACAACTCAGTCTATAGGGGATGATGGTTTTCTTCACCGGCAAGTCTTTAAAGGTGGTGCACATTAACAGAATACCATTTGTAATCCAATGGGAAGGTAAAGATGAAATAAACACTTTGTTATGTGAACTCTGAGTTCAGCTCTGATAAGGTTCTTCAGTGAGAGTATCAGAAATAACTTGTGGGCCACGGCAGTCTATAGGCCTATTAGCAACAACAGTATATGGTCTGGGCATACGCCCTCTCACCCATCCGGACGCGGTCCCAATCCGGGGAACTTCCACCGACTGTGTCACACACACAAAGTGTCTCCAGCGATCGGGTCCCCGATCCGGTCAAGGCTGTAGACAAGCGAAGTCAGATGCCACCCAGGCTCGCAGTGGGGTGGAAGGCTCTTTGGTGCTGCACAAGGCCTCAGGCTTCAGGCCCTGCACTCCGACACATCCGCACAGGAGGATCAGTCACTGAAGTCTCGTGTCCCAAAGAGGCCGAGCCCAGCCTCGCCTCCTCCTTTTATAACCCCTCCCATGAGTCTCTGCGGTGGAAACATCGCCGAATGGGGTTCTGGGTAATGTAGTCTCTCTCTCCTCTGCTTTCACTTCCAGTAATGTCTCTTCTCTACCTCCTCCCGACTCACCTCTCACCTGGAACTTCTTGTCTCTCTGCATTAAAGGGGAACACCCCGCTACACACTCCCCCCACTTGAACTCTTTGGTCCCCAAAGATAATCCTTAACAAAGACTATGTACAACACTAGACAATTCTGTGACCGATGTTGGCATAGGGAATTCCCACCAAAACTGAGGGGTAGAATTCCCTCGCCCACAGGTCACATTATCATGGGTGGCCTTGCCTAACTGTGCCAGAGAGTGAGCTGGGGTTGCCTTCCACCAAATGGACAGTGGAGGGATCCGGATTTTCAGCACTCCTCCTAGCAGTAACTACAGAGTCTTCTGAGCTATTCCCCATTTGTGGGAAGGTCAGCTTCTTAGGAGGCCGGATGACTCTTCAAGCCCTTTGCTCTCTTGGGATTTCTGGCTCTGGCACCACAGGCTCCTCTTCCTCTGAGTAACTATCATGGGCATCTTCCCAGTAATCTGATGAAGGATTAGATGGGATGAACTCTGTGGCTTCTGGGTTCAGTGTTCCATCTGGAGTGTCTTCAGTGGTTGGAAGATCTAAAGTAGAAGTTCCTGGAGTTGGGGAAGGCCACAGCCAATCAAGTTCTCTTTCTTCATCTTCACTAAGTTGAGAGGCCTCTCCATCTTCAGCTCGGGAGGTCTGTGACCGAGTGTTTGGCCTGGGAGTATCCAGAATAGAGACCGGTTCAGGGGAGTCTCTCACGGAAGATATCCTGACTGCCTCAGCAAGTGGGAGCAGGTGGTTTCGATGCCACATCTTCAGTGGTCCTACCTTTCCTTCTGGCTTCAACTTGTAGACAGGCAGACCCGGCAACTTCCTACAGATGACATAGGGTTCAGATCTCCATCTGTCTGCAAGTTTGTGTTTTCCAGGGACCCCCAGATTGCGTAGCAGTACTCGGTCCCCGGGCTGTAGGTCTTGTACCCGGACCTTCAAGTCGAAGTTTCTTTTGTTTCGAGCTCCCCTTTGATCTGAGGCCGCTTGAGCTTGTTCATAGGCCACTTTCAGGCTGTGTCTGAGCCTGTCCACATATCCTTTGTGGGATGTGGCTGAGGAATGGTCCAGAGAGGTGCCAAAGGCCAAGTCCACAGGTAGTCTCGCTTCTCTCCCAAACATAAGTCGATATGGGGAGTAGCCTGTAGCATCACTGGTGGTGCAGTTGTAAGCATGTACTATGGCTGCTATGTGTTTGCTCCAATGTTGCTTCTTCTCACTTTCCAGAGTCCCCAACATGTTGAGCAAGGTTCGGTTAAACCTCTCCGGCTGAGCATCTCCCTGTGGGTGGTAAGGTGTAGTTCGAGTCTTCTTGATTCCCAACGAATCTAAGAGCTTCCGGATCAGCCGACTTTCAAAGTCCCTTCCTTGATCTGAATGAAGTCGCTGGGGCAGCCCATAATGGACAAAATACTTCTCCATAAGTATCTTGGCTACAGTGGAAGCCTTCTGGTCTTTGGTTGGAAAAGCTTGGGCATACCGGGTGAAATGATCGGTTATCACCAGAACATTTCCCAGTCCACTCAGGTCGGGTTCGAGGCAGAGGAAATCAATGCATACCAGATCCATTGGGCCTTGACTTTGTAGATGGCCCATTGGGGCAGCTTGACGAGGTAGTCTTCCTCTGGATGCAACGTGCACATGAGTGGCAGTACTCTTCTACTTCTGCCCTCATGCAGGGCCAATAGAACCGACTTCTGACAAGTTGAAAGGTCCTCTCCGCCCCTAAGTGGCCATGATTGTCATGTAGGGCAATCAGAACAGTCTCTCGATGTTTTTCTGGAAGAAACAATTGCCATTTATCTTCCAGGTCATCAGAGGGGCCCCTTCGGTAGACCACTCCCTGATGTACCTGTAACCTGTCCCACTCTTTCCTCAACAGACGGGCTTCCTTTGAGGAGTGACTCAGGAGTTTGTTTGGATCCTGATTCTCCAGGGCTTCCAGAACCAATTTCCGCATGGGATCTTCTAATTGGTCACACCTTAGTTCCTTCTTGGACAACTTTGGCAGATGGTCTTCCCCCAGCTGAGTTACTCCACAGTATTGTTTGGGGACTCCTACCATGGTAACTCCTATCTCTTCCGCCCTTGAGCCCCCTCTGGCTTGTAATTCAGCCCCTTGACAAAGGGCCCGCACCCCATCAGGTGCCACTTGAGTCCAGTCTTCCATGTCACTGTTGGGACCATGAGATCTCCTGGACAGAGCGTCTGCATCTCGATTCCCAATCCCTGGCCTGTACTTTAGGCTGAAATTGAATCAAGACAATGCGGCCAACCACCTGTGTCCAGTGGCGTCCAGCTTTGCTGTAGTGAATAGGTAGGTCAGGGGGTTGTTGTCGGTCTTCACAGTGAACTCCGCCCCATACAGGTAGTCTTTGAGCTTGTCTACTACCGCCCACTTAAGGGCCAGGAACTCCAGCTTGTGAGTGGGTTAGTTTTTCTCAGAGGGGGTCAGGCTCCTGCTCACGTAGGCAACAGGCCGTAGTTGCCCCTCGTGTTCTTGATAAAGTACTCCTCCCAGACCGTCATGACTAGCATCGACGTGTAGTTCATAGGGTTTGGTTGGGTCTGCGTAGGCCAAGACTGGAGCAGTGGTTAGGCTCTTCTTCAATGCCTGGAAGGCCTCTTAACATTTCTGGTTCCACTGATCTTTGACTGACTCTCCCGGCTTCCTGGGTCCTGAGTCGTCCTCTTCTCCCTCAGTCTTGAGCAGTTCATTCAATGGTCTAGCAATTCGGGCAAATCCTTCCACAAACCTCCTGTAATAGGAGCAGAACCCTAAGAAGGACCCGAGTTCTGTTACTGTGGTGGGTCGTGGCCAGGAGGTAACTGCCTCCAACTTTTCTGGGTCTGTGGCCACCCCTTCTTCAGACACTATGTGCCCCAGATAATTCACAGAAGATTGGTAGAACCGACACTTCTCAGGCGAAAGCTTGAGTCCCTCCTCACTGAGTCTCCTCAAGACTTTTTCCAGCCTCTCCTCGTGTTCCTCCAGGGTTCTTCCAAAGACAATGACATCGTCCAGGTATACAAGGACTTCAATAAGGTTCATGTCTCCTACAGTCTTGTCCATGAGACGTTGGAAAGTAGCTGGGGCTCCAGACAGACCTTGGGGCATCCGGTCGAATTCAAAGAATCTCACTGGGGTTATGAAAGCTGTCTTCTCCTTGTCTTCTGGGTGCATAGGGATCTGCTAGTACCCACTCTTGAGATCCATAACGCTGAACCACTTGGCTCCAGACAAGCTCTGTAGGGCATCCTCTATCCTCGGAGTGGTGTACTGGTCGGGTATGGTTCTCCTGTTAAGAGTCCTGTAGTCGATACAGAGCCTCAACGATCCATTCTTCTTCCTGACCACCACTATCGGGGAGGCATAAGGGCTTCTGGACTCCCGTATCACACCAGTCCTTTTTAGTTCTGCAAGTTGTTCCCTTAGATCCTCCAGATCCGCTAGTGGGACCCACCTGACCCTCTCCCTGAAGGGCTTATCTTCTTGGAGGCGGATTCGATGGGTGGCACTCCTTGCACACCCTACATCGAACTCATCTTTGGAGAATATCTTCTCCCATCTGGTCAACTGGGCCTTGGCTCTCTCCTTCCAAGCCCGGGGTAGATTCGGGTTCTCCCAAACATCAGAGAGCTTCTCCCAAACATCTCCTCCTTCACCCGTCCTCTTGACTTCTGACAGGGCAACCGGGGCAGCAGGGCTCACCTGGCCCAGCAGCATTCTGGCGGGGATCTCCATGGGGTCACCTGTAGTATTCCTGACACTCACCGGGACTCTACAATGGGCCTTCTTCAGGGCCTTCAGCGGAATCACTTCTGGTATCACTTCCAGACCGTGGGACTCTTCCCTTGGATCGGACTCCAACATGACAAAGGGTCCAGGCTGCTCCCAAGTAAGCTTCACAGTGGCTCTGAGACAGGTTACTTCACCGGGCTGCAACACTATCCCTTCTCTTCCAAGTCTCCACACCTTCCCTATCCCCTCTCCAGGGGTCTTCTGCTCCAAGACCAGCCATTGGTAAGCCGTCTTCAGCATGGGGTGGATCTTGGTGGCCGCTGACCCCTTCTCTTTCACTAGAGGGGTCAGAAGTCTTCGGACCAGGTCCGTGTTCGTCCCTATTATAAGGGAACTCGTGTTGGCTCCCAGCGGCCGAGGGCACACAGCCGCTAGGGTGTCAAACACTTCGGCTTTTCTAGCCACAGATGGGTCAAAGATCATCTTGACAGGCAGATAGCCATCGTAGGGGAAGTTTTGGGTTCCAATCCCACATATCTCTAGTGCCTCTATCTTCCGGATGGGTAGGTGACTCAAGTGCTTATCGTAGAAATCTCTGTATAACAGGGTCACTTGTGCCCCAGTATCCAAGATTGCTCTGGTGTAGACTCCCTCCACTTGAATGGGCACTATAGGAGATGGGCCTACCAGCTTCTCCGGATATGGCTCGGCAGGGGTCGCCTTCTTCAGACCTTTTCCTTTTGGACTCTCTCTCGTCCAATTCCCTTTGGACTTTAGTCTTTCTTGAGCCTGGTATGCATTGATTTCCCTCCTTTTAATGGGTGTACAGACCCGCTGAGGGATTTTGTGCTTCTTCGGAGGGGTTTCTCCCGCCGGCTTGTGATTATTTACTTTCCTTTTCTTGGGACTGGCACATGTTTTTGCGATATGGCCAATCCCTCCGCAGTTAGAACAGATCGCATCCCGCCAATCTTGAAGGGAAGCTGGCACTGAGGTATCTGGGAACAACTCCTTCTTCGGCCCCCCCTCCTTTTAGGGTCCTTGAGTCCTTTGTCATTAAAGAGTTCAGTATCTCCAATACCTGAGCCATCTGTGACTTCAGGGTATCCAGTTCCGAGTCTCTTTCAGGGGTCATGGCTGATTTGACCATTACAGGTATAGAAGATGTGTGTGTCTTGATCGCTTGCCGATCTTTCTGTAGAGCCTCCTCATCTCTGATGATTTTTACCAGCTCAAGGTAGGTCAGTGGCATACCTCCTCCAGACGTTTTCAGGTGAAGCCAGACTGGATCCGAGCGCAACGCTCCCTTCAGGACTTGCTTCATTCTTGCCGCATCTGTATCTTCGGGCATCATTCCCTTCTTTAATACAATTTTGCACAGCAACCTGTTCAGCCTTCTAACATACTCTGACAATTTCTCTCCCGGTTGCTGGAAAGTGTGTTCGAATTGGTATACTAATTCTGTCACCTTTTCCAACGGACCGAACTCTTCTTGCAACATAGCTAAGCAGTCTTGAGCCGTGCAGTCTGTATTTCCAAACCGGAAACTTTTCACCGCTTCTGCTGCTGCGCCTTTAAGGCTTTCTATCACTCGTTGCCTCTTCTGCGCTTCAGGCACCTCCCATGCCTCCACTGCTTGTAATGCCTGTTCCACCCAAGTGTCGAAGTCTTCCTCCCCTGCAGGGACAGGGAGCTTCCCTGAAAATATTCCTAGCTTCCGGTAACTAGCCTCTATGTGTACCGTGGTGGTGTTCTGACACTTCGCGAGCAGATCCCCTAAGGCATTTAAAAGTTCTGGTCCTATGACAGTAATGGGTGTCACTGGAGGTGTCATCCCTTTCTCTTTTTGTGGTACATGGGATGTCCCTGGCGGTGACCCCAGTGGAAATGGTGGGGGTGACTTCTTCTGCGCGGTCATTGCGTGCGCCAAACCATAAGTTTTGTTATCTGGCGTCTGTATACTTTGGCCTTTAAAGTTCTCTGGTATTTCCTCCCACCATTCTATCAGCGCATACTGAAATGAGGTGTATGGGTCTGATTTTATGTCCATCACCCACGGTACAAGATCTGGGGATAGCGGCATTACAAGTCGCTCCACTGTCTCTATTGACCATTCCTCTCCTGGGAGGCTGATGACCACCGACTTGTCTGGCTCTGTCTCAGCTGCTTCGCACCATACTTTAACCTCTAGCGGGTCCATGCCGGTACTTTTGGCGTGTTCACCTGCTGTATCAGGATCCCGGACGAGAACCCCCACGTGTAGCGATACCTTCACTTAAGAAGGCCGCAAGTTTAGTTTGGGCTCTGAAAACAGCTCCACCAACCCCCGGCAATGTACTCGACCCCCTACTGGCACAGTTAATATTGGCAGCAATATATCTATTCTTATACTGTATGAGTGAACCCAGACACCAAGACAATAATGATAAAAGGGTATAAGATTTACTTATGTGTAGCGGCCTCACCCCCTCTACATGTTTATCGGTCATCCGATGGCTCTCATCTAGGGGTACCTGGGTTTCGAGAGTGAGGTGCGCCACGGCCCATGTCCTCCCCATGGCTGTGGTTGAGGTGAAGGCCAATCTCAATATCTTCCTCGGGCCAAATGTGCATTGGGTTGCGGAACTCAACCCTGCTATGCTGGAATCTCCCTTTGCTCCCATTAACAGAGTCCACACACCGATCACAGTCCAACTCTCAGTTTTATTTCGTAGCTCCACAACAACAGGGTAATGGCAGGATACGGTGGGATGAGCAGGCCGAGGCACTATCCTGATTGTAGTCCTTACACCCCCTGTGCTATGACCAAGGGTTGCAGGAGTCTTGATTAGAACAACTTCGCTGCGCTGGGGCCTCTATCAAGGGAAGATGACCCTCCAAGGGAGTTACCGGAGGCCCGTCCGTCACCGGGTTGACGCTGCTCCGGAATCTTCAGACGGGTGACCTTCCCGGCCTCCTCACCTCAGATGCGGGTCCCCTCGCAAGGGGCACCCTGGAATCACTTCACCCTCGCGGGACCCAGTCGAAGTCACCAGGTCCCAGGCCTACGACATAGTACCTCACCCCAGGCTGAAGGTGCCTGGGATGGACTCCAACTCCATTCCGGCCAAGCCTAGGGGCCTGGGCCGGAACCCCGAACCACCTGCACCCAGGCCCAAGGTGCCTGGGCGCGTGAAGAGATGATCCTCCAAGACCTCGTGGTGAGGGCGTCTCCCCCTTTTATCTCCTCCCATCGACACCACGGCGGGTTCCCTGCCCCAGCCGTACCATCTCCGGAAAGGGACAAAAAGGGTAGCACTGCGGTAGTGATTCTACCTGGAGCCTGTAAGTACCCCGCCACCCACAGGCCAAGGAGAATATTGCACCACCCAGTCCTCCACGAATAACAAAAAGGGGTCTAAACCCTGTCATAATTACACACCTGGGTCACACTACCCCCCAGGTGTATCCCACTAAATCTGAAGACCCCACTACACACTCCCCCCTGTGATTTGACGCTGGTCCCCAGCGTCAGGTGCACACCCATGTCTCCCAAGGAGTGGTGACATGAAGTGGGCCCCAGAGGCTATCCCTCAAATTTTGGATACTGTGTGTGCCAAGACCTGCTCAAGGGAAAGGGAACTATAAAACAATAAAACTTTTGTATAAAACATCTGTCATGTACACATATACAATCCCTCCCGTCACTGTCTAAGAACCACCCCATACTCAGTAGTCTTGACCGACGAATCTCCTGCAGAAGGGAAACAAAAAAAAAAAAAAAACAACATCCTAACACTCTGTGTTAGCTTGGCATGAGTGGGTCCGTCAGCCGAGAGACCCACTCACTCCAATAAGTAAAGTGATGCATGTGTAAAATTTCAAACAAACGTTGCACAACACTGCCACCTGGTGACAGCGCTGCGGTAATGACACTTGGTGAGATCTTCATTCTTCCCGCTTTCCCTACACTGACTCTACCCCCAAAGTCTCTGCCTTTGGTACATGAAGAAAAGGGGGGAAAAAAACAGCTCCCAAGTCTCCAGTGAGTAAAAGAAAAGCCCAAATCAAAACAAAAAGTAGGGCACTGTTCTGAGTGTCTGGGAATGTTCCTTCCAGAGAGTTCGACAAGCAAACAAATAGGAGTTCTCTTCTCCTACAAGTAAAATCTTGGATCTGGCAAAAACAGAGGTTTTAAGTAATTGTCAAACACTTCAACTGAATATTCGACATCCTCTCCCTCCTTTCTGCAGATAAGCACCTTATCAGCATGAATGTGGCGCCCCAACTTCCAGTCAGCTCGGCAGTCTCTGAACTTCTTAGACACAGATGGTGAACATGACAAGTACCGCCGGGCATGAGGCACTTTGAGCTTTTCCCAGACAAACTCGTCGTACCACCTTTTTCGCAGGACCTCGACTTCATAAAGTAAGTCCCGAGGCAAGTAGGGGTACTCCCACCCATATTCACGGGCGACTCTCTGGGAGAAAAGTCGTTGCAATCTGGCTAGAGGAGGCATGACATCTCGCTCACCTTCTCCTGGTTGTACGCAATGAAGCGCGCTGCATCCCCACTATCAGAGCGGGTGATGTGGTAGAATGTGGAAGGTTGATCGGAGGACTAGACTCCCTCCTGAGCTCCGAGGCCTTCGCCCGGGGCGTACTGTCCTCTATAGACATAGGGGAATCCTGCGGTTTACATAGCACAGGTAGCGGGCGTTTGTCCCAGCCCTTCCGGTGAAACAGTTTGTCTATTTCTCCGTCATCCCCGCAGTCTGACAGCGACTCTAGGTCGGAGGTGTCATACATCTCAGCGGGAAGGTAGTCTTTAGTAGACGGAGAACTACCCTCCCTTGCGGGCTCCACCAACTGTGGACCCCCGACACCTCCAACCAACACCACAGTCCCAGCCCCTGGCTCACCTGGACCTTCTGAAGAACTGGGATGTCCGGGACTCTCTTCTCTACCGGCGCCATCTAGGCCAGGCAAGCGGCGGGGTGAAGCTCGACCACGACCATAGGATGCCTGTACCAGGCCGACTTTCCTCTTCGGAGGTGGCAGCAGGGAATCTGTGGTGACCGAAGCAGCGTCCTCGGATTTTTCTCTCTCAGTCTCTGGTTGGGCAGTCCCGTCGCCCTGGTCAGCGCGCACGGGGACCTCCGCAAAGGCCTGAAACTCTCCCTCCGGAGTGGCGGTTCCTGTGATGCAGTTGAGGCGAAGGGCCCGGGGCCTTACTGTGGATGATTCGACCTCAAAAAGAAACTCTTTGCACGCTTCACATCACCCGAATGGCTTTAGTTGGACCACCAGTCCCGAGCATCCAGGACAAATCACACCGAGGGCCTCCGTGTCTCTGCATGAATACAGAGCCAACTGTCCTCGGGGCCTGAGCCTTATCCCCGTGTCTGTAATGGGCGCAGCAAATGCAGTCATTTTCGTGGGGTAAGGTACCGGCATCCACGGGGAGCTTGAGGCCATCCCGACCACCTGCTGTTCCATCACGCACTGACCACGCGCCGGAGTCTCCACGTGTATCTCCACACATGGCCAGACTCCTCCCACGACTTGCACGTTTTCGCGGGCTTTCACCAGCCTCCGCCCACGAATTGCGCAGTCACGGGGTGCCTCATGCAGCAAAAGTCCCCACATGTAGTACGTCACACGGCTGGACTCCTCCCTCTTCCCGTTCTTTCTGCATAGGCCTTTCCCGGTTTTTCAGAGAAATTTCCACGACTTCGAGCACAGGGACGCACTTTGGCCAATCACATGGCCGACCTGCTCGGACCTCCTCCGGGCAGCAAAGTCCAGACACAGCCGTTCCAAACCTTAGGGTCAATACACATTTCATCCCGGACTCACGAGCCCCCACGTGTAGCGGCCTCACCCCCTCTACATGTTTATCGGTCATCCGATGGCTCTCATCTAGGGGTACCTGGGTTTCGAGAGCGAGGTGTGCCACGGCCCATGTCCTCCCCATGGCTGTGGTTGAGGTGAAGGCCAATCTCAATATCTTCCTCGGGCCAAATGTGCATTGGGTTGCGGAACTCAACCCTGCTATGCTGGAATCTCCCTTTGCTCCCATTAACAGAGTCCACACACCGATCACAGTCCAACTCTCAGTTTTATTTCGTAGCTCCACAACAACAGGGTAATGGCAGGATACGGTGGGATGAGCAGGCCGAGGCACTATCCTGATTGTAGTCCTTACACCCCCTGTGCTATGACCAAGGGTTGCAGGAGTCTTGATTAGAACAACTTCGCTGCGCTGGGGCCTCTATCAAGGGAAGATAACCCTCCAAGGGAGTTACCGGAGGCCCGTCCGTCACCGGGTTGACGCTGCTCCGGAATCTTCAGACGGGTGACCTTCCGGCCTCCTCACCTCAGATGCGGGTCCCCTCGCAAGGGACACCCTGGAATCACTTCACCCTCGCGGGACCCAGTCGAAGTCACCAGGTCCCAGGCCTACGACATAGTACCTCACCCCAGGCTGAAGGTGCCTGGGATGGACTCCAACTCCATTCCGGCCAAGCCTAGGGGCCTGGGCCGGAACCCCGAACTGCGAACCCCGAACCGCCTGCACCCAGGCCCAAGGTGCCTGGGCGCGTGAAGAGATGATCCTCCAAGACCTCGTGGTGAGGGCGTCTCCCCCTTTTATCTCCTCCCATCGACACCACGGCGGGTTCCCCGCCCCAGCCGTACCATCTCCGGAAAGGGACAAAAAGGGTAGCACTGCGGTAGTGATTCTACCTGGAGCCTGTAAGTACCCCGCCACCCACAGGCCAAGGAGAATATTGCACCACCCAGTCCTCCACGAATAACAAAAAGGGGTCTAAACCCTGTCATAATTACACACCTGGGTCACACTACCCCCCAGGTGTATCCCACTAAATCTGAAGACCCCGCTGCATATGCTTTTGGTAAGAAAGGTTAACAGTGGTAACAGTTCACAGATAATAAATTGCAGAGCCCTGCAGCAATAACACACTATGCATTAGAAGGAACAGTAAAGGTGCGCAGCGTGGGCGACCGTTAACTAGGCGTCCTGTGACGCAGCAACCAAATGAACTAACTAGCTGGCCAGGCCTGGCTCAGATATCTACAACTCAGTCTATAGGGGATGATGGTTTTCTTCACCGGCAAGTCTTTAAAGGTGGTGCACATTAACAGAATACCATTTGTAATCCAATGGGAAGGTAAAGATGAAATAAACACTTTGTTATGTGAACTCTGAGTTCAGCTCTGATAAGGTTCTTCAGTGAGAGTATCAGAAATAACTTGTGGGCCACGGCAGTCTATAGGCCTATTAGCAACAACAGTATATGGTCTGGGCATACGCCCTCTCACCCATCCGGACGCGGTCCCAATCCGGGGAACTTCCACCGACTGTGTCACACACACAAAGTGTCTCCAGCGATCGGGTCCCCGATCCGGTCAAGGCTGTAGACAAGCGAAGTCAGATGCCACCCAGGCTCACAGTGGGGTGGAAGGCTCTTTGGTGCTGCGCAAGGCCTCAGGCTTCAGGCCTTGCACTCCGACACATCCGCACAGGAGGATCAGTCTTTGAAGTCTCGTGTCCCAAAGAGGCCGAGCCCAGCCTCGCCTCCTCTTTTTATAACAAATCCCACGAGTCTCTGCGGTGGAAACATCGCCGAATGGGGTTCTGGGTAATGTAGTCTCTCTCTCCTCTGCTTTCACTTCCAGTAATGTCTCTTCTCTACTTCCTCCCGACTCACCTCTCACCTGGAACTTCTTGTCTCTCTGCATTAAAGGGGAACACCCCGCTACACCAGGATGGATCCATGCTTTCATGTTGTTTATGCCAAATTCTGACCCGACCATCTGAATGTCGCAGCTGAAATCGAGACTCGTCAGGCCAGGCAATGTTTTTCCAATCTTCTATTGTCCAATTTTGGTGATCCTGTGCGAATTGTAGCCTCAGTTTCCTGTTTTTAGCTGACATGAGTGACACCCGGTGTGGTCTTCTGCTGCTGTAGGCCATCTGCTTCAAGGTTTGATGTTTTGCGTGTTTTGAGATGGTATTCTGCATACCTTGGGTGTAACCAGTGGTTATTTGAGTTACTGTTGCCTTTCTGTCATCTTGAACTGGTCTGCCCATTCTCCTCTGACATCAACAAAGCATTTTCCTCCACACAACTGCCGCTCACTGGATAGTTTCTCTTTATCTGACCATTCTCTGTAAACCCGAAAAATGGTTGTGTGTGAAAATCCCAGTAGATCATCAGTCTTTTAAATACTCAGACCAGCCCGTCTGGCACCAACAACCATGCCACGTTCAAAGTCACTTAAACCCCCTTTCTTCCCCATTCTGATGCTCGGTTTGAACTTCAGCAAGTTATCTTCACCATGTCTAGAGGCCTAAATGCATTGAGTTGCTGCCATGAGATTGGCTGATTAGCAAGTTGTGTTACCAAGCAATTAAACAGGTGTACCTAATAAAGTGGCCGGTGAGTGTACAGTATATTTGTTCTTTACATATTCAAGCTTTTCCTCTGTCTTTCTGTGTTGCTGATCCTCTTATCTGATTGTAAGTCTAAGGTTTGATTAATTAAAAAATAAAATTGATTCTGCAGTCTGTAATAACATTAACCACTTCAATACCAGGCACTTTCCATCCTTCCTGCCCAGGACAATTTTGAGCTTTCAGAGCTGTCGCACTTTGAATGACAAAGTTTTGCAACACTGTACCCAAACTACATTTTTATAATTTTCTTCCCACAAATAGAGCTTTCTTTTGGTGGTATTTGATCACCTCTGCGGTTTTTATTTTT
This sequence comes from Rana muscosa, assembly GCA_029206835.1. Classification (NCBI taxonomy): domain Eukaryota; kingdom Metazoa; phylum Chordata; class Amphibia; order Anura; family Ranidae; genus Rana; species Rana muscosa. The sequence continues at coordinate 45,550,684 of CM055116.1, read as the reverse complement.
TGCTAAACAAACTAAAAAAGACCAACATTTTTGAAAAAAAAAAAAAAGTTTTTTTTGTTTCTGTTATAAAATTTTGTTTTCTCCTTCACTGATGGGCACTGATGAGTTGGCACTGATGGGCACTGATGAGGCGGCACAGATGGGCACTGATGAGGCGGCACAGATGGGCACTGATGAGGCGGCACAGATGGGCACTGATGAGTTGGCACTAATGGGCACTGATGAGGTGGCACTGATATTTAGAATAGATGGGCACTGATATGCAGCACTGATGGGCACCGATAGGTGCCACTAATGGGCACTGACAGGTGGCACTGATGGGCACTGATAGGCCGCACTGATTGGCACTGACAGGTGGCATGGATGGACACTAATAGATGGCACTGATGGGCAGCACTGATTGGGCAGGTACTGACAGGTGTTAAGGTGGGCACTGATTGGCACTGTGATGGACACTGATTTGCACTGTGGTGGGCACTGATTGGCATTTTATTGGGCACTGGCAGGGGGTTATGATGAGGCACTGACTTGGCACAGATTGGAAGCTTATGGGTACATTTGATGGGGGCTGTGCTGATAATCAATGTGCTGATTATCAGCACAGACCCCCCCCACCCCTATGACAGGGAGAGCCGCCGATCGGCTCTCCCTGTCAGCGCAAACCGAGGAATGCCATTTACCGGCACTTCCTGGTACACGCAATGATCAGCTGTGATTGGTCACAGCTGATCACGTGGTAAGAAGCCTCTGTCGCTGCGCCGGCGTGTTATCCTGCTGGACGTCATATGACGCCCAGTCAGGATACCAGAACCACTTCCCGGTCGTCAATCTGCTATAGGCCGGGCGGGAAGTGGTTAAACACCCACAATTCTCCTAGTAACCACATGGTGTTTTGCCAAGGTGTAGGTCACATGGCTGAGCTTAGTAACAGGAAAGGATGGAGGGGTGATGGTAAACTGAACAATAAAAACCCCTGTGTAGTTGGCTTAATACTAAAGTATATTGAAAGTAGCCCTTACCACCATAATTTTAGCCTACCCCAAACGTATTGCCATGTTAGTTCATACCTCCCAATCTATTGAGATGGGAACGAGGGACACCTATAAACAAAAGTATATAGGCATAGGATACACACCCTGCCACACCCCCTTAAAAGAAAATTTAATGAAAAAAAATATTAATTAACCACTTCAATCCCGGGCACTTACCTTCCTACCCAGACCAATTTTCAGCTTTCATTGCTCTCACAATTTGAATGACAATTACTCAGTCATGCTACACTGTACCCAAACAAAATTTTTATAATTTTTTTCACACAAAGAGATTTCTTTTGGTGGTATTTATTCACTACTATGTTTTTTATTTTTTGTGCTATAAATAAAATAAGACCGAAAATTTTGTGAAACAATGCCATAAATGTCATAAAATTTTGCAAAGTGATAATTTTCTTCATAAATTTTGGCCAAAATGTATACTGCTACATACTGTATCTTTGGTAAAAAAATAACCCAAATATGTGCATATTATTTGGCCTTTGAGAAAGTTATAGAGTCTACAATCTATGGTGCCAATCATTGAAAATTGATCACTGAAGGCCCATCTCATTTCGTGAGGCACTAACAAGCCAGGAAAGTACAAATACCCCCGAAATGAACCCTTTAGAAAGTAGACATTCCAAGATATTTAGTAAGTCATGTGTTGAGTTTTTTGAAGTTGTAATTTTTTTTCCACAATTCTTTGCAAAATTAAGATTTTTTTTTTTTTTTACAAAATTGTCATATTAACAGGTTATTTATCACACACTGTATAGGCATACTTGCAACTACACCCCAAAACCACACTCTGCTACTCCTCCTGAGTATGGTGATACCACATTTGTGAGACTTTTCCACAGCCTGGCCACATACAGAGGCCCAACATGCAGTGAGCACAGTCAGGTGTTTTAGGGTCATAAATTGCACATCTAATTTCCTGACTACCTATCACACTTTTGAAGGCCCTGGAGCACCAGGACAATGGAAACGTCCACAAAATGACCCCATTTTGGAAAGCAAACACCCCAACATACATTCTATGAGGCATTATGAGTCTTTTGAACGGTTCATTTTTTCCCACAAGTTTTTTGGAAAAATGTGGAAAGAAAATGAAAACGCATTTTTTTTTTACACAAAGTTGTCCATTTCTATAATATTTCTAACACATAGCATATACATAGAAAAAATTTCGCACACCAAAATAGATTCTCCTACTGCTCCTGAGTATGGCAATACTACATGTGTGAGACTTTTACACAGCCTGGACACATACAGAGGCCCAACATTCAAGTAGCACCGTCAGGTGTTCTAGGAGCATAAATTACATATATAATTTCCTGACAACCTATCATTTTTGAAGAATCAGAAAGGCTGGCAACTCGGATGCTCTTACAGTATTTTACAAAAGTGAGTACACCCCTCACATTTTTGAAAAATATTTTATTATACCTTTTAATGTGACAACACTGAAGTGACACTTTGCTACAATGTAAAGTGGTGAGTGTACAGCTTGTATAACAGTGTAAATTTGCTGTCCCCTCAAAATAACTCAACACACAGCCATTAATGTCTAAACCGCTGGCAACAAAAGTGAGTACACCCCTAAGTGAAAATGTCAAAATTCGGCCCGAAGTGTCAATATTTTGTGTGGCCACCATTATTTTTCAGCACTGCCTTAACCCTCTTGGGCATGGAGTTCACCAGAGCTTCACAGGTTGCCACTGGAGTCCTCTTCCCCTCCTCCATGATGACATCATGGAGCTGGTGAATGTTAGAGACCTTGCGCTACTCCACCTTCCGTTTTGAGGATGCCCCACAGGTGCTCAATAGGGTTTAAAAGAAACAAGGGGGGGAGGAGCCTCTCTAAGTGTAGTATTAAAACAGTAACATTTATTGCACAAGATTAAAAACACTTACAAGATATAAGTGGGAGTCATGCTCATCATAAGTAAGTAGTCCTGGCAGTTCTACTGTGTCCCACATGCTCCTCGCACGATCCGGGTAGCTGGGAAAGGTTCTGGTGTGATTTTGTGCTGAATAGCTATGCATTCAGGAAAACCAGGTCCAGAGTTGCTGGACACACTCTGAGGATGGCTGCCTCTTTTTACATAGTGTGAGGGGGTTAGCTCGGCAGCGGGTGTGTGTGACCCCCGGGATGGGCTCCCCACACAAAAACAGGCCCAGCAAACGGAGGTTGTGGTTTTCAAAATCAAAAAGGTGCGGTTTATTTTCTATTTACAGTGACAAAACACAGCAAAGCAAAAGAAACATAAATAAAATAAATCCTGGTCAACTTGACCTCTGACTAAACATACAGGTTTCCTAACTAACAACTGGGATCAGCCTAGTGCTGTCCTAGTCCCTAAGTCCCTGGTTTTAAATGTCCAAGCAAATAGCCACACAGGCTTTGTCTCACCGCACAGGGGTTCACTCTCCCTAGACAGTCCACACAGGTCTGGTTCCAGGCATGAGCTAACACCTAATGAATCTGGGAGTTCTTATAGAGGCCTAAATGAGCTGACAAGCTTCAGCTGGTCTCATCAACTCCCTGTCTGCACGACGCCCCACACTCTCCCTAGAGGTATGAGTCATCCATGAGCCCACTAGCCTCAGCTGGGCTTATACAACTCTCCACCTAGTTGTATAAGTCGGCGTAAAGCCTGAATCTGGGCGAAATATATCTACCCCCCTGGATGCAACCAGGTGACTTTACCTTCCTGCTGTCACATACCCCCCCTCTTGTTTTAACCTCGGGGTTGGAACACCAGCAATCAGGCATTCATGTACTCGAGACAAAGCATCCACATTCCCCATTTGAACGCCAGGGCGATGCTTTACTGTGAAGTTGAATTCCTGGAGGGCCAGGAACCACCTATTCACTCTTCTATTTGTTTCCTTGTTTTGAGCCATCCACTTTAACGGAGCGTGATCCGTAACCATGTCAAAGTGCCTACCTAGCAGGTAGTACCGAAGGGAATCTAGAGCCCACTTCACCGCTAAACACTCCTTTTCAACGGTGGCGTAATTTACCTCATGGGACTTCAACTTCCTGCTGAGGTAAATGACTGGGTGCTCTTCCCCGTTCCAGACCTGGGACAATACTGCTCCTAACCCCACATCTGACGCATCACTTTGTACGACAAAGTCTTTAGAGAAGTCGGGTGAGTACAACACTGGCTGGCTACATAAGGCTTGTTTCAAGAATTGGAATGCTGCCTCAGCCTCGGGGGTCCATTTAATCATGACCGACCCTTTCCCCTTCGTCAGGTTGGTTAGGGGCACAGCCTTAGAAGCAAAGTGGGGAATGAATCGCCGATAATACCCAGCGATTCCCAGAAAGGCTCGTACCTGCTTCTTGCTGTTGGGACGTGGCCAACTCTGGATGGCCTCGACTTTGTTGAGTTGGGGTTTTATTACTCCCCTCCCAATGGTGTACCCAAGATATTTGGCCTCCTCCTGCCCAATGGTACACTTCTTGGGGTTAGCCGTAAACCCCGCTTCCCGAACAGAGTCCAGGACTGCTTGCACTTTTGGCAGATGTGAGGCCCAATCTGTGCTATGGACAATTACGTCATCCAGGTAAGCCGCAGCATACTTCTGATGGGGCCTCAGCATCTGGTCCATTTTCCGCTGGAATGTGGCCGGCGCATTCTGTAACCCGAACGGCATTCTTTTATATTGGAACGCCCCGTCTGGGGTTACAAATGCGGTTTTCTCTTTGGCCGACTTGGCCAGGGGGATTTGCCAATACCCTTTTGTGAGGTCAAGAGTCGTCATGTATCGGGCTGTTCCCAGCCGGTCGATCAACTCATCTATACGTGGCATAGGGTAGGTGTCAAATTTTGTAACTTTGTTCAACTGACGAAAATCGTTACAAAATCGCCAGCTCCCATCTGGTTTAGGCACCAACACAATGGGACTAGACCAATCACTTTGGGACTCCTCTATCACCCCTAAGTTCAGCATTTTCTGTACTTCCTCCCGTATTGCCTCCCGTCGGGCCTCTGGGATCCGATAGGGTTTTAACTTCACCCTTTCACCGGGCGGGGTAATGATGTCATGCTCTACCCCAGATGTTTGTCCCGGCAGCTCAGAGAATACCTCCTTGTTGCGAAGCACAAACTCCTTAACCTCCTGTTGTTGGGGTTGTGACAAGGTGGCTGCTATTCCAACCTCAGGAATCACGCAACCAGTTTGAGCTGGTGACCAAGTGTCTGCGACTAGGGACTCTCTATCCCTCCAGGCTTTCAACAGATTAACGTGATAGATCTGTTCGGGCTTTCGCCTTCCTGGTTGTCTGACCTTGTAATTCACTTCGCTCACTTTTTCCATTATCTCATAGGGGCCTTGCCATTTGGCAAGGAATTTACTTTCAACCGTAGGGACAAGTACCAGTATCCTATCCCCCGGGGAAAAGGTACGGGTCTTGGCTCCACGGTTGTACACTCTCTGCTGTGCTAACTGCGCTTGGGCCAAATGTTCCTTCACGATGGGCATTACCTGTGCAATTCGGTCTTGCATCAGGGCGACATGCTCAATCACACTCCTGTGGGGAGAACTCTCACTTTCCCAAGTTTCCTTGGCAATATCCAACAGCCCTCTTGGGTGTCTCCCATACAGTAACTCAAAGGGGGAGAATCCCGTAGAGGATTGGGGCACCTCCCTAATAGCAAACATCAGATAAGGAAGTAGACAGTCCCAATCCTTTCCATCTCTATCCACCACTTTCTTCAACATTTGTTTTAGGGTTTTGTTGAATCTTTCAACCAGCCCATCGGTTTGGGGGTGATACACAGATGTACGTAATTGCGTCACTTTGAACAATTTACACAGCTCCTTCATAACCCGGGACATAAAGGGTGTACCTTGGTCCGTAAGCAGTTCTTTACAAATACCCACCCGGCTAAACACAAGAGATAGCTCTTTGGCTATGGTTTTGGCCGAGGTATTTCGGAGAGGGATCGCTTCTGGATAACGGGTGGCATAGTCCATTATAACTAATATGTACTGGTGCCCCCTAGCGGACTTGATTATAGGCCCTACCAAATCCATGGCGATCCTCTCAAACGGGACCTCAATGATGGGTAGAGGGACCAGCGGGCTACGGAAATGTGGCATCGGGGCCGACCTCTGACACACAGGGCAGGAGGAACAATAATTTTCTATGTCCTTCATCACCCCTGGCCAATAGAATCTCTGTAATACCCTCTCTCGGGTTTTCTCTGTCCCCAGATGACCTCCAAGAATGTGCCCATGGGCCAACTCCAACACCAACTTCCTGTAAGGTTTGGGCACCACAAGCTGCTCAACGGTTTCTTCTGCCCTTTTTGCCACCCGATACAGTAGGTCCTTCTCTACGCTGAAGTATGGGTAAGTGCAGGTATTATCTGGGTTCACTAACTCGCCATCTATTTTCACTACGTTTTCCCGTGCCTTTATTAGGGCGGGGTCTTTCAACTGTTCTGTGGCAAAGTTTTCCCTGTGAACCTCAAGATCAGAAAACTCCACAGACGGTAGGTTTTCGTCTGAGGAGGTGGGCTCCTCTCCAGTTTCTTGAGTCTCCCCTGCCAATACTGATAAGGGAAATTCCGGAGAGTCCTCACCACTCTCAGGGGAGTTCTGGCTATCACATTCCTGGTACATAGGGGCACCAGTGGGGGGCTCAGGATCATCCCACAGTTCCCAGAACTTCGGAAAATCCCTTCCCACAATGGCGTCATGCGGTAACTGAGATACTAAGCCCACTGGATGAGAGAGGGTACCTTTGGGGGTCTCGAAACACACTGTAGTCACTGGATACTCTCGGGTGTCCCCATGCACACAAATAACAGCTACCTTGCTATTCCCAAAGACCTCTGTTTTAACTAACTCAGCCTTTATCAGGGTCACAAGGCTACCTGAATCCAGCAATACCACAACATTTCTACCATTAACACACATTTTGCATAAATGTTTCTCAGTTCCTCGAATGGCAGTGCATGCGACTGTCGCACACAGCGACTGACGTCTGCCCGTCAGAAAGTCACACTGCATGGGTTCCTCCACAACCGGGCAATTGGCTGCAATATGTCCCGCTTGCCGGCAGCGGTAGCAAACGATCCTTCTTGCCGCCTCTTGAGCCGCTGATTTCCCAGGCTGTTCTCGCCAAACTTGGGGTAGAGCTCCCACCCTCTCACTCTCTCCACCCTCACCCCTTGGAATCCTCTTATCCGCCCCTGGGGATGGTCTGGTCTTAGGGTGGAAAGTCCGAGTGTCTCTGGAAGAGGCCGTCAGGTTCTCTGTAGCCAAGTATTTCTCCACACGATCCACAAGACCATCGGCCGTCTCTGGGTCTCCATGGCTTACCCACTTTTGGATGGCAGTAGGAAGAGCTCTCAAAAACCGATCCATTACAACACGTTCCACAATCTTTGGTGCGGACAAAGTCTCTGGCTGTAGCCACTTTCTGCTCAGGTGAATGAGATCATACATTTGAGACCTGGGGGGTTTTCCAAGCTGGAAAGTCCAGTTATGCACACGCTGAGCCCGGACAGCCTGGGTGACACCCAGCCTTGCCAAAATTTCAGCTTTTAGCATCACATAGTCTTTTGCTTGGTTAGACTCTAGGTCATAGTAAGCTTTCTGCGATTCACCAGTTAACAGAGGAGCCACCAGTCCAGCCCACTGCTCCTCAGGCCACTTTTCTCTTTCAGCGGTCCTTTCAAATGTGGTCAAAAATACCTCTGGATCATCCTCTCCAGTCATTTTTGTCAATAAACGACTCACCCCAAAGGACGCGGTATTAGTGGGACGGCTTTCCTCACTGGTCTGCGGACGTTGCTGCATTACTGCTTCCATTTGTTGTAGTCTCTGCTCTTGCTTCTGTAACAGGTCTATGAAGCGGGCCTCAGATTGCTGCTGGGCTTGTTGCTGAGCTTCCAGACTCTGTTGGTGAGCTTGCTGCTGGGCTGCAAGGCTCCTTTGCAAACCTGCATTTGTCTGCTGTTGATTGGCATTTGCTAGAGCCAGCTGTTTCAGTATCTCCTCCATGCTGGCTTAAAAAAAACTGCCTGCATTCTCCACCAACTGTGAGGGGGTTAGCTCGGCAGCGGGTGTGTGTGACCCCCGGGATGGGCTCCCCACACAAAAACAGGCCCAGCAAACGGAGGTTGTGGTTTTCAAAATCAAAAAGGTGCGGTTTATTTTCTATTTACAGTGACAAAACACAGCAAAGCAAAAGAAACATAAATAAAATAAATCCTGGTCAACTTGACCTCTGACTAAACATACAGGTTTCCTAACTAACAACTGGGATCAGCCTAGTGCTGTCCTAGTCCCTAAGTCCCTGGTTTTAAATGTCCAAGCAAATAGCCACACAGGCTTTGTCTCACCGCACAGGGGTTCACTCTCCCTAGACAGTCCACACAGGTCTGGTTCCAGGCATGAGCTAACACCTAATGAATCTGGGAGTTCTTATAGAGGCCTAAATGAGCTGACAAGCTTCAGCTGGTCTCATCAACTCCCTGTCTGCACGACGCCCCACACTCTCCCTAGAGGTATGAGTCATCCATGAGCCCACTAGCCTCAGCTGGGCTTATACAACTCTCCACCTAGTTGTATAAGTCGGCGTAAAGCCTGAATCTGGGCGAAATATATCTACCCCCCTGGATGCAACCAGGTGACTTTACCTTCCTGCTGTCACAATAGTTACATAGTTTGTCAGGTTGAAAAAAGACACAAGTCCATCCAGTTCAACCATAAAAAAACAAACAAAAATTAAATAATATCATACAATCCCATATACCCAATCTACACCCACAGTTGATCCAGAGGAAGGCGAAAAACCCCAGCAGAACATGATCCAATTTGCTACAGCAGGGGAAAAAATTCCTTCCTGTTCCCTCGAGAGGAAATCGGATTTTCCCCGAATCAACTTTACCTATAAATGTCAGTACTCAGTTATATTATGTACATTTAGGAAAGAATCCAGGCCTTTCCTAAAGCAATCTACTGAGCTGGCCAAAACCACCTCTGCAGGGAGTCTATTCCACATTTTCACAGCTCTTACTGTGAAGAAACCTTTCCGTATTTGGAGATAAAATCTCTTTTCCTCTAGACGTAAAAAGTGCCCCCTTGTCCTCAGTGTTGACCGTAAAGTGAATAACTCAACACCAAGTTCACTATATGGACCCCTTATATATTTGTACATGTTGATCATATCCCCCCCTTATTCTCCTCTTCTCAAGAGGGAATAAATTCAGTTCCTCTAATCTTTCCTCATAGCTGAGCTCCTCCATGCCTCTTATCAGTTTGGTTGCCCTTCTCTGCACTTTCTCCAGTTCCCCGATATCCTTTTTGAGAACTGGTGTCCAAAACTGAACTGCATATTCCAGATGAGGTCTTACTAATGATTTAAACAGGGGAAAATTATATCTCTCTCTCTGGAGTCCATATTTCTCTTATACAAGAAAGGACTTTGCTCGCTTTGGAAACTGCAGCTTGGCATTGCATGTTATTATTGAGCTTATGATCTACCAAAACCCCCAGATCCTTCTCTACTACGGATCCCCCCAGTTGTACTCCCCCTAGTATGTATGATGCATTCATATTCTTAGCCCCCAAGTGCATAACTTTACATTTATCAACATTAAACCTCATCTGCCACATAGTCGCCCAATTAGGCAGAGCATTGAGGTTGGCTTGTAAATTGAAGACATCCTGTAAGGACGTTATTCCACTGCATAGCTTAGTGTCATCTGCAAAGACTGAAATGTTACTTTTGATCCCAGACCCAATATCATTTATAAAGATATTAAAAAGTAAGGGTCCCAGCACTGAATCTTGGGGTACACCACTGATAACCTTAGACCAGTGTTTCTCAACTCCAGTCCTCAAGGCGCCCCAACAGGTCCTGTTTTCAGGCTTTCCATTATTTTGCACAGGTGATTTGATCAGTTTCACTGCCTTAGTAATTACCACAGCCGTTTCATCTGAGGGAAATCCTGAAAACATGACCTGTTGGGGCGCCTTGAGGACTGGAGTTGAGAAACACTGCCTTAGACCATTCAGAGTAAGAATCATTAACCACTACTCTCTGAATTCTGTCTTTAAGCCAGTTTTCTATCCATTTACAAACTGATATTTCCAATCCTGTAGACTTTACCTTACACATGAGCCGTGTGTGGGGAACTGTATCGAACGCTTTTGCAAAATCCAAGTATACCACGTCCACGCCTCTGTCCAAGGTTTTACTTACCTCTTCATAAAAAGAAATCAGGTTTGTCTGACAACTTCTGTCTTTCATGAATCCATGCTGTCTGTTGCTTAAAATATTTTTTTCCAGCAAGAACTCATCTATGTGGTCTTTTATTAATCTCTCCAGTATCTTCCCAACTATAGAAGTTAAACTAATAGGTCTATAGTTACTTGGTAAAGACTTTGTTCCCTTTTTAAATATAGGCACCACATTGGCCCTACGCCAATCCAGTGGTACTATTCCTGTCATTAATGAGTCCCTAAAAATTAGATACAATGGCTTTGAAATTACAGAGCTCAATTCTTTTAGGATCCGTGGGTGTATGCCATCTGGTCCAGGTACTTTATCCACCTTTATTCTGTCTAAATATTTCTGGACTATATCACTTTTGAGCCATTGTGGATTTGGGGCTGTCTCACTACCACCCCCATTATGGACATGATCTCCCCCATGTTCCTTTGTATACACAGAGCTGAAAAAATTATTTAATAAATTAGCCTTCTCTTTGTCCCCAGTCACCCACTCTAGATTATTATAAGGGCCTACATGCTCAGACCTGACCTTTTTACTATTAATACTTTTAAATCACCTCCTTACCGTGGTTCAACTTTGTTTTTACCTAAAGACTGACTAATCAAATGTACATTATTACAAACTAAGGGCATTGCCTCCTGGAGCGCCAGATACCCAATTTACCTCTGCTCAATAGGGTTTAGGTCTGGAGACATGCTTGGCCAGTCCATCACCTTTACCCACAGCTTCTTTAGCAAGGCAGTGGTGATCTTGGAGGTGTGTTTGGGGTCGTTGTGTTGGAATACTGCCCTGCGGCCCAGTCTCTGAAGGGAGGGGATCATGATCTGCTTCAGTATGTCACAGTACACGTTGGCATTCATGTTTCCCTCAATGGACTGTAGCTCCCCAGTGCCGGCAGCATTAATACAGCCCATGACCATGACACCACCATGCTTGACTGCAGGCAAGACACACTTGTCTTTGTACTCCTCACCTGGTTGTGCGCTTGACACCATCTGAACCAAATAAGTTTATCTTGGTCTCATCAGACCGAATGACATGGTTCCAGTAATCCATGTCCTTAGTCTGCTTGTCTTTGGCAAACTGCGGACTTTCTTGTGCATCATCTTTAGAGGCTTCCTTCTGGGATGACAGCCAGACAGACCAATTTGATGCAGTGTGCGGCATATGGTCGGAGCACTGACAGGCTGAACCCCCACCCCTTCAACCTCTGCAGCAATGCTGGCAGCACTCATACGTCTATTTCCCAAAGACAACCTCTGGATATGACGCTGAGCACGTGCACTCAACTTCTTTGATCGACCATGGTAAAGCCTGTTCTGAGTAGAACCTGTCCTGTTAAACCGCTGTATGGTCTTGGCCACCATGCTGCAGCTCAGTTTCAGGATCTTGGCAATCTTCTTAAAGCCTAGGCCATCTTTATGTAGAGCAACAATTATTTTTTTCAGATCCTCAGAGAGTTCTTTGCCATGAGGTGCCATGTTGAACTTCCAGTGACCAGTAGAAGGGAGTGAGAGCGATAACACCAAATTTAACACACCTGCTATTTGGACATTTTCACTTAGGGGTGTACTCACTTTTGTTGCCAGCAGTTTAGACATTAATGGCTGTGTGTTGAGTTAATTTGAGGGGACAGCAAATTGTAGCAAAGTGTAATTTCTTCAGTGTTGTCACATGAAAAGATATAATAAAATATTTACAAAAATGTGAAGGGTGTACTCATATTTGTGAGATACTGTATATGCTGATCAGGGACATAGAGTTCTGCAAATCTTTGGGGGGAAAAAAATGTATGAGTGGGCAAATTTTACATAATTTGTCATAATTTGGATGATTTCGGGGAGGGAACTGGGTGTTGTCGCTGTGAAGAAAGCACATATTCATCTCATATCAGGACCTGGACTTTACGGCAGAATAAATAGGCATGTGGTGGATGAGGTTGGTGAACCAGTAGGCATTTGTGTAACACACAAACCCCTTTTTCTCTCCTGCCGTCCTCCACCTGCAGCGGGGCACACCTGCTACTTGCCCGGTATCCCCTCCCTGTGTATAGAGAGGAGCGAGCAGTGTTATTGTTTGGGTCTTGAAGCAATTACCTCTCTCGAGTGGATCCCCTCTCTCCGTTGTCTAGGTAGAAGTTCCTCAGAATAAGGCCAATGTCCACACAGGAGTAAAACCCAAGCAGCAAGGTTTTATTCTTTTATCTTTGCAGTGAACTTGAATTGGGAGTAAGAAGATGAGAGAAGTAAGAAGAAAAAGGTTCAGGCAAGCAACACCTAGAGCACAGTGTTAATCTTTCGTTGCCACTCAAGCCTGAGTGGGTATTGCTCCCCCGGATAGTCCCTATGAGAGTGGTCCTAGCAGCCGGGATGGAACGCGGATAATAGAGATGATGAATCCCTCTTTAGGCGAGTTTCCAGGCCTCTTCCCGAGACAGCAGTACCGTCGCTAATCTCCTCTGGGACTAATCCTCCCCTGGTCTCCTTTCCTAAAGGTGGGCTCCCTACAGATGGGCAGCCTGGGATCCTTCTTTGAGGTGTAGGCCCCTGCCAGCAGAGCTGGGCCTACCATGCAGCAACGCAGCCTCGGGCTGAAGGTGCCCGAGGCCCAAACACACTCGTGCACCTCGTGCCATACGGGCCACAAGGCACACCTACAGGACCAAAGGTCCCCTGGAACGCAACCCCCCTAATGGCGTCTGCCCCTTATGTACCCTCTCCCAGCATGCACAGAAGGCTGACCACGCCCACTGCACGGCTGCCGAGAGAGAACACCCAAGGTGCTGTGATACCCCTCTTGGTTCACCTATGCCGGTGGTGACAGTGCCATCTACAGGCAACAGGGAACACTACTGCCAGGCAGTATCACACCCAGAGCAGAAGCAATCCAGAACAATCAATTGGTCTGAGCCCAATTACTGGCTCAGATTACCCCTAAATAGACACATAACGCCCCCAAATATTGGGGGGTGGCGCTAAATTAGTAAAAAAAGGATCAAATGCTGGGCCTGGGCATTTTATTCTGGGGTCTATCGCTGGCGGCAGGGCTGGTACTGGGCCTGGGCATTTGATCCTGGGGTCTATTGCTGGTGGCTGTCTGGTTTCCAGAGCAACGTGCCCTTTTAGAAGGGACACATTCTTCCTCTGATTCATTTGCCAATGAATCGGTTCAAATGCTGAATTTGATTCAGAATCAGAATTGGCATTGGAATTTGATGAGAACTCCCCACAGTGCTCTCATCAGTCATGGAGAGGATCTGGAATGCCTCCTCACTGCAATAAACTTTTTTGGACATGCTGCTGATGGGCTGTGCGGTGGGTGACAGATGGGTGGCAGGTGACGGTCACTGATGGGCTGTGTGACGGGTGACAGATGGGTGACAGGCAGGGCTGGCCAAAGATATTTTGCTACCTGGGTCCAAGAATGAAATGCTGCCCCCCACAAAAAAAATCACGCCCACTAAAAGGCCCCCACATCCATTATTTTATATCATGACAATTAAAGCTAAAATTAAATGTATCATGAAGTCAGATTTACATGCAACAGTGGTGATGGTGGTGGGGGGTTCCATCCAATGCAGTTGAGGGGTTCAGTCAGAGGCAGCGCTGGTGGTGTGGGGGTTCAGTCAGGGGCAGCGCTAGTGGTGGGGGGGGTTCAGTCAGGGGCAGCGCTGGTGGTGGGGGGGTTCAGTCAGGGGCAGATGTGGAGGTGGGGATGGGATCAATGGCACTTGCACTAACTTGCTTACAGTGTCAGTCATGCCTCCACGATGCCTGGGATCTCTGCTCACAGCAGAAAGCAAGGAGAGAGGCGCCTCTAAGTGCAAGAGTATAAAACAACTTTTTATTTTGAATACAAGGTACACTCACATTTAGGTGAATGAATACAGGCGCATAGCAATGTCAGGATGACGACCAACTGCTGCAAATCACAGGTCACAGGTTTCCTAGCTCAGCAGTGAAGGCAGGAGTGTCTCTGTAGATGTACCGGCCGGCTTCCAGGGACAGCAATCCTGTGGAGTGTTGAAAGCGAGGCTTGGAACGCAGACGTGGCTGGATGGCAGGGAGTGACGTCATCAAAAATGGACGCGTTTCATGAGCGTGCGGGCTTGCGGTGTCCTGGCAAGTCACGCTCCTTTCTCAACATGACATAAGGGCGGAAGTGCATAGGCGCCTATTATAGAAGAAAGGTGAGCTGGGTAGGGTGGTGCAAGAGGAGGGGAGTAGCCAATCAGGGGAAGGAAAGAATGGTCATGTGGTCAGAGTCACAGAAAGCTGAGGCTAAATTACTGTGACTCTGACCACATGACCATTCTTTCCTTCCCCTGATTGGCTACTCCCCTCCTCTTGCACCACCCTACCCAGCTCACCTTTCTTCTATAATAGGCGCCTATGCACTTCCGCCCTTATGTCATGTTGAGAAAGGAGCGCGACTTGCCAGGACACCGCAAGCCCGCACGCTCATGAAACGCGTCCATTTTTGATGACGTCACTCCCTGCCATCCAGCCACGTCTGCGTTCCAAGCCTCGCTTTCAACACTCCACAGGATTGCTGTCCCTGGAAGCCGGCCGGTACATCTACAGAGACACTCCTGCCTTCACTGCTGAGCTAGGAAACCTGTGACCTGTGATTTGCAGCAGTTGGTCGTCATCCTGACATTGCTATGCGCCTGTATTCATTCACCTAAATGTGAGTGTACCTTGTATTCAAAATAAAAAGTTGTTTTATACTATTGCACTTAGAGGCGCCTCTCTCCTTGCTTTTCAGTTTTCCCTGAACATGGTTTCTGTTCACCTATGATGGCCGCCCTGTGCATAGTGGATCCTCTCCATCCCTGCTTTCTCCCACATACATCACAGTATGTGGACAGACTTTATGGACTTCATTTTTAGACCTTTTTGGTGTTTACAATAACTTTCCTGTCATCTTTTGTCATTATATTTATTTTAATTTTATTGATCAATTGGGGAAATATTTGTTTGTGTGGATTTTGTGCGCCATTACTTGTTTGTGTCATAGCAGAAAGCTCCTCCCCTTCACAATGTTGGCCGTTAGCTGGTCAGCTGACTTCTCCTGCAGTTTCTGCCTCTTGTCCCAACAGGGCATTTGTCTGCAGCAATGGGGGGGAGCTGCGGAGAGGATGGGCGGCCAGTCCACTGTGTGGTTATGGCAGCGAGTGCTCTGCCCAGGGCTGGACTGGGACAAAAATTTGGCCCTGGACTTCATCCAGACCGACCCACTTTACTCCAAACACCTGCTGTTGGCGCTTCAATCATCCTGGCACCATGGTTGTTATGGTGTCAGGATGATTGAATCGCATTATTTCTATTATTACATTGTAATATAAAATGAAATAGTTCAACTCACCATAATGCAGAATCAGTGGGAGCTCCGAGCGTGTCACTTTCCACTGTCTCCTGCCACCAGATGCAGCTTGTCTTTTGCCACGTCACTTGTCACCAGATGCAGCGTGTCACTTGCCATGTCACTTCTCACCAGATTCAGCTTGTCACGTGTCACGTCACTTGTCAGCGGATGCAGCTTTTCACGTCACTTATCAGCGGATTCAGCTTGTTACTTGTCACGTCACCTGTCAGCAGATGCAGAGTGTCACTTGCCACATCACTTGTCAGCAGATGCAGCTTGTCACTTGCCACGTCACTTGTCAGCAGATGCAGCGTGTCACTTGCCATGTCACTTGTCAGCGGATGCAGTGTGTCACTTGCCACGTCACTTCTCACCAGATGCAGCTTGTCACGTGTCACATCACTTGTCAGCAGATGCAGCTTGTCACTTGCCACGTCACTTGTCAGCAGATGCAGCATGTCACTTGCCATGTCACTTGTCAGCGGATGCAGTGTGTCACTTGCCACTTCACTTGTTAGCAGATGCAGATTGTGACTTGCCACGTCACTTCTCACCAGATGCAGCTTGTCACGTGTCACGTCAATTGTCAGCGGATGCAGCTTGTCACGTGTCACGTCACTTGTCAGCGGATGCAGCTTGTCACTTGCCATGTCACTTGTCAGTGGATGCAGCTTGTCACTTGTCATGTCACTTGTCTGCCGATGCAGAGTGTCACTTGCCACGTCACTTGTCAGCAGATGAAGATTGTCACTTGTCACGTCACTGGTCAGCGGATGCAGTGTGTCACTTGCCACGTCACTTGTCAGCAGATGCAGATTGTCACTTGTCAGGTCACTGGTCAGCGGATGCAGTGTGTCACTTGCCACGTCACTTGTCAGCAGATGCAGATTGTCACTTGTCACGTCACTGGTCAGCGGATGCAGTGTGTCACTTGTGAAAAGTGTAAAAATACTGCGCTGTCTAAGAAAAATTTAGAAAATTGTGTGATAACTTAATATCTGTGCAGCAACCAAAAAATGTGGGACACACACAAATAACAGATATATAAAAGAACTAAGGTTGCGCAACTAAATACAAATACAAAAAAACAAAAATGTTCTGAAAACACAATATGATAATAACTGTATAAAACGTGAATAAACAATATAAATGATGGAGTAAAAATATTGCTCTATACGTCTCTGGGTAATGGATGGTACTTGAACTATATTCCTTAATATTGGCATACAAAAAAGGATTCAGAGATAGTCCATAAATAACAAAAAGTCCCCAGAAAGAAAACAGAAGATTCCAAGGCTCTTCAAAACTGCATAAGTGACTTCAAAACGTTGGAACACCATAGAAGGAGTGATGATATGATAGAAAAGGAATCCACCATCTTATCACTTTTAGGCTGCTTACCGGAAGTTCTGATCCCTGAAAGAGATCAGTCTGAATGGGTGGCTGTTATCCCCGCCAAGGGCTATAATTGGCTCTCCCTGTGCTCTCTGTTCCTCTAGGTTCCAATCTGTTAGTTCACCAGGCAGCTCCGTGGGTCACATTTAGGGTAAAAGAGAAAACCCCATAGCGTAATCCAGTATATAAAAAGCATTTATTATAAAAAATTGCACTTACAGTGTATTGTAGTAAAAACAGCGGTGGTTTAATGTGCGGCCGGCCGGCTCTCACTACCCGGCGCTTCCGGGATTCGTATCGTGGTGACGTCAGCACGCCGCTCCTCCCTACGTCGTTTCGACAAACCTGTCATCATCCAGGGGCCCCTGGATGACGACAGGTTTGTCGAAACGACGTAGGGAGGAGCGGCGTGCTGACGTCACCACGATACGAATCCCGGAAGCGACGGGTAGTGAGAGCCGGCCGGCCGCACATTAAACCACCGCTGTTTTTACTACAATACACTGTAAGTGCAATTTTTTATAATAAATGCTTTTTATATACTGGATTACGCTATGGGGTTTTCTCTTTTACCCTAAATGTGACCCACGGAGCTGCCTGGTGAACTAACAGATTGGAACCTAGAAAAACAGAGAGCACAGGGAGAGCCAATTATAGCCCTTGGCGGGGATAACAGCCACCCATTCAGACTGATCTCTTTCAGGGATCAGAACTTCCGGTAAGCAGCCTAAAAGTGATAAGGTGGTGGATTCCTTTTCTATCATATCATCACTCCTTCTATGGTGTTCCAACGTTTTGAAGTCACTTATGCAGTTTTGAAGAGCCAGTGTGTCACTTGCCACGTCACTTGTCAGCAGATGCAGCATGTCACTTGCCACATCACTTGTCAGCAGATGCAGATTGTCACGTCACTTGTCAGCGGATGCAGTGTGTCACTTGCCACTTCACTTGTCAGCAGATGCAGCGTGTCACCTGCCATGTCACTTGTCAGCAGATGCAGTGTGTCACTTGCCACTTCACTTTTCAGCAGATGCAGCTTGTCACTTGCCACGTCACTCGTCAGCAGATGCAGCTTGTCACTTGCCACGTCACTTGTCAGCAGATACAGCGTGTCACTTGCCATGTCACTTGTCAGCGGATGCAGTGTGTCACTTGCCACTTCACTTGTCAGCAGATGCAGCTTGTCACTTGCCACGTCACTTGTCAGAGGATGCAGTGTGTCACTTGCCACGTCACTTGTCAGCAGATGCAGCATGTCACTTGCCACATCACTTGTCAGCAGATGCAGATTGTCACTTGTCACGTCACTTGTCAGCGGATGCAGTGTGTCACTTGCCACTTCACTTGTCAGCAGATGCAGCGTGTCACCTGCCATGTCACTTGTCAGCAGATGCAGTGTGTCACTTGCCACTTCACTTTTCAGCAGCTGCAGCTTGTCACTTGCCACGTCACTCGTCAGCAGATGCAGCTTGTCACTTGCCACGTCACTTGTCAGCAGATACAGCGTGTCACTTGCCATGTCACTTGTCAGTGGATGCAGTGTGTCACTTGCCACTTCACTTGTCAGCAGATGCAGCTTGTCACTTGCCACGTCACTTGTCAGAGGATGCAGTGTGTCACTTGCCACGTCACTTGTCAGCAGATGCAGCTTGTCACTTGCCACGTCACTTGTCAGCAGATGCAGCTTGTCACGTCACTTGTCAGCAGATGCAGCTTGTCACCGATGTGTACTTCTACTTCCTGGTAGCGGTGGAACGCACAATGGGGCAGACGTGATGTCACCAGCCGGAAATGATGCAAGACGTGGGAGCGATGCGGCCATCATTTTCGGCTGATGACATCACGTCCACCCCATCGTGCGTTCCACTGTCACCAGGAAGTAGACCACCGGTGCTCTGCATCTACTGGCCCGATTGGTCCCCATGAAATAAGCAGCAGAGCGGGCTGGCTGGCGGGCAGTAGTTTGCCACCCCTCTGACAGTACTGCCCGGGACCCATGGTAGGGCCGGCCCTGGTGACAGGTGTGACCGTCACTGATGGGTGACAGGTGGCGGTCACTGATAGGTGACCCCCCACAGGAGTATCTCCCACCCTCCACAGCCAGGCACACAGAATTTTCCACAACACACTGGAGTCAAGAATCAGTCCTTGCAGCTTTGTTTTTGTATTTCATTAGGGTTATTGAACTTAGACAGGGTTTAGGTTATTATGAGATGCCCACTTGATCAGAATAGTAGAACTCTTGAGGGACACAACTATATACACACAGTCAGGGCCTAGGGCGCACGGCTACTGGTATTCCTACTCTCTTCTCTCTGCAGCAAGCAACTAAGTCTCAGCATCAGCAGGCAGCCGCCGCTCCGTTCACACATATTGTCAGAGGCGCAGCGGCGGAGGAGGACTGTGTCTGTGTTCTGACTCCCGAATGAATGGAAGCAAGCAAACATTCATTGATGGGCGCTGGTGAGGCTGCATTGATGGGCGCTGGTGAGGCTGCATTGATGGGCGCTGGTGAGGCTGCATTGATGGGCGCCGGTGGTCTGCATTTGATGGGCACTTCATTAATCACTTCAGCCCCGGAAGAATTTACCCCCTTCCTGACCAGAGCATTGTTTGCACTGCGTCGCTTTAGCTGACAATTGCGCGGTAATGTACCCGAACAAAAAAAGAGCTACAATTTTTTAACTTTTTGCTATAATAAATATCCCCAAAAAACATATAAAAAAAAAAATTTCCCTCAGTTTAGGCCGATACGTATTCTTCTACATATTTTTGGTAAACAAATATCGCAATAAGCGTATATTGATTGGTTTGCACAAAAGCCACTGATTACTGTATAAATGACACTGGCAGGGAAGGAGTAAACCACCAGGGGGCGATCAAGGGGTTAAGTGTGTCCTAGGGAGTGATTCTAACTGTGGGGGGGATGGGCTACCACTGACATGACAGGGAGCAGTAGATCAGTGTCCTATCACTCGGCAGAACAGGGAAATGCCTTGTTTACATAGGCATCTCACCGTTCTGCCTCTCGGTCTCATGATCGCGGGCCGCCGGCGAACATCGACTTTGCGAGTCCCGCGGGCACGGTCACGAAGCTTGCGGCTGCACACTCGCGCCCACGCGGCGGGATTTTCAAAAGCTTGCTTTTGCCCAGCCAAGCCATTCTGCCGACGTATATGTTTGTGAAGCGGTCGGGAAGTGGTTAAATGTGTTTTTTTAAGTGCAAGCAATGTAAGTACCTGATTATAACCTACTATCAGCCTCATTGCAGTCCCTGTACAGCAGAGCTCAGAACTGAAACGCAGCACAAGAAGCCAGTCAGTTCATATGCTGACAACAAGCATGCTGATAGGAGGAGAAAGCAGAGTGTCCATGAGATGAGCTCATCACTATGCTGCTTCTTGTTTGATAGCCCAATCCCAGTCTGAAGGTGGATCCTGGATGACCTGGGCTCAGGGAAAGTGGGTTATATGATAATGGCCATCAGAGCGAGGACATCTAACTACAGAAAAAAAGGGTGAGGGGGAATATCAGGATTGAAGGTGAATATTGCAAGCAAAGTTGGTTTAATTTTAATGGACTATTTAATTTTATCTTCTTATTTCTGGTTGGAGTTCCGCTTTAACATTTATAATGAGCATCATTTCACTAGGACGTGGATTGAAGATGTGAACCACTTATTTCAGCAAATCCCCCCCCCCCCTGTGTATAACACCCACCAAGGAATAAAGAGTGGCATTGCTGACAGACGACATCCCATATCTATATATAGTCCATATTTCTCCTCTGAACATAGCGGATTACCGAGAGCGTTACACTTGTGAGAATAACGGTGGGGAAACTTTGCCGGGGGATGCAGATGAAGAGATGAGACCGGCTAATTACATCCCTCTCCAATTACAAAGTCCTTCTTTTAAAATCCCAGCCATCTCATATTTACAATCAGATGGCCAACTTCTCCTTTTGAAAGGCTTACATTTTAATCAGTCCAAAGACGGATTAAAGAAGAACCCCGGATAAAATGCACAACTCAGTAATAAGCCATATTTGCCTAACCGTGTCGGCATTTTGGTGTTTGTTACATCGTGTGGCACAAAAGCTAATGATGAACATCAGATCCGGGGTCTATTATATTTCACATTGGGTTTTTTATAGGTCCAGGGCTCCTCTGGCCACTGCAATCTGTATGATCTGAGCCAAAAGTAGGCGCACCCAGATTCAAGAATGGTGATCCATAAATTCCAGCTGGGAACTGGAGATCCTGGAGATTTATCCTTTAAAGAGTCCCTATCGCCAAACTATTGTTTTCAACACAAATCAATCTTATAAGATTATACACTGGAACCTCGGATTGCGAGTAACGCGGTTAACGAGCGTTTCGCAATACGAGCACTGTATTTTTAAAAGTCGTAACTCGGTTTGCGAGTATTGTCTCACAAAACGAGCACGATTCAGGCCAAAGCGGTGTGCAGTTCTGTGTTTGGCCTGAGGTGGGGGGGTGCCTAGGCCAGGCAGAGCCAAACGTCGCCGTTCGAAAATGCACGGAAAGGCCCTCTGCAAATCTCAGGAACTAAGTCTTTCCGAGGTTTGGCGAGGTCAGCCGAGGTGTCCTCGGGCCTTTTCGGCCGTTTCCGAGGCTCTCCGGTGCCCCTCCGCCTCTGGCCGCATGCGGTATTGCATGCCATTGAAGTCAATGCGGAACAAATTATTTTCGTTTCCATTGACTTCAATGGGGAAACTCACTTTGATATGCGAGTACTTTGGATTACGAGCATTCTCCTGGAACGGATTATGCTCGTAACCTGAGGTTCCACTGTATGTGCATTTAATCTGCCTGTAACAGCCTCCCTTGTGTAGACATCCAAAAGCATTGAGACTGCTGCTGGATGCCGCCATCTTGGATATGATGTTAGCAACTCCATCACTCAAGTGATACTTTCCTTAACCTTTTTTTCCCCCAAAGGAATCCTTGAAATAGTTTGTACGTCACAGAGAACCCATTAGAATCCAAATCACAGTAGAGGTCAATGGTAACAATTTCCTCTTACACTGGAGGTCAGCAGGAAGAATGCTCCTTACATTGGTGGTCAGTGGGAAGAATGCTCCTTACATTGGTGATCAGTGGGAAGAATGTTCCTTATATTGGTGGTCAGTGGGAAGAATGTTCTTTACATTGGTGATCAGTGGGAAGAATGCTCCTTACATTGGTGGTCAGTGGGAAGAATGCTCCTTACATTGGTGATCAGTGAGAAGAATGCTCCTTACATTGGTGGTCAGTGGGAAGAATGTTCCTTACATTGGTGATCAGTGGGAAGAATGTTCCTTACATTGGTGATCAGTGGGAAGAATGCTCCTTATATTGGTGATCAGTGGGAAGAATGCTCCTTACATTGGTGATCAGTGGGAAGAATGTTCCTTACATTGGTGATCAGTGAGAAGAATGCTCCTTACATTGGTGATCAGTGGGAAGAATGTTCCTTACATTGGTGATCAGTGGGAAGAATGCTCCTTACACTGGTGATCAGTGGGAAGAATGCTCCTTACATTGGTGATCAGTGAGAAGAATGCTCCTTACATTGGTGATCAGTGGGAAGAATGTTCCTTACATTGGTGATCAGTGGGAAGAATGTTCCTTACATTAGTGATCAGTGGGAAGAATGTTCCTTACATTGGTGATCAGTGAGAAGAATGTCCCTTACATTGGTGATCAGTGGGAAGAATGCCCCTTACATTGGTGATCAGTGGGAAGAATGTTCCTTACATTGGTGATCAGTGGGAAGAATGTTCCTTACATTGGTGATCAGTGGGAAGAATGCTCCTTACATTGGTGATCAGTGAGAAGAATGTTCCTTACATTGGTGATCAGTGGGAAGAATGTTCCTTACATTGGTGATCAGTGGGAAGAATGCTCCTTACATTGATGATCAGTGAGAAGAATGCTCCTTACATTGGTGGTCAGTGGGAAGAATGCTCCTTACATTGGTGATCAGTGGGAAGAATGCTCCTTACATTGGTGATCAGTGGGAAGAATGCTCCTTACATTGGTGATCAGTGGGAAGAATGTTCCTTACATTGGTGATCAGTGAGAAGAATGCTCCTTACATTGATAGTCAGTGGGAAGAATGATCCTTACATTGGTGATCAGTGAGAAGAATGCTCCTTACATTGGTGGTCAGTGGGAAGAATGTTCCTTACATTGGTGATCAATGGGAAGGATGCTCCTTACATTGGTGGTCAGTGGGAAGAAGGAGGAGGACACACCCAAAGAGCTCTCTCTGGGAACCAGCCTTTTTCAAGCCTGGGCCTTGCCTGCTAGCTTGGCCCAGGAATAATGCCTGATCCTGGGGGAGGCCCTGGGAGGGATCCCCCTGATGATACGGGGCCTAGTGAGGAGGAGGTGGAGGATCTGACTGAGGGTCCAGGCCCTGGTGAGCATGTTGATGTCTACAGACAGAAGATCATTGATCGTTTCCGGGCGATCGGAAGAGCTGAGGAGAAACTTAAATGTTTAAAATTTGAACATAAAAACTTCAGGGCCAAGTATTTCCAGGCCTGGAGTAAGAATCGTTCGGCCATGAAGCCTGAGTTACAGGAGATGGAGGAGAAGGTAAAGAAGCAATCTTTATTGTTGGAGAAATTTGAAAGACAAAAGTGGAGCTTTGGCAGAAAAGTTTACCAATGAGACGAGATTTGCCTCCCAGACATCGGTGAGTTCTGTGGATCAGCAGCACCAGAGCAATGTGGATGGATCTGCATCATGCCCCCCGCACATGGATTTTGCTGCTACTGCTGGGACTTGTAGTTCCACAAGCAAGATGGCTGCCAGCTCCAAAGAGCCTGTTTCACCTTCACCTGGGCTGGTTGATGCAGGTGGGGGAGGGGAGCAGCACAGTGCAGCATGTGAAGTGGAAGCAGCCATGGAAGTCTCCTGCAATGATTCACCTGTTGCTGAATTAGAACAACCTTCACTCTGCTTAGCTGACAATCCTGTCCTGATGGAGAAGAGTCTGCCTGGAGGTGAAGTATCTATGGGTACAGCAGTGAGTGTGGACACGGCAGGAACTATGAATGTGCCAGAAAATAATGACAGCAATAACATTAATAAGGCAATGGACATGGTGGGTGGTGGTGAAGGGGTTAATGTTGCTGCTATTGGTAAAAATGACATTTCTCCTCCTGCTCAGCAGAGGAAAGACTCATCAGGTGTACAATTGTCATCTGCCAGAGTTGTGTCAGACGTTTCTAAACGCACAACTGGATCCTCTGCAGGAAGGTCTGTGAGCACTGGCAGCTATGCGACAGCTTTGGGGAGTCGCACCACAGAGGGTGGGGGGAATGCTGCATATGTTAGTGGTCACAATTTGGGGAGGTTTGGTGGTGGGATAGTTAGTGGGTACCAGAGGAGAAATGTGGTCCAATTGAAGTGGGAGGGGGAGGGTGGCAGAGTTGGTTCTGGAAATGGGGTTTAAAGTTTCAGATATTTTTGCTTTGATTTGCCCGGTGGGGAGTTATGAGTTTGATTTGTCCTTTGTAAAGACTGAGGGTTTGGATTTGTTTTGGGAACGATTTAGGAGGTGCAGGGGCCTTCCGCAGTGGAACGGTTGGGTGCCAAAGGTGATTTCCAGGCAGCCTCTAATAAAATCTGTGACGATCCTGGTGCGCAATGAATCTATACCAGAGGCTGATTTAATAGTATGGCTACGCCGATATGGTGAGGCCCTCGCTCCACTGCGGAAGGTCCTTGATCTGCATGGGATTTGGACAGGGGCCTGGACAGTGTCATTAAAATGAGGGGTGCTGGGAAATGTAGTCCAACATCTGCCCTGTTCAGCCTTTCTGGGGAGGGATAGGCTGACCATTTTTTACCAAGGTCAGCCTAAAGTCTGCAACAAATGTGGTGAAAAGGGCCATTTTGCATCTACCTGCACCCGTAAAAAGTGTTCACTGTGCCAGGATATGGACCATTTGGCTAAGGATTGTACCGAAATTCGGTGCAATTTGTGCCAAAAGCTCGGTCATCCTTATAGTCAATGCCCAGAGGCATTACATAACTTGCCGGGATTGGAGGCTGAGCTGCAGAGGCTAGATAAGGAGGATGAGGCCGCTGAAACTGTTGTTGTCCCTCCTGTGTCTGTGACAGCTGATGTTTCTGTTCCCCCTAGTGATGTGGTCCCTGAGTCTGTCCCTCCTGTGTCAGTGACATCTGATTCTGTTCCCCCTAGTAATGTGGTCCCTGAGTCTGTCCCTCCTGTGGTACGTAGATCCTCCAGACTGGCAGAAGCTGCTGGAGGGGCAGGTTTAGCGGATCTTCCCACTCAGCCTCCAGTCCCTGCCCCTCGGCAGCGCAAGCGTGGTCAGGGGAATGTGGGGGTGCTGGAGGGGGGTGGGGCTGATGGAAGGGTGTCCATACCCCATGTCTCACGCTCTGTTGATGGGGATTCGGATGATGAGGGGTGGGAGAAGATTAGGAGGAAGAAAAAAAAAGAAGAGGAAGACAAGGAAAGCGGTCATTTCTTCCTCAGAGTCGGACCCAGGAGGGGTTCCTCTTGGCAACATCTTTTCTGTTTTGTCAGGTGATGAAATGTCAGATATATCTTTCTCTTTATCATCTATGGATGAGGGGGAGTCACGCAGTCTGAAGAGAGCTGTTTCTGGGGATGAAAGTGTGGTAAGGGTTAAGAAACGACTCCCCCAATCATCCTGATGGCATATCAGACCTGCCTTTGGTGATCTGCCCACCTCTGGGTGAGGAGCTCTTTTCTTTTTCTGTGTTGGTGTGAGTTGTAGTAAGAGATTTATTTTCCAGTAATTACATGATTTTTGCTTTTGCTGTAAAGTCTTTTTTTTGTTTGAGAGCAGATTTTCTATATTTATTTTCATTTTTATGTAAATCTGTATATATATTGTTTTTATGCTTATTGATTGCAAGTCCTTTAATAAAGAAAAATTGGGAAGAATGCTCCTTACATTGGTGATCAGTGAGAAAAATGCTCCTTACATTGGTGGTCAGTGGGAAGAATGCTCCTTACATTGTTGATCAGTGGGAAGAATGCTCCTTACATTGGTAGTCAGTGGGAAGAATGCTCCTTACTTTGGTGGTCAGTGGGAAGAATGCTCCTTACTTTGGTGATCAGTGGGAAGAATGTTCCTTACATTGGTGATCAGTGGGAAGAATGTTCCTTACATTGGTGATCAGTGGGAAGAATGTTCCTTACATTGGTGATCAGTGGGAAGAATGTTCCTTACATTGGTGATCAGTGGGAAGAATGTTCCTTACATTGGTGATCAGTGGGAAGAATGTTCCTTACATTGGTGATCAGTGGGAAGAATGCTCCTTACATTGGTGATCAGTGGGAAAAATGCTCCTTACATTGGTGATCAGTGGGAAGAATGTTCCTTACATTGGTGATCAGTGGGAAGAATGTTCCTTACATTGGTGATCAGTGGGAAGAATGTTCCTTACATTGGTGATCAGTGGGAAGAATGTTCCTTACATTGGTGATCAGTGGGAAGAATGCTCCTTACATTGGTGATCAGTGGGAAGAATGTTCCTTTACATTGGTGATCAGTGGGAAGAATGTTCCTTACATTGGTGATCAGTGGGAAGAATGTTCCTTACATTGGTGATCAGTGGGAAGAATGTTCCTTACATTGGTGATCAGTGGGAAGAATGTTCCTTACATTGGTGATCAGTGGGAAGAATGTTCCTTACATTGGTGATCAGTGGGAAGAATGTTCCTTACATTAGTGATCAGTGGGAAGAATGCTCCTTACATTGGTGATCAGTGGGAAGAATGTTCCTTACATTGGTGATCAGTGGGAAGAATGTTCCTTACATTGGTGATCAGTGGGAAGAATGTTCCTTACATTGGTGATCAGTGGGAAGAATGTTCCTTACATTGGTGATCAGTGGGAAGAATGTTCCTTACATTGGTGATCAGTGGGAAGAATGCCCCTTACATTGGTGATCAGTGGGAAGAATGCCCCTTACATTGGTGATCAGTGGGAAGAATGCCCCTTACATTGGTGGTCAGTGGGAAGAATGCCCCTTACATTGGTGATCAGTGGGAAGAATGCCCCTTACATTGGTGATCAGTGGGAAGAATGCCCCTTACATTGGTGATCAGTGGGAAGAATGCCCCTTACATTGGTGATCAGTGGGAAGAATGCCCCTTACATTGGTGATCAGTGGGAAGAATGCCCCTTACATTGGTGATCAGTGGGAAGAATGCCCCTTACATTGGTGGTCAGTGGGAAGAATGCCCCTTACATTGGTGGTCAGTGGGAAGAATGCCCCTTACATTGGTGATCAGTGGGAAGAATGCCCCTTACATTGGTGATCAGTGGGAAGAATGCTCCTTACATTGGTGATCAGTGGGAAGAATGTTCCTTACATTGGAGGTCAGTGAGAAGAATGTTCCTTACATTAGTGATCAGTGGGAAGAATGCCCCTTACATTGGTGATCAGTGGGAAGAATGTTCCTTACATTGGTGGTCAGTGGGAAGAATGCCCCTTACATTGGTGATCAGTGGGAAGAATGCTCCTTACATTGGTGATCAGTGAGAAGTATGTTCCTTACATTGGTAGTCAGTGGGAAGAATGCTCCTTACAATGGTGGCCAGTAGGAGGAATACTCATTACATTGGTGGTCAATAGGAAGAAAATTACTTACATTGCTGGTCAGGGCTGAACTGGGACAAAAATTTGGCCCTGGACTTCACCCAGACCGGCCCACTTTAATTTTGCAAACATGCACAAAAACAGTATATAAAACTATACGCAACTGCGCAATATGGATACTTATTGAGTTTGTTATAGATCTGAGGGAAGCGATGCGGCCTTTGTATGGGGCATCAGAGCTGCCCGGGGGAAATTTTCACCTTGCCCCCTGGTAGGGTGACCACAATTCCAGACTGCCATTCAGGGACAATTTTGCCAAGGACCAGGGGGGGAATGTAGTCTCAGGGTTGACGGAGAATTCAGCGGTGGGGGTGATTTGTCGGGGAATGGCTGGTGCTAGCACTGAAAACATCCCACACCATGCTTAATATGGTGTCAGGATGATCAAATCACATTATTTCTATTACTACATTGTAATATATAATGAAATAGTTCAACTCACCAGAATGCAGAATCAGAGGGAACCCTGAGCTTGTCACCTACCACCAGATGCAGCGTGTCACCATTGCCTGCGACTAGATGCAGCATGTCATTTGCCCCCGCCTCCTGCCACCAGATGCTGCGTATCACTTGCCACCGTCGCTTGCCACCAGATGCAGTGTGTCACATGCTACCGTCACCTGCCATTAGATGCAGCGTGTCACTTGCCACCATCATAGGCGCTGCAGACTCCAGAAGGCAGGAATTACAAATCGGCCACCGCGCCACATCCCCGCTCCGCGCTCGGGCGGACAGCTCTTCTTTCCTCTCCGGCTCTCCTCAGGCTCTCCTCCAGACTCCTCGTCTCTCCTTCCCTCCAGGCTCCTCCTGTGACGGAATGACTGACTGCAGTAGTGCCTGCTGTGACACCGCTGAGCTGAGGTAGGTCAGACAGTGTAATGTGTATGTAAATGTCAGTG
Organism: Rana muscosa; assembly: GCA_029206835.1. NCBI lineage: Eukaryota > Metazoa > Chordata > Amphibia > Anura > Ranidae > Rana > Rana muscosa. Next base: position 45,522,040 of record CM055116.1, on the reverse strand, counting down.
TATATAGGTCAGTGTATATAGGTCAGTGTATATAGGTCACTACCGTCAGTGTAGGTTTTTTTTTGGTGGGGGAGTGGATCTTGGGAGGGAGTTCCCACACTTTTTTCCCTAGGACTTGACCCCTGCCCCTCACCCATAGCTGGGGACTAGTGATGAGCCGAACACCCCCGGGTTCGGTTCGCACCAGAACCCGCGAACGGACCGAAAGTTCGCACAAACTTTAGAACCCTATTAAATACAATGGATGCGAACGTTCGAAATCTAAAGTGCTAATTATAACGACTATTATGCATGTTATTGTCCTAAAAAGGGTTTGGGAACCCGGGTTCTGCACCAGGGGACATGTATCAATCCAAAAAAAAGTTTTAAAAACGGCCGTTTTTCGGGAGCAGTCATTTTAATGATGCATAAAGTGGAGAAAAAAAAGTCAAATATTCCTTTAAATATCGTACCTGGGGGGTGTCTAAAGTATGCCTGTGAAGTGCCACGTGTTTCCCGTGTTTAGAACTGTCCCTGCACAAAATTACATTTCTAAAGGAAAAAAAGCCATTTAAAACTGCTTGCGGCTTTAATGTAATGTCTGGTCCCGGTAATATGGATGAAAATCTTTAAGAAAAATGGCATAGCTACCCCATCACACCCCCCCCCCCTACCCCAGCCCATTACCAGCCCCTTTGGGTCTTGTATGGATATTAAGGGGAACCCCGCACACAAAATAAAAAAGGCCCTATATACTCCGAACAGCCGTATACAGGCGGTGCATACAAGACAGGGACTGTAGGTTTGTTCTTATGTAGAATCTGTTTTGTAATTTTGAACAGGTACATTGTTTAAGTGTAGCTCCAGCCAAAAAATCTATTTTTAAGCTTTTTGGAAAACATAGGGAAGGGTTATCACCCCTGTAACATTTGTTTTGCTGTCTGTGCAGTGTGCACCTGTTCAGAACAGTTCACCTCACTTTCCGTCCTAATGACAAATGTTTTTTGAAAATTTGGGGTTTTTATTGAAATAAGAATTGGTGATAAAGTATCAGTGGAGAGGAGACACTTTATTTCCCATATTAATTCTTACAGGAGAGAATTTGCCTTCCTAGGGGTAGATTTCCTCTCACTTCCTGTTGTATCCTTCCGTTTGCAAGGAGGAGTCGTTTGTAAGTTAGATGTTTGAAAGTAGGGGCCTGCCGTATATACTCAGCTGAAATTTGCCCCTTACATGTTGGTGTTGCCACAACACTGTGAGCCCTCACAGTTACTCTTGGTGGGCGCATGAAAGGGCCCTGCTGTGAATTATTAGATCAAGAATTGTAATTGCATGCCCCTGTTGAACAGGGGCTGAAAAATTGGGCCTTTGGTGGTGGTGGTGTTGACACAACACTGTAAGGCCTCACAGTTACTCTTGGTGGGCGCAGGAATGGGCCCTGCTGTGAATTATTAGATCAAGAATTGTAATTACATGCCCCTGTTAAACAGGGGCATAAAAATTGGGCCTTAGGCACTGGTGCCACAACACTGCAACCCCTCACAGATACTGTACTTGGAGCACAGCAATGAGCCCTGTTGCAAAGTATTGCATCAAAAATTGTAATTACACGCCCCTGTTAAACAGGGGCAGAAAAATTGGGCCTTAGGCACTGGTGCCACAACACTGCAACCCCTCACAGATACTGTACTTGGAGCACAGCAATGAGCCCTGTTGCAAAGTATTGCATCAAAAATTGTAATTACATGCCCCTGTTAAACAGGGGCAGAAAAATTGGGCCTTAGGCACTGGTGCCACGACACTGCAACCTCTCCCAGATACTCTAGTTGGAGTGCAGGAATGAGCCCTGCTGCAAAGCATTGCATAAAAAAATTGTAATTACATGCCCCTGTTAAACAGGGGCTAAAAAATTGGGCCTTAGCCACTGGTGGCGGCACCCAGAAACAAAAATGTTCTTCCAAGCTATCATCATCAATTGGATCATTGAGGAGGAGGAGGATAGTCAGTCAACATAACAGGACAGTCTCTCAGCATCAGCATCAGTCTTGAAGGGATGTGACATTTGAAAATAAATTAGTCTGTTATATCAGCTTCAGGTGTTTGGTAGCTGGTGGTGATCCAAGACTGGTTCATCTTTATGAAGGTCAGTCGATCAACCGAGTCGGTGGACAGGCGCACCCTGTGATCCGTGACAAATCCTCCAGCAGCACTGAATGTGCGTTCTGAAAGAACGCTGGATGCAGGACAGGCCAGTAGCTCAATTGCATACTGTGCAAGCTCTGGCCAGTGATCCATCCTCAAGACCCAGTAAACCAGAGGATTTTCGGTGGGGAAGGTGTCCAAGTCTGACCTTGCCCCTAGGTATTCCTGCACCATGTATATCAGACGCTGGCGATGGTTGCTGGAACCGATCATACCTTGGGGCTGCGGACTAAAGAATTGTCTGAACGAATCGGTCAGACGGCCACCTTCCCCACCGCTCCTTCTTTGACTGACCGAAGCCTCAGCAACTTGTTGTCCAGGACCAGGAGTTTGTAACCTCCCAGTCTCTGGGAACGCATTGCACAGACCTTTCTGCAAGGCCTCCCAGAGTTGTCTCATCCTCTGCTCCCTCTGCGACGGTAAGATAAGGTCCGCAACCTTACCCTTGTACCGTGGATCAAGGAGAGTGGCCAGCCAGTAATGGTCCCTCTCCTTGATTCGAAGAATACGAGGATCCTTCCGCAGACTTTGCAGGATCAGGGAGGCCATGCAGCGTAGGTTAGCTGAGGCATTCGGTCTGGAGTCCTCTGGGTCACTAAGAATGACATGATCCGCAGCCACCTCCTCCCAGCCACGTTCAAGTCCACTGGTTTCTTGGGACTGTAAATCATCCCTAAAAGACTGCTGCTGATGATGCTGAGTCCCAGGCTCCACCTCCATGCTGACACAATCCTCCTCCTCCTCCTCTTCCTGTGCGATGGGTGGGACAGAAGGAACACTGTCTGGGTAAAGGGGGCCTTGAGAGGCAAGGAAGTCCTCCTCTTCCTGCCTCTGTTCTGCCTCAAGTGCCCTGTCCATTATTCCACGCAGCGTATGTTCCAACAGGTGGACAAGAGGTACAGTGTCACTGATGCATGCACTGTCACTGCTCACCATCCTCGTGGCCTCCTCAAATGGTGCCAGGACAGTGCATGCATCCCTGATCATGCCCCACTGGCGTGGTGAAAAAAACCTGAGCTCCCCTGACCCTGTCCTGGTGCCGTAGTCGCACAGGTACTCATTGATGGCCCTCTGCTGCGTGTGCAGCCGCTGCAGCATGGCCAACGTTGAGTTCCACCTGGTGGGCATGTCACACATATAAGGCGGTTCTTGGGCAGGTTCAACTCCTTTTGCAGCTCAGCCAGGCGAGCACTGGCATTATAAGATCTGCGGAAATGCACACAGACTTTCCTGGCCTGCCTCAGGACATCCTGTAAGCCCGGGTACCTGACCAAGAACCGCTGCACCACCAGGTTAAGGACGTGAGCCACACAGGGCACATGGGTCAGTTGTCCCTGTCGGAGGGCGGAGAGGAGGTTGGTGCCATTGTCGCAAACCACCATTCCTGGCTTAAGCTGGCGTGGCGTCAACCACCTCTCGGCCTGCCCCTGCAGAGCAGACAGAACCTCTGCCCCAGTGTGGCTCCTGTCCCCCAAAACACACCAGCGCAAGCACGGCATGGCATCTTTTTGCCTGCGTACTTGCGTAGCCCCTTGAACGCCTACGGAGCACCGCTGGTTCCGAGGACAAAGCACAGGAAGAGGCCATGGAGGAAGAAGAAGAGGAGGGGGTGGAGGAGAGAGGTGTGTCACAACCAGTAGTAGCATTTTGGAGGCGTGGTCGGCGGAACAACCTCCAACACTACTGCACCTTGTCCTGCATCCTTCCCAGCTGCCAAAAGAGTGACCCAATGGGCCGTGAAAGAAAGGTAACGTCCCTGTCCATGCCTGCTGGACCATGAGTCAGCGGTAATATGCACCTTACCGCTGACCGCCCTGTCCAGCGAGGCCAAGACATTGCCTTCCACATGCCGGTAGAGAGCCGGAATCGCCTTCCGTAAGAAAAAGTGGCGTTTGGGAACCTGCCACTGAGGAACCGCACATTGCACAAACTCACGGAAGGGGGCCGAGTCTACCAACTGAAAAGGCAGCAGTTGAAGCGCTAGCAATTTAGCCAAGCTAGCATTCAACTGCTGGGCATGTGGATGGCTGGGAGTGAACTTCTTTCGACGGTCCAGCAGCTGGGGCAGGGAAATTTGCCTGCTAGAATCGGACGTCGGTGTACTGCTAGCAGAGTGGCCGCAAGTACTTGGCTGTGACACACCTAATTCTACACCTTCATTCCTCTCAGTGCAGGTTTCAGAGAGGACTGAAGGTATAGTGGGGTTGGAGATCCCAGCTGATGCGGTGCAAGGAGAGGTCCGCTTTGTTCTTTGGTGTGGGTCTTTAAGGTAGGCTTGCCAACTAGCTGCATGGCAGGTCAACATATGTCTGGTCAAGCATGTGGTGCCCAAGCGGGTGATGTTTTGGCCACGCGATATACGCTTTGAGACATATGTTGCAAACAGCAGCTGTGCGATCTGATACACTCGACTCAAAAAAGGCCCACACCAAGGAACTTTTTGAATAACGGGCAGAGGCAGCGCCCTGCACAGGCGGAGCTCTGCGGTGTGATTCCGTCGGTGTGCTGCCCTTACGCTGGCCCCCCGAGGGCATCCTGCCTCGTTGGAGATGTGCCTCCTCATCCTCATCCTCCTCCTCCTCCTCCTCTCTCCTATTAGGCACCCACGTGGAGTCAGTGACCTCATCATCCCCTCCCTCCTCATCACTGGAGCCAATCTGGCAGTATGCTGCAGCTGCTGGAACATGACTGCCAGATTGGTGTCCTTCTTGAGCATCCCCTCTCTCTGCTCTCACGCTACTGCCTTCCTCTAGCTGGGTATCATCATCAGACCCTTCGAAACGCTGGGCATCCTCCTGGAGCATGTACCCAACACTGTGCTCAAACAGTTCGGGGGACTCCTCAGGAGGACATGGTTGGTCTAGGGAAGGAGTGACTGATGATGACATTGATACCAGGGAAGAGGACGCTTTGGCAGCTGCTTTGCCAGTACCCTGAGCCTGGGTGAGAGAGGATGAGGAAGATGAGGAGGGCTTGGTCATCCACTCTACCAAGTCTTCGGCATGATGCGGCTCAACACGTCCAGCTGCCGAAAAGAAGGAGAAGCGTGTCCCATGGCTACGTGCTGATGGCGATGCACCGCGTCTACGACCAGCACTGTTGTCTCTAGACACAGAGCCTGCTTGCCCTCTTTTATTGGCTCCTGACTGTCTGCCTCTCCTTGTTTGCCTTCCAGACATTCTAATGGCCTGCAGGGAAATGGGAAAACCAGCAATAAGACCTAGCTTCAGGAGTATATTTTGCAGGAATCGCACTACGCCTGCTGTAGGTGCTGCAAATGCCTGTTGGTGTAACACACCAGGAAAACGCAGCAATACAGGCTAACTTCAGGTGTAATATGATCAGGAGGCACACTCTGCCCGCTGTAAGTGCTGCAAATGCCTGTTGGTGTAACACACCAGGAAAAAGCAGCAATACAGGCTAACTTCAGGTGTAATATGATCAGGAGGCACACTCTGCCCGCTGTAAGTGCTGCAAATGCCTGTTGGTGTAACACACCAGGAAAAAGCAGCAATACAGGCTAACTTCAGGTGTAATATGATCAGGAGGCACACTCAGCCCGCTGTAAGTGCTGCAAATGCCTGTTGGTGTAACACACCAGGAAAACGCAGCAATACAGGCTAACTTCTGGTGTATAAGGTGCAGGAGGCTTAGCAACAATGACACTGACACTGTCCCCTGCCTATCCTTTTCTCTCCCTGCACACAAGGTTTATCAAAGTATATGACACTGACACTCTCCCTGCCTATCCTTTTCTCTCCCTGCACACAAGGTTTAGCAAAGAATATGACACTGACACTGTCCCCTGCCTATCCTTCTCTCTCCCTGCACACAAGGTTTATCAAAGTATATGACACTGACACTCTCCCTGCCTATCCTTCTCTCTCCCTGCACACAAGGTTTAGCAAAGAATATGACACTGACACTGTTCCCTGCCTATCCTTCTCTCTCCCTGCACACAAGGTTTATCAAAGAATATGACACTGACACTCTCCCTGCCTATCCTTCTCTCTCCCTGCACACAAGGTTTAGCAAAGAATGTGACACTGACACTGTCCCCTGCCTATCCTTCTCTCTCCCTGCACACAAGGTTTAGCAAAGAATATGACACTGACACTCTCCCTGCCTATCCTTCACTCTCCCTGCACACAAGTTTGAGGTACAAATAGCACTGACACTGTCCCTGCCTATGAAACTCTTTCCCTGCGCCGGAACACACTACACAAGGCCGCCGCGCTGTCGGCCTTTTATAGTGTGGGGCGTGTGCTAAACCCCCTGAGCTATAATTGGCCACAGGCAACCTGCCTGTGGCCAATTATGGCTCTCCTAGCTGCCGGCGCTGTGATTGGCCAAGCATGCAGGGTCACAGTGCATGCTTGGCCAATCACAGCGCCGGGATTGCACTGTGATGGCGCAGTGTATTGTGGGCCGTTCGCCTCACTCGAATTTGGCGCGAACGGCCCAAATCTTTCGATGTTCGCCGAACGGTCGAACAGCCGATGTTCGAGTCGAACGTATGTTTGACTCGAACACCGAGCTCATCCCTACTGGGGACCATGAGATCTTATGTAAGTCAGATGTAGGAAGTCTGGAACAGATTTAGGTTCACGGCTCAGGACCAGGAAGCAGCCTGCAGAACAGATAAGCTAGACAGGAACAATCTATAGCAGTGATGGCGAACCTTGGCACCCCAGATGTTTTGGAACTACAATTACCATGATGCTCATGTACTCTGCAGTGTAGTTGAGCATCATGGGAAATGTAGTTCCAAAACATCTGGGGTGCCAAGGTTCGCTATCACTGATCTATAGGTTCACAGCAGGTGACCATGAAGTAGTTTGTAGAACAGATATGAGGCTCCACTAACAGAATCCTGGAACAGGATCAGTCGATAGCTGCAGCACCTTGTAAGCATCCCAACATCCAGTCCCAGGGGCAAGCAGCCCCCTCCTCCCTTCATCTCACTGATCCTTTCCCTCAGGAGGGAGAAAGACAATCTCCATGGGGCTCCAAACTATTTAACATCTCTCCCAGCCACCATCTTGGCACACCTCCCAGGGATTGGCTGGACTCTGCTCAATAAACAGGCTGGTCATTTGAATTTGCCCTCCATAAACTCTAGAAACCTCTTTTTTAGAGGCAGGGGGAAGCAATTAAACCCCCAGCCTGTGCAGCCCTCAGCAGACCAGAATAAACAATCACTGCTCCTCTGGCTACAGCAGGAGCCAAAAACTAAGTTTACCTAGCAGCCCAACCAAGAGGGTGCTACAAATAAAATATAAGGCTTCATCTGATTGGTCGAGGTGGAGATTGGGACATCTTCCGCATATCTCTCTACCACAGTCAATCAGAGGAAACCTTGTATTCATTCATAAAATATAAAGCTTCCTGTGAATGGCTCCGCAGCACTCAGCTTGACTTGATTTTGTTCCAGGAATGGTATGAGAAGTCCCCGTACTACTGTCGGAACATTGCTGTTGTGTTACACTATGTGATTATTCTTGCTCTGTGTCTTTAAGATCTGTCCCCTTCTTTCTAGCTGAACTCTCTCTCTCACCGTAGTTCTTTATATATCTCCTCCACTTCCTGATTCTGGTCATTACTCCTGTATATCTTCCATGCTAAACATCTTACATGTGGCTTACAACTGCAACGTTTTTCTACCTATGAATATCCATCATTAAACGGAACGTTCGAAAGGATTCATCGTCTGTCGTCCTAACTGTGAGTTTATTCATTGAGTTAAACTGCCTGTATCGATGCAAGGGATAATAGCAAACCAGCTTGTGTAAGGCCTACATCAACCTGGAGATGAACTTTATCGCTTTGTAGTTGAGACAGAACAGTAGAAAAACGGAGTTTCACAGCCTAATTACAAGATTTCTGCATGTCAGTACTGAAACAGACAAGATTTACTGCCCTCATAGCAAGAAAGAAGGGACAGAGCAGCACATGGTAGCCTTATAGCCTGAGACAATCTGCACAGTGTCATATTTCAGCACACAGATCCTGCCTGCTTTCACAGTCAGTCTGCTATCATGAGTGACCAAGCTTCTGCATGTGAACTCACATCTACCTCCCCACAAGTTCCTGAAGAAACTGAGTTACCCAAACGCTCAGTTAAACCCACTTGGAAAGTAATGGAGAATTATGAAGCTTCAAGGACTGAATTGTCAAATAGCTTGGAATTAGTCTGGGAGAAAATCCTTGCTGAAGCCAATACAGTGTCTGTTGAACGTGAACTACTGACACTAGAGGGCGCCATTAACCACTTAAGCCCCGAACCATTTCGGGCCATTAGGACCAGGCCTGTTTTTGGGATTCGGCACTGCGCTGCTTTAACTGTAAATTGTGCGGACATGCAATGTTGTACCCAAATGAAATTTGCGTCCTTTTCTTCCCACAAATAGAGCTTTCTTTTAATGGTATTTGATTGCCTCTGCGATTTTTATTTTTTGCGATATAAACAGAAAAAGACCGAAAATTTTGAAAAAAAATGATATTTTCTACTTTTTGTTATAAGAAAAATCGAATAAACTCAATTTTAGTCATACATTTAGGCCAAAATGTATTCAGCCACATGTCTTTAGTAAAAAAAATGTCAATAAGCGTATATTTATTGGTTTGCGCAAAAGTTATAGCGTTTACAAACTAGGGTACATTTTCTGAAATTTACACAGCTTTAAATTTATGACTGCCTATCTAATTTCTTGAGGTGCTAAAATGGCAGGGCAGTACAAAACCCCCCCAAATGACCCCATTTTGGAAAGTAGACACCCCAAGGAAATTGCTGAGAGGCATGTTGAGCCCATTGAATATTTATTTTTTTTGTCCCAAGTGATTGAATAATGACAAAAAGAAAAAAAAAATGTACAAAAAGTTGTCACTAAATGATATATTGCTCACACATGCCATGGTTATATGTGGAATTGCACCCCAAAATACATTCTGCTGCTTTTCCTGAGTACGGGGATACCACATGTGTGGGACTTTTTGGGAGCCTAGCCGCGTACAGGGCCCCAAAAACCAAGCACCGCCTTCAGGATTTCTAAGGGCGTAAATTTTTGATTTCACTCCTCACTACCTATCACAGTTTCGAAGGCCATAAAATGCCAAAATAGCACAAAACCCCCCCAAATTACCCCATTTTGGAAAGTAGACACCCCAAGCTATTTGCTGAGAGGCATGTTGAGTCCATGGAATATTTTATATTTTGCCACAGGTTGCGGGAATATGACAAACTTTTTTTTTTTGCACAAAGTTGTCACTAAATGATATATTGCTCACACATGCCATGGGCATATGTGGAATTACACCCCAAAATACATTCTGCTGCTTCTCCTGAGTACGGGGATACCACATGTGTGGGACTTTTTGGGAGCCTAGCCGCGTACGGGACCCCAAAAACCAAGCACCGCCTTCAAGGTTTCTAAGGGCATAAATTTTTGATTTCGCTCCTCACTACTTATCACAGTTTTGAAGGCCATAAAATGCCAAGATGGCACAAACCCCCCCAAATGACCCCATTTTGGAAAGTAGACACCCCAAGCTATTTGCTGAGAGGCATGTTGAGCCCATTGAATATTTTTTTTTTTTGTCCCAAATGATTGAATAATGACAAAAAGAAAAAAGAAAAAAAAATGTACAAAAAGTTGTCACTAAATGATATATTGCTCACACATGCCATGGTTATATGTGAAATTACACCCCAAAATACATTCTGCTGCTTCTCCTGAGTACGGGGATACCACATGTGTGGGACTTTTTGGGAGCCTAGCCGCGTACGGGACCCCAAAAACCAAGCACCGCCTTCAAGGTTTCTAAGGGCATAAATTTTTGATTTCACTCCTCACTACCTATCACAGTTTTGAAGGCCATAAAATGTCAAAATAGCCCAAAACCCCCACAAATGACCCCATTTTGGAAAGTAGACACCCCAAGCTATTTGCTGAGAGGCATGGTGAGTATTTTACAGCTCTCATTTGTTTTTGAAAATTAAGAAAGACATTTTTTTTTCTTTTTTTTTTTCTTTTTTTACATTTTCAAAACTTTGTGACAAAAAGCGAGATCTGCAAAATACTCAACATACCTCTCAGCAAATAGCTTGGGGTGTCTACTTTCCAAAATGGGGTCATTTGGGGGGGTTTTGTGCCATCTGGGCATTCCATGGCCTCCGAAACTGTGATAGGCAGTGAGGAGTGAAATCAAAAATTTACACCCATAGAAATCCTGAAGGCGGTGCTTGGTTTTTGGGGTCCCGTACGCGACTAGGCTCCCAAAAAGTCCCACACATGTGGTATCCCCGTACTCAGGAGAAGCAACAGAATGTATTTTGGGGTGTAATTCCAAATATGCCCATGGCATGTTTGAGCAATATATAATTTAGTGACAACTTTTTGTACATTTTTTTTTTTTTTTTTGGTCATTATTCAATCACTTGGGACAAAAAAAAAATATATTCAATGGGCTCAACATGCCTCTCAGCAAATAGCTTGAGGTGTCTACTTTACAAAATGGGGTCATTTGGGGGGGTTTTGAACTGTCCTGGCATTTTATGCACAACATTAGGAAGCTTATGTCACACATCATCCACTCTTCTAACCACTTGAAGACAAAGCCCTTTCTGACACTTTTTGTTTACATGAAAAAAAAATTTTTTTTGCAAGAAAATTATGTTGAACCCCCAAACATTATATATTTTTTTAAAGCAAAGGCCCTACAGATTAAAATAGTGGGTGTTGCATTTTTTTTTCCACACAGTATTTGCGCAGCGATTTTTCAAACGCATTTTTTGGGGGAAAAACACACTTTTTTTATTTTTAATGCACTAAAAAACACTATATTGCCCAAATGTTTGATGAAATAAAAAAGATGATCATAGGCCGAGTACATGGATACCAAACACGACATGCTTTAAAATTGCGCACAAACGCGCAGCGGCGACAAACTACATTCATTTTTAAAAGCATTTAAAAGCCTTTACAGGTTACCACGTTAGATTTACAGAGGAGGTCTACTGCTAAAATGACTGCCCTCGATCTGACCTTCGCGGTGATACCTCACATGCATGATGCAATTGCTGTTTACATATGACGCTAGACCGACGCTTGCGTTCGCCTTTGCGCAAGAGCAGGGGGAGACAGCGGTGCTTTTTTTTTTTTTTTTTTTTTTTTTACTATTTATTTGGCTTTTTTATTTTATTTTTAAACTGTGCCTTCCATATTTTATTTTTTTACCATTTTTATCGTTATCTCAGGGAATGTAAATATCCCCTATGATAGCAATAAGTAGTGACAGGTACTCTTTTTTTGAAAAAAATTGGGGGGTTAGACCCTAGATCTTTCCTCTGCCCTCAAAGCATCTGACCACACCAAGATCGGTGTGATAAAATGCTTTCCCAATTTCCCAATGGCGCTTTTTATATCCGGGGGGGGACATTCCCTCCCACTGCTTGTAAAATCAGTCTAGAGGCTAATTATCTGCTAGAATTGCTTTTACATGAAAGCCGGCTGCTGGCTGAAAAGAATGATACCAAGATGATACCTAAACCCGCAGGCATCATTCTGGTATAAACATTCAAAGTCCAGCAACATACCAGTACGTTGCTGGTCCTTGTTGGACATGTATTGTAATCTTTTTTTCATACAGCCTATTGGCTGAACGAAAAAAAGAGATTGATTGGTGGGTATGCCCACCATTAGAATACCTCCCTTCATCCACCCACTTCTAATGATGGGCATATATGCCGAAGCATGGGGGCATCCTCCCGCAAAAAAGTTATGCCGCGTACACACGGTCAAGCCTTCGTCGGAATTTCGACCGTATGTACGCGGCATAAAAGGTTATGCCGCGTACACACGGTCGGACTTTTCCACGGGCAAGCCTCCGTTGGAATTTCGACCGTATATACGCGGCATTAGGAGCAAAATCGCTCCTCCGCCCCTGATGCCCCCATGCTTCGGCATATATGCTCTTTTTTTTAACTGTGGTGGTGAAATCACCTCCTACAGCGTTGGAGTCACGGCTTTATGTATCGTGGGAGCAAACGCTGTTGCTGTCAAGATAAATAGATCCGCGCTGCAACTGAATGGCGTACCTGCTAAGCAAATGGTGGTTAACATTAAAACAAAGTAACATTACAGTACAACAGTAAGACCTTACCATGCCATACCTGCAAAGCAAATACCAAAACAAAACCTAGTAAAAAATAAAAAAAATTTTTAACGCAACCTGTGCCTAAAATATATATATGCCGAAGCATGGGGGCATCCTCCCGCAAAAAAGTTATGCCGCGTACACACGGTCGGAATTTTCCACGGGCAGGCCTCCGTCGGAATTTCGACCGTATGTACGCGGCATTAGGAGCAAAATCGCTCTTCCGCCCCTGCTGCCCCCATGCTTCGGCATATATGCTCTTTTTTTTAACTGTGGTGGTGAAATCACCTCCTACAGCACTGGAGTCACGGCTTTATGTATCGTGGGAGCAAACGCTGTTGCTGTCAAGATAAATAATTCCGCGCTGCAGTTGAATGGCGCACCTGAAAACAAAAAATGACATACCTGAAAAGCAAGCATGATAAAACATTGCAGAATAGAATACAGTAAAAAAGAGCAGAACAATAGAGAGAAAATAGAGAGAGAGAGAACAATAAAACGACAACTATTTTTGGTTTTTTTATTTTATATTTTTTTTGTGTTTTGTTTTTTTACGTTTTTTTTTTTCTTTTTTACACTTTTTTTTGTAACTTTACAACTGTAATGGTTCGGGTCTCTCAAAATGTAATGGCATCTTGGGAGACCCTGTGTAAGTGTGTCCTTGTCTGTGAAATGCTGTACCCTACGCTAAAACTTCACTTTTGAGTGGTAGCGTTCAAAACATTCACCTTGGCAAAGACCAGGCTTGTCAGGACAGAGTGGACAAAAACTACGGGTGTCACGCCTAAATCCGCGCTTGCTACAGACACGACATCTTTTTTGGGGGTGGCTTTGGGTAGGGGTACTCGGGAGGACATACAAATAATGCCTCTCATGCAGCCGGCTTACTGCATTTGGTTGGGGATGGTGAGGTGCAGAACCGCCTGGATACAGGAGTTCTGTGACAATCTCATTCTGGAATTTTAGAAGAGATAACGTCCCGCCTGAAGCTCTGTATAGCACATGAGCGTTCAGCAAAGCCAATTGGAATAATGATAGAGACCCTTTTTTGTACCAGCGTCTCGCCTTACGGTCAATTAGATACGGCGCCATCAACTGGTCGTTGAGGTCCACCCCTCCCATATTTTGGTTATATTCGTGGACACAGAGGGGTTTCTCCACAACACCAGTCGCCGTACGAATTTGGACTGTCGTGTCTGCATGAAGGGAGGTAAGAAGGAAAACATTCTTATTGTCCCTCCACTTCATAGCGAGCAAGTTATTACACTTCAAGCAGGCTCTCTCCCCCAGCCTAAGACGGGCATCTACAAGCCGCTGGGGAAAGCCCCGGCGATTAGGTCGCACGGTGCCACATGCTCCAATCTGATGATCAAACAAGTGACTAAACAGTGGCACGCTCGTGTAATAATTGTCCACATACAAGTGGTACCCCTTTCCGAATAAGGGTGACACCAAGTTCCACACTATCTTGCCAGCGCTCCCTATGTAATCCGGGCAGTTGACCGACTCAATCTGACTATCTTTTCCCTCATAAACCGTAAAGTTCACTACATAGCCTGTTGCCCTGTCACAGAACTTGTAGAGCTTGACCCCGTATCTGGCACGCTTGCTGGGAAGGTACTGCTTGAAAGACAAGCGGCCAGAAAATTTAATCAGGGACTCATCAACGCAGACAACTTGATCGGGAGTAAACAAGGCTGCAAAACGTTCGTTGAAGTGGTTTATGAGGGGCCGAATTTTATAGAGCCGGTCGTATTCAGGGTCCCCACGTGGACGACAAAGTTCATTGTCGTTGAAGTGCATGAACCGCAAAATCTGCTCGTATCGTGCCCTGGACATGGAGGCAGAGAACACGGGCATGTGGTCAATTGGGTGCGTGGACCAATAAGCACGCAATGACGGAAATTTATGTGTGCCCATGTTGAGGGAAAGGCCCAGAAAGGTCTTAAATTCGGAAACCGTAATTGGTTTCCAATTTCTGGCAATTTTAGGCAACTGGGGGTTAGCGGCGATAAATTGACCAGCATATAAATTACTCTGGTCCACAATAGATCTATAGAGATCTTCCGTGAAAAACAGCGAATAAAAATCAATTGGAATAAAATCAGCTGTTTCCACCTGAATACCGGGTTGGGCAGTGAATGGGGGAAGTACGGGTTCTGCAGAAGTGGTGGGGACCCAATCAGGATAGGCGAATTCTGCAGGAAGGGCAGTATGGGCACGACGGGCCTGCCTTTGTCTTCTTGGTGGCAGCGGGACACTACTTGTGCTTGCCACCTCGCCAGCTTGAACTGCACTTATGGGACTCGCCACGTCACCAAGTGTTACTGCAGTGCTGGATGTACGTCCAGGCTGTACTAGGCCGCTGGTGCTTGCCAGTTCACCAGAAGGAATAGCAGCGCTAGTACTACTCTGCTCCATGATACGAGAGACCTGCGGTTCTTGCTCCTCAACAACCTCAGAAGATCGGGATCGGGTACACCTGACCTTAGCAGGGACCTCAACTTCGTCGTCAGAGCTATCTGACGTGGGGCCGCTGACGTCACTGTCTTCTACGGGAAGATATTCTGAGCCTGAATCTGACAGATACGTGACCTCCTCTTCACTATCTGTCATGCTCAGAATCTCGTAGGCCTCTTTACTAGTGTACCTTCGTCTTGCCATTTTGGGCTCTAAATTTAGGGGTACACTAGTAAGATTCACAGGAAAAAAAGCACCTGACTGTCGTCAGCAAATATTTCAAACGCTACAAAAAAACTGTTAGCGATCGCAGGGATCAGGCCTGTCTCTGCGAACGCTGCAGTTATGTGTGTTGTGTTTGGTAAGTGACAGTGATCGATCGATACTGCACTTGAGTGGGCTGGGCTGGGCTGGGCTGGGCTGGGCGGAGGGGCTAAACGCAGGCGCTAGCAGGTATCTGGGCTGATCCCGCTAACACTGCGTTTTTGGGAACCCTAAACCGCTGGGGATGCTAGTATAGATCTGATCAGATACTATACCACTAAGGGGGGTGTATGCTTTGCGCGTGGGTGTTAGCGTTACTGGCACTAACCTAACACTGCCTGGGGCGACGCAGACCCTCTCTGGCGCTAAAACCTAATTGATCTCACCCGCCGGGCGATCAGGGGGGTTAAACCTTTATTGGGTTATATACGGCGGGTGCCCTGATGCTATAAAAAGCAAACTAATCAACCAGCGTCACCCGTAACCTTTATATGGTGATCACTGGTGAAAGGGTTAACTAGGGGCAATCAGGGGGTTAAAACCTTTATTAGGTTAAATATGGGGGTACCCGACGCTATATAAAAACCTGACGGGTAACCTAAATAACTTACTGGCTAACCAGTGACACCAGTGACGCTTATACGGCGATCACTGGTGAAAGGGTTAACTCTAGGGGCAATCAGGGGGTTAAAATAATATATGGGGGTACCTGACACTAATAAAAACCTGCGGTGAACCTAAAAAAAATAACTGCCTATTTAAAACACCAGCGACACGAATACAGCGATCGGAAAAACAATCGCTTAGTGACGCTGAAGTTAGGGGGTGAAAGGGTTACCTGGGGGGTGATCAAGGGGTTAAACCTTTATATGGGGGGGTTAGGGGGCTACCCTGGACCTAAAGGGGCCTAATCCTAACTGCCCTGCAACTTTTTACAATCACAGATGACACTAAATGCAGTGATCAGTAAAATAAATGATCACTGCAATCAGTGACACTGTGATTGGGGGCTTTGGGGTGACCTGGGGGGTGATCTGGGGGTGACTGGGGGGTGATTTGTGTGCCTATGTGTACCTACGTGTCAGTGGACTGTTGGAGCACTAACCTCTGTCTTCTCTCCTCGGCGCCGGGAACGAAAAGACCGCGGCGAGGGAGATGACATCACTTCCTCCAGCCTCTGTTTACATCACATGGCGGAGGAAGCATTTTCATTGGCCGGGAGCGATCGCGAGGGGGGGGGGGCGGAATCGAGCGGCCGCCCCCTCATGCCTGATCGCTCCCGAACACTTAACGGCCGCTCACTGCAGTGAAGGGGGGTCCGGATGGACCCCCCAACTGCACAAAGGCGATCACGTAGATCTACGTGATTCTGCCTGTCGGTGCCATTCTGCCGACGTAAATCGGCGGTGGGCGGTCGTTAAGTGGTTAAACAACCTTCTGCCTCATATGAGCTTTATCAGCTTACCAGCAGCAAATTCACTAATGTCTTACAAAACATGAAGTCAGAAAATGCGATGAGGCAGTTAAAGCGTGTCAACATTCTTAATATTGAAAGAGACAGTTTTATCCAGCAAACCAGATTAAAGGCAGAAGCAAAAATAAAGCTGTTACAGGACACTGCATCTCACAGATCTGTTTCCACCAGACGTTCTAAAAACTCGTCAAGATCCCATAGTTCAAGATACTCAACACTCAGTGAGCGACTTATTAATGCCCGTGCTGAAGTGGAAGCCAGCAAAGTGCAGGTGGCATATGCAGAAAAAAGAGCAGAGTTGTAAGCGCTGTCAGCACGTCAAAGAGCAGAGTCGGAAGCGCAGTCAGCACGTCAAAGAGCAGAGTCGGAAGCTCAGTCAGCCCGTCAAAGAGCAACAATGGAAACCTTAAATGAACAGTGTAAACATGACGCAGCTATGGCAAAGCTAAGGGTCCTACAGCAAGCTATCAGTGCAGACGAAGGTGCAAGTGAGAAAGACAGCATTAACCTAAACATAGCAGATATGGAAGACCCCCTCAAACGCACTAAAGACTATGTCCTAAGCCACTGCAGTGCACACTCCATTGTCTCCAATGCTCCCGACTACATAGAGACTCCTTCACAGCTTCAAGTTAAAGAGGTTCCAGCAACTTCCTGCACTCAAAATCACTCCACTGCATTTCCTACCTGCCTACCTTGCCTGCCTTCATACGTCACAGAGCATCAGCGCAAGCTTCAAGCAAGTCATCAATCTCCAGTCATCGGTACAGCCTTGAATCAACGTACCATTGGAACAACTGACTTCAAGCAAGCAACTCACCTGGATGCATCTGCTGCACCATATTTCCCTGTGTCCTTTAACAACAATGTCAAAGATAACGCAATTAGCACCATACAGCCAACAGCATCTCACATAAAGGCGGAGACAACTGAGACAGAAGAGTTTGTGAGGTACATGCTTCGCAGAGAGCTCACAAAGACTGGTCTTACAAGTTTTCATGACCAACCTGAGAACTACAGGAGTTGGAAATGTGCCTTCAGAACTACAATCAGCAATATTGGCATTACAGCTGATCAAGAATTGAATCTGCTGATCAAATGGCTTGGTCCTCTATCTGCTGCACGTGTTAAGCCATTAAGATCGGTTTTCATGGACAATCCTACTGCAGGCCTCACAGCTGCATGGGAGCGACTAGAGCAAAGTTATGGCAGTCCAGAAGCTATAGAAAATGCTTTGTTCATGCGTCTGGAAACTTTCCCAAAGATATCCGGTAAGGACAACAAGGAGTTCCGGAGACTGAGTGACCTTCTCCTTGAGCTTCAGCTAGCCAAGACAGACCCAAAACTACCTGGACTCAGTTACCTTGACACTCCAAGAGGGGTAAACCCAATTGTCTCCAAGCTCCCGTATGGTTTGCAAGAGAAATGGACTGCACTAGGGTCATCATACAAAAGCGAGAACAAGGTTTCCTTCTCTCCATTCTCTTTCTTCTGTGAATTCATCAGGGAAATTGCAGAGACCAAGAACGATCCAAGTTTTTCCTACAGTGAGTACAGCCTTTTCTCACCCTTTCCTAAGAGTACCAGTCTTCAGGGCAACTATAGAAACCATAGAGGCCCAGTGTCCATGAAAAAGACTGACATCCTTCCCACTCCTACCACAGTTCTGGCCATGAACAAACAGAGTAGGAAGATTGAAAACCCTAACAGAGAGTGTCCCATACATAAGAAGCCACACCCCCTCAATAAATGTATCGGCTTTAGGAAAAAGCCTCTGGAAGAGCGCAAGGAGCTTTTAAAGACATTTAGGGTATGTTTCAGGTGCTGTGCTTCTACAGAACATTTTGCAAGGGACTGTAATGTGTCCATCAAGTGCATAGAGTGTGGCTCTGAAGAACATGTGCAAGCCCTCCATCCTCTTGAGCCCAGCTCTGCACAATCTGCCAACACTCCTCCCAGGTTAACGCATGGCGGGGAGAATACAGACCAAGTGCCTAATTCTACCATCATTTCTTCATCCTGCACTGAAGTTTGTGGAGAAGACCGCTGTGGTAAGTCCTGTGCTAAGATATGCTTGGTGAACATATACCACAAGGATCAACCAGAAAAGTCTCTAAAGGCATATGCTATCTTAGACGATCAGAGCAATCGATCACTTGCAAAATCGGAATTGTTCAATCTATTTGAAATAAAAGTACACCTTGGGTACCTGTAGTGGAACTATAGAGGTTTCTGGAAGAAGGGCTCATGGACTCATGGTATCTTCTCTCAAAGGTAACTTGCAATTACCCTTACCTACACTTGTTGAGTGCAATCAGATACCTGCTAACAGGGAAGAAATCCCTACTCCAGCTGCTGCTTTCCATCACCCTCACCTCAAGGTAATAGCTAATGAGATACCGCCGCTTGACAAAGATGCTCAGATCCTTCTTCTGTTAGGAAGAGACATTCTAAGAGTTCACAAGGTACACAGACAAGTCAGTGGACCCCCAGATGCCCCATTTGCCCAGCGCACAGATCTAGGGTGGGTCATCATAGGCAATGTCTGCATAGGCAAAATGAAAAGACCTACCAACATTTCGTCATTCAAGACAAATGTTCTGCCAAATGGCCGAAACACTTACTTTGAGCCATGCCCACATCACTACTGGGTGAAAGAGAAGATAGCCAGCCACGAATGGCAACATGGTATCTCAGGTGACACAAGCCCTTTCTCCTGCCATGATGGCGACTTCGGCTCTACAGTGTTTAATGCAACCAGTGAAGATGACATACTGGCTCCTTCAATGGAAGACAAAGAATTCATCAAGGTAATGGACAATGAGTTCTTTCAAGATGACTCCAATAACTGGGTAGCACCCCTACCCTTTCGTCTCCCAAGAGAGAGATTGCCCAACAACTTACAGCAGGCCATCAGTAGATTCTCCTCCTTAAAGCGAAACTTAAGCAGGAAACCAGAGATGCAAAAGCACTTTGTGGACTTTATGCAAAATGTATTTGACAGAGATCATGCAGAGCCTGCTCCCCCACTAAAGGAGGGAGAAGAATGCTGGTACCTTCCATCCTTTGGCGTGCATCACCCACGCAAACCAGACCAAATCAGAGTTGTCTTTGATTCCAGTGCTCAGCACAAAGGTGTTTCTCTTAACAACATGCTCCTTACGGGACCCAACTTGAACAACAGTCTAACAGGAGTCTTGATTTGTTTCAGACAAGAGCCTGTAGCAGTAATGGCCGACATTCAACAGATGTTTCACTGCTTCATCGTCAGAGAAGACAACAGAAACTACCTCAGGTTTCTATGGCACAAGGACAATGACCTCAACAAGGAAGTTATAGATTATCGCATGAAGGTACATGTCTTCGGTAACAGTTCTTCCCCAGCAGTGGCAACTTATGGGCTAAGGAGAACAGCTCAGACTGGAGAAGTTGAATATGGATCTGATGCCCGTCAATTTGTTGAAAGAAACTTCTACGTTGACGACGCACTTAAGTCCTTTCCAACTGCTAAAGAAGCAATTGATCTTCTCACCAGAACAAAGGAGATGCTGTCTGTAGCAAACCTTAGACTGCACAAGATTATATCCAACAGTCAGGAACTTATGAATGCCTTTCACTCTGAGGACTATGCCACTAGTCTAAAAAACCTTGACTTAGGTACAGATGTGCCTCCTGTACAGCGAAGTCTGGGTTTGTTGTGGAACATCAAGCAAGACAAATTCACCTTCCAAGTGTCAACTTGTGACAAACCCTTCACTAAGAGAGGAGTCCTGTCCGTGGTGAATAGCATCTATGACCCACTGGGTTTCCTTGCTCCAGTTACCATTCAAGGTAAGATTTTACTAAGACAGTTGTCCACTGAGAACATAGACTGGGATACTCCCTTGCCTAGTGAGAATCAACACAAGTGGGAAAGGTGGAGATATTCTTTGAAGTCACTAGAAAAAATTCAGATTCCCCGTTGCTATGTTCCAGGATCCACTTCAACTGCTAACCGGAGAGAGATTCATATTTTCTCTGATGCATCAGTTGAAGCTATTGCTGCAGTAGCCTATTTGAAGACCTCTGAACTGAATGGAGAATCACACTGTAGTTTTGTCCTAGGCAAGGCAAAACTCACACCCAAGCCTGCACATACCATACCAAGACTTGAACTTTGTGCAGCCGTGCTAGCAGTAGAAATTGCCGAGGTCATACGAAGTGAAATGGACACTAGAATTGATTCTTTCACCTTCTATACAGACAGTAAGGTAGTACTTGGTTACATAAACAACCAAACAAAACAATTTTATGTGTACGTCAGCAACAGGGTTGAACGTATCAAGAGATTCTCTCTACCAATTCAATGGCATCACGTTCCCACTGAACTCAACCCAGCTGACTGTGGGACCAGAGCCGTGTCACCTGCCGCTCTTCAGGACAGCTTATGGCTGTCACCTCCAAGGTTTCTGTGTAAGGACTCTTACTTACTCCCTATTGACACCACCTATGGGCTAGTAAGCCCTGAAGATGATAAGGAAATAAGAACTGTGAACACCTCACTCCACACTTGTGTAAGTACAAAACAGAAGCTGCGGTCACACCATTACAGGCATCGATGGAAGCAGGTGCAGCATCTAGCCAATGTGTTCTGGCATCACTGGAAGAAAAAGTATCTTCACCACCTTCAAGGTCGTTACAAATGGCAAGCATCTAAGCCAAATCTTAAGGTTGGAGACCTCATCCTTCTAAAAGACAAGGAAGTTTGTCGGAATGAGTGGCCTATGGGTCTTATTACTAAAGTTATGAGCAGCGACGATAACAAAGTCCGGAAGGTAGAAGTCAAGGTAACCAAGGGAGGATCGACATAAACCTTTAGTCGACCAATTACAGAGTTAGTACTCTTTTTGCCAGGTGAGTGACTTGTGCAAGGACTAGCCATGCTGTTGGCACGGCGGGGAGTACATTGCTGCCATCTACAGGTTCTACTCAGAACTTTGGAATTATTTGAAGACATCATACTGTGACTTTATGTTCTTCATCCTGTTGAACTTACGTTTATTATTTGTTTGTTGCATGTTTTTCATTACAGGTTCCAGGACATTCGTCAGTATTGGACTTTTTGAAAATATATATATTAGTTTAAGGTTATGAAATCTAAAGATTTCAGACGGGGAGTGTTGTGTTACACTATGTGATTATTCTTGCTCTGTGTCTTTAAGATCTGTCCCCTTCTTTCTAGCTGAACTCTCTCTCTCACCGTAGTTCTTTATATATCTCCTCCACTTCCTGATTCTGGTCATTACTCCTGTATATCTTCCATGCTAAACATCTTACATGTGGCTTACAACTGCAACGTTTTTCTACCTATGAATATCCATCATTAAACGGAACATTCGAAAGGATTCATCGTCTGTCGTCCTAACTGTGAGTTTATTCATTGAGTTAAACTGCCTGTATCGATGCAAGGGATAATAGCAAACCGGCTTGTGTAAGGCCTACATCAACCTGGAGATGAACTTAATCGCTTTGTAGTTGAGACAGAACAATTGCACTGTACAGTGTATATAGAAAATACAACGTACAGTTTCTACAGCACTGACAGCAGGCACATATATTAGACTTCAGGATTCACTAGCCAGATCAGTGCTGGCTGAGTTCTGTTTGGTTGCTCAGGATAATTGCACTTTGCACATTGTTAACTTTTCTGCAACTTTTAGACTTTTTATTTATTGATTTATTTCCAACGTTGATTATATTAACCAGAGGCAATTCGAGCGCTCAACTGATGACCAGGGACCTGAAAATAACCCCAGCAGACAGCTAGAAATACATCAGAAGATTAGGCTTCCATGTGTCCGACAACGCCTCCTTCCAATATTCATAAATGAGCTGTTCTGAGGGCATTGTGTCACTGGGAGAGAGCTCTTTAATTCACCAGTCTAGACCAGGTAAGAGCGGCTCGAATTACGGGATCGGCCAACTTTTTCGTCTGTGGCTGGAGGTCAATAGTAACCCGGGAACTATGCTGGGGTAAACACATGCACCACGAAAAAAAATGAGTTTGTTTAATGGAAAGTATAGTGTCTTGTGAGTGAGCATTTACTTTAACCACTTGAGTATTCAGGGTGGTAACCCTTCATTACCAGAGGCCATTTTCATTTTTCAGTGCTGCGATAGTTTGACTGACAATTACTCAGGTATGCAACACTGTACCCAAATACTGTACATTTTATATAATTTTCTTAAGACGAATAGAGATTTCTTTTACTGGTATTTAACCACTTCCCTCCGGGTGGACATCATATGACGTCCTTGACGTCTCCTGCCGGCCTCTGGTGCCTCTCCAGGCTTTCCCAGTGGGGAGCCCAGTAATGAAGCTAGTGGTTCCACTGGCTTACCATAGAGCTGGTTGGGGACCAGATCTTCCCTGATCATCTCTAAGGTAGTGTATTAGAAACCGGAAGTGACAGGTATTTTGTCACTTCCAGTCTCGGTCCCGCATATCTGACCTGAGTCCTGAAGCGGAGCCCATTGCCGAAACATGTACCAGCACTGGACTCCACTAATCCCACTGTCTGATGCGGCTCACCCGCCCCCTGTACATCCCGTATGAGGAGGGAGGAAGAGGTACTAGGTCTGCCCCACATCCTCTCCATGTCCCCCTGATTTCAAAGCTGCCAGTGCTCCTGTCCTGATGTCTCCCTGAGCCTCTGTAGACAATATGCAGCCTTGGGTGAGTGAACTCTCCCCTCTCTCTCTCTCTCTTCCTTCCATGTGCCATATTCTTACTGCCCTCCATGTCCCATAGTGCTCCTTCCTGTCTTCCATGTGCCATAGTGATCCTGCCTTCCATGTACCATAGAGATCCTTCCTGTTTTCCATGTGCCATAGTGGTCCTGCCTTCCATGTGCCATAGTGGTCCTTCCTTCCTGCTTTCCATGTGCCATAGTGATCCTTCCTGCCTTCCAGGTGTCATAGTGATCCTTCCTGCCTTCCATGTGCCATGGTGATCTTTCCTTCTTGCCTTCCAGGTGCCATAGTGATCCTTCCTGCCTTCCATGTGTCATAGTGATCCTTCCTACCTTCCGTGTGCCATCCTTCCTTCCTGCCTTCTATGTGCCATAGTTAACCTTCCTTTCTTCCATGTACCATAGTTATCCTTCCTGCCTTCCATGTAAAATAGTGATCCCTCATTCCTGCCTTTCATGTACCATAGTGATCCCTCCTTCTTTTCTTCCATGTACCATAGTGATCCTTCCTTCCTGCATTCCATGTACCATAGTGATCCTCCCATCCTTTTTTTGATATACCATAGGGATCCTTCCCCCTCTGCTCTCCATAAGGGTTGGTTCATACTGCAGTACTTTTGGCTCCATTCTAGGGTTTCTCAGGTACTTAATAATCCTCTATTTTAAGCACTCTGTCTATTTTCAGTGTATACAAAACCAGATGTATTGGAAGGATTTTTCTAAATGATTGTGTTGAGGTTTATATGTATCCCTGAGACTCCATTCCTGGAGAGAGCTGTAGGGCACTGGGTGCAACCACCAGCTGGAGACTGGATCATGAAAGCCACAATGAATATATTTGCCAGCATACCACAGATTTTCAAGTGTAGTCTAAATGTTTTTTTATTAAAGCTTGATCACATCACAAAAAAGGGAGTGCAACGTTTTGGAGTCACGCAGCACCCCTTCATCAGGCATGTGAAGACGAAGGGGTCCTGCGTGACTTCGAAACGTTGCACTCTCTTGTTTGTGATGTGATCACGCTTTAATAAAAAAATGTTTAGACTCAACTTGAAGACCCATGGTGTGCTGGCAAATAATAGGATTTTTATAACAGCTTACCTGTAAAATCCTTTTCTTGGAGTACATCACGGGACACAGAGCGACATAGTCATTACTAATGGGTTATATAGATACCGTCAGGTGCTGGCACTGGCAACTTCCAAAACCGGAAGTACCCTCCCCTATATAAGCCCCTCCCATCCGGGAGCACCTCAGTTTTGTAGCAAAGCAATAAGTGTCCCCAAAGAGGGGCGGGAGCTCTGTGTCCCGTGATGTACTCCAAGAAAAGGATTTTACAGGTAAGCTGTTATAAAAATCCTATTTTCTTTCTCGTACATCACGGGACACAGAGCGACATAGTCATTACTAATGGGATGTCCTAAAGCAATGCCAAATGAGGGGGGGGATACACCATATATAAGCTGAGCGCTATCAGACATGAGGATCTTTTGCGGCCTGCAACACACTGCGCCCAAAGGCGACATCCTCCTGACTTCTAACGTCCACCTGGTAGAACCTAGTAAACGTGTGAACTGAAGACCATGTTGCGGCCTTACAGATTTGAGCCAGGGAGGCCTGGTGATGCACTGCCCATGAAGTTCCAACTGCTCTCGTGGAGTGCGCTCTAACTTTGAACGGAGGCGGTCTCCTTCTCAAGCCATAAGCTTGCATAATGACCTGTCGAATCCACTTGGCTAAAGTAGATTTTGACGCTGCCTGACCCTTTCTGGGGCCTTCCGGCAGAATAAACAAAGTATCCGTTCTGCGAATCTGAGCAGTGGCTTTTAGATAAGCTTTAACTGCTCTTACTACATCCAAAGAATGCAATAACTTTTCCTCTACCGAAGTAGGTTTGGGGAAAAAAGAAGGAAGAACCACATCTTGGTTCAAATGAAACCTCGATACCACCTTAGGAAGAAAGGCTGGATGAGGACGTAACACTACTCTGTCCTTATGGATAACCAGATATGGCTCCTTACAGGACATAGCTGCTAATTCCGATACTCTTTTAGCCGAACAAATGGCTACTAGAAAAATCAATTTCCTGGTGAGAAGCACCAAGGAAATATGCTGTAATGGTTCAAATGGTTGTTTCTGTAGAACCGACAGAACCAAGTTTAGATCCCATGGACATATGGGAATATTAACCGGAGGACTAATACGCATCACTCCTTGTATAAAGGCTTTGACTAGTGAATGCGAAGCCAAGGGCCTTTGAAAAAATATTGACAAGGCCGAAATCTGACCCTTGATAGTACTCAAGGCAAGCTTCCTATCTACAGCCCACTGTAGGAAGTCCAGAATCCTACCTATTACGTACTTATGTGGATGCCATTTCTTGGCCTCACACCACGCGATGTACGCCTTCCAGATTCTATAGTAGATCTGCCTGGATACCGGCTTCCTGGCATTGATCATGGTAGATACCACAGCATTAGAGAGCCCTCTCTTTTTTAGAATGTGGGCTTCAATAGCCAGGCCATCAAACCTAGGGCTGGTAAGGAAGGGTGGTATATCGGTCCTTGCGAAAGCAGGTCCAGACGACGTGGGAGAGTCCAAGGACTCCCCACTGAAATTTTACAATCTCCGCGTACCACGCTTTTCGGGGCCACGCTGGAGCCACCGGAATCACTGGTTTCTTTTCTACCCTGATTCTGCGGAGTAATCGAGGTAACCATTGTGGCGGTGTGAATGCATATATCAGCTTGAACTGATCCCAAGGGAACACTAGGGCATCCGAGCCGCAAGCTAGGGGATCCCTTGTCCGAGAGACAAACCTGTCCCCCTTTGCGTTGAATCTGGATGCTAGAAGATCTACATCCGATGTTCCCCACCGCTGACATATTGTCCAGAAAACCTCGGGGTGAAGGGACCCTTCCTCTGGGCCTAATTGCTGGCGACTTAGAAAGTCCGCCTTCCAATTCTCCACTCCTGGAATGAATACCGCAGATATGGCTGGGACATATTTTTCTGCCCATTTCAGGATGTAATTTACTTCCCTCTGGGCTGCACGACTCCTGGTGCCCCCCTGATGATTGATATATGCCACTGCTGTGGCATTGTCTGATTGAATTCTGACAGGGGACCCTTGGAGTTTGGATGTCCATGCTACTAGGGCATACCGGGCTGCTCGTATCTCTAAGAGATTGATGGGCAGGGCCTTTTCTGCATCCGACCATCTGCCCTGGAGAGACTATTGCTCCAGTACTGCTCCCCAGCCTATAAGGCTGGCATCTGTAGTGACCACCTTCCAAGAAATCGGACTGAAGGATTTCCTTTTTTCCAGATTCTGGGGAACCAACCACCAACGGAGGCTCTTGCGAACGGAAGGGGACAAGGACATTGTAAGTCTAGGGCCTGAACTTTTTTGTTCCAGGCTGACAGTATGGCCCCTTGCAAATTCCTTGAATGGAATTGACCGTAGGGTACTGCTTCGAATGATGCCACCATTTTTCCCAGCAGCCTCATATACAGGCGTATGGACGGCTGTCTTTTTTGTACCCACTAAGTGGATCAAATCTTTCAAAGACAACACCTTTCCTTGAGGCAAGAATATTTTTCTCTGGCCTGAATCCAACCTTAGCCCCAAGTATTCCAGACTTTTGACTGGTTTTTAGGGCTGACTTGTCTCGGTTGATAATCCAACCGTGAGATTCCAGATACTTGATTGTCTTGTGAACGACCACGTCTAGTTTTTTCACTGAGTGGTCTATCAGCAACAAGTCATCCAGATATGCCATTATCATTACACCTTGTGTTCTTAGATTGGCCAATAAAGGGCCAGAATTTTTGTAAACACTCGTGGTGCTGTGGCCAAACCGAAGGGTAAGGCTCTGAACTGAAAATGGCGCCCTTCTACTGCAAAGCGTAGAAATTTTTGGTGGACTGGAAAGATGGGAATGTGCAAATAAGCATCTTTGATGTCGATCGCGGCTAACCAATCCTCCCCTTGTAGGGCAGTGGCCACCGATCGGATCGACTCCATCGGAAAGTCCTGATATACAGGAATTTGTATAGCCCTTTTAGAATTAATATGGGCCTCCCGTCCGCGTTTGCTTCGGGACTGTAAAGAGGTTTGAGTAAAACCCGAACCCTCATTCTTCCAGGGGAACCTCCATAATTACTCCTTGGAGCAATAGTTGTTCTAGTGCCAACAGGAGGGACTCTCTCTTCCGGGGATCCCTTGGCACGTTTGACCTCAAAAATGGGAAGGAGGAGAGTCTTTTAACTCCAAACTGTATCCCAAACCTACTGCGGAGAGCACCTATCTGTCTTGATCGTGTCCCGCCAGGTCTCTTGCGAACAACTGGAGTCCTCCCCCCACCCGACTGAGTGGGGGCTTCAATGAATTTAACTTTGGGGGAGGTTTTGTACCTCCCCTGACCCAGGGTTTCTCATTACCCTGCTACTGTCCCTGTTTTTTACCCCCGGGATTTGACCGAGGAGGCCGTCGGAACTGTTACACAGCCGATGCCCCAGGGACTGGAGAAGCAGGTCTCTTAAAGAGGGCCTCTAACTCTGTTTTTAACCGGCAAGAGCGTATTTTTACCGCTGGAAATTTTCTGGATATATTTGTCCAGGTTTTCCCTGAATAAGCGTTCACCATGAAATGGGACGCTAACCAGCCATTCTTTACAGGGAGCTTCAGCAGACCAGTTTTTGAGCCATAGGAGCCTACGCATATGTACTATAGACAGCGTAAGGCGGGAGGCCTGATGGACTGAATCCTTTATGGCGTCAACCGCAAAGCCTAAGGCTCTAGGTAGATCAGCTAGGGCAAAGCCTGCTGATCTGTCAAGTCCCTCAAGACCTGTTTCAACTGATCCTTCACTGCTTAGCAGACCCCAATAGCTGCTACTGCTGGTTGTATCACCAAGCAGATTTTCATAAGGACTCCAATCTTTTATCTATTGGGTTCTTGAACATTTGGACATTATCCACTGGACATGTCAGTGATTTATACATACAAGAGATGGCTGCGTCCACTGTAGGGACCTTCCATTTTTTTTTTTTTTTTTTTTTGATGAACTTATCCTCCATGGGATAGACCACCGGAAATCTCTTGGGGGAATAAATATTTTCTCAGGACGTTCCCAATCCTGGTAAATGAGCCCTTTCAGTAAAGGGTGAAGTGGAAAAGAACAAACAGTCTGGGGGCTTCTAGCGACCCCAACGAGGATACAGTAGTGGTTGATGGTTCCGCAAGGTGCATTTTTAAATGCTGATCGGACCATGTTAGTCAGAGACTGAACCCATAATCTTTCAGCTTGAGATGCTGAGAAAAGGTTCCCCCACTGTTGATTCCTTTATAACAGAATCAACCTCATCCTGATCCCCTTCAGGCAGGTCGATCCCTGTATGGGACTGTTGCTCTGCTAACAGGCACTCTGAAGGAGGAGACGGAGATCGGGCGCGCTTTCCCTGACAGGGAGGCAGCGATCAATGTTGACAATCTCTCTCTAATCCTCCCAGAGCTGAGGAAAAAACCTCCTCTGTTACATACACAGGAGCAGGTGAACTGAGGACAGCCACAGTACCAAGTACCCCTGCGGGGTCTCTACGGTCACTTACCTCTGAACTTCAGGGGAGACTGGTGCAGCAGAAGTATGCCCAAGATCCTCCGAGCCCGATGAGACCCCCTTCGCTTCCTGGAAGATTCAGTTCCGGAGCTTCTGGACGGCATATTCCTAAGCCTAAAGCTGAGGTATTCCAGCCGTAATACACCACTTTTACTGAGAATAGTCTAGCACAATTGCTGCTATATCACAGTTGGTGTCTACTAATGTGCCTTTCTAGGGGATGCCTGTATCAACCGCTTGCTGTATGCCCTTTTTTTAAATGTTGCCAGCTCTGTCTCTGTACTTCATAGCCAGCTCACCACACAAAACTGTGGTTTTTACATGCTGGGACGCCCGCACATGCGCAGAAGTGCTGCGGCGCACACAGAGCGTCACCCCCAGGCTCCGCCCCCTTTCCTGGCTCACCTCTATATATAGAGGCGCGTGCACGCGCACGCGCGCGGCCACGTGCGCCTTCGGCGCTAATTTTGAAAAATGGAGACTAGGGACAAGAGCCAGGGCCCCTCTTTGCCGCAGGCCGGGGGATGGACGAGCATTGCAACATGGCAGAGGAAGCAGTTTCCCATAAGAGAACTCACCATCTGCCTGGACTTGCTCTGCTGAGAAGAAACTAGTCCACATGACAAGAAAACATTCCACAGCGGCCTCTAGTGGACAAACACAGGTACCGCAGTCTAATATCTTAAATATATAAAAAAAAAATATTTTTTTTTTTTTTTTCTTGACCACCATTAAAAATTATTACATTTTTTTAGTAGTTACAGGCATGCACAGAATTTTGCGGGAATACCATTAGGTAACAGACAGAAAGACAAATTAGGCTTGGGGGTCCCCCAATAGAACCAAGTTCCTGGGGGCCCCCACTTACCTGTTCCCCGCCGCAGGACTTTGTTTGGTCCACAAAAGCCCAAACTTCACCTATCACGGCAGGCATTGTAATCAAACCTTCAGGGACCGGGTTCCCAAGGATTCCACTCCCCTGGACCTGTATAGCACCCTGCACAGAAAACATCTTGGTCGTGGGTATGACCAGAGCTCTGGATCCCAGGGTCCAGCTCTCCTAAGAGAAGCATTACAGGCAAAACCTTGCTCTTCTCTGCAAGGCCCGGGTACCGACCGTTTAGCTATGAAGCTTTTTTGGTCGGATCCGGAATAGCTTACTGAGGCCCAAAAGAACCTGTACGCAAGCTCAGTGAAAAACACATGTTTCTTCTTGGCCAACACCTTAGACACTGGCAAAAAACTGAGGTGCTCCCGGATGGGAGGGGCTTATATAGGGGAGGGTACTTCCGGTTTTGGAAGTTGCCAGTGCCAGCACCTGACGGTATCTATATAACCCATTAGTAATGACTATGTCGCTCTGTGTCCTGTGATGTACGAGAAAGAAATATTCATAATAAAGAGTACCTGTCACATGCTTACTGCCATCACAAGGGATGTTTACATTCCTTATGAAAGCAATAAAAGTGATTTAAAAAAAAAAAAAATGTAAGAAAATAATAATGCGCCCCCATTGCCCGTTCTGGCGCACAAAAGTGGCGCACCCGTCGATCACACACACATACGTAAACAGCGATTGCACCACACATGTGAGGTGTTACGGCAAACGTCAGAGTGAGAACAATAATTCTAGCACCAGACCTCCAGTGTAAATCTAAACTGGTAATCTGTGAAGGCATTTAAAGCATTGCCTATAGAGATTTTTTGGTACAGTAGTTTGGCGCCATTCCATAGGCGTACAGAATTTTAAAGCGTGACATGTTAGGTATCTATTTACTCGGCATAACATCATCTTTTATATTTTACCAAACAAAATGGGTATTTTATTTGTGTGTCTGTGTGCACTAAAATTCATAAAAAAAAAAAAAATTGTGTTTAAAAAAATGCTTACCATTTTATTCTCTCTAGGACCTCTACACATATATATATATATATATATATATATATATATATATATATATATTTGGGAGTTCTTAGTAATTTTCCAACAAAAAAACTAATTTGTTTTACAAGTAGGAGAGAAATGTCCGAATTGGCCTGAGTGGCAAGTAGTTAAAGTGGTTGTACACCCTGTACAACCACTTTTACCCACAGGTAAGCCTATATTAAGGCTTACCTGTAGGTGTTGGAAATATGTCCTAAACCTCAACCGTTTAGGAGATATTTACAATAGAGCCGTGTCCCGATGTCTATGGCGCATGCGCACATTAGAAAGGGCAATTGTGCCGTTTCTAAAGGGGTCGTGCCGTGGCTGGCGGCTCCCGTGCGCATGCATGGGAGTGACCTCACGCGACTCCGGACAGCCACAGAGCCGGAGTTCGCAGCCCCGGAAGGAAGAGGGGTGAAGATGGACGCTCGCTGTCAGTGGGGACAGCGATGACATCGCAGGCTTCGGTTTCAGGTAAGTGACACATAATGGGCTACTATGCGATGCATAGTAGCCCATTATGCTTTACCTTTTCAGGGAAATAAAGAGGAAGTAAAACCCATCAGGGTTTACTTCCTCTTTAACCACTTCAGCCCCGGAAAGATTTACCCCCTTAAAGACCAGGCCATTTTTTGCGATACGGCACTGCATCACTTTAACTGACAATTGCGCGGTCTTCCTTTTTTTCCCCACAAATAGAGCTTTCTTTTGGTGGTATTTTATCCCCTCTGCAGTTTTTATTTTTTTGCGCTATAAACAAAAAAAGACCGACAATTTAAAAAAAAAAAAATATTTACTTTTTGCTATAATACATATCCCCCCAAAAATGTAAAAAAAACAAATGTATTCATCAGTTTAGGCCAATATGTATTCTGCTACATATTTTTGGTAAAGAAAATCCAAATAAGCGTATATTGATTGGTTTGCGCAAAAGGTATTGCGTCTACAAAATAGGGGATTGATTTATGGACTTTAAATTTTTTTTAATTGTTTTTACTGGTAATGGCGGCGATCTGTGATTTTTAAATCGCATGCACAGACCACATCGGTTCGTGCAGCCGAGCCGTCTGGCTGCAATAAATCTGCGGTGGTCGGTCGCCAAGTAGTTAATAACCGCTGCCTGATGAAGGGGCCCTGCTTGACTCCGAAATGTTGCGGAATAAAGCTTTGGACCCTTTCGAGGAATCCTTGGTATGCTGATGACAGTTTCTTCACTTTGATTATACACGGTTTCCAGCCTATGGTGATTACAGCACCCAGCATCACTGAATAGCCAGTTTTCTTGAATGTGTTGTGACAGCAGGAAGGTAAAGTCACCTGGTTGCATCCAGGGGGGTAGATATATTTCGCCCAGATTCAGGCTTTACGCCGACTTATACAACTAGGTGGAGAGTTGTATACGCCCAGCTGAGGCTAGTGGGCTCATGGATGACTCATACCTCTAGGGAGAGTGTGGGGCGTCGTGCAGACAGGGAGTTGATGAGACCAGCTGAAGCTTGTCAGCTCATTTAGGCCTCTATAAGAACTCCCAGATTCATTAGGTGTTTGCTCATGCCTGGACCCAGACCTGTGTGGACTGTCTAGGGAGAGTGAACCCCTGTGCGGTGAGACAAAGCCTGTGTGGCTATTTGCTTGGACATTTAAAACCAGGGACTTAGGGACTAGGACAGCACTAGGCTGATCCCAGTTGTTAGTTAGGAAACCTGTATGTTTAGTCAGAGGTCAAGTTGACCAGGATTTATTTTATTTATGTTTCTTTTGCTTTGCTGTGTTTTGTCACTGTAAATAGAAAATAAACCGCACCTTTTTGATTTTGAAAACCACAACCTCCGTTTGCTGGGCCTGTTTTTGTGTGGGGAGCCCATCCCGGGGGTCACACACACCCGCTGCCGAGCTAACCCCCTCACAGTTGGTGGAGAACCAGTGGCAGTTTTTTTTAAGCCAGCATGGAGGAGATACTGAAACAGCTGGCTCTAGCAAATGCCAATCAACAGCAGACAAATGCAGGTTTGCAAAGGAGCCTTGCAGCCCAGCAGCAAGCTCATCAACAGAGCCTTGCAGCTCAGCAACAAGCCCAGCAGCAATCTGAGGCCCGCTTCATAGACCTGTTACAGAAGCAAGAGCAGAGACTACAACAAATGGAAGCAGTAATGCAGCAACGTCCGCAGACCAGTGAGGAAAGCCGTCCCACTAATACCGCGTCCTTTGGGGTGAGTCGTTTATTGACAAAAATGACTGGAGAGGATGATCCAGAGGTATTTTTGACCACATTTGAAAGGACCGCTGAAAGAGAAAAGTGGCCTGAGGAGCAGTGGGCTGGACTGGTGGCTCCTCTGTTAACTGGTGAATCGCAGAAAGCTTACTATGACCTAGAGCCTAACCAAGCAAAAGACTATGTGATGCTAAAAGCTGAAATTTTGGCAAGGCTGGGTGTCACCCAGGCTGTCCGGGCTCAGCGTGTGCATAACTGGACTTTCCAGCTTGGAAAACCCCCCAGGTCTCAAATGTATGATCTCATTCACCTGAGCAGAAAGTGGCTACAGCCAGAGACTTTGTCCGCACCAAAGATTGTGGAACGTGTTGTAATGGATCGGTTTTTGAGAGCTCTTCCTACTGCCATCCAAAAGTGGGTAAGCCATGGAGACCCAGAGACGGCCGATGGTCTTGTGGATCGTGTGGAGAAATACTTGGCTACAGAGAACCTGACGGCCTCTTCCAGAGACACTCGGACTTTCCACCCTAAGACCAGACCATCCCCAGGGGCGGATAAGAGGATTCCAAGGGGTGAGGGTGGAGAGAGTGAGAGGGTGGGAGCTCTACCCCAAGTTTGGCGAGAACAGCCTGGGAAATCAGCGGCTCAAGAGGCGGCAAGAAGGATCGTTTGCTACCGCTGCCGGCAAGCGGGACATATTGCAGCCAATTGCCCGGTTATGGAGGAACCCATGCAGTGTGACTTTCTGACGGGCAGACGTCAGTCGCTGTGTGCGACAGTCGCATGCACTGCCATTCGAGGAACTGAGAAACATTTATGCAAAATGTGTGTTAATGGTAGAAATGTTGTGGTATTGCTGGATTCAGGTAGCCTTGTGACCCTGATAAAGGCTGAGTTAGTTAAAACAGAGGTCTTTGGGAATAGCAAGGTAGCTGTGATTTGTGTGCATGGGGACACCCGAGAGTATCCAGTGACTACAGTGTGTTTCGAGACCCCCAAAGGTACCCTCTCTCATCCAGTGGGCTTAGGATCTCAGTTACCGCATGACGCCATTGTGGGAAGGGATTTTCCGAAGTTCTGGGAACTGTGGGATGATCCTGAGCCCCCCACTGGTGCCCCTATGTACCAGGAATGTGATAGCCAGAACTCCCCTGAGAGTGGTGAGGACTCTCCGGAATTTCCCTTATCAGTATTGGCAGGGGAGACTCAAGAAACTGGAGAGGAGCCCACCTCCTCAGACGAAAACCTACCGTCTGTGGAGTTTTCTGATCTTGAGGTTCACAGGGAAAACTTTGCCACAGAACAGTTGAAAGACCCCGCCCTAATAAAGGCACGGGAAAACGTAGTGAAAATAGATGGCGAGTTAGTGAACCCAGATAATACCTGCACTTACCCATACTTCAGCGTAGAGAAGGACCTACTGTATCGGGTGGCAAAAAGGGCAGAAGAAACCGTTGAGCAGCTTGTGGTGCCCAAACCTTACAGGAAGTTGGTGTTGGAGTTGGCCCATGGGCACATTCTTGGAGGTCATCTGGGGACAGAGAAAACCCGAGAGAGGGTATTACAGAGATTCTATTGGCCGGGGGTGATGAAGGACATAGAAAATTATTGTTCCTCCTGCCCTGTGTGTCAGAGGTCGGCCCCGATGCCACATTTCCGTAGCCCGCTGGTCCCTCTACCCATCATTGAGGTCCCGTTTGAGAGGATCGCCATGGATTTGGTAGGGCCTATAATCAAGTCCGCTAGGGGGCACCAGTACATATTAGTTATAATGGACTATGCCACCCGTTATCCAGAAGCGATCCCTCTCCGAAATACCTCGGCCAAAACCATAGCCAAAGAGCTATCTCTTGTGTTTAGCCGGGTGGGTATTTGTAAAGAACTGCTTACGGACCAAGGTACACCCTTTATGTCCCGGGTTATGAAGGAGCTGTGTAAATTGTTCAAAGTGACGCAATTACGTACATCTGTGTATCACCCCCAAACCGATGGGCTGGTTGAAAGATTCAACAAAACCCTAAAACAAATGTTGAAGAAAGTGGTGGATAGAGATGGAAAGGATTGGGACTGTCTACTTCCTTATCTGATGTTTGCTATTAGGGAGGTGCCCCAATCATCTACGGGATTCTCCCCCTTTGAGTTACTGTATGGGAGACACCCAAGAGGGCTGTTGGATATTGCCAAGGAAACTTGGGAAAGTGAGAGTTCTCCCCACAGGAGTGTGATTGAGCATGTCGCCCTGATGCAAGACCGAATTGCACAGGTAATGCCCATCGTGAAGGAACATTTGGCCCAAGCGCAGTTAGCACAGCAGAGAGTGTACAACCGTGGAGCCAAGACCCGTACCTTTTCCCCGGGGGATAGGATACTGGTACTTGTCCCTACGGTTGAAAGTAAATTCCTTGCCAAATGGCAAGGCCCCTATGAGATAATGGAAAAAGTGAGCGAAGTGAATTACAAGGTCAGACAACCAGGAAGGCGAAAGCCCGAACAGATCTATCACGTTAATCTGTTGAAAGCCTGGAGGGATAGAGAGTCCCTAGTCGCAGACACTTGGTCACCAGCTCAAACTGGTTGCGTGATTCCTGAGGTTGGAATAGCAGCCACCTTGTCACAACCCCAACAACAGGAGGTTAAGGAGTTTGTGCTTCGCAACAAGGAGGTATTCTCTGAGCTGCCGGGACAAACATCTGGGGTAGAGCATGACATCATTACCCCGCCCGGTGAAAGGGTGAAGTTAAAACCCTATCGGATCCCAGAGGCCCGACGGGAGGCAATACGGGAGGAAGTACAGAAAATGCTGAACTTAGGGGTGATAGAGGAGTCCCAAAGTGATTGGTCTAGTCCCATTGTGTTGGTGCCTAAACCGGATGGGAGCTGGCGATTTTGTAACGATTTTCGTCAGTTGAACAAAGTTACAAAATTTGACACCTACCCCATGCCACGTATAGATGAGTTGATCGACCGGCTGGGAACAGCCCGATACATGACGACTCTTGACCTCACAAAAGGGTATTGGCAAATCCCCCTGGCCAAGTCGGCCAAAGAGAAAACCGCATTTGTAACCCCAGACGGGGCGTTCCAATATAAAAGAATGCCGTTCGGGTTACAGAATGCGCCGGCCACATTCCAGCGGAAAATGGACCAGATGCTGAGGCCCCATCGGAAGTATGCTGCGGCTTACCTGGATGACGTAATTGTCCATAGCACAGATTGGGCCTCACATCTGCCAAAAGTGCAAGCAGTCCTGGACTCTGTTCGGGAAGCGGGGTTTACGGCTAACCCCAAGAAGTGTACCATTGGGCAGGAGGAGGCCAAATATCTTGGGTACACCATTGGGAGGGGAGTAATAAAACCCCAACTCAACAAAGTCGAGGCCATCCAGAGTTGGCCACGTCCCAACAGCAAGAAGCAGGTACGAGCCTTTCTGGGAATCGCTGGGTATTATCGGCGATTCATTCCCCACTTTGCTTCTAAGGCTGTGCCCCTAACCAACCTGACGAAGGGGAAAGGGTCGGTCATGATTAAATGGACCCCCGAGGCTGAGGCAGCATTCCAATTCTTGAAACAAGCCTTATGTAGCCAGCCAGTGTTGTACTCACCCGACTTCTCTAAAGACTTTGTCGTACAAAGTGATGCGTCAGATGTGGGGTTAGGAGCAGTATTGTCCCAGGTCTGGAACGGAGAAGAGCACCCAGTCATTTACCTCAGCAGGAAGTTGAAGTCCCATGAGGTAAATTACGCCACCGTTGAAAAGGAGTGTTTAGCGGTGAAGTGGGCTCTAGATTCCCTTCGGTACTACCTGCTAGGTAGGCACTTTGACATGGTTACGGATCACGCTCCGTTAAAGTGGATGGCTCAAAACAAGGAAACAAATAGAAGAGTGAATAGGTGGTTCCTGGCCCTCCAGGAATTCAACTTCACAGTAAAGCATCGCCCTGGCGTTCAAATGGGGAATGTGGATGCTTTGTCTCGAGTACATGAATGCCTGATTGCTGGTGTTCCAACCCCGAGGTTAAAACAAGAGGGGGGGGTATGTGACAGCAGGAAGGTAAAGTCACCTGGTTGCATCCAGGGGGGTAGATATATTTCGCCCAGATTCAGGCTTTACGCTGACTTATACAACTAGGTGGAGAGTTGTATAAGCCCAGCTGAGGCTAGTGGGCTCATGAATGACTCATACCTCTAGGGAGAGTGTGGGGCGTCGTGCAGACAGGGAGTTGATGAGACCAGCTGAAGCTTGTCAGCTCATTTAGGCCTCTATAAGAACTCCCAGATTCATTAGGTGTTTGCTCATGCCTGGACCCAGACCTGTGTGGACTGTCTAGGGAGAGTGAACCCCTGTGCGGTGAGACAAAGCCTGTGTGGCTATTTGCTTGGACATTTAAAACCAGGGACTTAGGGACTAGGACAGCACTAGGCTGATCCCAGTTGTTAGTTAGGAAACCTGTATGTTTAGTCAGAGGTCAAGTTGACCAGGATTTATTTTATTTATGTTTCTTTTGCTTTGCTGTGTTTTGTCACTGTAAATAGAAAATAAACCGCACCTTTTTGATTTTGAAAACCACAACCTCCGTTTGCTGGGCCTGTTTTTGTGTGGGGAGCCCATCCCGGGGGTCACACACACCCGCTGCCGAGCTAACCCCCTCACAGTGTGTATGGGGAACATTGCATTTGGATTTACCATGGTTTGGCATCCCCTCTCCTTTTACCATCACTCTGTAAACGAACCGAGGAGACCAGTTGCTGGAGTCTTGAGAGAGGAATGCCTTAGCCTTGCCTAATATAGAATTCTAACTGCTCAACAGTCCTGGGTCTTCTTTGTCGTAGTTTTCGTTTTTGAGATGTGCCAAATATTTTCTTGTTTGGGTAAGAACAAAGTACAAGATAATGGTAATATTGTATGGTTAGGTAACAAAGTACAATAGAATACAGAAACAGCCATCAAGGTACTCAGAAATGGCGTGCCAAATATTTTCAATTGATGAAAGGTCTGGACTGCAGGCAGGCCAGTTAAGCACCAGAACTCTTTTACTACGAAGCCGTGCTGTTGTCATAGACGCGGTATGCGGTTTAGCATTGTCCTGCTGAAATATGCAAGGCCTTCCTGAAAAAGACATAGTCTGGATGGGAGCATATTCTGCTCTAAAACCTGGCTATATCTTTCAGCATTGATGGTGCCTTTCCAGATGTGCTAGCTGCCCATTCCATATACACTAATGCACCCCCATACCATCAGAGATACTGGCTTTTTAAATGAGCTCTGATAACAAGTCGGAA
Source organism: Rana muscosa (assembly GCA_029206835.1). Taxonomy (NCBI): domain Eukaryota; kingdom Metazoa; phylum Chordata; class Amphibia; order Anura; family Ranidae; genus Rana; species Rana muscosa. The sequence goes on along the minus strand of CM055116.1, from coordinate 45,483,735 downwards.
GGTCCCTCTCCTCTGTAGTCCGGAGGACACGGCACCAATGGTTGCCAAAAAGAATGTCAAATTTTGATTTATCTGACCACAGAACAGTTTTGCACTTTGCGACAAACCATTTGAAATGAGCTTTGGCCCAGAGAAGATGGCAGTGTTTCTGGATTATGTTCAGATATGGCTTCTTTGCATGATAGAGCTTGAGACAGACTGTGATTTCCGGAAATATTTCTCAGCCCATGCAGTGATGTCTATCACAGAATCAAACCTGTTTTTAATGCAGTGCCTTCTGAAGGCCCAAAGATCAGGGGCATACATTAATGTGTTTCAGCCCTGTCCCTTACGCAGAGATTTCTCCAGGCTCTTGGAAACTTTTCATATTATGTACTGTAGATGATGATATATTTAAAGTCGTTACATTTTTACATTGTGAAACCAGTGGTGGCCCCTATCCATGTGTCAGGCCTCTAATCTACATACAGGGTGCCGGACGCATGGATTCCAATGGGGGGGGCGTTTTTTTTTTTGAAGCACGTGATAAGAGCCTGGGGCTCTAATAGGCTTTAAAAAAGGGTGGGCTTGGGGCACAGAGCATTGCACTCTGAGACCACCCACTTGTGACAATAGTGAATGAATATTCGCTATTGTCACACTGATCTTCCTCTCGGTCAATCAGGAAGCGGGTCCTGAGACCCATCACCCAATTGGCTGAAAGGACAGGCGATCCTATTGGACGCCTAGGAGGAGGAGGGAGGAGACACACAGCGGAAGCCGCTGTGATGCAGAGGAGGAGGAGATGCGATTGAAGCCACCTGTCGCCCCTAGGTGCGCTGCCCACCCTCAAAGTCAATGACCAACCAACCACCTAATTTTACCACAAAAAACTGGGAAAGCTTATTGACTCGAGTATAAGCCTAGGGTGGGAAATGCAGCAGCTACTGTAAGTAAAAAAGAGGGTCAACAATGCCCATCTGCAGCCTCACTGTGCCCATCTGCAGCCTCACTGTGCCCATCTGCAGCCTCACTGTGCCCATCTGCAGCCTCACTGTGCCCATTTACAACCTCACTGTGGCCACTAAAGCGCCTTGAGGCGATTTAGTTCGCAATTGCAGCGCTATACAAGTTACTCACTCACTCACTCACTCACTCACTCACTCACTCACACTCACTCACTTACAGCCTCACTGTGTCCACTTACAGCCTCACTGTGTCCACCTGTCATCAGTGCCCATCTGCAGCCTCATGTACCTTGTTGCATGCCGTACTCATGTACCTTGTTGCAGGTGTTTTGTCAAAAGTTCCAACTTCTCAAACCGGGTGTACTGAGTATGCGTGAGCGTGTCCTTCGTTTAACGCACGATAATCCCCCTTCACACACCAAGAGAGACGTTCTCGTGGACGTGCTCGCACATGCGCAGTACACCCGGCAACGGCCACTGACAACCGTGGGAGACTCAAATATAAGCCGAGGGGGGCTTTTTCAGCATAAAAAATGTGCTGAAAAAGTCGGCTTATACTCGAGTTTATACAGTAATTAGTTGCAAAATGTTCTTCCAGCTCTTCTCTGTTAGTGTCACTTACTTTGCCAGCTTGTTGTTGCTCTGTCCAAACTTTTTTGAGATGTGTTGCTGCCATCAATTTCAAAATTACTTAACTTTTTTCAAAAATGTTCTATTTTCTCATTTTAAACATTTGACATGTTTCCTGTTTTCTATTGTGAATAAAATATGGGCTTATGAGATTTGCAAATCATTGCATTCAGTTTTTATGTAAACTTTTGGGGAATTGGGGTTGTACTGTACTTGCCTACACCTGTGTACGGCGTATTTTGTAATGTATTCCTATAGGCAGAATTTCTGGGGTTCCCGGGCACAGTGCTGTATGACCGTACATCTGCAAATATGCCCGTGTACATGGCGCGCACTTTATGATATATTAACAATTACAGAGCTGCATTAATTTGTGTTTTTTCTTATGTCTGGAGTTCAGCTTTAAGAGTCATGACCGAGCCATTTTTTTAAGAGTGATGTCAGTGGTTATCCATATGTTACGTTATGTGATAGCGGCATCCATCTCCTGGGGTAATGATGATGGGGGGGGGAGTTGTCAGTGACTTGGAAGAGTGATGAGCCGCTGTCTGTGGTGTCACGCAGTCACATGTCCACAAAGGCGATGAGTGAGATGACAGAAAACACACCAGCTGCCCCCAGAGAGAGATGGCGGGTAACTTGAGCTCGCTGTTTTTTGTAGGTGGAAATCCCTGCCTAATGTTTGCTGGCCCACAAACAACTTAAACACTCCAGGAGTTTAAAACCGGACAATGACTATCAGCAGGGGGAATACCTATGGCATATGTCACCGCAAAAATAATTACACAAAGGAAAATAAAAACACTGATGATATCAGGGCTGGTGCAAGGATCTTTGACACCCTAGGCGAAACCTAATTTTGCCGCCCCCCCCCCCCGGCTGCGCCCCTGACTCCACTTTAACCTGCCCTTGCAACACATGTGACCTATCTGGCCCCTACACTAACGCACCTGACAATTACACTGACCCCCCCCTTACCTGAAAAATACACTGACCCCACCTTACAGGACACATACACTGATCCCCCCTTACAGGACACATACACTGACCCCCCCTTACATGACACATACACTGACCCCCCCCTTACATGACACATAAACTGACCCCCCCTTACAGGACACATACACTGACCCCCCTTTACAGGACACATACACTGACCCCCCCTTACATGACACATACACTGACCCCCCCTTACATGACACATACACTGACCCCCCCCTTACAGGACACATACACTGACCCCCCTTACAGGACACATACACTGACCCCCCCCTTACAGGACACATACACTGACCCCCCCTTACAGGACACATACACTGACCCCCCTTACATGACACATACACTGACCCCCCCTTACATGACAAACACTGACCCCCCCCTTACATGACACATACACTGACCCCCCCTTACATGACACATACACTGACCCCCCTTACAGGACACATACACTGACCCCCCCTTACAGGACACATACACTGACCCCCCCTTACAGGACACATACACTGACCCCCCTTTACAGGACACATACACTGACCCCCCCTTACAGGACACATACACTGACCCCCCCCTTACAGGACACATACACTGACCCCCCTTACAGGACACATACACTGACCCCCCTTACAGGACACATACACTGACACCCCCCCCCCCTTACAGGACACATACACTGACCCCCCCTTACAGGACACATACACTGACCCCCCCCTTACAGGACACATACACTGACCCCCCCTTACAGGACACATACACTGACCCCCCCTTACAGGACACATACACTGACCCCCCCTTACAGGACACATACACTGACCCCCCCCTTACAGGACACATACACTGACCCCCCCCTTACAGGACACATACACTGACCCCCCCTTACATGACACATACACTGACCCCCCGGACTCCTACTTCCTGCACTACTCAAACACACTCCCTCCCCCTCACACAGCATGTAGATCGATCCGTCCTCCTCCTTACCTCTGCTCTTTGCTTTGGTGCTTCATCAGCCATCATCGGGGCTCTGCTCAGGGGCCAGGCCAGCGCCATCCATCCTCTCCACGGAGTCCCCGCCAGGGCCAGGCCAGCGCCGCGCCGCCGCCAATGCCATCCACCCGCTCCATGGAGTCCTCGCTAGGCGGGAGGTCAGTCAGCTACTCCTCAGCCCCGCCCCTCCGCTGCACACACAAGACACACAGCGCCGCACCAGAGGGACAGGCTGGAGCAAAGGAGTCCCGGAGCGGCGCTGTGTGATTATACCTGTCTGAGGACTGAGGTGTGACAGCGCAGCGGGGCGCTCTGCGCTACACATGGGGGGAATTTGGTGGCGCCGTGGCGGCACACTGAATGGGGCCAGGCCAGCGATCAGGAGAGAGGAGAGCCTAGCTCACACTGTCACACAGGACAGAGGCTGAGGTTGCGCACTAGGTGGTAGTGCGCCCCTAGGCAGCTGCCTACTTCGCCTAGTGGTAGCGGCGGCCCTGGATGATATTGTCACACCATATTGACACCAGCGTGCCAGGTCAGGCTGATGAAGCTAATGAGACCCTTTCTATAGGTGACCTGGCCTGTTCATATAGATGCTGTCATATCAGGGGCGGATCCAGAGTCTTTTCTCGGAAGGGGCACTGCCAAAAAATGTTTTATTTGTGGGAAATTTATCAGGGAAATGGTTGGTGTTGGCGCTTCAATCATCCCGGCACCATGGTTGTTATGGTGTCAGGATGATTGAAGCGCATTATTTCTATTATTACATTGTAATATGAAATTAAATAGTTCAATGCAGAATCAGTGGGAGCCGCGAGTGTGTCACTTGCCACCGTCGCCTGCAATTAGTGGGAGCCCTGAGCGTGTCACTTGCCACACGTTGCGGATTTTCACTTGCCACATCACCTGGATTGTCACTTGCCACACCTTGTGGATTGTCACTTGCCACATCACCTGCCACACCTTGCGGATTGTCACTTGCCTGCCACCAGATGCAGATTGTCACTTGCCACGTCACCTTACACAATTTGCGGATTGTCACTTGCCACCTCACCTGCCACACCTTGCTGATTGTCACTTGCCTGCTAAGGTGTAGTTTTGGTTGTCTCTTGCTGTGTCCCAGACTCCCAGAGTCAGGCAGCAGAGAGATAATGTAATCTCTCTGCTGCCTGCACAGTAAGGGCGGAAGTCACTGCAGGAATGCAGGGCAGGCACGGGCGGTGAGAGATGATCTCATCTCTCTGCTCCCCCGCTCCCGGCTAGCTGCCACACTGAGCCTGCTCTCTCACTCTCGCCTGCGCTGCCAACACACTGAGCAGCACGGTCTGCCCACGAACCACGCCGCCCCCGACAACAAACCGTACCGCAAGCGGAGTCGCCTGCTTTCTTACCCGTCTGTGGAGCCGCACGCTATCGCACCTGCCCGCAGAGCGGCCTGACGTGACTCACTGACGTCACTCGTTGCTAGACGCCAAGCGGCCCAGGCGTTAGCAACGAGTGCAGGGAAGAGGCTCCACCCACCTCCTCCTCCGCTCCTGGTATCGTGTCAGTGCGCCACGTAACTACATTAGACGAGTCTCTCTCTCGGCGCCGCTGATCGGCTGATGTGAGTAACAGAGAGAGTCTCAGAGAGGCAGCGGCAGCCGCAGAACAAGTACTGTATATACTCGAGTATAAACCGACCCGAAGCCGAGGCACCTAATTTTACCCAAAAAACTGGGAAAACTTATTGACTCAAGTATAAGCCTAGGGTGTCCATCTTCATGCCTCACTGTGCCTCACTTTGCCTCACTGTGCCCATGCCTCACTGTGCCCATGACTAGACTGATGTTTAACATGGGAGTCTATGGAAGGAGTGCCCGGCTTTGAAAAATCGGTTCTGCCCGGCCGAGAGGTCTCCCAGACACCAATCTTTTCAAACTTATAGAGGAGACACGGGGCTACATGTGTGCCAAGTTTGGGGTCCAGAGGACCTACGACCGGCCAGTACCGGGTCCGCAAAATCACTGGAGAAATGACCGTTTAACATTGGAGTCTATGGAAGGGGTGCCCGGTTTTAGAAAATCAGTTCTCCCAGGCCGTAGGTCCTCCAGACACCAAACTTTGCACACTTGTAGAGAAGACATGGAGCTACATGTGTGCCAAGATTGGGGTCCAGGGGACCTACGACCGGCCGGTACCGGGTCCGCAAAATCACCGGAGAAATGACCGTTTAACATTGGAGTCTACGGAAGGGGTGCCCGGTTTTAAAAAATCAGTGCTCCCCGGCAGCAGGTCCCCCAGACACCAAACTTTGTACACATGTAGAGGAAGAGTGAGGCTACATGTGTGCCAAGTTTGGGGTCCATGAGACCTACGGCCGGCCGATACTGGGTCCCCAAAGTTCGGGAGATCAGGCGCAAAAAAAAAAAAACAGAGCAAGCAAGTGACTGTGACAGATGGTCTCGGGGGGGGGGGGGGGGGGGGTAATTGCCCTGTTGCAATTGCCCTGGATCCGCCTCTGTGTCATATACCTATAGACCAGTCTTCTCAACCTTTTTTAACATGGAGGAACCCTTGAAAGAACTTTGCAGGTTGGGGAACCCCTACTAATAATTACTATATCTACACGTACAGCTCATGGTACATTAGTGTGATGGTCACTGGGAAGAACGCTTCTTGTATTTGTGGTCAGGGCCATAGATAAGGGAGTACCACTAGTCCTCCTATACGGGTCCAAGGCCAGCAGGGGGGGCCAGGCAGTTGGGTGAATCGGATGTGGACAGGAAGCGTGATTAGCATGGCGGGGGAATAACTAGAACCGATCCCCTGTATGGCTCTCTCTGCAGCAGCTGAAAGCTGGCTTCTTCTCCACTCCGTCCCGCCGGCCTTCAGCTGCTGCAGAGAGAGCCATACAGTGGATTGGTTTTAGTAATCACCCTCCCTGTGTACCATACATTGTCACATGGGATGGGCAGTAACGCAACCCACCTAAGTAGGCTACGCCTCTGTTGCGGAGCTCCAAAGTCCGCTGGGAAATCCTTGAAGCTGAGGAAGTACTGACTTATCCAAGGCAACCTGTTACCCCCCCCCCCCCCAGTAACTGGACGACATACAGTTCTGGGAGTAAATCAACCCTTTATTTTGCCACAGCTGGCTGTTTTATATCATTCTCCATGCAAGGGGTTTCTTAACTCATTCTCCAGGGGCTTTCCCTTCAACAAGTAACAGATGACAGTGATTTAATTACCTGTAACTATTTCTAACAACCAAGATGTGTGAGACGTTGGTCTCCGCATATTTACCCATAACAAGGAAACCGTGCCAGACACATTACTAGGAGTGTAATTACATCCCGTAGCAGATAATAGATGGTGATTAACACACTGACAATAGATGAATAGAACGCTACCTCAGACCCCCAATTAACCCAATTTACTTATTCAGACATCAGTAGACATTCTGTCTCTACATTTCCTGGAATGAATCTTTGCTGTCACCTTTGAAGTGATCCAAACCATTTCTCAGTTTCAGTATTTTGCTACACTGCTCCCCCTTACCCACAAGCCGGCATACACAGTCTGATCCTTAACGGATCGGCTTGGGGATGTCTGGGGAGTACTCACGGATCACTTTTCCAGTTCAGTTTGCCGCGATAATCCGTCAGCATTGCCAGTCTGTTTCCCGGGGCGGTAGTGGATAGTAAAGTCATACGGTTGTAACGCCAGACTCCAGCGCAACAACCGGGCATTGTCCCCTGCCACTCGATTTAGCCATACCAACGGGTTGTGGTCTGTGAGTAGGGTGAACTGTTGTCCGTACAAGTAGGGCTGAAGCTTCTTTAGGGCCCACACCACAGCCAGGCATTCTTTTTCTATGGCGGCGTAGCTCACTTCCCCGGGGAGAAGCTTCCTGCTCAAGTAAACTACGGGGTGTTCTTCGCCATCTGCTCCAACCTGGCTCAATACCACGCCCAATCCAAACATTGAAGCATCAGAGCCTCAGAGGATGCGCTGTTTTCCGTGGTGTGGGCCTGGGACCGGGTGGTAACGGGGTAGATCTCGTTGGTAACCGGGGCTGATGCAAAAGCAGAAGTCAACTGGCCGAGATCGTTCCCCAGCAGGACATCAGCGGGAAGTTCCTGGATCAACCCCACCTTAATTAATCCGGAACCGGCACCCCAGTTCAGGTGTACTCTTGCCGTGGGTAGCCTGTGTACTGCTCCCCCTGCAACCCGCACGACTACGGAACTCCCGGTGTGGTCGGCCTCTGGAACCAGGTGACGTTTGACCAGTGTGAGGGTGGCGCCAGAATCTCGTAGACCTTGAGCAGTCTTCCCGTTCAGCTGTACTGACTGGCGATGGTGTTGCCGGTTGTCGGTAGCCGCCTGTACTGGGTCAGCCTCGTGTAGGATACTCCAGTGTTCCTCCAATTCTCCTGCTCCTCGGTTGACCGGGGCCGCTTCCGTGTGATAGCAATGAGCGGCAGCCCGTGCTGGAGGCGGTGGCCCTGGTCGAATCCATGCAGCTTGGTCCTGGTTCTGAGTGCAGTCTCTCTGATAGTGCCCAAATTGCTTGCATGAATGGCACTGCACTCCCTTGCGCCCGAGGTATCGATTTGCAGGGGAGTTAGGGATTAGCCCGGGTCGTTGTGTAGCTGGGGGCCCTGGGTTATGGTTCAGTGGTCTGGTGCTTGGTCGGAAGCTAGTCTGTGATGGCCGGCGGGCATCTTGATATTCTTCAGCTTGCCTGGCCGCTTCCGAGAGAGTGGTAGGTTTGCGATCCCTTACCCACTCCTGTACCTCTGGGTTTAGTCCATTAAAGAATTGCTCCAGTAAAATCAGCTGGGTGATCGCGTCTGCTGTGGTTGCCTGACTGGCTTGTAGCCAAGCTAGGGCTGCCCTCTGCATTCGGCAAGCCCATTCGGTGTGGGAGTCCTTCTCCTGTTTCTTTGTGTCCCGGAAGCGTCTCCTGTATGCTTCTGGGGTGATGGCATACCTTGCCAAAATAACTTCCTTTACCCGGCTATAGCTTGTGATTTCCTCCTCTGGCACGGCTCTGTAGGCTTCTGCTGCACGGCCTGACAGCTTACCAGCTAAGATCCGTACCCAGTCTGTCTGGGGTACCTGGTACAGCTTGCATTGCCATTCAAAATCTTGCAGGAAGCTATCGATCTCTTCCTCTGCTTCCACAAACTTTTTAAAGGCATCATGGGGTACTTTTAGTTTTGTCTCTGGTGCCGGTGTAGTCGTTAGCAGTCTCTCAGAGGCACGCTGTTCCGCCAGCCGGAGTTGGGTCTCCCGTTCTTCTCTCGCCGTGATAAAGGCATCCACTTGGGCTAACGTTGCCTGTACCAGCTCGGTGGAGGGATTTTCTCCATAAAACGCTAGCCTGCGTTTCACTTCTTGGTTAAACTCGGTCTCCATGGCTTCTGTAGCCATACTGTGTGCCCAATCTCCCTCAGTCAGTTCTGCAATCAGCTCTGCTTTGGTTTTATTGCTGGCGCTCTTCCCTCTTGCTTCCAGCAAATCCTTTAACGTTGCTCGTTTTAATCCAGCATAGTTTGTCTCCATTCACACTTCCATTCGTGTAGCCGAATTTGCATGAACGCTGCTTCCTCTTGCTGCAAGGCTTTAATCCCACCGCTGCCAACCAGTGTTGCGGAGCTCCAACGTCCGCTGGGAAATCCTTGAAGCTGAGGAAGTACTGACTTATCCAAGGCAACCTGTTACCCCCCCAGTAACTGGACGACACACAGTTCTGGGAGTAAATCAACCCTTTATTTTGCCACAGTTGGCTTTTTTATATCATTCTCCATGCAAGGGGTTTCTTAACTCATTTTCCAGGGGCATTCCCTTCAACAAGTAACAGATGACAGTGATTTAATTACCTGTAACTATTTCTAACAACCAAGATGTGTGAGACGTTGGTCTCCGCATATTTACCCATAACAATGAAACCGTGCCAGACACATTACTAGGTGTGTAATTACATCCTGTAGCAGATAATAGGTGGTCATTAACACACTGACAATAGATGAATAGAACGCTACCTCAGACCCCCAATTAACCCAATTTACTTATTCAGACATCAGTAGACATTCTGTCCCTACATTTCCTGGAATGAATCTTTGCTGTCACCTTTGAAGTGATCAAAACCATTTCTCAGTTTCAGTATTTTGCTACAGCCTCTATGGGTAAAGTGCTACTAAACCCAGGACTCTGCATTCACTATATCTGGTCTCTCACAGTACACACATGGAAATGCAATCTCATCAGCAGTATGTAGCAGTCTTGTGACTTCTATCAGTGTTAAAGCTTGTACAAGGAGTTTTCATTCTGCTCTGATTGTCCTTTTAGGCTGCAGTACCCCTGACCCAGGGCCGGCCCTACCATGGGACCCGATGGGACCATTGTCCCAGGCGGCAGGTTCTGAGGGGCGGCACATTGACGCCCATAAATACAGTAATCCCGCCCAATCGGGCTCCGCTACGCCCACCCGCTCCGCTCTTCATCCCACTATGTGGATGGCCCAGCGCCGCTGCTATTAGAAGTATTGGCAGACCATTCGCTGCCATAACCGCACAGCTGGCCGCCCGCCCATCCTCTCCACGGCTCCCCCCCCCCCCATGCTGCTGACGAGAAAGTCAGCTGACGAACAACAGCGTAAAGGGGGAGGAGCTTTCAGCTGAGCAGAGACCACATGATGGAAGAGGGATCGCTATAGGCGCGGCTGACACTGAGAGAAAGTAAGTGTCACTAATCCCATCTCCACCACCCCTGCCTGTTTCTAACCTCCCCTACCACCCCTGCCTGTGTCTAACCCCCCTGCCTGTTTCTAACCTCCCCTACCACACCTGCCTGTGTCTAATCCCCCTACCACCCCTGCCTGTGTCTAATCCCCCTGCCTGTGTCTAACCCCTCTACCACCCCTGCCTGTGTCTAATCCCCCCCTACCACCCCTGCCTGTTTCTAACCTCCCCTACCACCCCTGCCTGTGTCTAATCCCCCTACCACCCCTGCCTGTGTCTAACCCCTCTACCACCCCTGCCTGTGTCTAATCCCCCCTACCACCCCTGCCTGTTTCTAACCTCCCCTACCACCCCTGCCTGTGTCTAATCCCCCTACCACCCCTGCCTGTGTCTAATCCCCCTACCACCCCTGCCTGTGTCTAATCCCCCTACCACCCCTGCCTGTGTCTAACCATCCCTACCACCCCCTGCCTGTTTCTAACCTCCCCTACCACCCCTGCCTGTGTCTAACCCCCCTGCCTGTGTCTAACCCCCCTACCACCCCTGCCTGTGTCTAACCCCCCCCTACCACCCCTGCCTGTGTCTAACCATCCCTACCACCCCTGCCTGTGTCTAACCATCCCTACCACCCCTGCCTGTGTCTAACCATCCCTACCACCCCTGCCTGTGTCTAATCCCCCTACCACCCCTGCCTGTGTCTAATCATCCCTACCACCCCTGCCTGTGTCTAATCCCCCTACCACCCCTGCCTGTGTCTAATCCCCCTACCACCCCTGCCTGTGTCTAACCATCCCTACCACCCCTGCCTGTGTCTAATCCCCCTACCACCCCTGCCTGTGTCTAATCATCCCTACCACCCCTGCCTGTGTCTAATCCCCCTACCACCCCTGCCTGTGTCTAATCATCCCTACCACCCCTGCCTGTGTCTAATCATCCCTACCACCCCTGCCTGTGTCTAATCATCCCTACCACCCCTGCCTGGGTCTAACCATCCCTACCACCCCTGCCTGTGTCTAACCATCCCTACCACCCCTGCCTGTGTCTAACCATCCCTACCACCCCTGCCTGTGTCTAATCATCCCTACCACCCCTGCCTGTGTCTAATCCCCCTACCACCCCTGCCTGTGTCTAACCATCCCTACCACCCCTGCCTGTGTCTAACCATCCCTACCACCTCTGCCTGTGTCTAACCTCCCCTACCACCTCTGCCTGTGTCTAACCCCTACCACCCCTGCCTGTGCCTAACCATCCCTACCACCCCTGCCTGTGTCTAACCATCCCTACCACCTCTGCCTGTGTCTAACCTCCCCTACCACCTCTGCCTGTGTCTAACCTCCCCTACCACCCCTGCCTGTGCCTAACCTCCCCTACCACCCCTGCCTGTGTCTAAACCCCCTACCACCCCTGTCAGTATCTAAACTCCCTACCACCCCTGCCTGTGCCTAACCTCCCCTACCCCCCCTGCCTGTGTCTAACCTCCCCTCCCCCCTCACCACAACCGCCGCTGCCTCTGTCTGAACCCCACCACCACTATTACGTGGAAATCTGACTTCCTAATAAATGTAATTTTGTTTTTTATTGTCATAATATAAAATAATAAATGTGGGGGGCTTTTAGTGGGCGTGATTATTATTTTATTTTTTTTTGGGGGGGGGGCGGTAGGGAGGAGGGGGGCAGCATTTTGATCCTGGGCCCAGGCAGCACAACGTCTCGGGCTGGCCCTGCCCTGACCCTCTGTCTGGACAGTGCTGATGCACCCTCCCAAGACAAAAAAACACTCTCTAACAATACACACCAAACTGAGCATGTGCAGCTTGTCCCCTAGCCTCTGTTCTATCAGCAGATAGTTTGGGGACTGTGGAAGAAGGGGAGGATCAGAGAAGACAGGATCAAACTGCCTTTTTACACAATGCAGAGGATTAACCCCTTGGGTTCCACGGTGAGTATAACAAGCATGCTTTACTGCATATACAGACTGATTTTACAGTTGTGGGTTTAGTAACACTTTAGCCACTTTACGACCACCCACGGCATATATACGTCGGCAGAATGGCTCGTACAGGCACAATCACGTACCTGGACGTCGCCTTTAACTGCCTACTGTGTGGTCGCGCTCGCGACCCTGCCGCCATCCCCGTGAGTTGGACCGCGGGTCCCGCGGACTCAATCGCCGCGGGGATCCCCACGATCGTCTCACGGAGGCATGGAGCTTGGAGATGTTAGTGTAAACACAACATCTCCCCCCTCCCCTACTGACAATGTCACCCATCTCCGCTCTGTGTAATCAGAGCGGAGATCGGTCACGTGTCACTCGTAGTCACGCCCCCACACAGTAGTAATCACTCCCTTAGGCACACTTAGCCCCTTCAGCGCCCCTAGTGGTTAACCCCTTCACTGCCAGTGTCATTTTTACAGTAATCAGTGCATTTTTATAGCACTGATCGCTGTAAAAATGACAATGGTCCCAAAAATGTGTCAAAAGTGTCCGAAGTGTCCGTCATTATGTCGCAGTCACGAAAAAAATCGCTGATCGCCGCCATTACTAGTAAAAAAAAAAAAATTTATAAAAATGCCATAACTCTATCCCCTATTTTGTAGACGCTATAACTTTTGCGCAAACCAATCAATAAACGCCAATTGCAATTTTTTTTATCAAAAATATGTAGAAGAATACGTATCGGCCTAAAATGAGGAAAAAAAACTTTTTTTTTATATATTTTTTGGGGATATTTATTATAGCAAAATGTAAAAAATATTGCATTTTTTTCAAAATTGGCGCTCTATTTTTGTTTCAAAAATAAAAACCGCAAAGGTGATCAAATACCACCAAAAGTAAGCTCTATTTGTGGGAAAAAAAGGACATCAATTTTGTTTGGGAGCCACGTCGCACGACTGCGCAATTGTCAGTTAAAGCGACGCAGTGCCGAATCGCAAAAAGGGGCCTGGTCTTTATGCTGCATATTGGGCTTAAGTGGTTAAAAGAGAAGCACGGGAATGTTTTTTTTTTGTACCTAGGTGTATGCAGCATCGCTATGATGCAGCATCTGTCCCCCGCCGGCTCCAACACTGAGAAACGAGCGATCAAACACCTCCGACCGCTCGGTTCTCACAGCTCTATGCTCTCTCCCCCCCCCCCCCGTCCTCACTGAGAGGCTGAGCCGAGTGCCGTTCTAGGCATGTGGGCGGATCCCGATTCAATCTTTCCAGAGCATGGACATCAGCAGACAGCGTGCTTCAGCCCCCTGTCTGCTGAAAACTGCTCACATGAGTGCAGAATGAACTGTGTATAAAAGAGCTTTGGCTGTATTTCTCCTATAAGCCCCGAAAAAGGCAAACCGCGCCTAAGGAGTTCTCTACAGGTGGAGAACAGGAGCTGAAGCCATTTTTTACCCCTTCTATTCACAATCACGCAACAGGGAGTCTGTGTGCACATTTTTGTTGTCCACCCAGGTCGGCTGGCATACCATTCAAAGCTGCAGCTTGCTCAGGGTGGTGAAAGGTGCATCAGTCAAGCCTCGTACACACGGCCGGTTTTCTCATGAAGAAACGACAAGAAAATTGCCGGGAGAGCTTTCTTGCCGAGAAAACCGGCCGTGTGTACGAGGCTTTCAGGTTTCTCATCAAGAAAACTGCCCAGAATCTCGACGAGAAAAATAGAGAACCTGCTCTCTATTTTCTCGTCGGGATTCTCGTCGGCCTGTTTCCCGATGAGAAACCCGAGAGTGTGTACGCTTACCTGTCGCCGTGGAAACCCGGGCATGCTCGAAATGACTTTGACGCATATGCGGTAGCTTCCTAGGCATAGGTAGGGTGTAGCAAGATGGCGGCGACGGCATCGAATGTGACGAGCGCACGCTCGTCATAGTCGATGACGTCACCGCGTTTGTGCCATTCAAAAGAACGGCGGTTCTTTTGAATCGTACGTGTGTACACTCGGCCGGGACAAGTTTCTTGTTCAAGAATCTCATCAGGAAAAACAACGGGTTTTTCCTGACGAGATTCTCGGCCGTGTGTACTAGGCCTGAGTATACCTGGGGTGGTGGACTATCATGAGGCAGCATTGGGGTCTGTGTCAATAGGGTTTTCTTGTGTGAGAACTGTTTCCCCCCATACAAGGTAGGGGAACATAAAAGCAGCTTACAGCGGGTTTATACAGAACAAGGTCAACGGCAGATATGAAGAAAGTGAACTGCTAGTCAATTCCCCTGTGAGGAATTCTGAATTATTTTGGAAGTGTCTCCAACTGATATCAAATGCATGATTAATAAGACTTAAAGCAATTTTGCATTTGTCCATCAATACAAGCCCAAATTCTTTCAACACAGGAGTCAGGACTGTGACATGCACCATAGTGTATGGGGTTCAAGGGCCACCAGAATGTAATGTTCAACATAGCACATGGGGTGTACACGGGACGCTGTTAAACTCGCAATCAGAGGCAGTTGGACACTTTTTTCAACTGCCCCTGAACCCATTCAATGTTATCCTATGTGTCCATGCACACACTCTCGTTTATTGCCGTTTATATGCAGTTGCGTTTAACCTCGTTTTTCTAAAAGCAACAGCATGAGTTCTGACGCAAAAATTTCAATGTTTCAGACGAAAAACACGGCCTAACGCGGCTAAATGCGGTACCGGAGTTTTGCCGCGATTTCGTTTATAAGCGTTTTTAAAGGTGACCTATTTTTTTACATTAGAAATCTCAAAAATGATGGTAAATGGTGAAAAATCATTAAAATTTTTTAAAAAAACTGTAATTGCTTGCATTGCATTGTGGACAATCCACAACTTGTGGCAGGTGACAAGGCCAGGTGACGTGGCCAGGTGACGTGGCAAGTGGACAATCCACAATTTGTGGCAAGTGACGTGGCAAATGGACAATCCACAACTTGTGGTAGGTGACGTGGCCAGTGGACAATCAACAACTTGTGGCAGGTGACGTGGCCAGGTGACGTGGCCAGGTGACGTGACTAGTGGACAATCCACAACTTCTGGCAGGTGACGTGGCCAGGTGATGTGGCAGGTGAGGTGACGTGGCCAGCTGATGTGGCATGTGGACAATCCACAACTTGTGGCAGGTGACGTGGCAAGTGAAAAATCCACAACTTGTGGCAGGTGACGTGGCAAGTGGACAATCCACAACTTGTAGCAGGTGACATGGCAAGTGGACAATTCACAACTTGTGGCAGGTGACGTGGCCAGGTGATGTGGCAGGTGATGTGGCAAGTGGACAATCCACAACTTGTGGCAGGTGACGTGGCAAGTGAAAAATCCACAACTTGTGGCAGGTGACGTGGCAAGTGGACAATCCACAACTTGTAGCAGGTGACATGGCAAGTGGACAATTCACAACTTGTGGCAGGTGACGTGGCCAGGTGACGTGGCCAGGTGATGTGGCATGTGGACAATCCACAACTTGTGGCAGGTGACGTGGCCAGGTGATGTGGCAGGTGATGTGGCAAGTGGACAATCCACAACTTGTGGCAGGTGACGTGGCAAGTGGACAATCCACAACTTGTAGCAGGTGACATGGCAAGTGGACAATTCACAACTTGTGGCAGGTGACGTGGCCAGGTGACGTGGCAGGTGAGGTGACGTGGCCAGGTGATGTGGCATGTGGACAATCCACAACTTGTGGCAGGTGACGTAGCAAGTGAAAAATACACAACTTGTGGTAGGTGACGTGGCCAGTGGACAATCAACAACTTGTGGCAGGTGACGTGGCCAGGTGACGTGACAAGTGGACAATCCACAACTTCTGGCAGGTGACGTGGCCAGGTGATGTGGCAGGTGAGGTGACGTGGCCAGGTGATGTGGCATGTGGACAATCCACAACTTGTGGCAAGTGACGTGGCAAGTGAAAAATCCACAACTTGTGGCAGGTGACGTGGCAAGTGGACAATCCACAACTTGTAGCAGGTGACATGGCAAGTGGACAATTCACAACTTGTGGCAGGTGACGTGGCCAGGTGACGTGGCAGGTGACGTAGCAAGTGGACAATCCACAATTTGTGGCAAGTGACGTGGCAAGTGGACAATCCACAACTTGTGGTAGGTGACGTGGCCAGTGGACAATCCACAACTTGTGGCAGGTGAAGATGCCAGGTGACGTGGCCAGGTGACGTGGCAGGTGATGTGGCTAGGTGACGTGACAAGTGGACAATCAACAACTTCTGGCAGGTGACGTGGCCAGGTGATGTGGCAGGTGATGTGGCAAGTGGACAATCCACAACTTGTGGCAGGTGACGTGGCAAGTGGACAATCCACAACTTGTAGCAGGTGACATGGCAAGTGGACAATTCACAACTTGTGGCAGGTGACGTGGCCAGGTGACGTGGCAAGTGGACAGTCCACAACTTGTGGCAGGTGATGTGGCAGGTGACGTGGCCAGGTGACGTGGCAAGTGGACAATCCACAACTTGTGGCAGGTGACGTGGCAGGTGACGTGGCAAGTGGACGATCCACAACTCGTGGCAGGTGACGTGGCAAGTGGACGATCCACAACTCGTGGCAGGTGACATGGGCAGGTGACGTGGCCAGGTGGACAATCCACAGCTTGTGGCAGGTGATGTGGCAAGTAACACGCTAAATACAACTACACTGCTGCTCTCTCAGCTGCTGCTACTCACTCTGGTCTCACAAAATGGCTGAAATGGTTAAACAATACTGTTTTTTGAGCTTAGGGAGGGTCTTATGATGTTTCTTATCTAAACGCTTATAGACACAAACGTAGTAAAACGCCGATAAATGCGACTGCAATCGCGGCAAAACGGGCGTTTCTAAACGCCGGTTTCAGCTTATAAAAAAATTCGTTCAGCAGAGTTTGCACCAGCGTCCCGTGTACATGGGGCCTATAGAGTAAATAAGTCAGGAGTATGCACTACATTGTGAATACTGTGCACATGTAAGCGGGGGAATTAGCGTGGCTGTATTACAGAGGGAAACACACTGCGAGGCATACTAGCCCATTATGCTTTACATTTGCAGGCTGTTCATGTAGCAAAAGAGAAAGTAAAACCCATCAGGGTTTACTTCCTCTTTAACTGTATGTGAGGAGGCTACCTACACACAGGTCAGGAGTATGTAACATACAAAATAGCATATGGTGTGCAGGGGTATGGAATATGTGGGGTACAAAATAGTGTATAGAGCACATAGGTCAGGAGTATGTAACGTACAACACTGTGTATAGAGAGCACATGTCAGGGATATGTAAAGAACAACATAGCATAGGGGGTGTAAGAGTCAGAAACGTGTAAGATACAACACTGTGTATATAGTCAAGGCCGCCATCAGGAATTTTGGGGCCCCTTACACAGCTTCAGGCATGGGCCCCTGGAGCCGAGGAGAACCGGGGGGGGGGGGTGCTGCTGCCACCGCAAATTGAGAACCAGGGGGTTTGGATGCTGACGAACACAAAAAAACAGAAGAACAAAAAAAAAGGGGGGTTGCCATCCAGGGCCTTGGGGACCTCTGGGCCCCTTACAAAAAAAAAAATTATACATTTTTTTTTTTTTTTTATAAATTATTAAAAAAAAAGGGAGGTTTCCATCCGGGGCCCTGGGGACCTCCGGGGACCTCTGGGCCCCTTACTAAAAAATAAAAATAAATTAAATATAATAAATAAATAAATAAAAAATGTAATAAAAAAAATTAATAATAATTTTTTTATAAAAAATAAATAAAAAAAGGAAAGTTTCCATCCGGGGCCCTGGGGACCTCTGGGCCCCTTACAAAAAAAAAATTAAAAAATTAATTATATAAAATAAATAAATAAAAAAACAAATTAAATAAAAAAAATTATAATTTATATTTTTTTTTTTTAAAAAGGGGGGTTGACATTCGGGGCCCTGGGGAACTCAGGGTTGGTGTCAGTGTGATAAAATCCCCCAACGCTGTTGCCTGGGGGTTACTTACCTGTGCAGACATTCTGTGTCCCATGCTGCTTTAACTTGCCTGATGACATCAGTGCCAGAACTATGCAGGCAGTCATAGCCAACACTCCCCTGGTTGTGGTAGCGTAGCTCCAATGGCAGGTGCTGGCATAGGTTCATTAGGGTGCAATGGTGTGCGTCCCTGACACTGGGCTTGCTCACAGGCTTTGGAGGGTATTTAAATACCTTCCCCTCTAGTGGCTGGTGTTGTGTCTTGCCAGCTACCCCGCACATCAGATTACCGTTGTTTCTGTTGCTGACCCAGATTTCTCTGCCCTTGTTGCTGACGCTAATCCTGTTATTCTCTGTCACTTGCCTTGGCCTCTGTCCTGATCCTGCATGCTCTCTTGCCTGCCTCAACCTCAGCTTGGACTTGAACTTCTGTTATCTTGTCTTTACAGCATAGCCATCTTGCTTTGCCAACTGCTTGGTGGGAAGATCCTGAGGGCCGTGATCTGGTGTCAGCTTACAGGAAAGCAGCCATGGGGCCACTAGGGTCATCTGACTACCATTCCTTGGGGGTACTCTAGTTCAGACCAAGTTGTTACTTAGACTCCACCCCCTAGGTGAGCCTGTGTTACCTGCCAGGGCTTTTTGACATATCTACCTAGTGTTGAGCTTTAAAGAGGAGCTGCAGTCTGCTCACATAATTTGTAATAAAAACATCTTTGCCATTCTGAAGCTTCCCTCCAACCACTTTGCATATAATTTTATATATACTGTGATTCTGTACTTGCCAAATATGCTGCAGAAAACTCCCTCCACTGAGTCTGGCTGCATCCATTTTAACTGTGGGCAGCTGAAGCTGCTGCCTGTTCACTTCCTGTATTTACACAGACACACAGAGGCACACCTCCAGCTCTGCAGCTCTCATTGGCCTTCTTATGACTCACCCCTTTCCCTTCCTGGTAAACTCTCTCGAGAGTGAGAGAGAGAGAGCTGTGCATGATGTCATAAGCCTAGGCTAATGACCAGACAAGAAACAGGAAGTGGGCTGTATAAGGGATTTACTGGCAGAAAAAAAATGTTTTACTATCCAAGGTTAAAACAAGGGCAGAAGATTTAATAGATGGAAAGATGAAAAAAAAGTTCTGCTTTAAGTTCCCTCTAAAACCTCTCTTCTTTCAGTGTAAGCATTCTCATTTTCTTTTCCCACCTTCCAATGCTCTCCCAAACTCCTAAATCCTTTGTATGACGTAGTGCCCTGCTACTACCGTATAAGAGTTTTGTCACTTCAATTAAAAGTAAATTATGAAATGATTTTACATTGTCACAGAGTGTAGAGGTGTCAGAGTACAAGTGAATTGTGCAACAACTGGTCCTAAACCCCTTAGCATGTATGCAGTGTTATGCCTCCCTCTGCTGGTCCATAGTAAATATTACAGTCCAGGCAATTAATCCTGTGCTGCCAGCTCAATCCTCCAGGGCAATAAACCTTCAACAAATTTAGAATTTCTATAAACAGCAATGAAATAGAAAACAGCAGACAAATAGACACAATTCCTAAACCTATATTTAAACGATTGCATATTCCTTCTTCATATTGAAAGCAAATGTCAATGAGATATATATCCACTTCCCTACTGTGCACGAAAACCCCCTTCCTGCCCAAGCCATTTTTCAGCTTTCAGCGCTGTCACACTTTGAATGACAATTGCGCGGTCGTGCGACGTGACTCCCAAACGAAATTTGTGTCCTTTTTTTCCCACAAATAGAGCTTTCTTTTGGTGGTATTTGATCACCTCTGCGGTTTTTATTTTTTGCGCTATAAACAAAAGAAGAGCGTCCAGTTTGGAAAAAAAACACTATTTTTTACTTTTTTGCTATAATAAATACCCATTTTTTTTTTTTTTTTTAAATAAAATTTTCCTCAGTTTAGGCCGATACGTATTCTTCTACATATTTTTGGTAAAAAAAAAAATCGCAATAAGCGCGTATTGATTGGTTTGCGCAAAAGTTATAGCGTCTACAAAATAGGGGATAGATTTATAGCATTTTTTATTAGTAATGGCGGCGATCTGCGATTTTTATTGTGACTGCGATATTGCGGCGGACACATCGGACACTTTTGACACATTTTTGGGACCATTCACATTTATACAGCGATCCCTGCTATAAAAATGCATTGATTACTGTATAAATGTGATTGGCAGGGAAGGGGTTAACCACTAGGGGGCGGGAAGGGGTTAAATATGTTCCCTCAATCTGTTCTACCTGTGGGGGGAGGGGACTGACTGGGGGAGGTGACCGATGGTTGTCCCTATGTACAAGGGACACACCATCGGTCCCCTCTCCCTCACAGGACATGGATCTCTGTGTTTACACACAGAGATCCACTTTCCTGCTCGTTTCCCGGGCAATCGCGGGTGCCCGGCGGCAATCGCGGCCGCCGGGCACACGCATCGGGGCCTTGGGAACGCGGCAGGCGCGCGCGCGCCCCCTAGCTCGTTTTAAAGGGAGGACGTCATATGACGTCCTCCCAGAACGAGAGTGTCCTCCGCCCGCCGTCAATTGACAGTGGGCGGGGGACAAGTGGTTAAAGAGGCTTCCTGAGTTCCCCTTCTGAAAATGCTAGATACCTGGCTTCAGGGGGGTACAGGCAGTACACCTGTAAGGGGCCCGGATGGCAACCCCCTTTTTTTTTAAATTTTTTACTTTTTATTTTATTTTTTGTAAGGGACCCAGAGGTCCCCAGGGCCTCGGATGGCAACCCCCCTTTTTTTTTAAATAATTTTTATTTTATCTATCTATTTATTTCTTTTTTGTAACGGGTCCAGCGGCCCGGAGGTCCCCAGGGCCCCCGGATGGCAACCCCCCTTTTTTTTATAATTTTTTATTTTATTTATCTATTTATTTTTTGTAAGAGGCCCGGAGGTCCCCAGCCTTTTTTTTTTTTGATCGTCAGCACCCAAAGCCCCCCGACCTCAACAATTTGCGGCGGCAGCCCACCCGCTTCTCAATTTGTGGCACCCCCCCGCTTCTCAATTCATGGCACCCCCCCCCGCTTCTCTCAATTCGTGGCACCCCCCCTCCCAATTCATGGCACCCCCCCCGCTTCTCTCAATTCGTGGCACCCCCCCCCCTGCTTCTCAATTCGCGGCAGCCCCTCCCCGCTTCTCAATTTGCAGTGGCAGCACCCCACCCCCCCCCCCCGTTTCTCCTCTGCTCCAGGGGGCCCATGCCTGAAGCTTCGTAAGGGGCCCCAAAATTCCTGATGGTGGCTCTGCCTGGCTTTGGTGCTCCCTGAGTACACGGCAGTGATAGCCGCATGGCATTTCTCAGGACAAGGTTTCCTGATGGTAACAAAAGTTGACCATGCCTTCGGAATAGTGCTGGAGCGGCCACTTGTAGTCTCTATTGGAGTCCCGTGTGCATTGAAACTTTGTTGCAGGATCACTAGGCACTATTTTAACGAAAGCTGCAGATTTAAAAAGACTGAAAATGATTTTTAAATGACATTAACATTTTTAAAATACAGTATACATTTGTTTAGTGTGAATGTGGCAAAAAACTAATGTCATTAGGCTATTTTCTCTCAAGGTGGAGCAGATACGTATTTATTTCTTATGAACATCAGCTCCATCTAGTGGCCATAATGGGGCGATTTTCCTGATTCACTCTGTTCTGTATGAATGAACAAAAATTTGATATGTAGAAAAAAACAGCCTTATAACATTTGATTTTACACCCAATTACACAATGAATGTATATTTCACAGGGTGAATAGCTCTGCAAACATTTTTTTTTTTTGTATTTATTGATTTTCTACAATTCCATACAACCAAAAACATTGGATAATCAAATCTTTCCAACTGTGTTCATATACTTTAAATTCCCTTAATATCATGAAATTTCAGAACAGGCCGAGAGTAGGAGTGTCTGCACAGCCTGCTGAAATTAGAGGAGCAGACTGTGTGCTGGGACAAAGTAAGTTCTGTGCTCATCTGCAGCAGGTACATCCGGGCCCAACTAATCTAGAGCAGGGATAAACTCAGGCATCTTCAGACCAGTGTTAATTTACTTAATACTATTTTAGTCAACTAAAATACGACTAAAACTAAAACAATTGAGATGACTGAAATACGACTAAAACTAAAATGGCTTTTTAGTCAAAAGACTAAGGCTCGATTCAGATCTATGCATGTTGATTTTGAGCGTTTCTGCAGTGCTTTTTGCGGTGCTTGTGGCGTTTTTGGACACGCATTTTACAGCGATTTGCGTTTTTTTTTAACACTGTATATACCTCATTGCTAAGGAGGGGCCGGGAAGCCGCCGCCGCATCCTTAACAACCGATGAGTCATCAGCTGTCGGCGGGCTTCCCGCTGAATTAAAAAAAAAAGAGTTGCCGGCTAAAAAAAAAATTGTTAAAAAAAAAAGCGTGGGGTCCATACCAGGCCCTTGGGTCTAGTATGGATTCGGAGGGGACCCCCATGCCAAAATTTAAAAAAAAAATGGCGTTGGGGTCCCCCCCAAAATCCATACCAGACCCTTATCTGAGCATGCAGGAAAGGGAAGGGAAGAGCAAGCGCCCCCACCCCTTCTGAACAATACCAGGTCGCATGCCCTTAAAGTGGAGCTCCACCCTAAATAGCAACTTTTGCTATTTGGAACCCTCCCCCCCTCCGGTGTCACAATTGACACCTTTCAGGGGGGAGGGGGGTGAAGATACCTGTCTAAGACAGGTATTTTCACCCACATCCGGGAATCTGCGGGAGTTACGTCACTTCCCGCAGACTTCCCTTGGTGTTCTGGGAGACACTCGGCTCCCAGAACACAGGAGCACCAATCAGAACGGCGCAGCGCGACTCGCGCATGCGCCGTAGGGAACCGGGCATGAAGCCGCAGGGCTTCACTTCCTGGTTCCCTCAGCGAGGATGGCGGAGGGAGCAGCAGAGCGACGAGCGATCGCTCGTCCTCTGCTGCGGACGTCGCTGGACTCCAGGACAGGTAAGTGTCCAAATATTAAAAGCCAGCAGCTGCTGTAGCTGTAGCTGCTGGCTTTTAATTTTTTTTTTCCGGTGGAGCAACCCCTTTAACATGGGGGTATGGGTGCTTTGGGGCAGGGGGGGGCTCTGCGCTTCCCACCCCAAAGCACTTTGCCCCCATGTTGATGGGGACAAGGGCCTCTTCCCGAAAACCCTTGCCCGGAGGTTGTCGGGTTCTGCGGGCGAGGGGCTTATCGGAATCTGGAAGCCCCCTTTAACAAGGGGACCCCCAGATTCCCCCCCACCTATGTGAATGAGTATTGGGTACATTGTACCCCTACCCATTCACCCAAAATAAAATTAGTGTAGTGTTCAAAAATACAGTAGACAGTTTTTGACAAGTCTTTTATTAAAAATATCTTCTTCTCCGCTTCTTCCTCCGGTCTTCCTCCATCTTCTCCCACATCTTCATCCTCCGGTCTTATCCTTCTCCCCCTGCTTTTTCTTCCACTCTTCTTCTTTCTTCTGTCTTCTTTGTCCGGTGTTCTTCTTCCTCTGCAGCCGCTCCCGCCAACGATCCTCCTCCGATGCTGCGTCCCGCTGATTTTTCCACGCCGATGTGAAGCATTTTTTAAATAACGATGGGGCATGGCAATCAGATTACGTCATTACGCCATCCATCAGCATGGTGGGTCCATGACGTCACAAGGGGTGTGGCCTCCGGATGACATAATCCGATTGCCACGCCCCCATTGTTATTCCCATTCATCTCTATGACCCTTGGAGGCCTGTGCGCGACGCCATGACGTCACCTCCGGGCCGGTAAGAGTAAACAAAGCTGAGGACGAGGCTGGAAAGGCTGAGAGAGTTTTTTTTTTCCATCTCAGCCTTTTTAGCCTGTAGGAGAGATGTGGGGGTCTTATTGACCCCACATCTCTCCATAAAGAGGACCTGTCACTCACTATATATTAATAAAAGTGATCAAAATTTTTTGAAGTGTAAAAAAAAATAAAATTCAAAAATGAAGAATAAAAAAAAATTATTTATATCGCCCCCGTGCGCTTACGCACAGAAGCAAACGCATACGTAAGTCGCGCCCACATATGTAAACGGCATTTAAATCACACATGTAAGGTATCCCCACGTGCGTTACAGCAAAAGCAACAATTCTAGCCCAAGATCTCCTCTGTAGCTCTAAACTTGTAACCTGTAAAAAAGATGAAAGCGTCGCCTATGGAGATACCGAAGTTTGGCGCCATTCCACGAGTGTGCGCAATTTTAAAGCGTGACATGTTGGATATCTATTTACTCGGCGTAACATCATATTTCACAATTGACAAAAAAAATTGGGCTAACTTTACTGTTTTTTTTATTATTAAATTAATTAACCACTTGAGGACCGCCTCACGCCGATATACGTCGGCAGAATGGCACGGCTGGGCACATCAACGTACAGGTACGTTGCCCTTTAAGAGCCCAGCCGTTGGTCGCGCGCGCGACCCCGGTGGTACGCTCCCGACCCGGTCCTAAACTCCGTGACCGCGCCCGCGGGACCCGCGGACCCGATCGCCGCCGGTGTCCCGCGATCGGGTCACAGAGCTGAAGAATGGGGAGAGGTGAGTGTAAACAAACCTTTCCCCGTTCTTCTCCGTGGCATGTCAGTGATCGGCTGTTCCCTGTCATCGGAACGGACGATCAGTGACGTGTAACGTGTAGCCACGCCCCCCTACAGTAAGAATCACTTCTTAGGGTACACTTAACCCCTACAGCGGCACCTAGTGGTTAACCCCTTCACTGCCAGTGTCATTTTCACCCGATCATCGTCCCGCGATTGGGTCACAGAGCTGAAGAACGGGGAGAGGTAAGTGTAAACAAACCTCTCCCTGTGCTTCCTAGTGAGACTGTCACTGATCGTCTGTTCCCTGTCACAACGATCAGTGACGTCACACGCCAAGCCACGCCCCCCACAGTAAGAATCACACATTAGGTCACACTTAACCCCTTCAGTGCCCCCTACAGGTTAACCCCTTCACTGCCAGTGCCATTTTCACAGTAACCAGTGCATTTTTATAGGACTGATCGCTGTGAAAATTACAATGGTCCCAAAAATGTGTAAAAAGTATCCAATGTGTCCGCCATAATGTCGCAGTAACAAAAAAAAAAATCACTGATTGCCGCCATTACTAGTAAAAAAAAAATAATAAAATTATAAAAATGCCATAAAACTACCCCCTATTTTGTAGAAGCTATAACTTTTGCGCAAACCAATCAATAAACGCCGATAGCAATTTTTATTTCCTTACCAAAAATATGTAGAAGAATACGTATCGGCCTAAACTGAGGAAAAAAAAAAATTTTATATAATTTTTGGGGGATATTTATTATAGCAAAAAGTAAAAAATATTGCATTTTTTCAAAATTGTTGCTCTATTTTTGTTTATAGCGCAAAAAATAAAAACCGCAGAGGTGATCAAATACCACCAAAAGAAAGCTCTATTTGTGGGAAAAAAAGGACGCCAATTTTGTTTGGGAGCCACGTCGCATGACCGCGCAATTGTCAGTTAAAGAGACGCAGTGCCGAATCGCAAAAAGGGGCCTGGTCCTTTAGCTGCATATTGGTCCGGGGCTTAAAGGAACACTAAAGGTTCCCGTTTTTTTTTTAAAAAAAAAACAAACATGTTATACTTACCTCCACTGTGCAGCTCGTTTTGCACACAGTGGCCCCGATCCACGTCTTCTGGGGTCCCTCGGCGGCTGTCTCGGCTCCTCCCCACAAGGACTCCACACCATAATGCGAGCGAGCTCGCATGGTGTGGAGTTATTGCGGGCGCGCTCCCGTGATACAGCGGCGACCATAGCCGCCGACTGTATCACTCAGCCCCGCCCCCCGGTGCGCCGCGTCATTGGATGTGATTGACAGCAGAGCCAGCCAATGGCTGCGCTGCTTTCAATCCATCCAGTGTAGCCAATCGGCGGCCAGGCTGAGAACCGAGGAGGATGACGGCACACAGTGGTCCCGATCCTGGTCTTCTAATGCATAGGATGCATTAAGGTGAAAAAACATGTACCTTTACAACCCCTTTTAAGTGTAAAGCCTCGTATACACGGTCGGACTTCCATCGGACTTTTCCGTGGATTTTTGTCCGAACGGAGTTGGCCGGGCACACCCATAGCATACACACCACAGGACTTTTCTGCAAACTTTCCCAAAACTTTTTGCAACATCACGTGGTTTTTCTGCTCTTTTCTGCTCTTTACCGCCACCCTTTGGTCAACTTCTGCTATTGTTGGTTGATTTTAACATTAGTTGTTTTGTCCATCAGACAAAAGTCCGATGGTTTTCTGTACACACGGTCGGACTTTGCTCCATCGGACTTTTGTTGGGCAAAAGTTTGTCCGTTTGCAGACCCAACTTTTGTCCGATGAAATCCAAAACCAAACGAAAAAAGTTTTGTCCGATGGAGCGTACACACGGTCGGATTGTTGGTCCAACTTGCTCAAAACGAAGTTTGTTGGGCAAAAGTCCGACCGTGTGTACGGGGCTTAAGGTTGCCGCTTCATCCCATTAAAACCGAACACATATTAATTACACAGATTCTGAGGCTGATTAAGGTGGTAATTAAACTCACTTGGTGCCTCATCTGCATTAAATTAGCCTCAGAACCTGTGTAATTAATATGTGTTTGGGTTTAAAGGGATGAGGTGGCAACTCTATTTAAGTGGTTAATGATGCTTAAAGTGAAAAAATAAAAGTGAAATATTCCTTTAAATATCGTGCCTGGGGGGGTGTCCACAGCATGCCTGTAAAGTGGTGCGTGTCCCCCCCCCCCCCAAAAAAAACGCGTTTGAAAAATCGCTGCGCAAATGACTTAAAAAGTTGCAATGACCGCCATTTTATTCCCTAGGGTCTTTTTTAACATATATAACATTTTGGTGTTCTGAGTAATTGTCTAGAAAAAAAAAATTATGATTTGTTTACATGTAGGAGCGAAGTGCCAGAATTGGCCCGGATGGGAACAAGATGAAGTTAGAAGCTGATTGGCTACCATTAGGGTGACCACGTGTCCCGGATTGCCCGGGACAGTCCCGCATTTTGCAGGTCTGTCCCGGGCACCTTCATTCCAGGACAATACAGTGTCCCGGAATGAAACTGACACAGACACCCCCCGAGCCAATCTGATGCCCCCAAAAAAGGCCGCCACATCACTGCTTTACTCACTGACAGTACTTGTCCTGGCCGGGAATGCCTGGAGGAGCACAATCCCCGCCCCCTGCTTGTGATTGGAGAAATCATAAATCCCGCCTCTTGTGTCCAATCACTGTGCTGTGATTCGTTACAGCACAAGCTGATTTTTGGGAAGGGGGAGTGTCCCTGAATGGTAGTTTGGAAATGTGGTCACCCTAGCTTAAGGTGACCAGATTTTTAAAATGAAATCCGGGGACCTATTTTTTTTTTACTAGTAATGGCGGCAATCAGCAAATCTCTGCCTGTCGCCGCCGCCCGCCTCACAGCCTGTCAAGTCTTACTCACCAAGCCCCGGCTACTACTGGGTGGGGAGTGGAGGAAGATCACTCCTCCAGGGAAGGCAAGGAGATAAGCAGGCAGGCGGCTGGCCGGGACTTGAGCCAAGGCAGAAGAACATGCGAGCGGATCTGAATGGGCATGCACCCGAAACTGAAGAAATATTCCCGACCAGCACATGATCATCAGAAAGGGGCACAGATAATGGAAAAAATACACCCCCCTAAGCTGGTAGGAGCGGCAGAGCGGGGGGGTATAATTCAGAATTATTTTTTATTCTGCACTGACTGTCTTTGAAATTGCCCCAGCCCCTGTTCAAATACAATCCAGGGACAAAACTGGGGACAGACTCAGTCCGGGGACTGTCCCCTGAAACCGGGGATGTCTGGTCACCCTACCCTAGCTCCCATGCACAACTGCATCAGATTTTGTACTCTCCACTCCAGTTTTAGTAAATCAACCCCAGTGTGTGTTATTGGCAGGATTACCAGGTGAAAATAAAGAGAAAAAAAAATCTGGAAAAAAGAAAACAAATGCAGCTACCACATCTAGGGGCTGCAATATATAAAATTTTTGGTCTGCAGGAAAACACACACCAGCACAAACGTTTCCCCCGGGACTTTAGTGCCGTTTAAATCTCAATTACTTTCTAGACTGCCCGTTAGCCAGAATTAAATGAGATATGAAACATTTGCTGGGCTCCATTGATGCAGATAGTATTTCCCCCCCACGGGATCTTGGCTCCTCCGTTTGCCAGGAATGTTCACCTGTCCTGGATTTGACTCCCACCAGCTGGAAGAAGATCTGTGGATAAAATTAAAGTCCTCCAGCAAGTTATAACTTTAGACCCTTTGTTAATTACTGCAGTAAACTTTTCTGCAGAGGCGTAGCTAGTCCAATATGAAACACAAGTGTCACTTGTACTGCGATAATCTCCCGTGAATTGAATTATTATGAAGAGATTGTGGGATGAGAAGTCGACTTCTGGCTGTATTAACATGCCCTGAGCTTCAGCAGAGGGATAGAGATAATTGGTGTACATGCTGGGTGGGTAGTATTAGGGCTCCTTTACATTTGCTTCAAAATGTGGCATTAGAAACGCGTTTTTAACCGCTTAACCACTTCAATACCATGCACTTATACACTTTCCTGCCCAAGCCAATTTTGAGCTTTCAGCGCTGTCGCAATTTGAATGACAATTGCGCGGTCATGCAACACCTCTGCGATTTTTATTTTTTGCACAACAAATAAAAAAAAGAGCGAACATTTTGAAAAAAAACTAAGTTTTTCTTTGTTTCTGTCAATTTTTTTTGTAAATAAGTACCTTTTCTACTTCAATGACGGACACTGATAAGGCGACACTGATGGGCACCGATGAGGTGGCACCAATGAGGTGGCACTGATGGTAGGCACTGATAGGCGGCACTGATGGGCACTGATGGGCGGCACTGATGGGCACTGATAGGTGGCACTGGTATGCGGCACTGATGGGCACTCATAGGCGGCACTGATGGGCACTCATAGGCGGCACTGATGGGCACTCATAGGCGGCACTGATGGGCACTTATGGGTGGCACTGATAGGTGGCACAGACGGGCACTGATATGTGGGCACTTATGGGCACGGATGGGCACTGATAGGTGGCACGGATGGGCACTGGTAGGTGGCACTGTTGACACTGGTAGGTGGCACTGTTGACACTGGTGCCTGGCATTGCTGGGCATTGCACATTGTGGTGGTGTCAGTCAGTGCAGTGCCCATTTGTGGGCACTGATTGGCATATGTTTTTTGAGTATTTGTACATGTGGATGGCCATGGGGTACTTACCTGGCCATCCACATGCTTTGGTGTTCCCTGGTGGTCCTGGGGGGCTTCCCTGGTGGTCCAGTGTGGGTATCCGAGGGGGGCTGCGCTGATAAACAATCAGCGTGAACCCCCCCCCTGTCAGGAGAGCCGCCGATCGTCTCTCCTCTACTCGCGTCTGTCAGACGCGAGTGAGGAAGAGCCGATCAACGGCTCTTCCTGTTTACATCGTGATCAGCCGTGATTGGACACGGCTGATCAGGTGGTAAAAAGCCTCCGCCGGAGGCTCTTTACCGAGATCAGTGTAGCGGTGTGTCATACTGACACACCGCTTCACCGATCGCCGCGATGCGCGCCCCCCGGGCGCGCAGCGGCTGTTATCCTGCAGGACGTCACATGATGTCCAGTGTGGATAACACAACCACTTCCCGGACGTCAATATGCTATTGACTGGGCGGGAAGTGGTTAAGGACCGCCCCACGTACATATACTTGTGGCAGGGCAGCCCCTTTAGCGCAAAATCAAGTACCTGTACGTGAATTTTTCTTCCGGGTCTGAAGCTTGCACGTGTGTGCCGCCAGCGACCCGCTCTTGCTGTGATTGGACACAGCGGGAGCCAATCAATGGGATTTGGCGGACCTGATGTCTGCCGGGACCCACCGATCGTTCCCGAGGCAGACAGAACGCCGATCTGCCTATGTAAACAAGCCAGATCGCCGCTCTGTGACAGAAGACCGAGATCTTGTGTTTCTGCTAAGCAGGAACACAGATCTCTGTCTTCTTAAGTCTTATGCCGCGTACACACGATCATTATTCACGGCGGTTAAAAAACTGCCGTGATTAATGTCATTAAAAACGAGGGAACGGCTTGTTCCCCACACACGGTCGTTTTTCACGTCGTTTTTTCTCTTGTCGAGAAAAACGACCGTCTGTGGGCTCCGCGGCAGTGTTTCCCTATGGAAAACATGTCGAAAAAAACGACGAGAAAAATTAGAACATGTTCTAATTTTTCTCTTCGTTTTTAATGCCGTTTTTCTCGTCTAAAAAAACGACAGAAAGCCCACAGACGATCACTTTTCTCGTCGAATGGGAAAAATGTCGTTTTTCTCGATGAGAAAAACGGCCGTGTGTATGCGGCATTATAGATAGAGTTGCCACCTCATCCCTTTAAACCCGAACACATATTATTAAACAGGTTCTGTGGTTGATTAAGGTGGTAATTAAACTCACTTGGTACCTGCTTTAAATTAGCCACAGAACCTGTGTAATTCATATGTGTTCGGGTTTAAAGGTATGAGGTGGCAACCCTACTCATAGACACAATCAGATTATCCAACTGGGAATTGTGTGATGACAGGCTTTTGTCGGAAAATCCAACCGTTTGTATGCTCCGGCGGACAATTGTCGGATTTTCCGCCAACAAATGTGGCATAGCGTGCTTTAAAATTGTCCGCCAACAAATGTGTGATGTCGGATTATCCGATCGTGTGTACACAAGTCCTTCGGACAAAACTCCAAAGTGCAATCACGCATGCTCAGAAGCAATGCTAACCTTCACCCAACATTAGCATAAGTTGCCCAAAGGGTGGCGCTAAAGAGCTGAAAAACCACGTAGTTTCGTGTTTGTTGGCCGACAATTCTTTGCCGTTTGTATGCAATACAAGTTCACGGCCAACGCCCTTCAGACAAAAGTCCTACGCTGAATCTGATCGTGTGTGCCAGGCTTTACATTTGCTTCAAAATGTGGTATTGGGCACGCGTTTTTAAGCGCTTAAGGACCGCCCCACGTACATATACTTGCGGCAGGGTGGCCCATTAGCGCGAAATCACGTACTTTCACATAAATTTTTCTTCTGGGTCTAGAGATGCACGTGCGCCACTAGCGATCCGCTCCCGCTAGGGTTGCCACATCTTTGTAGATGTAGCACCCTGATGTTTAGGTGGGGTTGCTATTAAATTTATTTGCCAAGCAATAGTTGCCTTGGCCAATTGTTAGGAGGTCAATTGATTTTGCCCTAATTCTGGACTTGCTGCACTTCTCTCTTCTGTCACTAGGTGGCAGGGTATCTGGTGACATTAGATAAAACAAGGGCATTGCAAGGACAGATTAGGAATGAATGGGGTGTCTCAGCCAATAGGCAGGGATTTTCTTGGGTCCCTTGGCCTGCTGGGAGAACCTTTTTATTTGGGTGGAGTCAGGTGATTGCGGTTGTGTGCCACCTGGACGGCTGTCTGGGTGGACGTGTGTTGTATTGCCCTTGGCTGCTAGGCCAGAAACCTAAGGCCTATCCTGGGGACATCTGGCTGCTAGGCTAGCTGAGGGCCTATCCAGAAGCAGGAAAGCAGCGTAGGGTTGGGACTGCGGGCTTGTAGTCTAACCAGAAGTAACGGTTCTGCCGACCGGGAAACCAGTTGTGGTCGGAGGTAGAAGGAAAGCTGTCCACTAAGGGATCATCCACCTTGCTACCGGAGATCACAGTGAGGGGGCTGAGGCCAGTACCAGAGCAAACTTCTCGCCAGCCGGGGACGGTGAAGAAGTGGGAAAACTTCAGCAAGTGCCAAGTCAGGGACCTAACGTGTCAGCAGGGGTGAAGCTTGAAGAGTATCTTTAAGTGCCAAGCCAGGGACTAGGCGGTGAGGCGAGGGTGACGCTTGAGGAAGATACTGAGTGCTACAGTGAAAGAGCTCAGGGGATCCAGTGGCTAGTGGATCTGAAGTCTAGTGAGAGAGACTGGGAGCTCAATGAGTGAAGACCCACAGTGAGTGAGTGTGGGGTAAAGAGAACTGTTTGTGTTGCAGATAGTAGAATACTTTTACCGTTAGTAACAGCTACAAGATTGTTGCCATAGAAGACAGCGGTCCTACCTATACAGAAGTGGTGTCCGGCTGGAGGCCTTCACCTGTCTACCTATAGAAGTCTTGGAGTCTGCCAATTATCATTGCATCTACCTAAGGGCAGGGCTTTTTTCAGCTGGAACTTGGTGGGACTCAGTTCCACCACCTCTGGCTCAGGCCTTCTGCTCCCTGCTTACCACTGTAGCGGGGGTTTAAATTTAGGGGAGTACACCTGGGTGGTAGTATGACCCAGGTGTGTTTAAATCAATGAAAGGATTTGGACCCCTGTTAATTCGTGGAGGACTTGGTGGTGTACTGTTCTCCTTGGCCTGTGGGTGGCGGGGTTCCCACAGGTCTAAGGTAAATTCACTGCGGCAGTGCTGGCCTTTTTGTCCCCTTCCAGCGATGGTACGGCGAGGGCGGGGAACCTGCCGTGACGTCGCGGGAGGAGATAAAGGGGAGAGACGCCCTCACCACGAGGTCTTTTTTCCTGCATCGCTCGCCCAGGCACCTTCGGCCTGGGTGCGGGCGGTTCGGAGTTCCGGCCTAGGCGCCCGAGGCCTGGCCGGAGCGGAGTTGGCGTCCATTCCAGGCACCTTCAGCCTGGGGTGAGGTACTAAAACCGGAGGCCTGGGGCCCAGTGACTTCGAATGGGTTCCGCAAGGGCAGAGAAGTCCGAGGGTCCCTGAGGTGGATGGGGCCCATGTCTGAGGTGAGGAGGCCGGGGAGGTCACCCGTCTGAAGAGTCCGGAGCAGCATCAACCCGGTGACGGATGGGCCTTCGGTAACTCCCTTGGAGGGACATCTTCCCCCTGACAGGGGCCACAACGCAGCGAAGGTACTCCTATCTGCATTGTATTGAGTCGCTGGTAGAGACTCACAAGTTCCTAGTTCTCTCTAGCCAAGGCTATAGTAACCGCTGGTGAAACCACAGTGGTTTAGTGTACAAATCAGGACAGTGCCTCGACCTGCTCACCCCGCCGTATTGAAATGTTATTGGGTCTCAACCAGTTGGCTGGCAAAGAACTGTTTGATTGTGAGTGTGACAATAAAACAAGAGTTGGACCCTTATCGGTGTGTGGTACTCTAGTTGATGGGAGCAAAGGGAAGTGTCAGCACAGCAAGACTTGGTCCTTAACTGAAACGCACAGGCCCGAGGAAAATAACTGGTACTGGCCTTCACCTCACCCACTGCCATGGGGAGGACATAGGCCGTAGCGCATCTTACTCTCATATACAGAATACCCCTAGACGAAACGGATGGAGTGAGGGCGCTACACCACTATTACTTGTAAACATTGAAGTCTGGCTTCTGTGTTTACAAGGAACAGCTGGTCTCTCAATGGCTCCCACAGATCTGATCTCCTGAGTGGACAAGGAAGATGCAGGTGCAGAGCAGATCCCAACTCCCCCACTGGATCATCTCCCTACAAGTGAGAGAGGAGCCACCTACAGTGTGTGGGGAGGTACTAGAGCCAGGGTGCTTCAGTTTATTACAGCAACACAAGCAAGACAAGTGGAAAATGGTGGAGTTTTCAAGGAGGGAGGGAGGGAGAAGATGGGGACAGTGGAAGGGGGGTTGCATGCAGAGCTGAAGAGGGGTGAAAGTGAGATGTGGATGGGGGATGCAGAGGTAAGCAGCTGCGGAACTCTGTGTGTAGTGCACCCCTGAACTCTGCACACTGTATGCAGCGCACTCCTGAACTATGCACTGTGTACATAGCACAACTGCAAACTCTGCACGTGGCACACCCTGGAACTTTGTACTCTGTAATTAATGCACTCCTGGTATTTAATGCCCCTTTAAGACCCTTGCACTGTTAGTGAAATTTGACCACACCCACTATTTGATGTGGTTTGGAGGGTGTGTGGGGGGAAGGTTGGTTTTGAGGGGGTCGTGGTTGAGTTCCTGCACCTACTATCTGAGAAAAAAAAGCCCTGCCTAAGGGTGAATGAATGAATGACTTGTATAGCGCTACACATGCAAACTGAATCACCTCTAGGCGCTTTTTGCAGCCAGTGTCTGCCGCGGTCATTTAGCTCGTAGGATCTCGACACGCTTGGTACACACAGTCGCACACACATATATACTGGGCCAATTTGGACAAGATCCAATTAACCTACCAGCATATCTCTGGAGTGTGGGAGGAAACCAGAGTACCCGGAGGAAACCCACGCAGACACAGGGAGAACATGCAAACTCCAGGCAGATGGTGTCAAGGTCAGAATTCGAACCAGTGACCCTTTTGCTGCTAGGTGAAAGTGCTAACCACTACACCACTGTGCTGCAGGTGTCCTAACCCTCTCTCCCACAGTTCTGTTTAAGAGACAATAAATCTCTTTGCTTACAAAAAGTGTCTGGCGCCCACCTGTTTATCTTACATTACACCCACCATGCCTTGTAACCCACTCTACACTGAAGGATGTCAGCTGTCCCTAACTCTGGAGGTCACCATTAGGCCTAAAGAGGCTCAGGACTTTGCTACATATATTCTGGAAGTGTCTGGTGCAGACATCACATCTTGTGTGCAGCGTGGACCAGCAAGAAGATGAGCGGGGTCCAGACTGGAGCGGAGCAACTAACAGATGACACATGTCCGTGGTGTACAACATGGGAACGCTATAGCGGAGCTGCGGAAGGTGTGCGGGACTGGAGAGTGAGGACTGAGCGGCAGAAGATCATCAGAGCTGGGGGACCGGAGCAGAAGAAACTAGCAGATGTCACATGTGGTGCACAGCATAGGAGCAATATAGCGGGAGGTGAGTGGGGACCAGAGAGAGAGGAGGATCAGAAAACCAGAGGATCAGCAGAGCTGGGGGTCACTACTGAGGGGGGATCAGCAGAGCTGGGAAATACTACTAAGCGGAGGATCAGCAAAGCTGGGCGTTACTACTGAGCAGGGCATCAGCAGAGCTGGGCTTTACTACTGAATGGGGGATCAGCAAAGCTGGGGGTACTGCTGAGCAGGGGATCTGCTGAATGAGTTTGCAGGTTTTATTGCCAAAGCTTAACCGCTTGCCGACCAGCCGCCGTCATTATGCTGCGGCAAGGTGGCACGATCCCGCAAATCGCCGTAGGTGTACATCGGCGCAGGACCTCACTTTTGTGGGCGCGCACATGCGCCTATTGGCCAGCGGGTCCGGCACACTCGATGTCCGCCAGTCACCCACGATCGTTCCCCGCTGTGACAGAATGGGGATCTGCCTGTGTAAACAACGTAAATCTCCATTCTGACAGAGGAGATCACACAGATCCTGTCTTTCTGCTATGCAGGAAGACAGATCTGTGTGTTTCCCCAGTCACACAGTCCTCTATACAGTTAGAACAGAAATAAACCTAAGGCTAGGGTTGGGACTTTTTATGAGGTAATGACTACATACACCTCCATCCCCGATATCATGAAACAAGAAAATAAATGGTGGGACTTTATATGAAGCACACTACTGAATTATATGGACCAATTATAATGAACATAGTTTATTCTTTACAAAAGGGCATGGCATACACATAAAGGATGGTAAAATAGTATTAATAGGTAGCAATAATTGGAGTCTAGATATTACATGATTGTACATAGTGTTCCAACGTGGTAATGCATGATAATCACAAGTCTCAGTAAATCAATTCTAGACACACCATAATAAAACATAATTCTCTCAAGGTAACATAACAGTATAAGGCCTTGGGTATGTGAACCGCAATTGTAGGGATAGCATGTAGACCGAATAATAATAATAATTGGTTCATTAAAATGGGATAGTAAGAGAAAGATATTATGCATGTACACTGTGACGTATCATCATGGAAGAGCTCTACGCATTTCGTGGTTAATATACCACTCGTCAGGAGCAGATACGCAGTATGGGGGTGTCTATAATAAAATAAAAGATGCCAAAATATTACGATAGTAAAAGATTGTAGAGAAACATATAGAGTATAGAGGGAAGAGGGGGAACAAAAAAGTCCCAATCACTCTTACCTATCTGTAGTATATGGTAATGGTAAAAGTTACCTTACAGTCTGCCGGGTCGGCTTAAAGGCTCTTAACTGTTTGGCTGGAAGTTCGGGTGTTGAGTCCTGTGGCAGAGGATCCCGGATTATCCAATTCTGTGCATCGCCAGTCTGTGGCAGAGACTGGTCCTGATTATTGTTCGTACATCATACCGGCTGCTGGGCCAGGTGAGAGGGGCCTATCCGGGTGAGCAATACCCACTCCAGGGAGAGTGGT
Source organism: Rana muscosa (assembly GCA_029206835.1). NCBI lineage: Eukaryota > Metazoa > Chordata > Amphibia > Anura > Ranidae > Rana > Rana muscosa. The sequence continues at coordinate 45,447,197 of CM055116.1, read as the reverse complement.
GAATGACTGTATATTTGAGAAGTTCTCCCCAGTGATCTGTACCGTGTGCCTCAACCTACCCCTTCCCTTCACCTTTCTATATGTTTATGCAAAAAGGAAAATAAAACCTAACTGCTTAAGGTTTTACATCTTGTGTGGACATTGGAGTTTCTACAGACCTTCTTCCCCTAGACAACGAATACTGAGGTAACGTGCAAGGCCCAAAATTAAACCAGTAGCTCCTACGGGGGTGTGCTACAAGTGTAAAAAATGTCAGTTAAGTGTCCGATCTGTCCGCCGCAATGTCGCAGTCCCGCTAAAAATCACTGATCGTCGCCATTATTAGTAAAACAATAAATAATAAAAATGCCATAAATCTATCCCCTATTTTGTAGCCGCTATAACTTTTGCGCAAACCAATCACTATACGCTTATTTTGATTTTGTTTACCAAAAAAAATTTAGCAGAATACATATCGGCCTAAACTGAGGAAAAAAATTGTTTTTTAAAAAATGTTTTGGGATATTTATTCTAACTGTGGGCACCCGGCCCTGACAGCTTTCGGCTTCACGGCCGGGCACTCACTGCGCATGCTCGAACGGCGCTGTGCAATCTGAGTGGACAGGCGATCGCCTCGGACCTGTCACGTGTCCCAGGTGATCGCCTACCGGGAGGGGCCGCCTTAGGCGATATGACGAGTCGGCTAAGCGACCCCAGGGCGGAAGGAGGAAGTGGGACAGGAAGTCCCACTCCTACTGAAGCCCCCACCCCCCCAAAAAAAATTACATGCCAAATGTGGCATGTAAGGGGGTGAGGAGTGGATTAAGTGGAAGTTCCAATTTTGGGTGGAACTCCGCTTTAAATTAATACCGCGTACACACGATCATTATTCACGGCGGTTTAAAAACCGCCGTGAATAATGACATTTTAAACGCGGGAACAGCTTGTTCCCCACACACGGTCATTTTTCTCGTCATTTTTTAAAATGACGAGAAAAACGATCGTCTATGGGCTCCGCGGCAGTGTTTCCCTATGGGAAACACTGCCGCGGAAGAAATGTCAGGAAAAACGACGAGAAAAATTAGAACATGTTCTAATTTTTCTCATCGTGATGAATGCAGTTTTTCCCGTCGGGAAAAACGGCAAAAAGCCCACAGACGATTGTTTTTTCTCGTCCAAAGGAAAAAATGAAATTTTTCCCGACGGGAAAAATGATCGTGTGTACGCGGCATAAGTGGGTAAATGAACAAACTGAAGTTAGAAGCTGATTGGTTACTACGCACAGCTGCACCAGATTCTGTGTGCACCAGTTTTAGGCTGGGTTCACACCTATGTGGATTGGGAGAGGGTTTCTCTGCATCCAGTTCGCATGACAGGAGACTGTGTCCGGCTCTCTATAGAGCCGGTTCACACATCTCCGTGGCGGCTCCGGAGCGGCCAAATTCAGGCAAAAATTCTGACCCGATTCGTCCCTGAAATGGTGAACGGGGACGCACCGAACCCCCTGCCGTGAGCCGCATGCAAACATAGTGTGAACCCAGCCTTAGCAAATGTCCCCCCCCCCCCCCATTGTGTCTACAGGTACCCCAGTGATGGCTGCATGGTTTGCCTATAGGAACATTTTACACGGGCACCAAAGGGCAGTAAAATCATTCAGTTGATCCACTTGGCCACCCACCTAAATTCTAACACCCAGAAAGGGTGGTACACATGCCATGATGGTTTTTCAGAAAAATTTTATTTACAAAAAAAAAAACACAGTAAGAAGGCGTCAGGATTCCCTCCTGAAAGCCTGGCACTTTACTGTCCTCTGAAAAGTGATCCACCATGGATTGCTTTTCAGAGGGAGGTAGAGACTGCTGCCTGTGTGAAAAAAGCGCTCAGGGTTTGAGCTGCGGTTTTACCCCCCCTCTTTAAGCTGCAAAGGCAGCAGCCAGGGGCATACACATACCCTGGCTGCAATGCTTTGCTTTGTGGCAGGGATTGGCACGTTCAAGTAAATGGGGCTGTCCTGCAACCACGTGGTAGTGCAGCATTTGCAGAGGGGTAAAACAGGTGGTAAAGAGGTCGCCAGCTGCAGGTTAGAGTTTATAGGGTTGGAAGCCCACAGTAAGGGCCCATTTACATTATCTTTACCCTCTGAGGAGTGATCTGAGATTGATCGATTTTCAGAGGTGGCTGCGAGGCATTGTGTCTCTTTCTTTTTGCAGTATGACCCTATTAACTTTAAATGGGTCATGTTCTGTAGGAGGTACTGCCTGCTGAATGCAACGGGGGTATGACTATTGCTGCACTGTGGGCCTGGCAAGTATAAAACCCCATTCAGCTGCCCTAAAGTGGTTGTAAACCCTGGAACCTTTTTTTTTTTTTTTTTTTTTAATCCAACCTGCAAGACAAAGGCATAATGAGCTAGTATGACTAGCATACTAGCTCATTATGCATCACTTACCTTAGATCAGGGCCCCCGAAGCCGTCCTCGTCTCCCCCTCCAGCCACAGCCATCGCTGCGGCGATAGCCGGAAGGTTACTTCTGGGTATCGCCGCTCCAGCCAATCACAGCGCCGCTCCGGCGCTGTGATTGGCTGGAGCGGCGAAGACCTCACTCTGCGCATGCGCGTGGGAGCCGTCAAATCTGGCTAAGCCATATTTGTGAATGGGATTAACCCTGTGAATGAGCCGTTGTCTACGGCGCGCATGTGCCGTAGACACCTATGCATGTAATTTTTTGCAAATATCTCCTAAACCGTGTAGGTTTAGGAGATATTTCTTGCACCTACAGGTAAGCCTTAATGTAGGCTTACCTGTAGGTGCAAGTTGCCTAAGTGGGTTTACAAGCACTTCAAGGGGGGAGGGGGCAGTAAAAATCTGGCTCAACTGCCTGCTTAGCCTAAGGACAAATTCTTTGCGAAAAGGCATAAAAAAAAAAAAAAAATAATAATTCTTGCGGAGAAAAAAGCTATTTATGGAATGCATTATAACTTAGCTCAGGCACGCTGGTTCCACCAGCTCATATTTTACCGTGCCTACAAATAATGGTACAAAATGACACTGAAAACTGTATGCCTTATATAAAAAAACATGATATAAATGTAAATTTGTTGAAAATAAATAATTAAAAAAGGGAAATTTGGTGATTTCCCCCCCCCCCCCTCCACATTGCTTGGCCCAGGAAGCACATTGCATGGTAAAATCATCGAATACAATTCACACTACAGACAGACGCTAAAAAATAAATGCCACAAAGCTGGTAAATTCAGACCACGAATAAGAAATCAGAGAGATCAGAAAAAAGAGATCAGAAAAAACTGAATGTATGAAGTCGAGTAGAATCAGACAGAGGCGGCTCTAGGCTTTGTGAGGCCTTAGGCAAAACTTGGACATGAGGCCCCACTCACGCCCATAATGGGGAAAAATAATTCAAGCAAGAAAAATGGCTGCAGAAAATGCACGGATCTGGCACACAGGCGATCAGTGTAAGAATGAAAAGTAGGGGGCGCTAGTTATTAGAATTAAAGTGCAATAACTGTGAACAAACAGTAATAATAACAATCTTATAAACACTAGTGACAGTGCAACATAAAGACCGAGTTAAGATCTAAAAAGTCCCAATAGTGGAAAAAAAAATTTGAATGGATATCTCAGTCCAATCCAGAAAAAATAAATCATCAAACAAAAACAAACGAATCTTGCTGTGATGATAAATGTAGATCTTCAAGTAAAGTGCATTCCTAATCCTCCACCACACAGAAATGGGAAAATTATTCAACACCCAAAGTGCTCAGGTTAAGTAGTAGGCTTACCAGAATGTGTAGACTTCTTTATTTAAAAAGAAAGTCACACTCGCTTTGACAGGTTGGTGCCTGTACACATACAATTGGCTGGATGAAAATGTATTCCCTCTCTCCTCCGACAATTAAGGACATGACATGGAATATAAGCAGAAACTTCTCATAGTGCAACCCATTTATTTAAAAATCGAAAATTAAAATAACACAGCCAAATGGCTTCTTACATTATCCTGTGCCTCTCCCGGCACTGGGGCTGCATGCATGTAATGGATACTCAAGGCTCAAACCACCTCCGCAGCGGCGTGCGTTCCAATGCAGCGTGCAGACAACCAGGATATCCGGGTAGGGCGTGGATACAGAGATCACGTGACTATGCTCGCCGCCGACGTACGTTTCGTTTGGATTAACGTCTTCAGGGGGCGTGCCTAGTCACCAGCGTCACACGTTTATAAGGACAAAGCGTGGGGAGGGATAATTGAGATGGACAAAGGCCTATACCAATCACAGTGCAGCCACAGTGCCGTGGTATAGGCCTTTGTCCATCTCAATTATCCCTCCCCACGCTTTGTCCTTATAAACGTGTGACGCTGGTGACTAGGCACGCCCCCTGAAGACGTTAATCCAAACGAAACGTACGTCGGCGGCGAGCCTAGTCACATGATCTCTGTATCCACGCCCTACCCGGATATCCTGGTTGTCTGCACGCTGCATTGGAACGCACGCCGCTGCGGAGGTGGTTTGAGCCTTGAGTATCCATTACATGCATGCAGCCCCAGTGCCGGGAGAGGCACAGGATAATGTAAGAAGCCATTTGGCTGTGTTATTTTAATTTTCGATTTTTAAATAAATGGGTTGCACTATGAGAAGTTTCTGCTTATATTCCATGTCATGTCCTTAATTGTCGGAGGAGAGAGGGAATACATTTTCATCCAGCCAATTGTATGTGTACAGGCACCAACCTGTCAAAGCGAGTGTGACTTTCTTTTTAAATAAAGAAGTCTACACATTCTGGTAAGCCTACTACTTAACCTGAGCACTTTGGGTGTTGAATAATTTTCCCATTTCTGTGTGGTGGAGGATTAGGAATGCACTTTACTTGAAGATCTACATTTATCATCACAGCAAGATTCGTTTGTTTTTGTTTGATGATTTATTTTTTCTGGATTGGACTGAGATATCCATTCAAAATTTTTTTTTCCACTATTGGGACTTTTTAGATCTTAACTCGGTCTTTATGTTGCACTGTCACTAGTGTTTATAAGATTGTTATTATTACTGTTTGTTCACAGTTATTGCACTTTAATTCTAATAACTAGCGCCCCCTACTTTTCATTCTTACACTACCATTCAATAGGAGTCTATACTTCATTGCTTTTAGGGGAGCTGCTTATTTTTATCACATATCTTATATAGGGTAGCATTGATTAGTTTTTTGGCGCGGAAGTATTTTTTTTTTTTTTTTTTTTTATTTATTTTTTTTTAGTTTTTTTTTTTTTTAGTTTTTTTTTAGTTTTTAGTTTTTTATACACAGGCGATCAGCACCACTTCCAGGGCACCCTCCTCACCCATCAGACATATTCAGCCAATGCAAGAGGGGGGGGTGAGAGTGGGAGGTGATAAAGAGAGAGGGGTAATAGAGAGATGCGATGACGCTGACATTAGTATTAATCACAGGAAAATTAGGCGACTGCGAGGCCCCTCTGAGTGTGAGGCCTTAGGTGACCGCCTAATTTGCTCAATTAGAGAGCCGCCTCTGGAATCAGAGCAGGGTCGCGCGTCTCTTATGAGGCCAGTTGAGGCGGCACTCAGGGGAGGCACTGTGTGGGTAAGCAGGACCACCAGAAACGTTCAACAGCTGGTACAATCTCTGACGTTGTTGGCATGGCAGCCCACCCACAGGGATGCTCGGATTGTCCTGGCTTTTGAATGTTTCCAATTTTTGTTTGGTGGCTTGTGGGTGGATTGCAACAGTAACAGGAACGCACATTGGAGATCATACCAGGTTTTGAATATTTCAGCTTCTTGCTTGGTGGCTTGTAGGTGGGTTGCCAATGGAGATTGTAACGGCTTTTGAATGTTTTCCCTTCTTGTTTGGTGCAAATTGGGGGGTTGCCATAGTAACATGGATGCCTTGCAGAGATTGCACCGGCTTTAAAATATTTCTAGTTTGGTGGCTTGTAGGAGGTTTTATTATTGGATGAGCACAATGAGAAACCGGGGGTTGAAATGAACAAAAAGCCGCTAGCATGCCATTAGATATCAATAGTTATAATATTCACACATAAAGTAAAGAGTGCTGCGCTACTTACAAAATCCATACCCCTGATGACATAATTTATGATAAAACGCATAGGGCGGGGCAAACGTTTGTGACGTCACCACGCATCAAGAACCTGGAAGCAGCCTGTGCTACCCTGGGACCAGGTTATGCATACAGCGTTGAGGTGATTTTATTTCGATGTGAGTAGCTCTAGGATGTCAAATGACTGAATAGTGGCAGAAAGAGGGTGGAACTGAAGCCTCCAGCGCCCAGGGTTGACATTACCCTGCCACTAAATAGTGCTGACATCTTCCAGTCAAGCAGGGACCAACCACTGGCCCGAAAGAGAAACGCTCCACCTCCCCCTACTGCTGCACAAGCACGTATGGCTCCCAGCGAGGCCACCGTGTACCGCCGGCAGTAAAAAGCCCCTGCCAAGACCCTCACCAGGCACAGAAGAGGGGAAGGGACCAGGTCATAGCTTCATTGAAACTCCACTAAAGCTTCCAAAAATGCGAGGGAAGCCGGCTCCTATTGGCAAGATGTCCCCTCTAGATGGACAAAACACAAAAACTGAGGTCAGCACCTGGAGGACCTCCTTTTGAGCTCGGACCTGGCAATGTGTTTTCTAACCTGGTGGGAGGAGTCCTATCTCTAATGGGCTGTCCTGGAAGACAACTGGGGAAAGATGCACCACGATAGGCTTCCTGTCCTTTAGGAACACCCAACTTTTACCTTGCCCGCCAATCTTCAACTCACCCAAGCCAAAGGTTCCTATTCCTCCCTGAGGGCCATATGGAATTGATGGAGGTAAGATCCCCATCAAATGATTCTGCTGGCATCCTCTGTCTGTGATACACAGACCTCAGAACACTTAGGCCCCATACACACTATTAGATTTTCTGCAAGTTTTTGTCTTCAGATTTACCAAAACCATGTAGTGCAAGGGCCTGCCTGATTGCATACAAATTGAAACTCTTAAAGGGGTTGTAAAGGTTTGTTTTTTATTTTCTAAATAGGTTCCTTTAACCACTTCCATACTGGGCACTTATACACCTTCCTGCCCAGACCAATTGTCAGCTTTCTGCGCTGTTGCACTTTGAATGACAATTGCGCGGTCATGGTACACTGTACCCAAACTAAATTTTTATCATTTTATTCCCACAAATAGAGCTTTCTTTTGGTGGTATTTGATCACCTCTGCGATTTTTATTTTCTGCTAAAAAATAAAAAAAAGACCGAAAATTTGAAAAAAAAAAAGGTTTTTTTTGGGTTTCAGTTACAAAACTTTGTAAATAAGTTAGTTTTCTCCTTCACTGATGGGCACTGATGGGGCTGCACTGACGGGCACGGATAAGGCGGCACGGATGGGCACCGATGAGGTGGCACGGATGGGCACCGATGAGGTGGCACGGATGGGCAACGATCGGCGGCACGGATGGGCAACGATCGGCGGCACGGGTGGGCACAGATTGGCGGCACGGGTGGGCACAGATCGGCGGCACGGGTGGGCACAGATCGGCGGCACGGGTGGGCACAGATAGGCGGCACGGGTGGGCACTGATGGGCACGGATAGGCGGCATGGATGGGCACTGATAGGTGGCACGGGTGGGCATGGGTGGGCACTGATAGGTGGCATGGGTGGGCACTGATAGGTGGCACTGTACTGTACTAATGGATGCCAATCAGTGCCAAACAATAATGCCTGCCAATCAGTGGTGCCCATTGCGGGCACTGATTGGCATCCATTGTGGCACTGATTGGCATCCATTATCCCTGGTGGTCTAGGGTGGCATACCTTATATATCTTTATGGTGTGGTTCCCTGGTGGTCTAGTGGCATCCCTGGTGGTCTAGTGGCATCCCTGGTGGTCTAGTGGCATCCCTGGTGGTCCAGTGGGCATCCTCGGGGGGGGCTGTGCTTATAATCGATCAGCACAAACCCCCCCTGTCAGAGGAGCAGCCGATCGGCTCTCCTCTACTCGCGTCTGACAGACGCGAGTGAGGAAAAGCCGATGACCGGCTTTTCCTGTTTACACTGTGATCAGCCGTGATTGGACACGGCTGATCACGTGGTAAAGAGTCTCCGTCGGAGACTCTTTACCTAGATCGGTGTTGCGGAGTGTCAGACTGACACCCCGCAGCAACGATCGCCGCGATGCGCGCCCCCGGGGGCGCGCAGCGGCTCAAAATCCTGAGGACGTCATATGACATCCTGTCAGGATTTTGCAACCACTTTGCCGACGTCAATCCGCTATAGGGCGGGCGGCAAGTGGTTAAGCTAGTGCATTGTTGGTTCACTTACCTTTTCCTTCGATTTCCCTTCTAAATGTTTTTTTTCTTTGTCTGAATTTCTCACTTCCTGTAAGCTTGCCCCCATCATCCGAGCCGTTCTGGCTGGGGGTTAGTCAGCGTGCTCGCCCCCTCCCTTGGGACTACATCCCTGCGGGGAGCCTCCCATGCCTGTGAACGTACAGAGCGTCTCCCCGCAGGGATGTAGTCCCAAGGGAGGGGGCGAGCACGCTGTCTAACCCCCAGCCAGAACGGCTCGGATGATGGGGGCAAGCTTACAGGAAGTGAGAAATTCAGACAAAGAAAAAAAAAAAATATTGAGAAGGGAAATCAAAGTGTAGCGCTACCCCCAGTTAAGAGAGCCGCTGGTTAGTTTGTTTTGGGCCCTGTAGTGCACCGCTGTCAACCCCTGGCAATCGGCTCTAACCTCCCGTGGCACAGCTAGTGATAGTGGGATAGGACCGTGTGACCGCAACTGTTGGTGACGCAGTCCTATAACAAACATACACAGAATATACTTTAAAACTCCTATTAAAGTAAGCGAAACTGACACCAAATGTACTTGACCCAGATACTTTACTGATGCTAATGGGCAAGTAATAAACAACAGTATAACAAGTTGCAGATCCCTGCAATAAACAGTAATAAAGATAAACAGAGTAATCAGAATAATAAAGTATTGCTATGCAACTCTAGCGCTGCCCTTTTACAGCTACTTCCCCTCAGGGGTAGACTAACACCCAGCAATGTCTACCTATGCAGTCAGGCCTGACTGATCTAAATGGAAGTTCAGTGAAACAATACTCGCTAGCAATCTTTCGGTGGTGCACTTGAAGAACAACTTTGTAATCCCAACGAATAGTAAAGATAAAGTATCTGTCTTTAAACAGCTCTCACCACCCGGACAAGTCCAAGTCCGTTTCCTCCGCCGATTCGTCTAGGAACAGGAATCCACCGACATCAAAGTCTTCAATCCTTCTGGTGTACTGCAGCAAGGAGGAGAAGATGTCTCTAAAGCCTCGTACATACGGTCGGACTTCCATCGGACTTTTCCGTGGATTTTTGTCCGAACGGAGTTGGTTGGGAACACCAATAGCATACACACCACAGGACTTTTCTGCAAACTTTCTTAAAACTTCTTACAACATCACTTGTTTTTTCTGCTCTTTTCTGATCTTTGCTGCCACCCTTTGGTCAACTTCTGCTATTGTTGGTTGATTTTAACATTAATTGTTTTGTCCATCGGACTAAAGTCCTATGGTTTTCTGTACACACGGTAGGACTTTGCTCCATAGGACTTTTGTTGGGCAAAAGTTTGTCCGTTCGCAGACCCAACTTTTGTCCGATGAAAACAAAACCAAACTCAAAAATGTTTGTCCGATGGAGCGTACACACGGCCGGATTGTTGGTCCAACTTGCTTAAAACTAAGTTTGTTGGGCAAAAGTCCGACCGTGTGTACTGGGCTTTAGGCTCTGCTAGGCTGGCAGAGGGGCTCTTTGGAAAGGAGCACAAGGCCCAGGCTTCAGGCCTTGTGCACACAGCAGTTCAGCACAGAGATCCTCTTGCTAGGAGAGGGGGTGTCCAAAGAGACAGAACAAAACTCCACCTTCCCTTTATAAAGTCTGCCCCAGCAGTCTCTGTTCCGGAGCAATGTACCCTGGGTGCTGCAAGATGTACTGGGAGATGTAGTCTCTCTGTATTAAAGGGGAATACCCCGCTACAAAAGGAAAAGGTAAGTGAACCAACAATGCACTAGCTTAAAGGAACCTATTTAGAAAAAAAAAATTAACCTTTACAACCCCTTTAAAGTGGTTGTAAACCCTTTTTTGTTACTTCTACCTATAGGTAAGCCTAGAATAAGGCTTACCTATAGGTAGCGGAAATATCTCCTAAACGTGCGCCGTTTAGGAGATATTTCACTTGTAGTCCGCCGATAATTTAAACGGCGCAAGCGCTGGGAAGTTTCTTGCCTAGCGTGTGCCGTTAGTGGCGGCTCCCATGCGCATGCGCGGGAGTGACGTAACACGGCTCCGGTGAATCACAGAGCCGGAGTCCGCGGCCCGGAAGGGAGAGGAGCGAGAAGATGGATGCAGCCTGCACAGGGGTAGGGCTGGATTCTTTTGCAGATAAGTGTCACATAATGGGCTAGTATGAGATGCATACTAGCCCATTATGCTTTTAATTTGCAGGGAGCAAAAGAGGAAGTAAAACCCATCAGGGTTTACTTCCTCTTTAAGGTTTGACCTCATATTATATGGTTTTGGTAAATCTGAAGATAAAAATCTGCAGAAAATCTAGTAGTGTGTATGGGGTCTTACTTTGACAGCACTGATGAATGGTAGATTTACTTGGGCACGCTTAAAAATAACCTGGTTATACAATAGAAATTTAAATAAATTGAGTTACACCCATATCTTCTTCATGATCTGTAGTATTTGGTTGCCTAAGGCAAAGTACTAAGCTCACTGCATAGGATACTGCATAGGATAGTGTCATTATACATTTAAAGCCTCTCCACACCTTTTCCTCAATCTACAAAAATGTATAATTGTAGCGCCCTGCTCCCAATGAGTGGGCGCTATATGTTGAAATTTAGTTGTCTGGGCATTAGTTTGGCCCAGAGAGATTGTTTATTTAAAGTGGTTGTAAACCCACTATTGTTTTTTTTTTCTCCCATCGACCTGTAAGAGAAAGGCATAATGAGCTAATATGACTAGCATAATAGCTCATTATGCATCACTTACCTTAGATCGGGGCCCCCGAAGCCGTCCTCGTCTCCCTCTTCAGCCGCTGCAGCCAATCACAGCGCCGCTCCGGCGCTGTGATTGGCCGGAGCGGCGAAGACGTGACTCCGCGCATGCGCGCGTGAGCCGTCGGATTTGGCTACGTCGTCGAATGTTGCGACCTAGCCGAATTTGTGAATGGGGTTAACCCCATGCGCATGCGCGTGACGTCAGCGTCGCCGCATTTAAATGCAAATATCTCCTTAACCGTGTAGGTTAAGGAGATATTTCATGCACCTACAGGTAAGCCCTTATCTAGGCTTACCTGTAGGTGTTTGTTTATAAAGTGGGTTTACAACCACTTTAAATTGTGGCACTGTTTCAGTACAGTTGGTTGCATGATTTCCCCCCCCCCCCCCCGCCAGTGGGTGACGCTGTCACCGCTAGTCAGGGTTGGAAAGGCAGCAGGCTGGACGTATTGGGTACCTCTTTCCCAGCAGCAGCCCGGGGGCGTGGTGAACCCGCTGTGCATGCTGGGAGAGGGTATTTAAGTGACAGACGCCATTAGGGTGGAGGAGAATTGGGGGTCGTCTTCTTCGATCCTCATCGATCCAGGCCCTCCTGGCCTCAGGGATGTGTTGGCAGTTCCCGCTTCGGGACCACGTTGGTCCGAGGCCTCGCAACTGAGATGTAGGCCCAGGAGTTGCTGGGGCCTACTGATCCAGGGATGGTCCTGGGTCGCCTTGCCTAATGGAAGGGACCGAGCAATTGAGGACTCAATTGGAGGATGCATCCGGATCCTAAAATGTACCTCACGGTGCTGCCGGAGCGGCTGAAAGATCCTGGCACTGAGAGCTGTGTTCTTTCTGAGGAAGCTAACCCAGTGGGGGGATATGCAAGTCTGTGGCAGAGACTATTCTACTGAACAAATTCCAATACCAAGTCTGGGGCAGAGACTATTCTACTGAACAAATTCCAATACCAAGTCTGGGGCAGAGACTATTCTATTGATCGAGCTTCGCACCGGCTGCTAGGCCAGTGAGATTGGGCCTATCCGGTGGTGGTTGAGTCCAGCGTGGAGACAGTCGCTCCTCTGGACCCAGGAAGTTTCCGTGGTTGACAAGTAAGATACCTGAGTCCTCCCCATTCCTCTACCCCCTCTGTTGGAACGTTTTATTCAAATAAAACCCTTAAAAGAGACTCTGTGTTGGTGCAGACATTTCTTATGGACAGACTCTTCAAGGAGAACCCATGAGCCAAACATTTGGAACAGTAAGGTAACGTGCAGACCCAAAACTAAACCAGCAGCTCCTACGGAGGTACCGCTACATAATTATCAGTTGAAATGTATAGAACTAAATTTTGCTGTATTAGCCCTGGTTCACACTGGTGCGATTTGACATCAGCAAAATTTGCCGCAAATTGCGGGCAATGGCACCGTCCTAATCGGTGCGACGCCGCATCTGCGGCGCTGCACCGATTTCAAAAAGTAGTTTCTGTACTACTTTTTGCGATTTTCAGACGCGATTTACATTGACATCTGTGTCAGATGTCTCTGTAATCGAGCTGAAATCGTGACTGACAGGCAGGAGTGAAATCGTGCGAGTTCAGCTGAACTTGCACGGCTTCACTCCCGCAGCCCCAGTGTGAACCTGGGCTTAGTCAGTGTTTTCATACTTTTTGACTTTTTTTTTATCAGCTTTTAAGCTATGCACCCAGATTGCCAGGTCAAAGCAGCTGTCTGATATGGCAAAGAAGAGATGCCTCTTAAAAGCTTGAACCTGAATTTAAAAAGAATAATAATAATGTTTGCTATGCTAGCTGGAACATTTAGAAATGCTAATTATGTCTAAGCAGTACTGTTGCCAGTCCATTCATTTCAATAAAAAAAACTTCCTATTAGATAAATATGTTCATTTAACCTTTTTTAACCCCTTGGCCCCTCCAGTCCCTTTAAGGGGTTTCAGATGACGGGGTGGGGTTTCTGATCATGTGATAGGCAGGGCGCGTACTCTTGGCATAGCTCTGTTTATATTTGGGTATGCATATACAGGTGAAACTCAAAAATTTTTAATATCGTGGAAAAGTTCATTTATTTCACTAATGCAACTTAAAAGGTGAAACTAATATATGAAATAGACTCATTACATGCAAAGCAAGATAGTTCAAGCCGTGATTTGTCATAATTGTGATGATTATGGCTTACAGCTCATGAAAATCCCAAATCCACAATCTCAGAAAATTAGAATATTACATGCAATCAATATCCCATTCTGTCATATCCCATAATGGTATATGACAGAATATTTAGACCCATTTTTTTACCCTTATTTTTATTGTAGATCCACCACGTGCCTGCTCCTGACGAGTGGTTCACACACCACGAAACACGTAGAGCCAATATAAGCCGTGTATTGTACCAATCATGTGGTCAATTAAATTTTTTACAATCATGTCTATCCATATCAACTTTACTGGGAATAGTAAGGCCATGGGCCATGCAGGCATTATCTTGAAATTATGTTGTATATAAATATCAAATTTGGTGGACTCTTATGTCATGCAATTGATAGCCATATTATTATCTTGGTTACTATGTGGAATTAATTTCCCTACTTTTCTCTACATATATTATGTGTGTATATCACTGTTTTATACCAATAAATACTTTTTTATATGTCCACCTAATACTTACATAGCAGCAACTGTTTCATTCAAAGTCCCACCCTTTTGCCCTCCTTTTTGTACCATATTGACAGGGATGGAAGCACGTGGCCTTACCAGGCCACTGCTTAATTTAAAGTCCCATAATCCCCTTCCCTTCTAATACATGGGGTATAGGGATGAGCTTCGTGTTCGAGTCGAACCCATGTTCAGTGCTGCTGGTGGCTTTGTAACCGATCACAGGGTGCGCCTGTCCACCGACTCGGTCGATCGACTGACCTTCATAAAAATGAATCAGTCTTGGATCACCACCAGCTACCAAGCACCTGATGCTGATGTAACCGAATAATTTTGTTTTAAATGTCATATCCCTTCAAGACTGCCTATGCTGATGCTGAGTGACTATCCTGTTATGCTGAGTGACTATCCTCTTCCACCTCATTGATCATGCTGATAGCTTGTAAGAACATTTTTGGTTCTGGGCACCGCCACCAGTGGCTAAGGTCCAATTTTTCAGCCCCTGTTTAACAGGGGCATGTATTTACAATTTTTGATCTAATAATTCACAGCAGGGCCCATTCCTGCGCCCACCAAGACTAACTGTGAGGACTTGCTTTGCAGCACGGCTCATTGCTGTGCTCCAACTACAGTATCTGTGAGGGGTTGCAGTGTTGTGGCACCAGTGCATAAGGCCCAATTTTTCTGCCCCTGTTCAACAGGGGCATGTAATTACAATTCTTGATATAATAGTTCACAGCAGGGCATTCCAGCGCCCACCAAGAGTAACTGTGAGGGCTTACAGTGTTGTGGCAACACCAACACCTAAAGCCCCATACACACTATCAGTTTTCTTGCAGGTTTTTCTCTTCAGGTTTACCAAAACCATCTAATATGAGGTCAAACCTTAAGAGTTTCAATTCGTATGCAATCAGGCAGGCCCTTGCACTAGATGGTTTTGGTAAACCTGAAGAGAAAAACCTGCAAGAAAACTGATAGTGTGTATGGGGCTTTAGGGCCAAATTTCTGCAGAGTATATACGGCAGGCCCCTACTTTCAAACATCCAACTTACAAACGACTCCTACTTGCAAATGGAAGGAGACAACAGGAAGTGAGAGGAAATCTACCCCTAGGAAGGGAAATTCTCTCCTGTAAGAGTTAATATGGGAGAAAGGTGTCTCCTCTCCACTGATGCTTTATCACCAATCCTTGTTTCAATATAAAAAAACAAATTTTCAAAAAACATTTGTCATTAGGACGGAAAGTGAGGTGAAATGTTCTGAACAGGGGCACAGACAGCAAAACAAATGTTACAGGGGTGATAACCCTTCCCTATGTTTTCCAAAAAGCTTAAAAATATATTTTTTGGCTGGAGCTACACTTAAACAATGTACCTGTTCAAAATTACAAACAGATTCTACTTAAGAACAAACCTACAGTCCCTGTCTTGTATGCACCGCCTGTATACGGCTGTTCGGAGTATATAGGGCCTTTTTTATTTTGTGTGCGGGGTTCCCCTTAATATCCATACAAGACCCAAAGGGGCTGGTAGTGGGCTGGGGGGGGGGGTACCCATGCCATTTTTCTTAAAGATTTTCATCCATATTACCGGGACCAGACATTACATTAAAGCCGCAAGCAGTTTTAAATTACTTTTTTTCCTTTAGAAATGTAATTTTGTGCAGGGACAGTTCTAAACACGGGAAACACGTGGCACTTCACAGGCATACTTTAGACACCCCCCAGGTACGATATATAAAGGAATATTTCACTTTTTTTTTCACTTTAAGCATCATTAAAGTGGTTGTAAAGTATGTAAACCCACTTATGTAACTTGCACCTACAGGTAAGCCTAGATTAAGGCTTACCTGTAGGTGCAAGAAATATCTCTTAAACCTACACGGTTTAGGAGATATTTGCAAAAAAATACATGCACCGATGTCTACGGCGCATTCGCGCCGTAGACAACAGTGCATTCACAGGGTTAAACCCCCTTGCCGGATTTGACGGCTCCCGCACGCATAAGCGGAGTGAAGTCTTTGCCGCTCCGGCCAATCACAGCGCCGGAGCAGCGCTGTGATTGGCTGGAGCGGCGATACCCGGAAGTAACCTTCCGGGTATCTTTGGAGCGATGGCTGCGGCTGGAGGGGGAGACGGGGATGGCTTCGGGGGCCCCGATCTAAGGTAAGTGATGCATAATGAGCTAGTATGCTAGTCATACTAGCTCTTTATGCCTTTGTCTTGCAGGTGTTTTTTTTTTTTACCCGGGTTTACAGCCACTTTAAAATCATTGCTCCCGAAAAAACGTCCGTTTTTTAAAACTTTTTTTTGCATTGATATATGTCCCCTGGGGCAGGACCCGGGTCCCCCCTTTTTAGGACAATAACTTGCATATTAGCCGTTATAATTAGCACTTTTGATTTTGAACGTTCGAGTCCATTGTATTTAATAGGGTTCTAAAGTTCGCACAAACTTTCGGTCCGTTCACAAGTTCTGGTGCGAACCGAACAGGGGGGTGTTCGGCTCATCCCTAATGGGGTATTGTTTGTAGAATTTTGAGAAAAACAATTAACTTAATCCATTTTGGAATAAGGCTGTAACCAGGGCCTGTGCAAGGATTTTTGACTACACAAGCGGAGGAGCATTTTGGTGCCCCTCCCCCCCATTCTTCCTCCTGCTCCACCCCCCCCCCCCCCCCCCATATGGCATGCACTTTATTTGTGCTCCATTAAGCTATAGTGGTTCCGTGCTTAGAGTGTGTGTTTAACAGAAAAAAAAAAAAAGAAAAACGCCAAAACAGTCAGAGATTGCATACATGGCACACGGGACGGTCAGAGATTGCATGCATGGCACACGGGATGGTCAGAGATTGCATGCAAGGCATATGGGATAGTCAGAGACTGCATACATGGCACAAGTGATTGTCAGAGACTGCATACATGGTACAAGAGATGATCAGAGACTGCATACACGGTACAAGAGATGATCAGAGACTGCATACATGGTACAAGAGATGATCAGAGACTGCATACATGGTACAAGAGATGATCAGAGACTGCATACACGGTACAAGAGATGATCAGAGACTGCATACATGGTACAAGAGATGATCAGAGACTGCATACATGGTACAAGAGATGATCAGAGACTGCATACATGGTACAAGAGATGATCAGAGACTGCATACACGGTACAAGAGATGATCAGAGACTGCATACATGGTACAAGAGATGATCAGAGACTGCATACATGGCAGAAGAGATGGTCAGAGACTGCATACATGGCCAGGGCCATCTTTAATTTTGATTGGGCCCTGGGAAAACATTTTCTTGACACCCCCCCCCCCCCCCCTCCATTCTGGGACATACAAAAAATAGCAGGTAGACTCAAAATCTGTTTACTGCAGTAGATCACACAGTGATTGCAATTGTTTCCCGAAGGTTACAGCCTATCCTTACAGCTCACTGGCTGGTTGCGAGAGGTTACAACACATAATTTATGCTTGCCGGTTGGTTGCTAGAGGCTACTGCAAATTATTAGCGCTCACTGATTGGTTGCTAGAGATTAAAGCAGATCACTACTGTTCGCTGATTGGTTGCTACAGGTTAATGCACATCATTACCACTCACTGAGCAGTGGAGCAATCCCAAATAATTGAGCAAGTAAAGCGGCACATTAATACACATACTACAGGAGAGGTTCAGAGACTGCGGACATACTGCAGGAGATTACCAGAGACTGCGGACATACTACAGGAGACAATCAGAGACTGCAGACATACTGCAGGAGATTACCAGAGACTGCGGACATACTGCAGGAGACAATCAGAGACTGCGGACATACTGCAGGAGACAATCAGAGACTGCGGACATACTGCAGGAGACAATCAGAGACTGCGGACATACTGCAGGAGACAATCAGAGACTGCGGACATACTGCAGGAGACAATCAGAGACTGCGGACATACTGCAGGAGATTACCAGAGACTGCGGACATACTGCAGGAGATTACCAGAGACTGCGGACATTCTGCAGGAGATTACCAGAGATTGTGGACATACTGCAGGAGATTACCAGACTGCGGACATACTACAGGAGACAATTAAAGACTACAGAGATGCTACAGGAGACAATCAGAGACTACGAACATGCTACAGGAGACAATCAAAGACTACGGACACACCACAGGGGACAATTAAAGACTACAGACATGCTACAGGAGACAATCAGAGACTGCAGACATGCTACAGGAGACCATCAGAGACTGCAGACATTATACAGGTGATGGTCAGAGAACTTTCAGCAACGCACAGCTTTACAGTTGAAAAACACAGCTCAGGGTTTAAGCAGTCAGGCATTTTATGGGTGTAAGGACATACCTGGCCAGCGGAGCTCACTACATACATTCAGAGGTCCGTGGGCGGGGCTTCCACTCTCTGCTCTCACTACAACTGCTCCACCCTGAGCATACAGGCTGCATGGGGCGGGATTAGAGCATCAGTGGAGCTCCCGGCCCCGCCCCTCTGTATTCCCCAGCCAGTATAGAGGGGGCGGGGCCGGGAGCTCCACTGACGCTTTGTTGGGGGGCCCACGCTTTGCGTGAATTGGGGCCCCGGTGACAGCTTTGCAGAGTGCACAATGGACACGGGAGGCTGTATTCCTGCAAAATCCAGCAGAGAGGGGACGGGGCCGGGAGCTCCACTGACGCTCTGATCCCGCCCCATGCAGCCTGTATGTTGGAACAGAGCGGCTGTAGTGAGAGCAGTGATCGGAGTGGGAGCGTCAGTGGAGCATCTGTATTCCCCAGCCAGTATAGAGGGGGCGGGGCCGGGAGCTCCACTGACGCTCCCACTCAGATCACTGCTCTCACTACAGCCGCTCTGTTCCGAGCATACAGGCTGCAGTTAGTGCCACATCATTACCTATAATAACTGAATAGTGCACTACCGCTAATTAATAGGACCAATAAAAGACCAAGGTTAGATTACAACCAATTAATTACATATGGCCATATATAGTACCCAAAGCCATTTAGTACTTAAATGGCCATTAAGTGATGAAAATCACATGCATAGGAAAGGTTCAATGAATCCGCTCCTCATAATGTCAATCCAGTGAATAAAGTCCAAATATTGTAATAAGCTTCTTGATGTAAAGATATTCTCTAATCATAAATCATAAGCTGTTACACCATCACCGGATCACCTCGTGCTCACCCCTTTGTGAATATGCTTACCAAAGGTAAGATCAAACAGAGCCTGTAAATCCTTTCCGATAGCCTGGCTGCACCACTTGGCTGAGGAATCAGCTCTCCTTAACACGGTCGGTTGTCACGAGATGGATGGGGCATGTAAGAATACAAGGGGATGCTTTCCATAGTGTCAAACTGTTTATTTATGTAAACGATCCCCCCACATAAAATTATGCTTACAAGAATTAAAATAAAATCCAGCCTGTCTCATACAGACAAAGCATCAACTCACCGCCGTCAGAAGCTCCAAACGAACCTCCCACCTTGATGAGTCCCGGGATGACGCTATGTTGTGATAGACTGGTGAGTCACGTGGTCACGCCCTGGCGCATTTCCCCCTGAAGACGGAATGACGAAACACGTCAGGGCGATTTCATTTTAAAGTTGTGTTTGGTTACTACTGATTGAAAACTATCGATTTTTCTTTTTGTTCTCTTGGAAGTTTTACATGCTTTGCACCTGGTGCAATAATGGAAACCTTCCCTATCAAGGAAGGTGGACAAGGTTTTAGGAGGTTCTGGAATGTTGGGCGCAATTCTATTACGTAGTCCTGGTGCCCTCTTGTAAATAAACTGTGGCTTTGCAGGTAGCACATTTTTCAGATCTTAGTCTTTTAAAAGAATGGGCCAATATTTTTTAAAAACTTTTTCTACCTCTTTGTACTGGCGATTAAAGCCTGTCAAAAAGGCTGTGTCTGCTCTAAAAGGTACTTTGGGGTTTTTTTTGTCAGGAGGTTATCTCTGTTCATGTGTAGAACTTGCGTTTGGAATTGCTGCAATACCTGGGGTGAGTAACCTTTTTCTACAAATTTTCGTTTGTATTTCGCACCATTGGTTGGCTGCAGCAACAGCCGATTTTCGTGCGGCCATCGAATTTTAATAATCGGACATTTTGTAAATTTTTTGAAAAAACTAACGATTTTCTAATCAATGATGGGAGAATCGTGCGAGAAATGTAATCGAAAAAGAAATGCGCATGTGCAAGAAAAGAAAATTTCCGGAAAGAAACGAAGATTCCCAGATACGAAAATTATTTTCTGTAGGAACATGAGGTGAAATTAAAGGTTTGGTTGGTCGAATTTCGAAATCAATGGTGGCACCACCGGATCACAAAACGCACAAATTTTCTGATTTTCAAAAGAAAGTTCTTTCGAAATTCGACCTGTGTATGGGCCAGCATTAGTTAGTACTAGATCTAAATAACTGATTGACGTTTTATCCCATACGGCTGTGAATTTTAGCCCGTATTTGTTGATGTTCATAATTTCTATGAACTTGAATAGGCTGGCTTCGGGACCCTTCCATAATAGCACAATGTCGTCTATGTACCTCTTGTATAGTTTGAGGCCACTCCACTGGTGTTTGTGGATGTGCTCTTGCTCCCATTTGTTTAATACTAGGTTCGCCATGCTGGGAGCATAGCGAGTCCCCATTGCAACTCCCTTTATTTGATTGTAGTGTGTCCCCTGATACCAGAAATAGTTGTTCGTCATAGCCAATTGTAATCCTTCTACCAGATATTTTATTTGTGCTGATTTTATCTGAGATTGATTTTTTAAAGCCCATTTTACTGCTGTAAGCCCATCTTTTTGTTTAATGTTAGTATACAAGTATTCTACATCCACTGTAACTATATAGGTATTTGGATTAGTAGTTACCGTACTTTAGAGGGAATATTTATGAGTTCTCTACTATCTTTGAGATATGATTCGCCCCCCCCCATGACCAAAGCCTGGAGGAATATATCTAAATACTCCCCAATCCTCGAGAAAAGGGAGCCAATCCCACTCAAAATGGGCCGTCCTGGGGGATTATCTTTAGATTTATGGACTTTGGGGACAATGTAAAGAACAGGAAGTGTGGGGGCACGAGGGACAAGATATTTTCCTTCTTTTTTATCTAAGATTTTCATTTTAATTCCCGTTTGTACCCAATCAGTAAGTTTGGCTTTTAACTTTGATGTGGGATCCCCTTTTAGTTGTTGTGTCACCAAGTAATCTCAATACTTCTTTGTTATAACTATCTTTGGTCAATATCACTAACCCTCCCCCCTTTTTAACCGGTCTTATTACCACATTTTTATTTTGTTCTAATTTCTTAATACCTTCCCAAATTTTGGTGTTATTTTTGTATCTTTTTGTTTTTTATTTTTTCACTTCATCCTGAACCATGTTTTTAAACACTTCTATAAAATGATGAGTGCCTTTTTTAGGATTGAATACAGAGTTGTTTTTAGTGTATATATTCGTCCACCTCAGTAATTGATGGGAGCCCAGAGGGCTGTCCACAGAAATGTTTTTTGATATTTCGTTTTCTAGCTAATTTTTCAATGTCTATATATGTTTCGAACTTGTCCAGATATTTATCCGAAATTTGTGTCCCTGAGCTAAGACCTCCTCCATCTCTTCTTTGGAAAACTCAACTCCTGCTTGTCAGGGTCACCTGTGGCCAGGTGACAGATGCACACCATAGGGGGACAGGAGTGCACCGCGAGGTAGTGAACCCTATGGCTGGCTTCTGCGGATAGGAAACTGGGTGGTTGTGGAAAGCGGGACCAGAGGAGCACAACCGGGATCCTAACGGAAGCTAGAGCCAAGATTCCCCAGGGCGCGGAGTCTAAGACCCAGCTGGTCTTCTCCAGGGCCTCTAGTGGTGAGGATGTTATGCTGCAGGCTGGGACCAGGTCGCGGCCCCTGGAGTTTCCTAGCTCACGCCCCGTAGGATAAGGGGAAAAGAGGGGAAGCAGCAGCACACGATAAGAGAGAACCGAATAACAAGCTGAAGGTCAGGGGCCACAAGCAGACAAGGATAACGAAGAACGAGCCGAAGGTCAAGGGTCACGAGCAGACAGGGATAGTCGGGGACAAGCCAATAACGTAACAGAGAGACAGACGTAGCACACGGCAGGCAGGAACCCAAACACACAATGCCTAACAAACACGTTGATCAGCAAAGCAGGCTTGCAGTGCACAGGTTAATATAGTGTTCTGTGATAGGGCCTGGGGTGGAGTCAGGCTGGGAGGAGATTATAAAGGAAGCCAGGTGAAGGAGGTCTGGTCTCTAGATGAACACATGAGGAGGAAGATAATATGGCAGACAGACATTAATGCATATCCATGACAGTACCCTCCCTCTTACGAGGCCTCCCCCTTCCCCGCCTGGGCCCAGGTTTAGAGGGAAACTTCAGATGAAACTCCTTTAACAGACGAGGTGCAAAGACCTCAGATGCAGTGATCCAAGACCTCTCCTCAGGACCAAACCCTTTCCAATGAACGAGGTACTGAAGAACGCCTTTACAGAGTCGGGAGTCCAGAATTTGACTGATCTCGTACTCCTGATTATCCTCAGAGACAGGCGCCACGGTAGGGAGAGGACGAGAGAATTTATTGAGGACTAAAGGCTTTAGAAGAGCAACATGAAAGGAGTTAGTGATTTTAAGGCTCTTAGGAATCTGGAGTTTGAAACAAACCGGATTCAGTTTAGCAGTTACCGTGTATGGACCGATGAATCGTGGAGCAAACTTCAGAGAAGGAACTCGGAGCTTGATGTTCCTGGTAGAGAGCCAGACTTTGTCCCCTGGCTGAAGAGAAGGCGGTTTATGCCTGCGGCGGTCGGCAAAGCCTTTGAATTTTTCAGCAGCTGCCCGGAGGGAATCATGAACGTGACCCCAAACGGAATTGAGAGACTCCTGAACCGAAGCCAAAGCTGGAATGTCTGGAGAAAAGATCATGGGAAGAGGAAGTTGAGGGTGTTTTCCATAAACTGTGAAAAAGGGTGTCTTCTGCGAACTGGTATTCACATGATTGTTATGGGAGAATTCTGCCCACGGGAGTAGAGAGGACCAATCGTCATGGTGAGAAGACACAAAGGTGCGAAGAAAGACCTCTAACTCCTGATTAACCCTCTCAGTCTGTCCATTGGATTGGGGATGGTAAGAAGAAGAAAAATCCAAGACAATATTGAGGGATTTGCAAAAGGCTCTCCAAAAACGAGACGTGAATTGGACTCCCCTGTCGGAAACAATATGAGAAGGGACCCCATGTAGGCGGAGAATTTCCCGAATGAAAATAGGAACCAAGGCAGGGGCAGAAGGAAGACCAGGAAGAGGAACAAAATGAGCCATCTTGGAGAATCGATCGATTACCACCCAAATGACTGTATTATTCTCAGACAGTGGGAGATCGGTGATAAAATCCATGGCAATATGGGCCCAGGGTTCCTTAGGAATGGGCAAGGGCATGAGGAGACCAGCAGGAGCTTGTGTGGAGGATTTGGACTGAGCACAGACATGACAAGCTTTAACGTAGTCTTTGACGTCTGAGCGGAGATTAGGCCACCAGTAGTGACGACTGATGAGTAGAAAGGATCGGAGGAATCCAGAATGCCCTGCCACCTTGGAATCATGTCCCCAACGAAGGATCTTAGCTCTTAGCTCAGTGGGGACAAAGGTCTTACCAGGCGGAATTTTTGACTTCAGGGTGGTAGAGTGGGCAACAATGCATGAGGTGGGAATGATCGGCTCAGGTTCAGGGGCGGACTCCTCGTCCAAAGTGTCAAATGACCTAGAGAGCGCATCAGCCCGACCGTTGCAGGAACCAGGTTTGTAGGTAATCGTGAAATTAAAACGGGCAAAGAAGAGACTCCACCTGGCCTGTCTAGGATTCAGACGTTTAGCATTCTGTAGATACTGTAAATTCTTGTGATCGGTAAAGATCGTTATGGAGTGAGGGGAACCCTCCAAGAGATGACGCCACTCCTCTAACGCCAATTTAATTGCGAGAAGTTCCCGATCACCGATGGCATAATTCCTCTCTGCCTGAGAATTTTTTTTGGAGAAGAACGCACATGGTTGGCGTCTCTTCTCAAAGATTTGAAGAAGCACAGCTCCCACCCCCATTGAGGAAGCGTCCACTTCAATAAAAAATGCATTCCCAGGATTTGGTCTCCTCAAGAGGGGGCCAGAAACAAAGGCCTGTTTCAGGTTGTGAAATGCAGAGACAGCTTCGGGAGGCCAGTCTCTGGCATTCACACCCTTCTTGGTCAAAGCGATAATAGGCGCGGCAATGGAAGAGTAATTCCTTATGAACTGCCTATAATAATTAGTGAAGCCAAGAAAGCGCTGTGTGGCCTTGAGGCTAGCAGGAAGAGGCCAGTTGGTGATAGCCAAGACCTTCCCAGGGTCCATACGAAGACCCGAACATGAGACGAAGCACCCCAAAAACAGGACCTCAGAACATTCAAAGGAACATTTCTCCAGCTTGGCATAGAGATTGTTCTCTCTAAGACGTTGAAGTACAGTGCGGACATGGTTTCTGTGGACGAGCAGATTTTCAGAAAAGATCAGAATGTCATCCAGATAGATGACAACAAACTGGTACAGCAGATCTCTGAAGATTTCATTGACAAAGTTTTGAAACACGGCTGGAGCATTACACAGACCAAAAGGCATCACCAGATATTCGTAATGCCCGTCTCTAGTGTTGAATGCAGTCTTCCATTCGTCACCCTCCCGTATTCGAATGAGATTGTACGCGCCTCTGAGATCCAACTTGGTGAAAATGGAGGCACCCTTCAACCTATCGAATAGCTCAGATATTAAGGGTAAGGGGTATCGATTTTTAATAGTAACCGCATTTAAACCCCGATAATCGATGCAGGGTCTTACGGTACCATCCTTTTTGGCAACAAAAAAGAACCCTGCCCCTGCAGGCGATGAGGATTTCCGGATGAAACCTCTCTCCAGATTCTCTGCGACATACTCCGACATGGCCTGGGTCTCTGGGATGGACAGAGGGTAGGTACGACCCCTGGGTAGAGTTGCTCCGGGGACAAGATCAATAGCACAGTCAAAAGACCTGTGGGGAGGAAGCACCTCAGCTGATTTCTTACAGAACACATCCCGGTAATCGCTGTATGCAGCAGGAAGATCAGAAGAAACAGAAGTGGCAGCAACCGGAAGACTCTCCTTGGGGGTCACCTTGAGAAGACACGACGAGAAACATGAGGAACCCCAGGCCAGGATCTGCCCAGAGACCCAGTCCACATGTGGAGAGTGGAGCTGTAGCCAAGGGAGGCCCAATACAACTGGGGTAGAGGCCTTGGGTAGAATAAGAAAGGATATCCACTCCTGGTGGAGAATCCCTACCGACATCCTAATGGGTAGCGTCTGGAAGCGAATAGGGCCCCCTGGGAGAACAGTGCCATCAATTGCCGAGATTACAAATAGGGTAGTGAGAGGTGAAAGGATAAGCTTCATAGAAGAAGCAGTTCTCCAATCCATAAAATTGCCGGCAGCCCCGGAATCCAGGTATGCAAGGGTTGACTGAGGAGAAGTGCCTACATGAAGGGACACCGGCAAGAGCAGGCGAGAAGGTGATGTTTCTGGGTCCAATACTCCACCTTCCAAATGTATTAGACCCGAGCGTTTCCCGGACGAAGCGAGCAGGAGTCACGAAAATGACCCTTGCCCCCACAATAGAGGCACAAGCCCAGAGTTCTGCGCCTAGCACGTTCTTCGGGGGTTAGTCTGGTCCGGCCCAGCTGCATAGGTTCTTCAGCAGGTAGAGGTTGCTCCACGGAATGAAGGGAGGGGAGCTCAGACTGGCTAGGACCCAGAGAGTGCTGGCGTCTTTTTTCTAAGGACCTCTCTTGAAAACGAATGTCGATCTGGTTGCATAATGAAATTACATCGTCCAGACCGACGGGAATGGCTCTTCCCGCTAATTCGTCTTTCACTCGGTCAGAGAGACCATGTAAAAAGGTAGCGACCAGGGCCTCATTATTCCAGCTCAATTCAGCTGTGTGGATACGGAACTGAAGAGCATATTGCCCCACTGAACTAGATTCTTGGCGAAGACGTAAGACAGCACTAGCCGCTGAAGAAGCCCGAGCCGGCTCTTCGAAGATATTACGAAAGAGCTTCAAGAAATCGGACAGACTGGAAACCACTGGATCGTTCCTCTCCCACAGGGGGGCAGCCCAGGCCAAAGCTTCACCGGAGAGGAGGGAAATGATATAGGCTACCTTAGCCCGGTCAGACAGGAAGCTTTGAGGCTGAAGCTCAAAATGAATTGTGCATTGGCTGAGAAACCCCCTGCAGGCCTTGGAGTCCCCAGAGAAACGGAACGGAGCTGGCAATCTTAGTGAGTGTGAGGCTGCGACTGGTGCGATAGGTACAGCCGCTGGTTGTACTTGGGGTTGCGGATTCGGGGTTCCCAAGGAGACCTGAAGCTGCTCGAATCGAGAAGCCAGATCCTGGAGGAATCGCATCACCTGAGTCTGATTTGATTCCTGGGTCTCAAGTCTGCGAACTATGCCCTGCAATGGATCATCCGCGGGAAGCGGGATGTCAGCCGGGTTCATGGCTGATCAAACTGTCAGGGTCACCTGTGGCCAGGTGACAGATGCACACCGTAGGGGGACAGGAGTGCACCGCGAGGTAGTGAACCCTATGGCTGGCTTCTGCGGATAGGAAACTGGGTGGTTGTGGAAAGCGGGACCAGAGGAGCACAACCGGGATCCTAACGGAAGCTAGAGCCAAGATTCCCCAGGGCGCGGAGTCTAAGACCCAGCTGGTCTTCTCCAGGGCCTCTAGTGGTGAGGATGTTATGCTGCAGGCTGGGACCAGGTCGCGGCCCCTGGAGTTTCCTAGCTCACGCCCCGTAGGATAAGGGGAAAAGAGGGGAAGCAGCAGCACACGATAAGAGAGAACCGAATAACAAGCTGAAGGTCAGGGGCCACAAGCAGACAAGGATAACGAAGAACGAGCCGAAGGTCAAGGGTCACGAGCAGACAGGGATAGTCGGGGACAAGCCAATAACGTAACAGAGAGACAGACGTAGCACACGGCAGGCAGGAACCCAAACACACAATGCCTAACAAACACGTTGATCAGCAAAGCAGGCTTGCAGTGCACAGGTTAATATAGTGTTCTGTGAAAGGGCCTGGGGTGGAGTCAGGCTGGGCGGAGATTATAAAGGAAGCCAGGTGAAGGAGGTCTGGTCTCTAGATGAACACATGAGGAGGAAGGTAAGATGGCAGACAGACATTAATGCATATCCATGACACTGCTAAGTTGAATAGTCCTATGTTTAGTTGTCTCTCTTTCTTTTTCTTTCTACTTCCTCCCCTCGTTCCTCTCCTTCTGAATGGTCTCTCTGGTAATACTGTGGTGGTGGGGGTGGGATCCTCTATGGATATTTCCAACCTCTCCATCCCCCCTCTTGTTGGTATTGATTCTGATAGGGTGCTGGTCTACCGCTAAAGTTGCCCCTAAAACCTCCTCTCGGGGGTCTGGGTGGATAATAATTTCTACCATAATCGTAATGGTCATATTGTTCTTGTGGTCTATTTATAAGTGGGGCAAATCCAGAGGCGTAGCTTGAAGCTTGTGGGCCCCGATGCAAAAGTTGACCTGGGTCCACACCCCCCCCCCCACTACCTCCCACCACTTTCACCGTGTGTGCAGATATACCCACCGCACGCCAAGATACTCAAAGTGGCTTAAGAGTTTTGAGTTCCCAGAGTTCCTCCTTACATGAGAGGACAGGGATTACCGCTGGGGAATCAGAGGACAGGGATTACCGCTGGAGAATCAGAGGACAGGGACCCCTGGCAGGTCACTTGGCAGAGCTCCTTTCCCATCCCAGCACTGTATACAGCTCCCCCCCCACACACTACACAGGGCTGAAATCACATTTCTTTACACACAGTCTGTGAGCCTTCACAGGGTGTATCTGGCTTTTATGTTGCTGTTTTGACCTGTGAAATTCTCTGGTCGGAACAACAGTGTAGTTGCAGTAGGCAGATACACCTTGTACAGATCATGGCTAACTGGCTTTGTTGTAAAGGAATGTGATTTCAGCACTGTGGGGGAGGAGCAGTATGGAGTGCTATAATTGGAAAGGAGCTCATCAGCCGGGCATAGCATCTAGGGCAGAGGGGGTGGTCAGGGGGCTTTGTGGGGGGGGCACAACTCAGATCTGGGGGGGCAAAGCCATGTGACACAAAATCTGGAGCCTGCAGCCCCTCAGGGGCCCCTCATGGGCCCCTCAGGAGGTGTTAAGGGATTTGTTTTAGCAATTTCTGAAGGTTTCTCTGTCAGTGTTGGCAAGTGTTGGGGGAAAGTCACCTCCCGGAGGTTTGTGTCTTTTCCCCAGGGAAGTGGGGTAAGCGGACATCCCCGGGTGGGGGGGGGGGTACAGAGAATCCCAGCTAATAACTAGGAGACACTGAGCAGTGTATTACCTCACCAGTGACATCAGTCCCATCGTGGCTACAGGACGGCACTCTCCTCCTCCTTACTCGCTGAGCTCGCTTACCATTCCATGCACACAGCACAGACACTTCCCCATCCTGGGTTGTTCTCACCCTGTGCTCCTCTCCATTCAGGAAATGTCTCACAGCTTCTCCCCAGCCAATGAGAATGGAGGAGTGTGGACTGTGGAAGGCAAAGTGGAAGCCAAGTATTGTTGCCTGGCTGTGAGGCCCTAGGGCAGATCGGAGCTGGACTTTGTGGAGGATATGATAATATGACAGGGAGGCTTCAGGGGCCCCCTGGAGCTAGGGCGGAGTTGCGATTGTGACCCCTGCAACCCCTTATGCTACGCCCATGGGCAAATCTATTTTGAGTGGGAACCAAGTACTTTGGGGTACGCGGATATTGGTTTGATTGATTGGGTTTGGGTTTATTAGATGGTTTAGGGCAGGGATATACAATTAGCGGACCTCCAGCTGTTGCAGAACTACAAGTCCCATGAGGCATAGCAAGACTCTGACAGCCACAAGCATGACACCCAGAGGCAGAGGCATGATGGGACTTGTAGTTTTGCAACATCTGGAGGTCCGCTAATTGCATATCCCTGGTTTAGGGTCTTTTTTATTATTTGATTGGGGGATTAGTTTGATTTGTTGTATTGGTCGTCATCTGAGTAATAATATCTCGTATTTCTAATTCTCTCTCTATTGAAGACTCTTTGGACTCTGGGGAAATTATTTCTTCCTGACATTTATAAACTTTTTGATCAACTAAGTCTTTTAAATCTCTTTGGTATTTTTTCATTTTTTTCTGTTTCATTTCTCCATCATATTTTGACAAATGGCTTTGTAATTTTTGAGCCTTTTCCTGATATTCAGTGGTATCTTTGAATTGTGCCATAGTTTCTCTTAATTCAGTGATCTTTGCCTCTAATAATTGATTTTTAGTTTGTCTCCTTCTGATCATGAGTTGCATAACCTTTTTTTCACATGAATTAAAGAATTGGTACCATTCATCCAACAAATTAAGATCCTCAATACCATCGAGGGGGCTCACGTCCCATCTTAGTCGCCGTGGTCAGGGCCGGACTTACCATTGGGCTTGATGTATA
The DNA here is from genome assembly GCA_029206835.1 of Rana muscosa. Classification (NCBI taxonomy): domain Eukaryota; kingdom Metazoa; phylum Chordata; class Amphibia; order Anura; family Ranidae; genus Rana; species Rana muscosa. The sequence continues at coordinate 45,417,876 of CM055116.1, read as the reverse complement.
TATCTGACATGTATATATTTAATTGTAGAATCTATGCTCGCAAAGCTTTTTTGTCCCCTGAAGAAGACCGCCATTACTACTAAGGTTGAAACACGTTGGAGCTTTTGCGCCCATTGCATAATATTTCCAATGTTGTACCATACTTTATTTGGTTGTTTTTAGACATATGTGTTAGTTTCAATTCATGTTTTTTGGAGCTCATGTCCTGATTCCTACCAAATCATGTGATTTTTGTTCTACCAATAAAATTTATACTTTTATAATAAACCATTTCTCAACATCTTCATCCATTGCTGCAATTCAAAGCCCCTAGGGGTACCTTTTTTCCTTTTCGCAAGTTCTATCAGGGGTGTGCAGCACCTCCATTAACAATTGGCATCGCCTTCCCTTCGCTAATATATATATATATATATATATATATATATATTTATATGTATTGCATTGCGATGAGCTGTTATAACTTAATAATTGAAAAACTGCAAAAATCAGCCGGGGTTTACTTCCTCTTTAATTTTTCATTGAATTGTTCTATTTAAAGTAATGTATAGAAGGTAGGGCCCCAAGTGACTCAAGCCCAGGGTCCCCACCACCCTAATGCCCCGTACACACGATCCGAATATCGTACGACAGATCGTACGACTTTTTTCGGTTAATAGTCGCAAGTAGAAATTGAATAGGTTACTAAAGACACGAAAATTCTCGTACGACAGAAAAAAAATTCGGAAGTGATGTCATTTGTTGTAAATGTACTTGTATTGTATTTTCGGACGACAACTATACTGACTAAACGAAAATCGTACGATCTGGTATCGTACGAGGAAAATTTTCGTGTTTGTCCGATCGAATAATATCGGATAAACTGTCGGCTCTCGAAAGTAGTGTACACGCGATCCAAAAATTGTACGATTCTTCCTCGAACTATCGTTTTCGTCCGATATTCGGATCGTGTGTACGGGCCATAAGTCCTGCCCTGGCCGTGGTGTGAGATTTTTTCCTATGTACATTTCTAATGAGGATGTATCATATACGCAGCTTGCTTGCCTCACCTTCCACAGAGATGGGAAAGAGAAATCTTCATCTGTGACTGTGCTGTATACTGCCAATTTTGCTTCTTCTGGGCCTTCTGCTGGCCTTGGGACCTCCCCCTGGTCTCACTTGGCTCCAGGCTCCTCCCCCTGGTCTAACTTGGCAACAGGCTCCTCGCCGGGCCCCCTCTCTTCTCGCACGCTCTGTGTGCTGCTGAAATGGAGGCGTTCGTGACCCTCACAGCTACCGCCCAGGTGGGAGGGATGTTTTTTTTTTCCATGATCCTGGCAGCGGTCCTCGCCTCGAAGGCTGAAGAGAGTGGGGTGGTCTTTGTGTGTGTTACAGTGTCGCTCTGTGCTACACCTGGCAGAGGAGGAGTGCAGTAGGCAGGGCCGGGCCTGTAGTAACGGAATGCAAGCAGGTAAAGTAAACAGCTCCCTGCCAGGGCTGTGCTGCGCCACCTCCTGTCAGTGTACTGAGCTGGGCTGGGTACAGGTGCCATGCAAGTAGGGCGGGAGTTCTGTCAAAACAGCAAAAATGTCACTTTCAGTGGCGGTGCGTCCATAGAGGGCGTCGGAGCGCCGCCCCCTCTCGCTCCCGCACCGCCACTGAAAGACAATACACAGATTCATGCATTGCATGAATCTGTGTATTGTCACCGCTGCCGCGCTGCCCACTATACATATGGCCGGCCTCCTGGTGAGCGCCGGCCATATGAATTAGAGTGGCGGCCGGCGGTGGGTGTGACTTGAAAGTGCCTATCAGAGCCAGCGGCTCTGATAGGCTTTCCGAATACAGCTCTCACGCTGTATTCGGCTTCCAAAAACTCCTCCCAGGTACGCACGGGGGTGCGTTCCTGGAAGAAGACTGTGTGGAGGTTTCAGCCAATCAGGTTCACCGGATCTGGTTACCGGTAACCTGATTGGCTGAAGCGACATCGAGGGCGGGAGAACACATCGAGGACGGCGCGGACCGAGGAAGGTAAGTGCAGGGCTGGGGGGGGGGACAGGCTGCATTTGGGGGACAAACTGGCTGAATATGGGGCACAAACTGGCTGAATATGGGGGACAAACTGGCTGAATATGGGGGACAAACTGGCTGCATTTGGGGGGGAACTGGCTGAATATGGGGGACAAACTGGCTGAATATGGGGGGAACTGGCTGAATATGGGGGACAAACTGGCTGAATATGGGGGACAAACTGGCTGAATATGGGGGGAACTGGCTGTATATGGGGGACACGCTGGCTGTATATGGGGGGAACTGGCTGTATATGGGGGACATGCTGGCTGTATATGTGGGACAAACTGGCTGCATTTGGGGGAACTGGCTGTATATGGGGGACACGCTGGCTGCATTTGGGGGGGAACTGGCTGTATATGGGGGACAAACTGGCTGCATTTGGGGGGAACTGGCTGTATATGGGGACAAACTGGCTGTATATGGGGGCACACTGGCTATATATATATGGGGACACACTGGCTGTATATGGGGGCACACTGGCTATATATATGGGGACACACTGGCTGTATATGGGGGCACACTGGCTATATATATATATGGGGGCACACTGGCTGTATATGGGGGCACACTGGCTGTATATGGAAACAAACTGGCTGTATTTGAGGGGGCAAACTGGTGGCGTTTGGGCACAGTGGCTGCGTTTAATGGGCACAGTGGCGGCAATTGATTTTTTATTTTTTCAGTTTGTTTGCGCTCCCCTAAAAATTTTGAGCACCAGCCGCCACTGGTCACTTCTGTTTACTGTAAAGCATCAGTAATTGGAGATTTAGCTGAATTGCTGTTTTAACACAACACCGGTGTCCTGTCAGAATACCGCTACCCATCAGAGAATGTAGCTGAAGTGACGTTTTGAGCAAAAAACGCTTACTGCGCATGCGCCATGAGTTCCAACATGGCCGCAATGCGTTCCAATAGGTTTCCTAATTATGACAGAACACGAAGCCAGCAGCGGACATCTTATTACACCCAGGCAAGCAGGCAGAAGGTGACGACGGCCATCTTGGTACACCCCGCACTGCTCAGCTGCAAACTGTGGCCCCACACTCTGTCCCGGTGAAATAGTCAATTTCAGTATACTGCATAAGGTGAGTTAACTGCTAAATAAGTGTGAAATTGAAGACTTGCCTGGGTGTAAGAAGATGTCCACTGCTGGCTTTGTGTTCTGTCAGATTAGGAAACCTATTGGAATGCATAGCGGCCATGCTGGAACGCATAGCGCACGTGCAATAAGCAATTTGGTTTACATCGTCACTTCCATTGCATTTTCTGATGGGTAGCGGTATTCTGACAAGACACCGGTGTTGTGTTAAAACATCAATTTGTCTAAACCTCCAATTATTGATGCTTTACAGTAACCGGAAGTGACGTGATTGAAGATCTCGATAAATTTGCTATTTTGACAGAACCCTGCTCAACAACGGCAACTGATGGGTAGCGGAATTCTGATAGAACAATGGCAAACGTGTACACTCCGGTACACGATATTATGAGCAGACATTGTTAGTCCGTCCGATACTAACCAACAACATGGCCGCCTCTGAGGTGGCCACAACTTTTTCCTCCTTAGCCCTTGTTCTGTCAAAACAGCAAACTCTTTGTGTACCAGAATGTACACGTTTGCCGGTGTTGTATCTAAACAGCAATTCATCTAAGTCTATTACTGATGCTTTACAGTAACCGGAAGTGACGTGATTAGAGATCTTGATGAATTGGCTAATTTAATAAAACACTGGTGTTCCCTCAGATTTGGCGACCCGTCAGAATTTGTATCGGAAGTGACGTTCCGTCGCCACCATCTTGCTACACCCTGCACTCCTCCACAGTAAGAAAGAATGATGTGGTCCAAGGCACCATGAGTAATTGGCCTCCATCCCAAATTTGAACAGAAAAGGAGAGAGTTTGGTCAGGGGGACTTTAAATGAGGCCAATCACTATGTAGAGTAAGCATGTGGGACACAGTATTGCTTATATGGGTTCCGACAAAAAAGGGGGGAGTTTGATGGGGACTTTGAATGAGAGATGTATACCAAAAAGCAGTCTTAGCAAAAAGCATTTTAATATACCTTGTAAGATCATGTACAGCATTCTGAATTATATAAAAATGCATACACAAATCGCATAAACGCAGAGCATGCTAAAAACCACATATACATATTGACGCCATGGTGCTTGGCATATCATGGAGTAAAGACAAGTCCTGCACAACATGAACCACTGAAGGGGCTGGATGGTATTGGAAAATCATGGAGTAAAACAATGTAGAAGACATAAAATCATCTGTATAGACATCATGCATCTATGTAAGCCCGACGCGTTTCGTTGGGGTATACCAACTCTTCAGGGGCGAATGCAGGGGTGATCTATAAAGAGACATAACCATATGGTATAATATTGTAACTGAATAGTAGGAATAAATAGTGGGTGCAAGGGACAAGATGGACATCCCTATAGATACTCACATCAACTGCATAGATGTGAACAGAGAATCAGAGCTGTTTAAAGATGTCTGGCGTGTAGTAAGGATACACCGAGAAGGGGTCAAGCGGACATCTTTTTACACCCACCAGAGTTTTGCATTTCACAGTTATTTTTAACAGCAAACAGAGCTTATATGGTCAAATACAGTATTTAGCAATCCATCGGACTGTTTACAAGATGGCGGCGACGGAACACTTCCGTTACCAATTCTGACGGGTCACCTAATCTGACGGAACACCGGTCGACGGCATAAGCAACTCTTGGGGAACCCTTGCCTTTGGCCCCCCCCCTGGCGCCCTCAGGCGGCCACCCTGGCTGCCTTAGACCCCTTTCACACTGGGGCCGCCCATGCGAGCGGCGCTTTACTGCTGTTTAACCACTTAAGGACCGCCTCACGCCGATATACGTCGGCAGAATGGCACGGCTGGGCACATCAACGTACAGGTACGTTGCCCTTTAAGAGCCCAGCCGTGGGTCGTGCGCACTCCGCCAGCGGCGCGCTCGCGACCCGGTCCTGAGCTCCGTGACCGCACCCACGGGGCCCGCGGACCTGATCGCCACCGGTGTCCCGCTATCGGGTCACAGAGCTGAAGAACGGGGAGAGGTGAGTGTAAACAAACCTTTCCCCGTTCTTCTCCGTGGCATGTTAGTGATCGTCTGTACCCTGTCATCGGAACAGACGATCAGTGATGTGTAACGTGTAGCCACGCCCACCTACAGTAAGAATCACTTCTTAGGGTAATTAACCCCTACAGCGGCACCTAGAGGTTAACCCTTCACTGCCAATGTAATTTTCACAGTAACCAGTGCATTTTTATAGCACTGATCGCTGTAAAAATGACAATGGTCCCAAAAATGTGTCAAAAGTGTCCGATGTGTCCGCCATAATTTCGCAGACATTGATCGCCGCCATTACTAGTAAAAAAAAAAAATTATAAAAATGCCATAAATCTACCCCCTATTTTGTAAACGCTATAACTTTTGCGCAAACCAATGAATAAACGCTGATTGCGATTTTTCTTTTACCAAAAATATGTAGAAGAATACGTATCAGCTTAAACTGAGGAAAAAATATTTTTTTTAGATATATTTTTGGGGGATATTTATTATAGCAAAAAGTAAAAAATTTTGCATTTTTTTTCAAAATTGACGCTCTATTTTTGTTTATAGCGCAAAAAAAAACCCCACAGAGGTGATCAAATACCACCAAAAGAAAGCTCTATTTGTGGGGGAAAAAAAGGACGCCAATTTTGTTTGGGAGCCACTTTGCACGACCGCGCAATTGTCAGTTAAAGCGACGCAGTGCCTTATCGCAAAAAGGGACCTGGTCCTTTAGCTGCATATTGGTCCGGGGCTTAAGTGGTTAAGCGGCGCTTTTCGGCTGCTAGCGGGCGCTTTTTATCCCGAAGAAGGAGTTAAAAACACCTGTGTTGCGGCGCTTCTGAAGCACTGCCCATTCATTGCAACTGGCAAGGGGGTTTTGGGAGCGCCAAATACAGCGCTCCCAAACCGCCCCAAAGATGCTGCTTGCAGGACTTATTCGGACGTCCCGCAAGCGCACCGCCACAGTGTGAAAGCACTCGGACTTTCACACTCGGGCGGCATGGGATGCAGTTTTTAGGCGCTTTACAGGTGCTATTTCTATCGCTAAAATGCCTGAAAACTGCCTCAGTGTGAAAGGGGTCTTGTGCTGGCGCTGGCCCTGGCTGTAACATAAAAAAATGTGGGAAAAGTGAAGCGCTGTGAATACTTTCCGGATGCACTGTATATAGTAGATCAGTAAACAAAATTTTTTTAAAAAAATATCTGCGTTGCAGGATAGCATTTTACACACGTACATGCGTACAACACATCAACGAAAAGCTACTATTATATGTGTATTTATTATTCAGCCCATCTTTGCACTTTTATGTACTTTCCGGACATAAAACTGATGTTCGCACATCAGTACGCTGTGTAAGAACCCTATAGTAATAGGAGGCCATGTTGTTATGCCACGTACACACGACCATTTTTCTCGTCGGGAAAAATTACATTTTTTCTCTTTGACGAGAAAAACGCCCGTGTGTGGGCTTTCCAGCATTTTTCCCGACGAGAAAAACGGCAAGAATCACGACGAGAAAAATTAGAACGTGCTCTAATTTTTCTCGTCGTGATTCACGGCATTTTTTCCCGCTGCAGTTTTCCCATAGGGTGTAGGGGACCAAGCCGGTCCTCGTTTTACATGTCGATTTTCTCTGCGGTGTTTTCACCGTCGAGAAAATTGATCGTGTGTACACGGCATAAGAGGCAGCTGGAGGGCTGTTGGCTGACTGGGGAGGATGAATGGTGACTGGGATAAGTGTTGAGGTGACTGAGGAGAATGGTGTAGGTATGTGTTATGAACATATTAGGTGCGCTGGGAATACTTAGGAGACATGAAGGGCCGCTTATCACCTCCTCTGTGGCCATTTCAGGCTGACCTCAGGTCACACACAGCAGGCTCACTCGCCCACTGACAGACTCTGAGAACAACCAAAATGGCGACAGAAGGAGCTCTCTGGTGGTGGTCACACACAGCCTGCAGGCGCGCGCTCTCCTTTGGCGGGTTCCACAGGCTGCGATAAGCGAGGGACGGGGGCGCGCACGCTCGCTGGGGGGCGAATCCTTATAGGCCGTGAACGCGCACGCTGCGAAGGAGGCGGTGGCTACGATCCGCTCGGAGCTGAGGGGCGCGCACGCCGGGAAAAGCCTCGAGTGTGTGGACGCGCACTCTGTCGGAGGTGGTGGTGATCTTTGCGCTCGGTGCTTTGTGTGGTGAGGGAGGTGTCCGCCGTTCGGTGAGGAGAGAGAGAGGCCGGGACCGGCACACGGTGTAGGAGAGGATATAGAAGAAGAGGAGGACACAGTGGGATCAGGTAATCGTACACATCGCCACACTACATCGTGCTGTGCGTGAGGGAAGATGGCGGACTGAGGAGAGGCCTCACCGCCTACCGCCGCCATGATGGGGGGGAGGCTCCTCTGTATTCCTGTGTGTGTTATACGGGATTCCTCTCCTCCCTCAGGGCTAGGAGCCTTCTACATACTGACGGGAGGCCTGGACGATGCGACCTCTCCGCATGGGGTATAATCCGCTCCACCGCTAGGGGCGCTATATACAGCTTCCTTCTGTAATAAGGGGGAGAAACCTCTCCACCGCTAGGGGCGCTATATACAGCTTCCTTCTGTAACAAGGAATATAATCGGCTCTACCACTAGGGGCGCTATAGATCTTACTGCTGTGATAAGAGGTATATTCAGCTCTAGCACTAGAGGCGCTATATCTTCTTCCTGCTGTAAAAAGTGGTAGAATCAGCTCTACCACTGGGGGCGCTATAGATCTTCCTGCTGTAATAAGGGGGAGAATCAGCACTACCACTAGGGGCACTATAGATCTTCCTGCTGTAATAAGGAATATAATCGGCTCTACCACTAGGGGCGCTATAGATCTTCCTGCTGTAATAAGGGGGAGAATCGGCTCTACCACTGGGGGGCGCTATTGATCTTCCTGCTGTAAAAGGGGGGAGAATCAGCTCTACCACTAGGGGCGCTATAGATCTTACTGCTATAATAAGGAATATAATCGGCTCTACCACTAGGGGCGCTATAGATCTTACTGCTATAATAAGGAATATAATCGGCTCTACCACTAGGGGCACTATAGATCTTCCTGCTGTAATAAGGAATATAATCGGCTCTACCACTTGGGGCACTATAGATCTTCCTGCTGTAATAAGGAATATAATCGGCTCTACCACTAGGGGCGCTATAGATCTTACTGCTGTAATAAGGGGTAGAATCGGCTCCACCACTAGAGGCACTATATCTTCTTCCTGCCTTAATAAAGGGTACAATCGGCTCCACAACTAGGGCGCTATATCATCCTGCTATAATACGGGTAGAATCAGCACTACCACTTGGGGGGGCTATATCTTCTTCCTGCCGTAATAAGGGGTAGAATCTGCCCCACCGCTGCCACTAGGGGCGCTATATCTTCCAGCTGTAATAGGGGTATAATAAGCTACACCACTAGGAGCAGTGTATCTACTTCCAGCTGTGATGAGCGGTATAATCTTCCCCCACCACTAAGCAGTATATCTTCCTGGTGTAATTGGCTCCACCACTTGGTGCATTATAGCTTCTTTCTGCCGTAATAAGGGTCATATTCAGCTCTTACCCCTAGGGGCAGTATATATCTAATTCCTGCTGTAACTAAGGGGCATAATAAGCTCCACTGCTACCACTAAGGGCAGTATATCTACTTCCTGCTGGAATAAAGGTCATATGCAACTCAACCGTTACCACTAGGGGTAGTATATCTACTTTATGCCCTGGTCGGTGTCATATTCAACTTCACTGCTACCACTAGGGGCAGTAGATCTACTACGTGCCCTAATCGGGGTCATAGTCAACTCCATTGTGACCACTAGGGGCAATATATCTACTTGTCCTCATCAGTGTCATATTCAACTCCACTGCTACTATTATTTAGGTACTTATATAGCGCCGTCAGTTTACACAGCGCTTCACATATATATTGTACATTCACATCGGTCCCTACACTCAAGGAGCTCACAATCTAAGGTCCCTACCTCACATTCATATACTGGGGCCAATTTAGACAGAAGCCAATTAACCTACCAGCATGTCTTTGGAAACCGGAGTACTCGGAGGAAACCCACTCAGGCACAGGGAGAACATGCGTACTCCAGGTAGTGTCGTGGTCATGATTCGAACCAGCGACCCTTTTTACTGCTAGGCGAGAGTGCTACCCACTACACCACTGTGCCGCCCAGGGGCAGTATATCTACTTCTTGACCTAATAAGGGTCATATTAAACTCCCCTGCTACCACTAGGGTGTATATATATTTTATTCTGTAATAAGGGGCATAATCAGCGCCACCACTAGGGGCAGTATATATACTTATTGCAGATTTCTGTTCTTAGCTGACAGGAGTTGCACCCAGTGTGGACTTCTGCTGCTGTAACCCATCTGCTTCAAGGTTCGATGTGTTCAGAGATGGTATTCTGCATGCCTTGGTTGTAACAAGTGGTTATTTGAGTTACTGCTGCCTTTTATCGCGACCCAGTCTGCCCATTCTCCTCTGACATCAACAAGGCATTTTCCTCCACGCAACTGCCGCTCACTGGATATTTTCTCTTTTTCTGACTATTCTCTAAACCCTAGAGATGGTTGTGTGTGAAAATCCCAGAAATACTCAGACCAGCCCCGTCTGCCACCAACAACCGTGCCACATTCAAAGTCACTTAAATCCTCTTTCTTCCCTATTCTGATGCTCCGTTTGAACTTCAGCAAGTCGTCTTCACCACATCTAGATGCTTTAATCCAAAAATGCATTGAGTTGCTGCCATGTGATTGGCTGATTAGCGATTTGTGTTACCAAGCAATTGAACAGGTGTACCTAATAATAAAGGGGCTGGCGAGTGTGTCTGTCCTACTGTAATAAAGGGCATAATAAACTCCACCACTAGGGACACTATATGTGCGTCCTGCTAGAATAAAGGGCATAATCAGCTGCACCACTAGGGGCAGTATAGATTTACTTTCTGCTGTATCCAGGGGCATCATCGGCTCCACCAGCAGAATGTGACACTTGTATACACTGCTCAAAAAAAATGAAAGGAACACTTTTTAATCAGAGTATAGCATCAAGTCAATTAAACTCCTGGAATATTGATCTGGTCAGTTTAGTAGAGGGGGGGGATTTTAATCCATTTCAGCTGCTTTGGTGCGAATTAAATCACAGGTGCACTAGATGGGTAACAATGAGACCACCTCCAAAACAGGAATGGTTTTACAGGTTGAGGCCACTGACATTCCCCTTACCTTTTCTTGTTTTTCACTAGTTTTGCATTTGTCTAGGGTCAGTGTCACTACTGGTAGGATGAGGCGGTACTTGGACCCTATAAAGGTTGCACAGGCAGTCCAACTCCTCCAGGATGGCACATCAATACGTGTCATTGTCAGAAGGTTTGCCGTGTCTCATGAGCATGGAGGAGATTCTAGGTGACAGGCAGTTATTCTAGGAGAGCTGGACAGAGCCATAGAAAGTCCCTTACCCATCTATTATCTGCTTCTTTGTGTAAGGAGGAGCACTGCCAGAGCCCTACAAAATGACCTCCAGCAGGCCACTAATGTGCATGTCTGATCAAACAGACTTCATGAGGGTGGCCCATAGGGCCTGATGTCCTCTAGTGGGCCCTGTGCTCACTGCCCGGGACCGTGGAGCTTGATTGGCATTTGCCATTGAACACCAGAACTGGCAGGTCTGCCACTGGCAACACTGCTTTTCACAGATGAGAGCAGGTTCACCCTGAGCACATGAAAGAGTCTGGAGAAGCCGCAGAGAACATTTATGCTGCCTTTAACATCGTTCAGCATGACCGGTTTGGTGATGGTCTGGGGAGGCATATCCATGGAGGGACGCACAGACCTCTACAGGCTACACAATGGCACCCTGACTGCCATTAGAGATCAGGATGAAATCCTTGGACCCATAGTCGGACCCTACGCTGGTGCAGTGGGTTCTGGGTTTTTCATGTGGCGAGAGCATGCAGCCAGTTCCTGGAGGATGAAGGAATTGATACCATTGAATGGCCCTCACGTTCACCTGATCTAAAGCCAAAAGAACACCTCTGGGACATTAGGTTTCGGTCCATCCGGTGCCGCCAGGTTGCACCTCTGTCTGTTCAGGAGCTCAGTGATGTCCTGGTCCAGATCTGGGAGGAAATACCCCAGGACACCATCCGTCCTCTCATTAGGAGCATGCCGATGTTGTCAGGCAATACATACAAGCACTTGGGGGCGCCATACTAACTACTGAGGACCATTTTGAGTTGTTGCAATGAAATTTGAGCAAAATGGACTAGCTTGCTGCATAATTTTTTCACTTTGATTTTCGGGGTGTCTTTGAATTCAGCCCTCTGTAGGTGGATAATTTTCATTTCCATCAAATGAGGTGCCATCCTTTCATTCGTAACACATTACCCCGTCCATATCAGTATAGATATCCAGCATGAGATTTTTCCCAAAGAGATCTGATGTGTTTTCAAAGTGTTCCTTTCATTTATTTTGAGCAGTGTATTTACTTCATGCCCTACTTAACCGCTTGCCTGCTGGGGAAATTCTAACATTTCGCAAGCATGTTAAAATTGGCTTTTTTTTGGGGCTAGTAAATGACTTGAACAAATTTTCTGAAAGCCGAGGCTCTGGAGAATAAAACGTTGACTTTTGCAAAAAAAAAAATTCATGTCACACAGTGTGAGCGCAACGTTTCACCAAGTACAACATTTCATTATTTTAGGCAGAGAAAGGCAATAACGTTACCAAAATAAATTTTTTGTGTAAAAAAAATATAATAGTTGGGGTGCGCTAAGTAAATGGATACCTAACATGTCAAGTCTTGAAATTGCGTGTAGCCATAAAATGGTGACAAACTTCGGTATGTTGGCCTCTACGGGTCATCCGTTTGCTAATGGGCCAAGAATTATTGCTGTAACATGGGGGTAGCGCAATCGATGTTTTTTTTGTGTCTAGGTGTTCCCAAAGCGTGCATTTTATGTTCATATGGGGGCTTCAAATTTTGGGGGAGGGGATTTTTAAAGTGGTTGTAAATACACTTTAAAAAAAAAACACCTGCAAGAAAAAGACATAATGGGCTAGTATGCTATGCATACTAGCTCATTATGTGGCACTTACCTCAGATCGAAGCACTTCTCGTCCCCCTCCGCCGCTTTTACCGCCTTCCTTTAATCGCCGAACCGGCACTGTGATTGGCTATGACGTCGCACGCATGCGCGCGGGGCCATCATTCTCCATTGAGAAAACCTGCAACGCTTAGTGTGCCTGCGCCGTTGTCTACGGCGCGCATGCGCCGTAGACATCGGTGCAGGGTTTTCTGAAAATATCTCCTTAACCGTGTAGGTTAAGGAGATATTTCTTGCACCTACAGGTAAGCCTTAGGCCTCATGCCCACGGGCGTTTTTTCAGCCGCGTTTTTGAGCGTTTTTTACAGCTTAAAAACGCCTGTCCATGTTAGTCTATAGCTTCATGCCCACCTAGGCGTTTTTGAGCTGTAAAGAGCATAGGCGTTTGTAAGCTGTAAAAAAAACCCAGGGCCAGTGCGTTCCTCAGCGTCAGAATTTGGCAGGAAAAAACGCGAGCGTCAAAAAACGCGCACTAACGCGCAAAAAACGCGCACTAACGCGTGGTCGCGTTTTTAGCTCCGACGTTTTAAAAAAAAAAAAAAAAATATTTACAATAACATGGACAGGCGTTTTTAAGCTGCAAAAAACGCAGCTGTAAAAACGCCAGTGGGCATGAGGCCTTAATCTAGGCTTACCTGTAGGTGCGAGTTGTGTGGTTGGGATTACAACCACTTTAAGTGCTTGGGTGTAACTTGAATTTATAAAAAAAAAAAATTATAAAGGGGACTTGGTGTCCTATGGGTTTTTTTTTTTGTGACCACTTCTTTCGAGAGTTAAGGGGGTCTAAAAGACCCCATATGTCTCGCCTGTCCTCCAGTTAAATGAATGCAGTCTACCGTTTACCAGGGTGTGGAAGCACTGAGGTGGCTCACCGATTCCATCTGGCAAGTTGGCTGGTCAGATTTACACACTGTTGGCAGCGGACACGGATGTACAGTGATTCTTCTGCAGGAAAATACTTGCCTGCCTGTTCTCCATCCTGTTGCAGGATAAAGGTGCGCAGTTCAGTTTGCATTGCAACAGTGTGGCCAGGATGACTGCATTTCCTCACTGGCCAGTCAACGTCCAAAGACCAGCCACTAGAAGAATCCGGGGAGAAGATGCTGGCGAGGGACCCCGTGGGTGATTGACCCTTGGTTCCCATGATGACTCTTCACTAGGTCCTCCCTCCAGTGCTGTGTGTGTCTGCAGCCTTCTGGGTTAAGTTCTGTGGATATCTCAGGAGGTTGCGGGTGCAGGATATACTGTGTTATTCTTGCCTTGGCTAGAAGGGGAGCAGGCCCGGCAGGGGTGGTTGCAATAGTAAAAAGCCCCCCCCCTTTTTTTTTTTTTTTTTTCGCGAAGGTCAACTTTATCATCTGCCTTACGTTTGAAATATGTCCCCCCTCCCCCACTCTGATTAGTCAGGGCTACGTCACACTAAGGGCTCATTCACACCATGCTTGTTGACCTACCTAGATTAGGGGTGTCCAACTTGTTTTCATTGTGGTCTGCATCAGCATTGTTACCCTCAAAGGGTCAGTTGTATTTGTAAGACTAGATGTTCAGAGCAACCCCCCCCCACCTTCAGAATTCCAGACCCCCCCCCCCTCTCCATTACATCACTGTGCACCCCACTTATCTTGTGCTGCTGCCAATAGGAGGGGGTGGAGCTGGAGAGTGGAAGGTGCAGGGTCTGGAGGAGGGCTGAAGCCAGCTGCCAGGGAATGCTAAGAAGGGGGGGGGGTACTGCAGCTGCACAGGGAGGCATAGGATCTGTCCTCTCTTCTGCCAAGTGCTGAGACGGCAAGTAGTGGCAAAGACACGCCTATTTGCGGCTGCACAGAGAAGTGCAGTATATGGTGGAGGAGTTCTGTTGTCCTCTGCTGCCGACTGCTAAGACGGGGGGGCGGGCGAAGAGCGTGCTGTAGGAGAGGTACGAGGGGGCCATGTGAAATGTCCTAGCAGGCCGGATTAGGCCCCTGGAACGTGTGTTTTTCACATGTGACCTTGTTCAATACAAGGGGACAGGGAAATTGTTCTCTATGTACCCTGTTCACAACACACACTGTGCATCGTGCAAAAATGCAGCACAACTCTGCGCACCATGACACAGGTTATAGGGTTTAATGAAATGTCATGTTTTATAACATTTCCTTAAAGTGAAAAAAAGTAAACAGTGAAGGTTGCTTTTACAGTGAGTCGCTCTGCCCCTACACAACGGGGGGGGGGGGGGGGCGGTGATTATATGGAGCACACATGTGAATGAGTCCTAACAACTTTGTAGCAGCCACAGATCTCTCGGTGATCAGTCGCCGGATACAGAGTTGCTTCTGTAGCTGACCACAATGCTTCTCTGTGCAGCTACCGCTCTCTGGTGTGTCACTGGCAGCTGGATAATATGAGCCGTTGCTATGCTGGTGATTCTGTGGCTAGCTCCAAACACAATGTAAATCACTCAGCAAACTGAGCCTCATGTGTGTTGGAGTTTTGTGACCCAGACTGTTCACTGACTGCACTTTATATTAAAGAAAAGAAAGCGAAGGAAAGCAATTCTGGAGCTGCGAAAAAAAATCACTAATTTGATAGAGACCTTAGATTCAGCGGTGAGCAATGTGCACTGCATGCTTCTCTCATCGATCACTGACGTGCTATACACCCTTCTCTGTTGGATCTCAGGGTTTATTCTTTTATTGTATGTATTTATACAACACTGACAATTTACAGAGCTTTACATGGTGTACATTCACATCAGTCCCTGTTGTCGAGAAGCTTACAGTCTAGTGTTCCTATCGCACATGCATACGTGTGCACATACTAAAGTAATTTTAGACAAGAGCCAATAAACATGACAGCATGTCGTTTGCCTGTAGGAGGCACAAGCACAGGGAGAACATGCTGGGATTCCAAGTGATGACCCTGGTGCTGCAAGGCAGAAGTGCTAACCTCTAACCACCAAGGTTAGCTAATACCAGGTGGAAATGCAGGTTTTTTTTTTTCTATTTACGCCCTCGGGGGTTATTGTAGAATGATGGTATAGAGCAGGGATATGCAATTACCGGACCTCCAGCTGTTGCAGAACTACAAATCCCATGAGGCATAGCAAGACTCTGACAGCAGCAAGCATGACACCCAGAGGCAGAGGCATGATGGGACTTGTAGTTTTGCAACAGCTGGAGGTCCACTAATTGCATATCCCTGGTATAGAATGTATAGACTAGTAAGATGTGAGATTTGGGTCATCACGCTGGATTGACATAGCAGTTGGGTGCAGAGGATGTCTGGGCACGTGTCGGGAGGCTCTGAGCCGTCAGGGATATGCAGGGTACTGGAGGCGGAGCTCTCAGAAAAATTGTCCAGCCATCTCTGCAGAAACCATCCCCTCCCCCCCTCATTTTTCTGGATTGTAAACTTTCTTTCAGTTGGAGGATTTAGTGACATGTTAAATGTTCTAGACACCAAAGAGACTAGATGACTTGCTCTTCCTCCTATTATGATCATGACATGAAGGAGTTAATGTTCTCTGTGTGGAAGACCAAGGTGCTAGTAAGATGGTTCTGGAAGGAAGGTGTTGCTGCAAGTTTCTTATTACGTAATTTTACTTGTCTTTTGTGGTTCACATGGAACCGGCCTCCCGAAATGTTCTATGGCATTGTGTAATCACTTCTCATTGTGAAATAGTTCCACTTTGTCACAGACCTTCATGTGTAGCTGGACTTCGACCTCAATAATAAGCACTAGTTTGCTAACAATTCACCCATTTGTAGGAACGCAGGCTTGTAATATATTGTGCAATCATTACAGGTTAGACGACATGTTTCACAATTTTTTTTTTTTTTGCATTGGTATATAAGAAACTGTGTGTGTGTATGTGTGTGTGTGTGTGTGTGTGTGTGTGTGTGTATATATATATATATATATATATATATATAAAATATTACACACACGTGTTGCTTGATATGATGATATTAACACATTACATTTTTAAGAATACAAGAGTGACCAAAAATTTAGTAAGGAGGGTTTATCATGCACGTTACTGACAGATACATACATAGCTGGTGTGGATCACACTGCTCTTCCAGTAGGGGAATTTGAAAGTTTATTTTTTATTATTTTTTATTTTTTTGTCTGTACTCACCACTGACACCCCAACCCCCTTCCCCACCCCATTTCTCCAACCACATATTATAACTAACATAGAGGAGACATGTTTTTTCTATTGCTGCAGGTTAAAGTGCACCTACAGCCCTACATTTCTTGTTTGTTTTTGGGTGATGTAAGGGTCAGAACCATTGTCAGGTTTTTCCTGTTATCTGCTGCTTTTGTTCAAGAGAATTACCCCCTCCAAGTGCTCCTGCATGCTATTCTCCTTCATTTGTTCAGTCTTCACTATTTTTGGTATCCTTAGTGATACTGTATTTGAGTGTCTGACGTTCTCCTTTTTATTTGGGCATGTCTTGTATGACAAAATGTTGCAATGACCCAGAAGCAAAAAAAAGAAAGATACTTGGTACTTGTACAGTTTAATCCGCAGGGTTTCTCAACTCCAGTCCTCAAGGCGCTCCAACAGGTCACGTTTTCAGGCTTTCCATTATTTTGCACAGGTGATTTGATCAGTTTCACTGCCTTCGTAATTACCACAGCTGTTTCATCTGAGGGAAATCCTGAAAACATGACCTGTTGGTGCACCTTGAGGACTGGAATTGAAAAACACTGGGATAATCAATGTATCATCCTGTAGGGAAATATTAAAGGGGTTGTAAAGCTTCGCGTTTTTTCACCTTAATGCATCCTATGTATTAAGGTGAAAAAACATCCGATGCTTACAGGCCCCCCGTTAACTTACCTAAGCCCTCAAAAGTCCCGCTTAGTGAACGCTCTGGCTTCTCGACCCGGTCTTCTCGGCTCATCATTGGATGATCGATAGCAGCGCAGCCATTGGCTCCTGCTGCTGTCAATCAAATCAATGATGCGGCGTGCCAGGGGGCGGGGCCGCAGAGTGTATCACAGGAGCGCACCTGCAAGCTAACCCCCTTGGGAGAGTGCTTCGCCGAGGGGGGGTTAGCTCTTGCGCGAAGGAGCAGAGGGACCCCAGAAGACGAGGATCGGGGCCACTCCATGCAAAACGAGCTGCACAGTGGAGGTAAGTTATAACAGGTTTGTTCTTTTTTTTTAAAAGGAACCTTTACAACCCCTTTAATTGCTGAATTGGATGTTTTGTGATATTTTCAGTTTGTCTAGAAAATTCCTAGAAGACACATGTAGGTGAGACTGTTGGCTTTAGTGGTTGTACTTAAGATGCCAATCTAAACCTTTTACTAATATATAATTAGCCAAAAGTCAGTCTTGGAATTCCTCCAGTGTGAGTAAATTTTGCAGTTTATTCTTGCCAGGTGCAATTAGGCACAGGAATGCAATAATGTACAACTTGTGCTCACCAAGGTGACTACTGTGTCTAAACTTTTTTGCTTATAGTGGTGAAAAAAGGTTTAAAGCTGATCACCATGTTTTAGGCTTCATGTACACTGGCCTACATTTGCCGCGGGCAGACGCTGCGCGATTTTGCCTTTTCCGGGGGCCTGCAGTCAAAAGCGTTCCTATCCTGAGCACGATTCTTCTGCGTCAGAGGAGTGTTGAAGCTCACTTAGACGCAGCAGCAGCTCCTAAACTCTGCTAAATGACTGTGTGCATTGACACATAGGCTTTTATGGAGTGTAGTTTAGGAGCTTTGGCAACAGAATGCTAATCTAAAGTTCAGGGGCTGCCAGTGTAGGCTAGTGTACGTGAAGCCGATGTTAGTTTGAACCAAGCTGTTCCAAACAAACTATTCCCTTCACTAGAAGATGTGCCTGCTGTGTGCTCTGTATAAACTGTATGTTGCCTCAGCTACAATACCGTATACAGAGCTTTGTGCTGGCAGTGGGAAGTTCCCACCCCGCGCCAGGAATTAAATGGCATCAGGCTGAGCGCTGCTCAGCCATTCACAGGGAGCTCTGAATTCTATGAATACAAAGCTTTTCTTATTTGCTGAGAGGGAGGTAATGTCGTCAGCCAATCAGTGGAAGTTTTGTATTCATTCATAGAATTCAGAGCTCCTTATGACTGGCTGAGCAGGGAAGTCCCCACCCTGCTGCCAGGAACACACACACCGTTTTATACATTGCACAGTGGGCACATCTAGTCTAAAATAACTATTTAAAGGAGAAGTACAGCCAAAGGTCATTTAGCTGTACTTCTGTTGATCACAGGAGTGCAGTTCGTTCTGAACTCCTGTGATTCGTTTGCAGCTGCCAGCGGACTGTTGGCTGACGTCAGAGCCGGTACAGGCTGGGTAAATATCATCACCATATGGTTGGAGCCTGGACTGCCACCCGGCTCAGCCCCTCAGACAGCTCAGAGAGCTGAGCGATCGGTCTTTGATTTCTCCGTTTTGGAGCCAACGGGGGACAGATGCCACATTGGACCGATGTTGCATCCACCTAGGTAAGAATTTCTAAAAAAAAATATAAATACATTTTTTTTTAAACTTCACTAAAACATGGAGATTAAAGGGGTTGTAAAGGTACAATTTTTTATTTTTTTTTCCTAAATAGCTTCCGTTACCTTTGTGCAGTCCTCCTTCACTTACCTCATCCTTCCATTTTGCTTTTAGATGTCCTTATTTCTTCTGAGAAATCCTCACTTCCTGTTCTTCTGTCTGTAACTCCACACAGTAATGTGAGGCTTTCTTCCTGGTGTGGAGTGTCGTGCTCGCCCCCTCCCTTGGACTACAGGAGAGTTAGGATGCTCTCTACATTGCAGATAAAGGAGCTGTGTGTTAGTGGGCATCCTGACTCTCCTGTAGTCTAAAAAAAATTGTACCTTTACAACCCCTTTAAGGGGGAATAGATGTACTCGTATATCTGGACATTGCAATGATGTGCATGAGCTTTAAAGGGAATGGTGAGAGGTAAAAAAAAAAAAAACAATGATACTTCCCTATGTGGATGCCAAATTGGTCCAATAATGCAGCTGCCCCCTGTTTTGCTCCAAGGCCCAGAATCGATCACATAACAGCTGATCGGTCTTCACTGAGCAGAGGCCGTCAGTCACCAGCTCTCTGCTCTGCCCCTCAGCTCTGCCCCTCTAGTGCTCTATACTAAGAGGCTGAGCCTCCTAGTATAGTGCACTCCTGTGACCCTACATGAGAAATATGGCTAAAAGAACTTTGAGCCTTCTTCTACTTTAAACTATTTTAGGAATGAAATGAGCCACATGTCTGACCTTTCTCAGTACTGGCCAGCAAAAAAAATAGACTTGTCTCTGTTTTCTTATCTCCGAGGGCTGAATGGCTGATGCAGAGCCCCGTGTGAAGAACAGAATGGCCTCTTAGTAAATGCTAAACTAATAATTTGGCTATTTCTGAAAACAAAATATATAAGCATTGCATTTCATCAGCTGCGAGAAGAAATTGAAGGGCGTGCTGTAATTACCCTGGAGCCTGAGAGAGATTGCAGCCAGAAATAGAATACAAATCTCTCAAGATATCAGTCAGTTACTGACTGAAGTGTAGCTGCCCGTCATTGTGAATACTGTATATCAGCATGTTACAAATACATCTTCCTCACAGGCAAGGCGTTGTAAAATCAACAGCATTATTCACCTAAAGAATTTAAAGTGTCTGTAAACCCTCACATTGGCCCGGTGAAACGACGACTGGCCCGGTGAAACGACGACTGGCCCGGGATGAAACAAACCCTATGTGAATTTTACCTGTTGATCTGCAGTCTTCTCTACATTCAAAATCCAGAATTTACAGCTTGTCTGAAATTTCAGAAAGCAGGGGGCGGAGCTGAAGTTACACTCTGCAGATCTCAGTGAAGAGAGCGGATTGGAGGAAAGGGACCCTCCCCTTCACAAAGACACAGAACTGAGGCAGTCAATCACAGGCTGTGTGCTGGAGTTCATCCCACGTCGGCTATTTTCCATTTGGTGTCAGGAAAACTTGTCAGAAGTGACTCGTGCAGATAGCAGAGGAAAGAAGCGGCAGACAGAAATGACACTTGGGATATGCTTTGTTTATATTTCATGTCTGAGGTTTAGAACCACGTGCTCTTTCTTTTTGTGGAGGTGAGCTAGTAGTAGTGGTCTTGTACCATGTTGGGTATCAATCTGTTAGCTATCAATCAATGTTGTGAGCTGATAACAGTCTAAAGGCAGGGGACACCGGAAGTTATCGGTTAGCATTGTTCTCTGCTATTTCCATCGACTACAGCACGCCTACCCCTGCAATGGTGAAAAGAGGGAGGTGTTGTGTAGTTCTAACACACTCCATGTACTAGGGCAAAAATCGATTTAAATCGAGTTGAGAGGTTAAATCGATTCAGATTTTCAGCAAATCGATTTTTTTTTATTTTCACCAGGACTGGCGATGACACCGCGCCGGTCCTGAGGAGCTGCGGGCAGGAGTTTTTAGGCGAGGCAGTGGCTTCGGCCTAGTCCACGAGGCCGGACGCTGCGGACTAGGCCGAAGCCGCGGCCTCGCCTAAAAACTCCTGCCCGCAGCTCCTCAGGACCGGCGCGGTGTCCATAAAAAAAAAAACTTGATTCGAATCAAGTTTTTTTTTAAAAAATTCAGATTTTTTTTGGGGGGGAGTAAATCGCCCAGCTCTACTATATACTAAGGCAACATAACTGTTCAGCATTGTCACCCTAGGACAGGGAGTGTTCCAGTTAAAGCTGCTGCCCCAGGTCTTTCTTCAGGGTGGCACCTTTTTTCTTCCAGCATCTTATGGAGTCACCCTTGCATACAGGGACTAGAGTTGTGCCTCCCACACTGTGTGCAGCAAAAGAAACCCAGTCCTGTAGCCAAGGCTGGCAAGGCACTCCCCTGCTGCTCCCTCCTAATCCTGTGGTGAGAATTTTAACAAATCGTTTACTGTGGCTTATTTTATTGCGCGTAATGTGTTTAGCGAACACTGAGGGTTGGATAATACTTTGAACTACAAACTCTTGGCAGAAGATAGGCAAGATACATCGCAGTCATCGTTTTTACATCGTCATTTACACATTCTGCCCTATTGAAAAAGATAAAGCTGAGTGGGACAAAAATTTTAGGTTCCAGTTTTCATGCCCTCACAGTAAACGGGAATGAATTGCAGGCTCTGGAGGATTCTTCTCGCTGCCCGTAGAGTACAATTTGACCTGCATACTAAAGGAAACCTCTAATGATGGAAGGTTTGTGCTGGCTTCTTCTAAAAATGAAGGGTTCTTGCTGGTACAGAGTCTTTAGTATTTTTTGATTCATGTATCCATACTCGTTTGCAGATGAGGTGAATCGGACTTCACTCTGATACGTTATCAATGTCTCAAAGTATCAGTGCCAGATTCAACCAGGCAAACAAGTATTTTCAGCAGGCGTTCAGCAATGGCACCCTGCATATTTCTTTCAGATTCAGCGCTTGTTATAAGTCTGTTCGGACCAATACTAAAGCCTCATGGGCACGATCGGGTTTTCCGTAGACAAAGCGTAGGACTTTTTGTCCGAAGGGCGTTGGCCAGGAGCTTGTATTGCATACAAACTACAAAGAATTGTCGGCCAACAAACTTGAAACTACGTGTTTTTTCAGCTCTTTAGCCTCACCCTTTGGGCACCTTCTGCTAATGTTGTGTTTGGTGAGCATTGCTTCTGAGCATGCGTGTTTGTACTTTTGATTTTTGTCCGGACTTGTGTACACACGATCAGAAAATACGACAAAACCCCTTTTCTTGTTTATTTTAAAGCCTGCTATCCAACATTTGTTGGCGGAAAATCCGACAACAATTGTCCAATGGAGCATACAAACTGTCGGATTTTCCGACAACAGCCTGTCATCACACAATTCCCGTCGGAAAATCTGATCGTGTGTACGAGGCTTAATTATTACAAGTTTGATTTTCACAGTATGTAAGGAAACCCTGTGATGGCTTGCATTCCTGATTTTAACCTGATACTACAACTCAAATTCCCCAAAATTTGGGACGCTGTGCAAAATCTACATAAAAACAGTGCAATGGTTTACAAATCTCATAAACCGATTTCATTCACAATAGAGAACATAACAAATTTTTTAAACTAAAAAAACATGTACCATTTTAAAGCGGAGTTCCAGCATCTAAAACATTTTTTTACAACTTTTAGTAGAAGCACACGTGCCTGTCCAGGGATCCTGCAATGTTGCCCTCCAAAAGCCAATTTGGCTCGGGTGTAGGCACCGGCATTGCAACGAAGGCTCCACAGCCGGTTTCCTACTGTGCATGCGTAAGTCTGCACTTTCTTAATGGTCCCGTCATCTTCTGGGATACAGGTCCTAGAAGGCAGGGGGTGGGCAAAATGACGTACCTCACTGCGGTGTGGTAGAGCGTAAGTCCACTTGGAGAGATCAAAAAAGGTAGACGACAAAAATGTATTTTATTTTTTCTTTTAGCCTGGAACTCCACTTTAAAGAAAAAAATAAGGTAATCCTGTATAATTTTGAAATTGATGGCAGCAACACATCTCAAAAAAGTTGGGACAGGGCAATAAAGCTGACAAAGTAGATACTGGACCTGAAGGAACATTTTTGCAGCTAATTAGGTTAATTGGCAACAGGTTAGTAACTTAATTGGGTATAAATAGAGCGTCTTTGAGAGTCCGTGTCTCAGAAGTAAAGATGGGCTGAGGTTCACCAGTCTGTGAAAAGCTGACAATTGCAGAATCCTTTTCCTCAAAGAAAAAAGTGCAAAGACTTTAAATATATCCTCTACCGTACATATCATCCAAAGATTCTGAAAATCTGGATCAAGGGGCAAGGCTGAAACAATGTCAGATTCTAGTGATCTTCGGGAACCTCAGACGGCACAGATTTTGTGATGGAGATCACTGCATGGGCTCCGGAATACTTCCAGAAATCAGTCTGTGAAACAGTTTGACATGCCTTCTAAAAATACAGGGTGAAGCTCTATCATGCAAAGGAGAAGCCATATCTGAAAAAGGATCCAGAAACACTGTCTACTCTGGGCCAAAGCTCATTTAAAATGGTCTGTTGCAAAGTGGACAACTTTTCTGTGGTTGGAAAAAACGAAATCTGACATTTCTTTTTGGCAACCATGGGCGCTGCGTCCTCTGGATTAAAGGAGAGGGGCCTTCTGGCTTATCAGTAGGGGTCGACCAATTATCAGAGCGGCCGATTATTGGGGGCTAATCACATTTTAGAATCGTTATCAGTCAAACTTACCGATATTGGACCTCCTCCCCCTGTCCCTGTGCAGCGCTCACTGCAGTCTCTGCCAATCTCTGTCAGCGACAGGTAGCAGAGAGATTACGTCCTCTCACCGCCCGCATGTGGAAATTTACCCGCTCGGACTCCACTGGGGAGAGGCTGCCAGAAGTAGTGTAAGTAGTGACGTGCTGCATGTGGGTGGCAGGTGGCACGCTGCATCTGGGTGGCAGGTGGCACGCTGCATCTGGGTGGCAGGTGGCACGGATGTTCAGAATATCGGCCTGAAGGATGGCCGAAAAAATTTTAATCGGCCATCCCCTAGTTATCAGGGCTCAGTTTAAAAGCCGGCATGTCTGATGGTATGGGAGGGGGTGCATCGATGTGTATGAAATGGGCAGCTTGCACGTCTGGAAAGACGCCATCAATGCTGACAGATGTATATCCAGGTTTTAGACCAGTGTATGCTCTCCCATCCAGATAACCACCTTTTTCAGGAAGGCCTTGCATATTTCAGCAGGACATTGCTACACCGCTTACTGAATCTGACAACAGCATGGCTTCGTAGTAGAAGAGCCTGGATGCTTAAAGGGGTTGTAAAGGTACATGTTTTTTCACCTTAATGCATCCTATGCATTAAGGTGAAAAAACATTCGACAATGCCGCCCCCCCCCCCCCGAGCCCCCGTTTTACTTACCTGGCCCCTCGAAAGTCCCACGCTCGCTCCCGTCATCCTCCGAGTTCCTGAGCCCGGCCGTTGATTGGCTACACTGGATGGATTGAAAGCAGCGCAGCCATTGGCTGGCGCTGCTGTCAATCACATCCAATGACGCGGCACGCCGGGGGCGGGGCTGAGTGATACAGTCGGCGGCTATGGCCACCGCTGTATCACGGGAGCGCGCCCGCAGTGGAGTCCTTGCGGGGAGGAGCTGAAACAGCCGCCAAGGGACCCCAGAAGACCAGGATCGGGGCCACTGTGTGCAAAACGAGCTGCACAGTGGAGGTAAGTATAACATGTTTGTTGTTTTTAAAAAAAAAAAAACGGGAACCTTTAGTGTTCCTTTAACTGGCCTGCCTGCAATCCCAGACCTTTCGCCAACTGAAAATATTTGGCTCATCTTAAAACGACAGATACGGCGGACGACCCAGGACTGTTGGGCAGTTAGAATTCTATATACCCGGCAAGGATTAGGCAACATTCCTCTCGCAAATCTCCAGCAATTGGTCTCAGTTCCCATACACTTACAGAGGTGTTAAAAGGAGAGGCGATGCTACACCGTGCTAAACATGACCCTGCCCCGACTTTTTTGAGACTTGTTGCTGCCATCAATTTCAAAATGGCCTTTTTTCTCTTATCGTCCATGGACCGACGCAGCTCTCATACTGATTACATGTGGGTATATGTCCCTGCTCGCAGGAGAAGACCTAGGCAGAATGTTAGAGGTTAAAACATTCTAGAACAAGCCAGAGCTGAACAGCCCCGCCCAGGGGGGCGGTCCCTCCGGACATTACCCTTCCACCTGCAGCTAATCAGCCTCAGTTTTTTTCTGCCTAGCAGAAGGAGAAGACGTGGCTCTCAGGAGCCAGTCTCCTGGAAGATTTTACTTTTGATTTTTATTCCTTTGGGAATTTTATTTTATTTTTGAGACCTTCAATCAACTGTCGGCTGGGCAACAGGTTGGGTACACTGGTATCCTTGTAGTCTTCCCTATCCGACCATCGAGCGTGCTGATCCTCGCCTTGCGTGCGTGAGACTCAGTTCACGACATGCCCCATGACTCCAGGGGTGGCCGGGTTGCTTTCATGCTCCCGCGGTCCTCAAGATTGAACAGTACTTGACTGACTGTATCTCTCGCGGTGGACTGGGCCGACAGCTACGCAGTACGACTCTGTGATAGGTCTGTCTGAAACAAGCCAGTGGGTCCCTGAAAGGGACGGGTAAGTAGTCTCTCCTACTGCAGGTGAGTACATGCTGGCTGTGTTTCTGTGTGGGGGTTTCTCCCTGTCTCCCCCCTGTTATGCTGCTCTCTGCACCCTGTACTGGTGCTGTGGGGTGCTTGGGGGTCACTCTGGCCTGGCTGGGCGCTCATGTCTGCAGTTTTTTCTGGTGTGTGAGGTGATTATTGTGTGCGCCATTGGCGCTGTTTGAGGTGGTTATTGCGTGCGCCGTTGGCGCGCATTAGAGCTTTGAATTTTGCGCTTGGCGGCCATCTTGGCGTTCAGTGGCGCAGTTATAGCTGCGGCCAGCGGCCATTTTCTTGTGGCCGCCGCGCATTTATTTGTGGCGGCGGCGCGAATCCCCTCATCTCCTCACAGACTGAGCGGTCCTTAAGGGTTGGTGGGTCCTCCCGGGTATCCCCTCCTCAGCGTAGCCAGTGGGTGGACTGTATATTCACTGTATAGTGTATAAGGTCTCAGAGGGTGGCGTTATGGAGTCTGATACACCTGCTCTCCACATTGCCTGGGGCAACTGGCAGTGCTGCACAGTTAAACATGTTCATATGTTTCCTGCACCTGCGGTCCTTATGGACCAGTTGTCAGCAGTCCTGGAATCATTCCTGTCTGAATGGAAGCGGTGTGCGAGCAAAAGGAGCTATAAGCCCCCTCCCCCCACAAAAGTCTTTAGTGAAGGAGTGCTCTGAGTCAGATATGGGCCTAGCTATTGGGCTCAGGACCCTACCTCTGACTATTTAATGTTTATGAACAGGACATTCCCTTGTGAGGAAGACTCCAGTTCTGTGTCAGTGAATGACAGGGCGCTTGTAAGTGATCTCATTGATGATGTGAGAATCACACTCAGGCTGAAATTGCTGTGACAAGCTTTTCTTTTACACAGTTTCCTCAGTTTTCCTCACACGCTGCCTCAAGAGCAGCATGGATGAGGGAGGACTTTATTCATTTGTCTCTAATCCCTGTGAGCCTTGTGTGTGATACCTGAGGTAACATTTCCCGCCATTTCCTGGGGAATGATTTGAGCTCTGACAGACACACGGTCTGAGGATCAGAGGTTAACTGTTACCTGTATGCTGCTTCAGCAGCACTGTCAAGCAGGTTGGAATGATACAGAGAAGATTATGCGCCTCTGCGCCATAATTTAAACTCACCCTATACCTCTACACTGCATACATTTACAGTGTATGTATGTGTTATTGGTCTCTGTGTCTGCGTGGCTGTCCCCACGTTCCAATGCTGTGTTTCAGTGCCATACATGATATAAACGTACAAAATATGTTTATGCACGATTCCAGATACATTCACCGTATATGTATGTATCATACTCTCTGGGCTGGCGGGGGCTCCGGTGTCCTTCCGCACTCTCATGGTATGTGCGCTTCGGCTCTCTGCACAGTATAGACATGTTCAATATGTTTATTGCACATATTATACATGTTTACAGTATGGGTATACTGTTTGCGTGGGGTTCCTCCGGGTACTCCGGTTTCCCCCCACGCTCCAATGGAAATGCACAGCATAAACATGTGCAATATTATGTTGATTCACATGCTATCATTCCTACACGGTATCTGTGTGCGGTCTGCGTGGAGTTCTTCCGAGTGGGCGCTTCGGCGCTATGCACAGTCTAAATTTGTGCGATTGGACCTACCCGGTATGTCTTTGCAGTCTGCGTGGGTTTCCGCCCACGCTACATGACATGCATGCCTTTGGTGCAATACACGATGTAAACATACACATTATGTTTATACACTACACTAAATACATTCACAGTAGTTGTAGGTATTGCATTCTCTGAGTATGCGTGGGGTACTTCGGTTCCTCCCACGCGCCAACGGTGTGCGCCCCTTCGGTGCTATGCACACATGAGCTTGTGCAAAAGGTTTAGCACACACACTATAATACCTATACGGTATGCGTATGCAGGCTGCGTGGGTTTCTGCCCATGCTACATGACATGCATGCCTTTTGGTGCAATACACGGTGTAAACATACACATTGTCTATACACTACACTAAATACATTTACAGTAGCTGTAGGTATTGCATTCTCTGAGTATGCGTGGGGTACTTCGGTTCCTCCCACGCGCCAACAGTGTGCGCGCCTTCGGTGCTATGCGCACATGGGCTTGTGCAAAATGTTTAGCACACATACTATAATACCATACACGGTATGTGTATGCAGTCTGCATGGGTTTCATCCGGGTGCTCAGGTTTCTCCCCTGCGTTCCAATGGTGTGCGCATTCTCAGCGCTATGCACAGTATAAACATGTGCAATTTGTTTATTCGCAGGCTAACATACCTACACGGTTGTGTACGCAATCTGTGTGGCTGGTTTACGTCCAGGCCCCGATGATGTGCACGCCTTCGTCGCTGGCACAGTATATACGCGTTTTAATAGGTTTATCCACAAATACTAAACTACATACGCCGTATGTGGTGGTATTATGCTCTTTGTGGCTGGGTGGGTTTCCTCCCACACTCTCCATTTGTGCGTTTGACGCAATACATAGTATAAACTATGTGTTTGCACAATCAGCACCTATCAATGGGTAGCTGCTGGGTGGAGCATTGTCACAAGGATCCCTGGTTTCAGGGGTATCACTTTCCACCTGCTTTCAGTGGTGATCAGAAGCGCTGGCTTGGACTGTTTGCCAGGCTGGGGTTGGCGTTGCGCCCGTTAGTGGCTGCGTCTTTGGCATTTTTTGTAGCTCAATGACTGGGCAAAAGCCTCTGCTTCATTCATCAGTCGTCTAGCAGGTGCACTACAACTGCTTTAGCCTTTAGGGTCTCTGTGCCTGGGGTGGGTTTGCGCCACCTGTGGAGGCTGAGGTACTAGTCCTCTGACCGAGTTTCTAGGGAAGTTCCGTCAAGTTGCCTTTTGGCCAACATTTGAGGCACCCTGTACACTGGGGCCTCCCTTCTCTGATACATTGCGGAGTCTCTTTGGGATTTTCATACGTCTCGCTGCAAGACGGTCCTGTCGGCCGTGTGCATTGCAGGCGAAGGGTCCTTGCATCCGGAGGTGTTTCCACCTTTTTTGCCGGAAGTGGACCTTGTGGCCTCTCGACTCACTCGCAAGGTGGCAAGATCGTGGTCAGATCCAGGGACCCCTGGGCGGATGCGCTAGACGCGTTGGAAGCCCGTGGGGGCAGTATCGCCTGATATATGCTTACCCTCTGCTACTGTTGTTGCCTCCCCGGCTTCGCAGAGCATTCTTCATCCTGCTTTACAGTCCTTGGCTTTAATGGCATGGCTGTTTAAAGCCAGGTGCTAAAGGACCAAGTTCTCTCGTATTCGGTCATCTCTTCTATGTTGTTGACACGGGAATCTTCCTCCAGAAAGATATCTCACCGTACCTGGAAGGCTTACATCGCTATGTGCGAGGAACTTGAGTGGCCTCCTCGGATGTTTTCCATTCCCAGGATTTTGCTGTTCTTACAGCGTGGTGTGACCCAAATGCTGGCCTTGCATACCTTTTTTTTTTTTTGAGGGTCGGATTTCGGCCCGGACTGTCTTTTTCAACGACCGCTGCCGGGCCATTCCTTGATTAGCACCTTTTGGGCAGGGGGTTCGCCATGTGGTCCCCCCTGTCAAGCCTCCTCTCCCTACTTGGGATCTGATTTTGATGCATCTCGGTTCTCCAAGAACATCCCTTTGAGAATATCAGAGAGATTCCTCACTTGACCTTGTCCCGGAAGTTGGCCTTAGTGGCCATTGCTTCGATTAGACGAGTGTGAGTTGGCAGCCTTGTCTGGCAAGTCGCCTTACTTGGTCCTTCATAAGGATATGTTGGTGTTGCGCCCACGACCATCCTTCTTTTCTAAGGATGGTCTTGGCCTTTCACCTTAAGAAGGACATTGTTCTTCCGTCCTTGTGTCCTCACCCATCGCTTCCCTGAGAGTTTGCGCTTCCTGCATTAAGATGGGTACAAGCCTTACGAGTGTACCTGTCTGCTACTGTTTCCATTCGGAAATCTGTGTCTGGTCCAAAACAGGGCCGAGCGGTGTTGTCTGCCACCGTCTTTAGGTGGATCAGGCAGACCGTCATACAGGCCTATGCCCTTAAGGGGCGGGCGCCTCCCTTTCCGGTTGCGGCGCATTCCACCAAGGCAATTGGTGCTTCCCGGGCCTTCCGACATCAAGCCTCGGTTGCACAAGTGTGCAAGGCGACGACCTGGTCGTCCGTTCATACCTTTTTAAAGTTCTACAAGGTTGATGTGGCTGCATCTTCGGATGCTTCCTTCGGCCGTAAAGTGTTGCAGGCCGCTGTCTAATGTTGCAACTCCTCCGTTGAGGGGCTCTGCTGGTTTGGAGTGAAGTTTTGGTTGTTCCTTACTTTTTTTGCTCCCACCCTTTTCTTATACTGCTTTGGGACGTCCCACATGTAATCAGTATGAGAGCTGCGTCGGTCCATGGACGATAAGAGAAAATAGGATTTTTGTACTCACCGTAAAATCCGTTTCTCTGACGTCCATGGACCGACGCAGCACCCACCCTTCCTTTTTAAGTTTGTACTGCTTTGTTACGAACTGAGGCTGATTAGCTGCAGGTGGAAGGGTAATGTCCGGAGGGACCGCCCCCCTGGGCGGGGCTGTTCAGCTCTGGCTTGTTCTAGAATGTTTTAACCTCTAACATTCTGCCTAGGTCTTCTCCTGCGAGCAGGGACATATACCCACATGTAATCAGTATGAGAGCTGCGTCGGTCCATGGACGTCAGAGAAACGGATTTTACGGTGAGTACAAAAATCCTATTTTTTTTGTGTTTTTTATTAAACAGATTTAAAATTTTACAACAAAATTTGGACAATCGCTTCCACAGAACAAGTGGAAGCAAGAGAGACATACAAAATACAAAAGAGACTACAGAGTTTAATTATCATATGACTTGAAGATCATGCCTTTAAAAGATGTGAGACCTCCAGATACAGAAATGAGTACACAACAAAGAGCGTTATATCTCTAACCAAAAGTAGGTCAGGACAATAAGGTATACAGAGCAACGTTCTCATACTAAAACACAGAAATCTATCCAGCTACCTCAAACTGTTGGCAAATGTGTTTTTTTTTGTTTGTTTGTTTTTTCCTTAAATGGTGCATTTTCTCAGTTTTTAAAAATTTGATGTTTTCTATTGAAAATAAAATGTTTGATTTGCAAATCATTGCATTCTGTTTTTCATGTAGATTATTACACAGTGTCACAACTTTTTGGGAATCCGGGTTGTAAATGATCTCTCCACACGTTGGGCTTGTGGGTTCAGCAGTTGGCCTAAATTTATGATAGGGGCCCAGACATCAGGCTTTGCAGAAGTGATGAATGATGGTTGTATTCGTATATTTAACAGCTTTTGTAGCATCCGGGGGTCTTCAACTTACTGACACAAGTTGTTACCTACCCAGAGAAATGCAGCATGACGTAAAATATAGAGATGAGATTTCATGGCATTGACCATGGTTACTGTTTTCAGGGTGATAACTGTCCAGCAATGGAATGGCATTCAGTGTCTCAGAAAAAGAACCCTAATTTAGGATTTTTTTATTTAAAGATGTCTTTGATTATACAGTAGGACTTGTATATCAGATGGAACAATGAAACGTGTAACTTCAAGTCTGTGTGTGAAACTTTAGCGCACAGACAAGGAACGCCATAGAACCTGTACTTTCAACTGTTTGTTATATACCAGCAGCTTTGCCTGTGTAATCATGTTCTGATGATGCTGCAATACATGAGGATACTTCCCAGGGTTTGCTGTCCCTGAACACTTAACATTTTATTTAATAGTTAACTTTTTTTCCTAATCACTTACCTATTTTCTGGGGAGGGTTCAGAACGACCCGAACTCATAGGTAATGTGTTCAATTGTGCTGACCAACTGACTGAAGACCTCTAATTGCAGGAATAAAACATGCTGCAGGGGAAATCTTTGAACTGGAGCTGTTTTTTGTTTAATAGGCCGTATTTTTTTTTTTTTTTAAGCAAAATAAATTGTATTTGGCATGGAAGTTTCACTCGACATAAACCAGTAGATATGGGGCGCAGGCCACCCATTGGTAACTTTTTTTTTTTTTTAATATGCCACTTTGTTTCATTATGGGTCATCCGGTTGCTAAAAACCTAATGATCTGGGAATCCTGAACTTGTGATGCTATATGCCAGGGTTCCCAACTTCACTCTATCTGCATCTATAGTCTTAATTATGCGCACTCATTGTTCACCTTACCCATGCCCAACTCCTGTGTACAAAAAAAAACTTTACATACTGAATGTGAAGGAAGTTATAACGAGTGGAATGATTGTCAGGGGGTTACAGTCCATTTTGAAGCCACTGAGAAGACCCTGTCTGTTAGGCGGGGGTGTCCAACCTGTGGCCC
Organism: Rana muscosa; assembly: GCA_029206835.1. Classification (NCBI taxonomy): domain Eukaryota; kingdom Metazoa; phylum Chordata; class Amphibia; order Anura; family Ranidae; genus Rana; species Rana muscosa. Next base: position 45,386,077 of record CM055116.1, on the reverse strand, counting down.
AAGACCGCTATGAATGCGGGCCAACACAAAATCGCAAACGCCCTTTTTTTTTGTGTAAAAATGCATTTTCACTTTGAAGACATGCACCCGAAGAAAAAATGTGACCGTGTCTCTTTTACTGGACTTTTATAAGTTGTCTCTTCCCAACGAAAAATCTCCCACTCTTCACAATCACGCCTAATTCATGTCATTTTCAGCAGCACCTATAGGGCAACTATTTTTAAGGATGAAGCACTCTGCGACTTGCTACTACATCCATAGAACCACAGATTGATGCGTCACTTTACCAAATACAGTGTCAAATATTGCGCTAGTTTTATGCTGCCCCCTTTTTAGATATAGTTTTTAAACTGAAACCTGAACTCCAGATATATTAAATCGTTATGTATTAAACCTTTAAAAGAGAAGCATGTTTTTTCAAGAATTGTACCTGCCTAGGTGGATGCAGCATCGGTCCAATGCTGCATCTGTCCGTCCGTCCGTCCCCCCCCCCCCCCGCTGCCTCTGCACCGCACAGATGGCTGTTCTCTCAGTTCCCTGAGCAGAGAGCTGCTGCCAGTCAGTCACAGCTCTCTGCTCCGCCCCCCCCCCGCGTACACTCACTGGAGAGATGAGCTATAGAGGTGCAGAGAGTGGCCGTCTCAGGCTCTCAACGGCTGGCTGAGATGGGTATCAGTCCAGGCACCTGGCGAATCCAGACTTTATTATCGTGATGATGCGGTGCCTGGACTGATTTTTTTTACATCAGCGAAGAGCGGACTTCAGCCCGCTCCCTGCTAAAAACGGGTCACAAAACGAATTGCACCCCTGTGTTCCATAGGAGAAGCCCAGACAAACAAGCTTTGGCTGGACTTCTCCTTTTTAAAGTATTTTAAATGCAACTATTTTATGTCTGAAATTATCTTGAATACCACCTAATATAAGCACTTTAATGGTCAGTTTCCTGACCAATATTTTTGACCAACCCAGGTTGCTGTAGCAGTTATGGTCAAGGACCGGGCCCTGCTGGAGTGCCTGGCTGCCTGGAATTACTCATCTTTGACATGAAAAATCGTTATTTTATATGCAATTAAATGGTTTGCTTTTGCTTATGGTTTCATTGTATCCAACTTGAATTTTTCCCCAGAATGAAATCCTAAAATCGAGTTTTATAAGAGAAATAAAAAACTCATTTCTTTTTTCGCCCTCGCAAACCGCTCTTGCAATCAGGTAAACGTCAGTTCGTTTACTTGACTTTATTGGTGGCCTGCTTCACTGTTCTCAACATTAGTATGTAATGATATTATTATTATTATTATTATTATTTTTTAGCTCCAGGCTAAATCCTGAGTACTAAAAAGTTTTACATGCAGTTTCTTGGCGTGTTTCATGCACTGATTTGGAACCTTCTAAAAACAGACCCAAAATGTTGTTGTGTTTTTTTTTTTTTTTTTTTTCGTTTTTTTTACTGCTAGTCTATGGTATATAAATTTTGTGTATCCACAGCCTGTTTGGAAGTACCTCAGATTTGTCATGCACCTACCACCACCCACAAGTCGGTTAAGATTATCTCACGTTTGTAAAAAGTTTTATTCATTTTATTATCAGCAAGTTTTTTGCGTATGGGCTATAATTCCTTGCAGTATATCCATCTCTGGTTGTAGCCACTGTATAACAGTTATAAACGATTGTTAATCTAATATCTGTGTTTTAAATTTCAGCTTTGTGTTGTTCTTGGAAAATTGCGCACCAGTTGTGAATACCTTGAACTTTGGCATTTCTAGCCCTGTCCTGTTGAGCCATCCTCATTTACAGCTTGTCCACCTTAAGACTCAGTTGGCTCTCCAGCAGTTGACGTCAGTCACTTCAAACAGCACACCTCCTATTCATGCTTTGTTAAATCAAGCTTTGTTGAAAATCAGCACAGCTCAAGCCATGTTTAACACAAGAGGTGGATTCCCTGGTCAAAGACCAATGGGACCCCCACGGATGAACCAGCCTGGCCTGAATCCCCTTGGAATGAATATGTCGGGTATGAATATGTCTGGCATGAACATGAGTGGCATGGGATTGTCTAGTATGAGCCAGCCAAGCATGAACCTTTCAGGCGTGAGCCAGCCAAGCATGAACCTTTCAGGCGTGAGCCAGCCAAGCATGAACCTTTCAGGCATGAGCCAGCCAAGCATGAACCTTTCAGGCATGAGCCAGCCAAACATGAACACTGGCATGCCACGCATGGGCCATCCCGGACTCAACCCAAATCTAGGTCTCTCCAACGTGAATCCATCTGGGATGAATCAGTCTGGAATGAATGTGTTTAGAATCGGCCCATCTGGCATGAATCAAGGAGGAATGGGTTTTCAATCTGAAATAAAAAACCAAGGGTTTGGTGTGAGGTCAATGGACAGTCCTGGGTCGTTTCTTGGAGGAAACAATGAGCAGATGGGAATGACAGGCTTGCCACTCAGAACACCTGAAAGACACATGGGTCCTCAGGGTTTGCCACAACGTTTTCCTACTTCCAGCAGCCCCATGACTCCAGCACAACCCAGAAATAACTTGCAGAGTCAAGAAATACCGTCGATCGTGAACCGTAGGGTGATTCATTCTTCCGATCATTTGAGGGGGAATCCAAAAACCCCCATACAAGAAGCTTCTCATCTAATGGAGAAGAAACCATTAAACCCCCTTAGTATGTTTGGAAATTTAAATCAGAATATGGGAATAAAACCAGGTCCGTCTTCATCATTGGCACAGATGCCAAACATCCAGAATCGCTATACTAATGAGAGTGCTTCAAGTATACTGGAAAGCTTTGGGTTATCAAATGAAGACCTAGAGGAGCTCAGTCGTTATCCTGATGAACAGTTGACGCCGGTAAACTTGCCCAACATTCTGCGAGACATCAGAATGCGCAAAATCAACCGCACCGGAGGCACGCATGATCAAGGTGGAGGAGGAGGAGGAAGACGCTCAGGAAGTGACGTTTTGCCAAGTAAAGTTATTGACTATGGACATTCGAGCAAATTTCAGTTTAAGAATTCCACACCTTCACGGCCTTTTGACTCTTCAAGATCAGAACAGAAACCATCACCGGTCTCCAAGCAACCAGCACCTTCTTCCAATAGTAACAAGGGTGGAAAAGGAAAAAACCCAATGGATAACAAAATCCCAACTATATCCAGAAGCCGCCAGGGAGCATGGCAGACTCCCAAGCCTGACCGATTCAACAGAAACAAGCCTTTGGTTGAACAGGTAACTGCTAAAGCTAATGAGGGCTCAGTCACCGTCTCGAAGGCAGAGAGTCCTGCAAACGCAGTCAAGACTGATTCCACCGCTCTCCGCGATGTTCCTGTTGTCTCAGACACTGCCGCTACCACCACTTTTTCAGGCATTACTGCGGAGTCTCCAGTTGGGACTGTGGTTAGCCAGGGTAACTACGCGTCACCTGCTGAAGCAAATCCCCCTGCCGGGAAAGGGAGCTTGGCGCCACCAATGTCTCAAGAGGAAGCTCAGAAGATGAAGCGCATGCCCACTCCTTCCATGATGAATGATTATTTTGCTGCCTCTCCACGGATATTTCCGCATATCTGTTCTCTGTGTAACCTAGAATGTAGACACTTAAAGGTGAGTGTTTTCATGTTTGTTTGTATTTTCATATTCAGTGAATGCATGTCTTATAGGTATTACCACAAAATAATGCTTTGTGAAACATGAATTGCAAAAGTCACAATGCCACAGCATTACCTGTTAAACAGATTTAGGGGTTCCTCAAAATAATCCTCAACTTTATGTACTTTGCAAATCAAAACTTCCATGGGGGGATCTTGGCTTTTTTTTTTTTTTTGCCACTTGTATTCTTCTTGCAAAAGGAAGTGTACTTGGCATATACGGTTAAATATTTAGCTTTTCTATATTCAACTTAAAGCGATCAAAACTTTTTAAAACGCTCTAAAATGATCCATTTATTGCTGTTCATCAAAGTTTTTAAGATTTTGACAAGTTAATCTGCTTTCATTTAATGCTTTAAATGGACCCCTCCTAAAAATCCCTTTTCACATGAAACTATAGGTCACATCTCAGCACAACCAGATCCCATTAGTTTCTCATCCTGTCCATGAATGAAAAATGACGCAGGTGGAAAAAAATAGCAATTCCAAACCCACGCTTTTTAACTTGGCCTTTTTATTTCTGTATATGGAGGATAGCACTGTAACGTTAAAATGACATTTTCCTAATGGATACACAGCTGTCACGTGACCCAGATCTTTCCCAGCCTGTCACGTGACCCAGATCTTTCCCAGCCTGTCACGTGACCCAGATCTTTCCCAGCCTGTCACGTGACCCAGATCTTTCCCAGCCTGTCACGTGACCCAGGTCTTTCCCAGCCTGTCACGTGACCCAGGTCTTTCCCAGCCTGTCACGTGACCCAGGTCTTTCCCAGCCTGTCACGTGACCCAGGTCTTTCCCAGCCTGTCACGTGACCCAGATCTTTCCCAGCCTGTCACGTGACCCAGATCTTTCCCAGCCTGTCACGTGACCCAGATCTTTCCCAGCCTGTCACGTGGGAAACCTAAGCAGGGGGAGCTTCTAGTCCTCTGCTGCTGGTCACACGTTCAATATAAAAAAAGTCTCTGGAACACGGAGTTAAAATTAACCATATCCATAAACTTTTTTTTTTTAATTGTCGTACAAATATATATTTGAAATCAAATATATTATTTTTGGCAATAACATGGTGTGGGTGGATTTCTGCCAGTCAAGGCTGTCACTTCCCACCAGCTTGTGTCTTGGGGAGGGAGGTGAAACCTCCGTTAACCTACATGTAATATCCCACCTCCATTGTGTTTGGCTGGTTAGTGGGCATGGAAAGAGTGGGTTGTCATTCATCAGTGTATACGCCCACATCTGTGCATCTATAGTCACATGGGCTGCTCAGATGTAAGGAGGAAATGCTCAGCATAGAAATTCACTGAAAACTGAGCATGTGCAGAGTGGTGACCACAGCTGCAAAATCCCTAGCTAAATTGGGGACATGGACAGAAGGGGGTAGATGGAGAGCAGCGGGATCACGCAAGTTTTTTTGCATAATACAGAAAATGGATCTCATGAACAGCGTGTAATAAATACACCATTTACTGGTAGTTTTTTATTATGATGTGGGTTTAGTGACACTTTAATGCATAAGATGCAACACAAACCTCCTCATTTGTTTTTTTTTTGTTTTTTTTAACTTTAGCTGTACAGAGTATAAAAACACCTAGGGTAAAAAGTTTTTATTGTATGTAATAAGTGTTACATATGAATTGGGAGACTTTTTTAGAGATGGGACACCACTCTGAACAGAAGTAAGGAATCCATTTGCAGGTTATCCTGAAACGTCAGCTAGTATTGTAGAATTGCTTGCATTGTAGTGGGGGTGAATATGTTTAAAAAGTCCATTTAAAAAAAAAAATCAACACTGCCATGGGGGTAAAGAGAAGAACTGATGCTGCCACTGTGAAAGAAGTGAAGACTTTTCCGAGAAGGAGCACCAGATGCGGAGTATACGTTTTTTGTTTTTTTTTCCCCTTCGTGGTCCAGTGAGGCAAGTCTCTTCCTGTATTCCAGCAGATAAGTGCTGCTTAGAAGAAGCTGTGGAATTGTTAACCTCCAGAATCATCACCGTTCATTTTGTAAATCTGTTTTAACAACAGTTTTGACAATTAAAAATTGTTTTTTTTTTTTTTGGGCTAGGTGATTTTATTGTTTGTTTTTAAGGTGAGTGCCAAAGCACTTGGGGTAATTAAATTCAACTTTGTAGAACACATTTTCGCTATCAAAATGGAACCCTGGTTTAGGCTTTTATTATGCTTTTATTTTTAGATTTGCTTACATTTCATTTTTTTCCCCCCCTGTAACAGTATAAGATCAGTACAGTAGATTTCAAAAGTTAGTGAATATAAAGTGGGCCAAAGAGAAGGCAAAATATTTTACATTCTCCATGTATAAATCATACACTCCATATTTCAATGCATATAATATTGTAAAGGAATTTGGTTGATTTGGGAGTTTTTTTTCTCTTCTGTTCTAAAGAAAGTGCTTAGAGGTTATCTACACTGGGTCAGGTGCTGTAGGACAATTTGTACTCCTGTTTATGAATAACTTTTTACTTCTTCCTCCCTCTGATAGGACTGGATTAAACACCAGAATAACATAAGCCACATTGAAAGCTGTCGGAAGTTGCGTCAACAGTAAGGACATCAGATTTTTAATGCATGACTCTTTACCATGGTTTGGAAAGTCAGACTTGTCAATTTTTGTCCTTGCTTATGGCTCTCCAAAAATACATTAGTAGCATTGGCTTAATACTTTCAGTTTACACACTTTACATCTGGTATGAATGTATGAGTTACTATAAAGGTTAAGTTTAGGGATGCACCAGCGTCAATGCTGAAACCGAGCATTTTCACTAGTACTCGTGAAAATGCTCCCGAAACTGATACTTTGCGGTGCGATTTGCATCCATACAAAATGAATAGGCGCGAATCACACTGCAAAGAATTGCATGTGTTTTTAACAGGAGTGCGGTGCGATTCCTTTTCGTGTTGCATGCGCTTTCCCGCACCCCTCTTGTGTGAACCCAGGTTTGTCATAATGAAGTTCACGCAGAAGCGGTGCGGTAAACCTCCCTGCATGACGGGTTCCACCAGTTCTGATTCCCATCCGACTGTGGGCATCTTTGGCTCCGCCTGCCTCGCCCATGGATTTGTGTCCCCCTCCAGCGGCAATCTCCCCCTAGCCCCAGCGGTTCAAGCCATATCTGCTGAGGGTACAAACTACAGGGATTGATTGGTCGGCACCATCACCTGGACAGCGCTGGCCAATCAAGTTATCTAGCCCGTACGGTCAGAGTAGAGAAAGCCACGGGGCTTTCAAATCCCTGGACCAGTGAAGTGGGTTTTCTGACAGTAGGGGATCAGCAATCTGGTACAGTGGGGGGGGGGGGGGGTCCAGCGCATGGCTCAACCACTCAAAGCCATGGGGTGGGCAGGAGCAGCCGCAGATGTCCAGTCGCCCACAGTCTGATGGGAGCCTGAGCTGGTGGAACCTGTTGTGCAGGGAGGTTTCCCCGCTCCTGTGTGAACTCGGGCTCAAAATCACTATGACCAGCCTAGGTTTACACAAGAGCTGTCTGGAAACCGCATGGGATTTGGACAGAAATCGCACCGCATTTCTGTTCAAATCAAATGCAATCCACGCACATTCATTTTGTATGGACGCAAATCGCACTTGGTATCGGCGAGTACATGACCAAAAGTATTAGTACTTGCCGATTAAAAAAGGGGGGCAATCGGTGCATCCCTAGTTAAGTTCACCTTTTGTGACATGCTCTAGTTCCCCCCCCCCCCCCCTTCTCCCTGTGAAAACGGGCGGGGATCTTCTCCCTGCACCCGCTTTCACATTTCAGAATTGGTGCAGCTTAGCCATGCCATTCATTAACCTGAATCTGTGAATGAAGAAATGACACGATCATGGCAGATGGCTTGTAGTTCTCCAATATACTGAAAGGGCGCCCTCATAGTTCACAAAACCCACCCTCCAGCTATCAGACTGACAAGCCCCATATGGAGATATAAGCAAGAAAGCTGGAGGCAGTGTCTGCAGGAGCCTGATATTGCGCTAGCCATCCACTAATCGTGGGTGCAGTGATCGGCACAGGCTTCTCTAGAAAAAAAATGCATATTTTTTCCCCAAAAAAATAAATGCATTTTGTGTTTTTTCCAAAAGTTATCATATGCTAATTTTATTTGCCAATTGGGCCTTGAATCACATTTATTTGGGGAGCCATAGCTCTGTAAAAATTTGTATAAGGGTGAGCATAATTAACAGTTCCCCATATTTTATCTAGTAATTTCCAGGAGCTCTGTTTTATACACTTTAAGTTCGTTTCCATGAGTGCCGAAGGGAAAGTCTAGGGGAAAATACTCTTGGGGTTTCTAGGTCTGTACACTGCAAGAGCATTTTCTGATGCACTCATTTGCTTGGGTTTGGCCAAGTATATCTATTTTTTTTAAAGGTATTTGACTTTAAAGTTAACTTTTTTTTTTTTTCCATTTTTTTTTTTTTTTTTTTAGGTACCCAGATTGGAACCCCCAGGTCCACACTTCAAAGTAAGTGTAGCTTTAATACATTTATTTTCTAAAAATCGATGGACTTTAGATATGTATAAGTAAACATTATACCTCATGCACACTGGACGTTAAAAAAAAATGTTCTAAAAAACGTCAGCTTTGCAGTGAGTTTTTCAACGCTTTTGCAATAGCGTTTTCGGCGTTTATTCAGTTTTTTTTTTCAATGGATCAAAAACGACCAAACCTGCTGGCAAGCCACGTTTTTGAGCGTTTATAGCGTTTCAACAGCTAAAAAAACTGCTAACAGACTATGTGTGCCTGGACACATGGGATAACATGATTTAGAGATTAACGACGGTAGAAAAAAGGTCTACAGCCAAAAACAGCTGCTGTTCAAATGTCCGGTGCGCATGAGCCCTTATTCTGCACGCACCCCTCCTTGTAAACACTCGGCTATCTTTGATGCAAAGTGGCAGTTGACACTGAAGCCAAGACTGTCCAGGTATTCCGAGAACTGCTTGCAGTTTGGTGCATGTGCACTAGCAAAGCACTAAGAAAGCATACAGTGTAATGGTTTTCCCAGGTGTATGCTCTGAGCTGGAGACTAAGTATTCTGTGTCTACTGGTACATAATAATGTGAATTGCCTAGTTGCAGACACTGTCCTGCCATTGAGAAAACGAGGAATTGTCTAACATCAACTAAGCTAGAATATTGCAGAACATTGACATGGCACAAATTAAACGTGATGATTTTTTTTTTTTAATTGTAATAGCAAGAATGAAGGCAAGCAAAATGAGGCTACATCAAAGGTATCACGATCCAAGAGTGGAAGTCCTCGTAGAGCTAAGCGGTCTGGATCGAGGTCAAGGGTTAACAGGTCCCGCAGCCCAAGACCTGCCAAGTTATCCAGGAGTCGAAGCCCACGGCGTGTTCGACGCAGCCCAAGAAGGTCCCGTAGCCCTAGGCCTTTGCTACGACGCTCACCATCACCAAGGAGACCTAGAAGAGGTAGAAGCAACACTCCACCTGGTAATACAAACGGCTGCCTTTTCTTTAGTGGCCTGCATATTCTTGAATGCACATGGCTAGTTTTTGTATACTAACCCTTTATGCCATGTTCTCTTTCAGACAAGAGAGCTGTGGATGCTGCTGTGCAGAGCTTTATTGAAGCAGAAAGAAAGCAAGACAAAGGTGGAGAGAAGCCAAAGGCTGCTGGTGATGTAAAGAAATTGCCACCGAAGCCAGCGAACGCAAATGTAAAAGGCAAGAAACCATTCAGTGGTGGTCCTTCAGCAAACCGTTCTGGCAACACACCGAGGAAAAACAGTATTTCAAGCTACAGCAGCTTTTCAAAGAAGCCTAGTAGCGTTAAGTCCAACAGTAGTAGTGGCAGTGCCTCACGGAAACCTAGCAATGCCCCCAAGAAGCCATTGCCCAGCTCATCAGGCCCCAAGAAACCTGTTGTAAGCACAGGAGCTAAAAAGACAACTGGCTCTGTTGCCAGCAAGAAACCACAAGCGAACAAGACGTCTAACTCACCGAAAGCTGCAGAACCTTTCAACCCACTGAATAAGGTATGACATCTTCCACCCATGTTTACACTCTAGCATAACTTCTTCCACAAGCTAATGGGGCATATCAAAGCAAACCTGCAATAGATTTAGGTTCGAAACCTGACGCCTATATGCATCTGCTTTACAGAGTACAAGATAACTTGGCGTATCTATAACATTCTCTACAACCGCTGTATTCAGCAGAAGTACAATTGCAATTATAAACCCTAATGATAAAAGTAGCTGTGATTAAATCTAATATATCCACATATAAAACTTGCACTAAAGTTCAAATATGTACTACAAGTAATAAATAAACCACAAAATATGCGTTTGTTACTAGAAAGTAATACTGCACACTATGTTCTGGATACAGGAAAACAAAAAAAAAAGTGCGCAAAACCTCTGGCCATAAAAATTACAATGAAAGCAAACAAAGTGATAACAAATAATATCAGCATCAAATAAAACCACCAATAAAAGGGAAAAACAAAGGCATGTTCAATATAAATCAAACAATGATATATAAAAAAAATGAAAGTCCACTCCTGAAAGAATATTGCAGGGCTCCATTAGGGGGTCAATGTAAAATATTGTGTGAAAATAAAAAGCCACAGTTCCATGTGAGAGTGACTAGGTGTCCCCGGGAGCCTTTCAGCAAGTCAAAGCCTGCTGTGATAGTGAGTGGCAGTCTCAGCCTGGACCGCCGCCAGGCCACTTCCAAACGTGTTTTACGCCGTCCACCGGAGCTTAATCATGGCGATGCTCTGGGACATCTATCACTCTACTATTGCCTGGAGCATAGACGAGCTACCTTCCTGGCCAGCACTCAGTGGTGGACACAGGACTTCTCATACAGCCTGAGCGGCTCGCATGAATATCTTGGGCCACAGTTTCACATGTTGGTCCCAACCACCTCGAGCATAGGTATATGAATTCCCTTACCAGAGAACTAGGATCTCCAGATTATAAAGAGATCACTAGTGCAGGATACACCTATTACGAATCACACCAGGGCATGGTAACAACCTCCACGCCTACTAGGTCCTTCGCTGGCTGTCTGAAAAGCCCAATTCTTTGCCGTGAGATTCAAAGGACCATTGAGTAATATTGCTAAAAACACTAATTTATTTCCTGCAGATGTACTCATACTAACAAAAGCTTACAGGCACCATGCTGCGGTACACCAGATATGTTCCTTGCATAGATAAAACACGTAGGGAGGGGCTAGTGGCTTGTAACGTCATCACACCCGCATCAGCAGATCTCTGGTGACAATGCAGGTCTGCTTCAGATCTGTCAGTATATCTATGTACCTGTACATCCTGTAGGGGCAGGCAGATACACTGACAGGAAGAAATTTATGAACTCCCAGAGCTCCGTGGTAGCTCATTGAGAACTACAAGCAAACAGCTGGATGTCGGGGGTTGTAGTTCATTCACACACAGATGTGTGAAGGATTGACACGGCCGTGTGGGCAGAGCCCTGCACGACCGCACTGAGTTTAAAAAGTGACAGCTAGTACGTACTGCTGCCCAGGGGGGTAGCGGGCAGTGGCTGCAGCATTGGGAACATGTTCCACCCTAAAAACGGGTGGAACATGTAACATGTTCCCAAAAGTGAACTTATTCTTTAAAAAAAAAAACATTGCAAGTTTTATCCAAGTTAAATAATGGCCTAAACCATAGGTATAGGCCATTTACGTACCTCCTGAAGCTTGAGTGGAAAACTCCCAGAGTTGGCAGACCTCCGTCCTGCCTGATTGCTAGGATGTTGATAAGAGACTCATTTACCATCAGAGGAGCAAGCTTATTTATTTTCATTCAAACCCTCACATGCGCTTTCTTTTCTTTGACACAGTAGCTCTGAGCTCAGCATTTTGAGAGCTCACTCCTGTGAGGTTGGGGTATGAACAGTAACGGCTAGCAAAAAGTTGGGGTAGGTGGTCTGCCATATTTGGGATTCGGGAGGTATGTAAATGTCCTACACTTATAGCAAGGATATTATTCAGCTTTGGTCAAAACAGTAGTTTTTTTTATTTTTTTTATTCAAAGGCAACGCCTTACCTTTTTTTTTATAGGCAGTTTTTTTGGTAAAGGTGTACTATGCCTTTTAAAATGCTGATATATAATATACAGCAGGTAAAATTAAGTGTTGAGCAAGTCACCATTCTTCTAGGTAAATAAACTTCTAAAGATGCTTTTGACATGAAATTTTCACCACAATGTCGGTAACAACCCATGAAATCCATACATACAAAGACACCACAACAAATAAGTTCAAAAATTTTAAGTTGTGTAATAAAATGGAATGACACAGGGAAAAAGTATTGAGCGCGTTAACTGAAATGTATTTAATACTTGGTACAAAATCCTTTGTTGGTAATGATGGCTTCAAGACACCTCCTGTATGGAGAAACTAGTCACATGCATTGCTCAGGCGTGATTGTGGCCCATTCTTCCACACAGTCTTCAAATCCTGAAGGTTCTGTGGGCCTCTTCTATGAACTCTGATCTTTAGTTCTTTCCATAGATTTTCTATTGCATTCAAGTCGGGTGATTGGCTGGGCAATTCTACCAGCTTTATTTTATTTCTTTGAAGCCAATTGAGAGATTCCTTGGCTTTGTGTTTGGGAACAGGTTCTTGCTGAAATGTCCTCCCTCGTTTTCATCTTCATCATCCTTGTAGATGGATGCAGATTTTTGTCAGGAATGTCGTGGTACGTTTTTCAATTCATCCTTCAATGATATGAAGTTTGCCAGTACCGTGTGCTGAAAAACAGCCCCACACCATGATGTTCCCACCTCCAAACTTCACTGTTGGTATGGGGGGGGGGTTTTGGGGTCATGTGCCATTTGACCTCCAAACATGGTGTGTATTATGGCATCCAAAGAGTTCAATTTTGGTCTCATCTGACCAGAATATATTCTCCCCCCAGTATTTCACAGGCTTGTCTAAATGTTGTGCAGCAAACTTTAAACAAGCTTCAACATGCTTTTTCTTCACCAATGGAGTCTTGCATGGTGAGCGTGCATACAGGCCATGGTGGTTAAGTGTTATACTTATTGTTTTCTTTGAAACAATTGTACCTGCTAATTCCAGGTCTTTCTGAAGCTCTGAGCAAAGGACAAGTGGTCCTTGGCTCTTGGACAACTCTTCTGATAATTATTTTCCCTCCTCAGAAATCTTGCGAGGCGCACCTGTTTGTGGGCAGTTTATGATGAAATTATCTTTCCACTCCTGGATTATGTCCCCAACAGTGCTCACTTGAACATTCAGAATTTTAGAAATCCTTCTGTAACCGATGCCATCAGTATGTTTTGCAACAATAAGGCTGTGAAGGTCTTGGGAAAGCTTTTTGCTTTTACCCATCATGAGATGTTTCTTGTGACATCTTGGTAATAAGACAGCTTTTTATAGGCCATCAAATGAGACTGAACCAGCTGATATTTGCACTGACAAGGGGCAGGATTGCTTTCTAATTGATTTCAGCTGGTGTCTTGGCTTTCCATAGTTTTTTGCACCTCCCTTAACTCATGTGTTCAATACTTTTTTTTTTCCCCCTCTGTCATTCCATTTTATTACACATAACTTAACCACTTAAGACCCGGACCAATACGCAGCATAAGAACCAGGCCCCTTTTTGCGATTCGGCACTGTGTCGCTTTAACTGACAATTGCGCGGTCGTGCGACGTAGCTCCCAAACAAAATTGATAGTCCTTTTTTTCCCACAAATAGAGCTTTCTTTTGGTGGTATTTGATCACCTCTGCGATTTTTTATTTTTTGCGCAATAAACAAAAATAGAGCAATTTTTTAAAAAAAATGCAATATTTTACTTTTTTGCTATAATAAATATCCCCCAAAAAATATATAAAAAAACATTTCTCTTATCCATGGACTGACACGGCGTCTCTTTACACTTTACACGTGGATTATGTCCCTGCTTGCAGGAGAAGACCTAGGCAGAATGTGAGATGTTATACATACATTCTAAAAAGCCAGAGCTGAACAGCCCCGCCCAGGGGGGCGGTCCCTCCGGACATAACCCTCCCACTGCAGTCAGCAGACCTCAGTTTTTTTTCTGCCTGGCAGAAGAAGACGTGGCTCTCTTAGGAGCCCGTCTCCTGACCTATTTTTATTCCTTTTGGAATTTTTCTTATTTTATTTTTGAGATCTTCTATCAACTGTCGGCTGGGCAACAGGTTGGGTACAAGATATCCTCGTAGTCTTCCCTGTCCGACCATCGAGCGTGCTGATCCTCGCCTTGTGTGCGTGAGACTCAGTTCACGACATGCCCCACGACTCCAGGGGTGGCCGGTGGGCTTTCATGCTCCGCGGTCCTCTCAAGATTGAACAGTCCTGCTGTATCATTCGCGGTGGACCGGGCCGACAGCTACTCAGTACCGCACTGTGATAGTTCTGTCAGAAACACACCAGTGGGTCCCTCAGGGGACGGGTAAGTAGTCTCTCCTGTCTGCAGGTGAGTACATGCTGTGTGTTTCTCTGTGTGGGGGATTTTCCCTGTATCCCCCTGTGTTTTATTGTCACTCTCTGTACAATTGCTGGCGCTGTGCTGTGTGGGGTGCCTGAGGGTCATACTGCCCTGGGGGGGCTCATGCTGGTCTGCATATCTCTGGGGCTGGTTTGAGTGTTTTGGGGGCCTGGGCGCCGTTCGGCGCCATGTTTTGTGTTTGTGCATCACCTTACATTGGCAACCATTTTGCCGTGGATCGCCTGAGCACATTGCGGCGGCCATTTTCTTGTAGCCGCGTGCTTTTTAAGCACTTGTTTGGCCTCTATCACCGCTGGGAACGGCGCGAATCTCCTCACACTCTCTCCTCTCAGCTCACTCACGCTGAACAGCGCGGCGAAGAGAGACAAGGCAGTGGAACCGAGCGGTCCTGGTCAGGTTGGTGGGTCCCCTGGGCATTCCCCTACTCAGTCAGCACAGCTTGTGGGTGGACTTTTTTTTTCTTAGGAGTCTCAGAGAGGGACAATATGGAGTCAGTGTCACCAGCTTCCCCTTACATGCCAGAGGCGACAGGCAGTGCCCCAGCACCTGCGGTCCCCATGGACCAGTTGTCGGCAGTCCTGGAATCATTTCTTACCAGGATGGAAGCGGTGTGCGAGCGCAAGGGAGTAAAAAAGCGCCCTCTCCCCACTTTATCTCCACAAGGGGAGTGCGCTAATTCAGATATGGGCCTAGCTAGTGCTGCTCAGGACCCTAGCTCTGAATATTTGGATGGTTTTGAACAGGACATTCCTTGTGAGGAAGACTCCAGTTCTGAGTCAGTAAATGACAGGGCGCTTGTTTGTGAACTCATTGATGCTGTGAGGGACACTCTCAAGCTGAATGCTGCGGCTATGGAACCTCAGGCAGAGGCAGTCTCCTTTGGTTCTTTAAAGGCCTATGGTTCTTTAAAGGCCAAGCCTTCTAAAAAGGTTTTTCCATATGTACCGTTCTTTGACCAGCTCATTGACCAGGTCTGGGAAAAGCCGCAGAAGACTTTTATGGTCCTGCGGCGTTTGTCTATCAGATACCCCTTTGAAGACACCCTACTTAAGAAGTGGGCTTCTCCCCCAGTGGTCGACCCTCCAGTCACCCGTTTGAACAAGGCCACCACTCTCTCGATGGAGGGGACTCCTGCATTTAAGGACCCCACTGACAGGTCAGAAGTGGTGAGCAGAGCCATGTTTGCCTTGTTGGGATCCGCCTTACGGCCTGTTGTAGCGGCGACCCTTGTGTCTCAGACACTCACGGAATGGGCAAAAATTTTGCACCAAACTGTACAGGAGTATAATCTTCCTCCGGATACTATTGCTCTGGCCCACCAGATGGTGCAGGGCCTGATTTATGTGTGCGATGCCACGTTGGACGCGGCCCCATTAATATCCAGGGCCTCTGTCTCGGCGGTGGTATTGCGTCGTCTTATCTGGTTGAAATTCTGGTCTGCTGACCTAGCCTCTAAGAAGCTCCTGACAGATCTACCTTTTAAGGGTGGTAGACTTTTCGGTGCTGCTCTGGATGACATCATTAAGGATGTCACGGGAGGTAAAAGCACTCTCCTTCCTCAGACTATCAAGGGTAAGGAGGTCCGCCGTAAGCCGGGTCCTTCCTTTCCTGCAAAAAAGGGGTTTTTTTCGTCAGTCGGAGTCCACGGGTAAGCCCTCCCAGACTGACAACAGTGCGGTGGGTGAACACAAGCGCCCCTGGGTGCCGAACAAGCCGGCTCCCAAGCCCCCCTCCGCGTGAAGTCTTGCCCCCGCCCGACTCTGGGGTGGGGGGACGACTTTGCAGGTTCACGGATCGGTGGACCTCCCGGATCTCCGACCGGTGGGTGTGTGAGGTGGTCACCTCAGGATACAGAATAGAGTTCCGTTCCTGGCCCCCAGACAGATTCTTTCCCTCAAATCTCCCTCTCCTTCCTGCCCATCGGGCAGCCCTATTGGGGGCTGTACAGGATTTGATCGGGTCCGGAGTGATTGTGCCGGTTCCGTCCCAGGAGAGGTTTCAGGGGTTCTACTTGAATCTGTTTGTTCCAAAAAAGATGGGGTTCGGCCAATCCTGGACCTCAAGGCCCTGAATGCCTTCGTGAAGATGTAAAAATTCCACATGGAATCCATTCGCACGTGATCGCTACACTCAAAGGGGATTTTCTGGCGTCCTTGGACATCAAGGACGCCTACTTGCATTTTCCGATCTGCCCGAGCCATCAGAAGTTTCTGCGCTTTGCGATCGACAAAGTCCACTATCAATTTGTGGCTCTTCCCTTCGGCCTAGCCTCGGCACCGAGGGTGTTCACCAAGGTGCTTACTCCGGTTCTAGCTTTGCTGAGACAGCGAGGCATTGCTATCGTGGGCTATCTGGACGATCTTCTAAGAGCAGGCAGTGGCTCAGAATTAAAAGAAAGTGTGACTATCGTCAGTCAGACCCTCAGGGACTTTGGGTGGCTCCTGAACATTCAGAAGTCGGTCCTGGTCCCGACTCAGCGTCTAGAGTATCTAGGTCTGATTCTGGACTCCTTGGAGGCAAAGGTATTCCTACCTCCGGAGTAGCGGCTAACACTTCAGTCTGCAGTGCGGGTGCTGACGTCCCGAAAATGGACGTCAATCCGTTTTTGCATGAGAGTCCTGGGACTCATGGTGGCCTCTTTCGAGGCCGTTCCTTATGCCCAATCGCACACCAGGGCATTACAGAAGGAGATCTTGTCCACTTGGGACAAATCCCTGTTGTCCTTGGTGAGTCACCTCGTCAGGGCGTCCCTGGCGTGGTGGTTGAGGTCCCCGGCTCTTCGGTCCGGGAGGTCGTTTCTCCCCATCCAATGGACGGTGATCACGACGGACGCCAGCCTGATGGGGGGGGGGGGGTCTGGGGGGTCCTGTCGGCCCAAGGGCTTTGGACTCCGGACGAAGCCCGTTTACCGATCAATGTTCTGGAAATACGGGCAATCAGACTGTGTCTCTCCTCATGGTCGGAGAGATTACAGGGTCGCTCCATCAGGATCCAGTTGGACAACGCCACAGCGGTGGCGTATGTCAACCATCAGGGGGGACTCGGAGCTCAGCTGCGGCTTCCGAGGTCGCCCGCATCCTAAGGTGGGCCGAAAGAAGCGTGCCGGCTCTGTCGGCCGTCTACATTCTGGGCGTAGACAATTGGCAGGCGGACTATCTGAGTCGCCAGACGCTGGACCAGGGAGAGTGGTCCTTGCACCCGGAGGTTTTTCAGCTCCTTTGCCGACGGTGGGACACGCCGGATGTGGACCTGATGGCCTCTCGACTCAATCGCAAGGTGTCAAGGTTTGTGGCCAGATCCAGGGATCCTTGGGCGGATGCCTCAGATGCGTTGGTGGCCCCATGGGGTCATTATCACCTGATGTACGTTTATCCTCCACTGCAGTTGCTCCCTCACCTGCTGCGCAGGGTGGCGACCGAGGGAATTCCGGTGATCCTCATTGCTCCGGATTGGCCTCGGCGGCACTGGTACGCCGATCTGATAGGTCTCGTGGTGGACGTTCCCTGGCGGTTGCCAATGAGGGAGGACCTTCTTTCTCAAGGTCCTATATTTCATCCTGCTTTACAGTCTCTGGCTTTAACGGCATGGCTATTGAAGGCCAGGTGCTGAGAGACTGGGGTCTCTCGGATTCGGTCATTTCGACCATGTTAAGGGCACGGAAGTCTTCCTCCAGAAAGATCTATCACCGTACTTGGAAAGCTTACATCGCCATGTGCGAAGAGCTGGCCTGGCGTCCGCGGATGTATTCCGTCCCCAGAATCCTGCGTTTTCTGCAGCGTGGCGTGACCCAGAAGCTTGCTTTGAGTACCATTAAGGGTCAGATTTCGGCCTTGGCCGTCTTCTTTCAGCGACCGCTGGCGGGTCATTCTTTGGTTAGCACCTTTGTACAGGGGGTTCGCCATGTGCTTCCTCCTGTCAAGCCTCCTCTCCCCCCGTGGGATCTGAATTTGGTGCTCTCGGTTCTCCAGGAACCTCCCTTTGAAAATTTTAGAGATATTCCCCTCTTGACTTTGTCTCAGAAGGTGGCCTTCTTAGTGGCCATTACTTCTGTTAGACGAGTGTCTGAGTTGGCGGCCTTGTCCTGCAAGTCGCCCTATTTGGTCATCCATAAGGATAAGGCGGTGTTGCGTCCACGACCTTCTTTTTTGCAAAAGGTGGTCTCGGCCTTTCACCTAAATGAGGACATTGTCCTCCCGTCCTTGTGTCCTCACCAATCACATCCCAGAGAGTTTGCGCTTCACACATTGGATGTGGTACGAGCCTTGCGGGGGTACCTGTCTGCTACTGCTTCTATTCGGAAGTCTGACTTACTGTTTGTGACTGTCTCTGATCCAAAACAGGGCCAAGCGGCTACGTCTGCCACCATTTCTAGGTGGATCAGACAAACCGTCATTCAAGCCTATGCTCTCAAGGGGCGGGCGCCTCCCTTTCCGGTTACGGCACATTCCACCAGGGCAATTGGTGCTTCCTGGGCTTTCCGACATCAAGCGTCGGTTGCACAAGTGTGCAAGTCGGCGACCTGGTCGTCAGTTCATACCTTTTCTAAGTTTTATAAGGTTGATGTGGCTGTATCTTCGAATGCTTCCTTTGGCCGCAAGGTGCTGCAGGCCGCTGTTTAAAGTTGCAACTCCTCCATTGAGGAGCTCTGCCTTGTTTGGAGTGAAGTTTTTGGATTTTCCATTTATACTGCTCCCATCCCTCTTGACACTGCTTTGGGACATCCCACGTGTAAAGTGTAGAGACGCCGTGTCAGTCCATGGATGATGAGAGAAAAGGATTTTACGGTGAGTACAAAAAAATCCTATTTTTTTTTTTCTTCCCTCAGTTTAGGCCGATACGTATTCTTCTACGTATTTTTGGTAAAAAACCGCAATCGGCGTTTATTTGGTTTGCGCAAAAGTTAAAGCGTTTACAAAATAGGTGGTCGTTTTATGGCATTTTTATTCATTAATTATTTTTTTTTACTAGTAATGGCGCCGATCAGCGTTTTTTTTTTCTTTCGTGACTGCGACATTATGGCTGACACTTTTGACACTATTTTGGGACCATTGTCATTTTTACAGCGACCAGTGCTTTAAAAATGCACTGGTTACTGTAAAAATGACACTGGCAGTGAAGGGGTTAACTGTGCCCTGATTTGTGTTTCTTACTGTGGGGGGGGCTTGGTGTGTGACATTACTGATCGTTGTTCCCTTTTACAGGGATCAGTGACAGGCTCACTAGGAAGCACGGGGAGAGGTTTGTTTACACTTGCCTCTCCTCGTTCTTCCTCTCTCTGACCCGATCGCGGGACAGCAGCGGCGATCGGGTCGGCTGTTCCCGCAGGGACAGTCACGGAGAAGAGGACCGGGTCACGAGCGCGCCGCCGGCTCTTCAAGGGGACGTACCTGTACGCCCATGTGCCCAGCCGTGCCATTTTGCCAACGTGCGGCAGTCCTCAATGTATTGATTGCATTGGTTGTTAACGACATGTGAAAATTTCATGTCACTTGCAGCTGTTGTAATATATTTACTTAGAATGGTGACGTGCTCAATGCTTATTACCTGCTGTATCTAAACTTTTGAATAGAGTTGGAAAGTATTAAAACTTCTGTTGGGTTTCAGACTTGTTAATCAGTGCAGTGTATGGAAAAGCATAAATCTGATGTAACTTGGTTATGGATCGACTTTTATATAGGAGACAGCACTGCAGGGAGAATGAGTTTAGAGCAGATGGAAGCTCGCATTTATTATTTTATTTCAGGTACTTGTATAGTGCCACAAATTTACACAGCGCTTTACATATACATTGTACATTCACAGTCCCTACCCTCAAGAAGCTTACAACCTAAGGTCCCTAACACACATTCATACATATACTAGGGCCAATTTAGACAGGATCTGATTAGATTAACCTACCAGCATGTCTTTGGAGTGTGGAAGGAAACCGGAGTACTCGGAGGAAACCCACGCAGGCACAGGGAGAACATGCAAACTCCAGGCAGATTGTGTCATTTATAGAGTCCTTGCCCTGAAAAGGATCCAGTGTGCCTCAGCCCTCCAGACTTCATTAATAACTGAATTACATGTTGTATAATTTCCATTCAGTACCAGTGCTTGTTTGACTCACCATATTGCACAATTTATTTTTTCAGTTTACCAGCAAGAGTGGCTCTGATAAGATCATTCATGTTACCAATCTACCGGATACTGGCTACACAGATCAAGATATCCTGAAAATTGTCCAGCCATTTGGAAAAGTCGGGGACATCCTTATTATTCGATCCAAAAATGAGGTAATGGCCATCTGCATTCCAATTGCATCTAAAGGTTTTTTGCTAGAAATTTTGCATTTGAGTATATTTTTAGTTTAATCCTGTTCCGTACAATATATTTAGTAATGCCTGGTGGATTTTGAGCTGCCAAATTTAAGTTGCAGAGAAATGTTCAACAATACTTATAGTCCTAATTTAAAGATAAAGTTTGAGTAATTACAGTGTCTTTTCATTTTGCCTCTAGGCTTTCTTGGAAACCAACTTCAAGGAGGCAGCCGCAGCTGCTGTTAAATTCAGCGAAACTGTGCCAGTAATGATAAACGGCAAACGTTTGATCCTGTCTCTGGCTGGACGGCAAAGAGTAAGAAGCTTTATTCAACCTACGTATTTTATTGATATTGTCTAGGAGGGGTGCGAGGTCTACCACACGGTGCCCTTACTTTTTTTTTCCTATATCAAGCTCCTCTGCTGTGTCCTCTGCCCCCTATTAGCCAATCGCCGAGCAGCTCCTGCACTCCATCAAGCTCCCGCTCTGCAGTTAACAGGAGAGGGGTGATGTTGGGGGGGGGAGAGCCGTGGTATCGCTCCACCAGTCGGCTCCCAGCAGTCGACTGAGATTGACGGCTTGCTGACTCCCAGTCTAGGGCTACTGGTTTAAAGCAGAGTTTCACACTTTCTCTATGCCACCCTGGTGTACATTCCTAAATGGAGATATATATGTGTGTATGTCGTTTAGACAATGACGTTGTGTGATTCAAATGGTCTCAGTGTCCTCTATCCCAGGAGTCCAAGGGAAACGGGGCTTGCTGCTTTCACCCAGCCGCATGTGCCTTTCCACCATTGCTATGGCAACCTGTAATTAAACTGTACTGCACATGCGAGATCGGAAGGTGCATGCTGGGTAGCCAGTTGCACGCAATCCGGGGAATACACACAAGTGTGTTCCGGGTGCCCCCATCTGAGATGGCCCCTGCCTGCTTCCAAGATCATGTTGGATATTATGATTTTAAGAGAAGTCTCTGTGTGTCTGTCTCTGTGTGTCTGTCTCTGTGTGTCTGTCTCTGTTTGTCTGTCTCTGTGTGTCTGTCTCTGTGTGTCTGTCTCTGTGTGTCTGTCTCTGTGTGTCTGTCTCTGTGTGTCTGTCTCTGTGTGTCTGTCTCTGTGTGTCTGTCTCTGTGTGTCTGTCTCTGTGTGTCTGTCTCTGTGTGTCTGTCTCTGTGTGTCTGTCTCTGTGTGTCTGTCTCTGTGTGTCTGTCTCTGTGTGTCTGTCTCTGTGTGTCTGTCTCTGTGTGTCTCTGTGTCTCTGTGTGTGTGTGTCTCTGTGTGTGTGTGTCTCTGTGTGTGTGTGTCTCTGTGTGTGTGTGTGTGTGTCTCTGTCTCTGTGTCTCTGTCTCTGTGTGTGTCTCTGTGTGTGTCTGTGTCTCTGTCTCTGTGTGTGTCTCTGTCTCTGTGTGTGTCTCTGTCTCTGTGTGTGTCTCTGTCTCTGTGTGTGTCTCTGTCTCTGTGTGTGTCTCTGTCTCTGTGTCTCTGTGTGTGTCTCTGTCTCTGTGTGTGTCTCTGTCTCTGTGTGTGTCTCTGTGTGTGTCTCTGTCTCTGTGTGTGTCTCTGTGTGTGTCTCTGTCTCTGTGTGTGTCTCTGTCTCTGTGTGTGTCTCTGTGTGTGTCTCTGTCTCTGTGTGTGTCTCTGTGTGTGTCTCTGTCTCTGTGTGTGTCTCTGTCTCTGTGTGTGTCTCTGTCTCTGTGTGTGTCTCTGTCTCTGTGTGTGTCTCTGTGTGTGTCTCTGTGTGTGTCTCTGTGTGTGTCTCTGTGTGTGTCTCTGTGTGTGTCTCTGTGTGTGTCTCTGTGTGTGTCTCTGTGTGTGTCTCTGTGTGTGTCTCTGTGTGTGTCTCTGTCTCTCTGTGTCTCTGTGTGTGTCTCTGTGTGTGTCTCTGTGTGTGTCTCTGTCTCTGTGTGTGTCTCTGTCTCTGTGTGTGTCTCTGTCTCTGTGTGTGTCTCTGTCTCTCTGTGTCTCTGTCTCTCTGTGTCTGTGTCTCTGTCTCTCTGTGTCTGTGTCTCTGTGTCTGTGTCTGTGTCTCTGTGTCTGTGTCTCTGTCTCTCTGTGTCTGTGTCTCTGTCTCTCTGTGTCTGTGTCTCTGTCTCTGTGTGTCTGTGTCTCTGTCTCTGTGTGTCTGTGTCTCTGTCTCTGTGTGTCTGTGTCTCTGTCTCTGTGTGTGTCTCTGTCTGTGTGTGTGTCTGCGTTTTTATTCCATAATCTTACTTACCTAGGGGGGTGCAGCATCGTTCCGATGTTGCATCATGTTATTAGGACAGACACTCCAGCTCTGATCTGGTACTCTATAAACCTCATCCCTAGCTTTTAGAAACGCTGCTCTATTATTGTAGACTATCCACTTTCACTATACCACGTTTTTTTTTTTTTCTTCAAATCTGTGGTTGCATTCTACTTCTTTGAAGTACTTGTAAAATTAAGATTAATTACATTTACTCTTCCTCCCCAGGCCCCCCAGGTACAAGTGAAGACCGATCCTAAAGCTACCAGGTGAGTAAAAACTTGCTTGTGTGTTTTTTTGTTTTGTTTTAACCACTTGCCCCACTGCATAACAGGCCCCCTCATGCTGTAACTTCCATTTTCCTTCTCACTCCCCCTTGTGTACATTCACTTTTATGGCAGTATGTTTATTTCTGTCATTTTTTTCACTTCACAGTGACGCAGAGTCTAAGAAACCCCAACCTCAGAAAGGTAAGTTATTTCAAGTTGATTGATCTTTGCTTATTTCTTTTTTTTTTTAATCCTAAATATGCCTCTCTTATGAGAATCCTTATTCTGAATATAGTTGCTAGACTTGGCAACCAGTGCTCTTCGCCATTGTATCCAAAGAGTGATAGGGATAGCACTGGCTGTATGAAACTTTAGTGTAGGATTGTAAAGTGACAACAGTCACTCCTTGGCAAAAAAAGAAAGGGTGATGTCTTACTCAGAATAGTAAGACTGCAATGCCTGTGGAGAAGAGACTGTATTGTGGGCAGGGGCAGTGTTACAGGAAGCCCTTCAAGAATACAAATATGACAGTGGTGCACATTTAACCGTATTTAAAGGGGTTCTAAATGTTCATGAGTTTTTTTTTCTCTGATTTTGCACAGAGCAGCCCTGATCCTGTTTTTATTCGGGGCCCTGCTGGCACTCCTGGCCTCTCCCCCCTCCCCCTTATGGCAATCCACTTGTTATGGAGGCACTCGTGTGTGTGTGTGTGTGTGTGTGTGTGTGTGTGTGTCCATAAAGCCCCATACACACGGTCTGACTTTTCCGTGTTTTTTTTGTCCGAACGGAGTTGGCCGGGCACACCCATAGCATACACACCACAGGACTTTTCTGCAAATTTTTTTGCAACATCACGTGTTTTTTCTGCTCTTTACCGCCACCCTTTGGTCAACTTCTGCTATCGTTGGTTGATTTTAACATTAGTTGTTTTGTCCATCGGACAAAAGTCCTATGGTTTTCTGTACACACGGTCGGACTTTGCTCCATCGGACTTTTGTTGGCCAAAAGTTTGTCCGTTTGCAGACCCAACTTTTGTCCGATGAAAACGAAAACAAAAAAAAGTTTGTCCGATGGAGCGTACACACGGTCGGATTGTTGGTCCAATTTGCTCAAAATGAAGTTTGTTGGCCAAAAGTCCGACCGTGTGTACGGGGCTTTAGACACACAGCGCATAACTTGGCCCTGCTCTCTTCTCACTAGCTGTGATTGACAGCCGCGGAAGGCAATGGCTCCTGCTGCTGTCTCTAAGCCAATAAGAAGTGAGAGCCGAGATAAAGGGAAGAAAAACTTTCTGCCTTTACAACCACTTTAGGAGCAGTTTCCCAGGCTCACCATTGCAAAGCCACACACCAGTTTAAAAACAAGCTAGCTCATTGGTGTATGCATTCTAGTTTATTGAGAATCTGAAAGTGTTTGTTGCCCAAAAATAAATAAATGGATCCTGTTCCCTTAAAGAATGTTGTACAACACGATGCTTGTGCTGTTTAATTTGGCCTTCTGTATAACCTTAAAAGCCTGGCTGATCCTGCCTGGCTATGCCCCCCCCCCCCCTGTAAACTGACCACGATTTATCATGGCTGCTGAGCGCTGACACTGGTCAGTTTATGTGCCTCTGTCATCTGCAGCCCTCCTCTCACCCCCCTCCCTGCCTGTCAGCTGTGTCCACTCCACAGTCCTCCCCTCCTGCTATAATACAATAACCTTGCAACAATTTCCTCTGCTATGTTAAATGTAATAACCTTGCAACAATTTCCACTGCTATGTTAAATGTCCCCAGTGCATTTTTTATTTTATTTTTTAAATGCCGCTGTTTACCTGATTTCAGAGCGCCCACGTGACCGGCCGCCACAAATGCACTGGGGACATTCTTTAACGTGGCAGAGGGGATTGTTGCAAGGTTATTGCATGGCTTAACCACTTTAGTCTCTCAGGTGTATTTGCCAAGACATGTTATTTCCATGTGACTAAACCCCCCCCCCCCCCCCAAATACGCCCTGCTATGAACATTGTTTTTTTTAACCATTCCAGAAGAATTGACTCCCCCCTTCATGACCAGAGCATTTTTGCTGTTGAGCACTGCTATACTTTAACCGCTTAACGACCGCTCACTGTATATATATATGTCGGCACAATGGCACCGACAGGCACAATCACGTAGAGCATACGTGATTGCCTTTGTACAGTTGGGGGGTCCAATCGGACCCCCCTTCTGTACAGTGAGCGGTCGGAATTAGTCTGGGAGTGTTCCAAGATGGGGGGGCGGCCGTTCGATTCCGGCCACCCCCCCCCCCCGCGATCGCTCCCGGCGAATAGAAATGCCCCCTCTGTCTGTGTACTGTTTACACAGACAGAGAAAGCAGGAGGAAGTGATGTCATCTCCTGTGCGGCGCTCACATATAACGAGCGCCGTACAAAAGAAGACACACAGGTCAGTGCACTAACCCTACACTAACACCAGCACACATAGGCACATAAATCGCCCCCCCAGATCACCCCCCAGCCCCCAGTCACAGTGTCACTGATTGCAGTGACCATTTATTTACTGATCACTGCAATCAGTAACATTTGTGACTGTAAAAGTGTCACTACATTTCGTTTTAGGTCCAGTGTAGCCCCCTAACCCCCCCCCTAATAAAGGTTTAACCCCCTTGATCGCCCCCCAGGTAACCCTTTCACCCCCTATCACCACTGTCGCTAAGCGATCATTTTTCTGATCGATGTCTTAGCGTCGGTGATGCAGATCGGTAGCCAGTAATTTTTTTTAAGTTCGCCGCAGGTTTTTATAGCGTCAGGTACCCCCATATATTATCTAATAAAGGTTTTAACCCCCTGATTGCCCCTAGTTAACCCTTTCACCAGTGATCACCATATAAGTGTTACGGGTGACGCTGGTTAGTTAGTTTGCTTTTTATAGTGTCAGGGCACCCGCCGTATATAACCCAATAAAGGTTTAACCCCCTGATCGCCCGGCGGGTGATATCAATTAGGTTTTAGCGTCAGAGAGGGTCTGCGTCACACCCCAGGCAGCGTCAGGTTAGTGCCAGTAACGCTAACACCCACACGTGAAGCATACACCTCCCTTAGTGGTATAGTATCTGAACAGATCAATATCTGATCTGATCAGATCTATACTAGCGTCCCCAGCAGTTTAGGGTTCCCAAAAACGCAGTGTTAGCGGGATCAGCCCAGATACCTGCTAGCACCTGCGTTTTGCCCCTCCGTCCAGCCCAGGCCACCCAAGTGCAGTATCGATCGATCACTGTCACTTGCAAAACACAACACACATAACTGCAGCGTTCGCAGAGACAGGCCTGATCCCTGCGACTCCAGTGCTGTAGGAGGTGATTTCACCACCACAGTTTAAAAAAAAAAAGCAAATATGCCGAAGCATGGGGGCAGCAGGGGCGGAGGAGTGATTTTGCTCCTAATGCCGCGTACATACGGTCGAAATTCCGACGGAGGCTTGCCTGTGGAAAAGTCCGACCATGTGTGTGCGGCATAACTTTTTTGCGGGAGGATGCCCCCATGCTTCGGCATATATAAATGGTGCATGTATGCCCATCATTAGAAGTGGGTGGATGAAGGGCGGTATTCTAATGGTGGGCATACCCACCGATCAATCTCTTTTTTCGTTCAGCCACCTGGCTGCATAAAAAAAAGATTACAATACATGTCCAACAAGGACCAGCAACGTACTGGTATGTTGCTGGACTTTGAATGGTTATACCAGATTGATGCCTGCGGGTTTAGGTATTATCTTGGTATCATTCTTTTCAGCCAGCGGCCGGCTTTCATGTAAAAGCAATCCTAGTGGCTAATTAGCCTCTGGACTGCTTTTACAAGCAGTGGGAGGGAATGACCCCCCCGGATATAAAAAGCGCCATTGGGAAAGCATTTTATCACACAGATCTTGGTGTGGTCAGATGCTTTGAGGGCAGAGGAAAGATCTAGAGTCCAATAGACCCCAGTTTTTTCAAAAAAAGAGTACCTGTCACTACCTATTACTATCATAGGGGATATTTACATTCCCTGAGATAACAATAAAAATGATAAAAAAAAAAATATGGAAGGAACAATTTAAAAATAAAAAAAAAGCAAAATTAATAATAAAAAAAGCACCCCTGTCCTGCCCTGCTCTTGCCCAATGGCGAACGCAAGCGTCGGTCTGGCGTCATATGTAAACAGCAATTGCACCATGCATGTGAGGTATCACCACGAAGGTCAGATCGAGGGCAGTAATTTTAGCAGTAGACCTCCTCTGTAAATCTAACGGGGTAACCTGTAAAGGCTTTTAAAAATGTATGTAGTTTGTCGCCAATGCGCGTTTGTGCGAAATTTTAAAGCATGTCGTGTTTGGTATCTATGTACTCGGCCTAAGATCATCTTTTTTATTTCATCAAACATTTGGGCAATATAGTGTGCTTTAGTGCATTAAAATTAAAAGTGTATTTTTTCCCCAAAAAATGCGTTTGAAAAATCGTTGCGTAAATACTGTGTAGAAAAAAAAATACAACACCCACCATTTTATTCTGTAGGGCCTTTGCTTTAAAAATATATATAATGTTTGGGGGTTCAAAATAATTTTCCTGCAAAAAAAAATGTTTTCATGTAAACAAAAAGTGTGAAAAAGGGCTTTGCCTTCAAGTGGTTAGAAGAG
This sequence comes from Rana muscosa, assembly GCA_029206835.1. NCBI lineage: Eukaryota > Metazoa > Chordata > Amphibia > Anura > Ranidae > Rana > Rana muscosa. The sequence continues at coordinate 45,358,465 of CM055116.1, read as the reverse complement.
TGGATGTAAGCTTCCTAATGTTGTGTATAAAATGCCAGAACAGTTCAAAACCCCCCCAAATGACCCCATTTTGGAAAGTAGACACCCCAAGCTATATACTGAGAGGCATGTCGAGTCCATGGAATATTTTATATGTTGACACAAGTTGCGGAAAAAAGACAATTTTTTTTTTTTTTTTTTGCACAAAGTTGTCACTAAATGATATATTGCTCAAACATGCCATGGGCATATGTGGAATTACACCCCAAAATACATTTTGTTGCTTCTCCTGAGTACGGGGATACCACATGTGAGACTTTTTGGGAGCCTAGCCGCGTACGGGACCCCAAAAACCAATCACCGCCTTCAGGCTTTCTAAGGGTGTAAATTTTTGATTTCACTTCTCACTGCCTATCACAGTTTCGGAGGCCATGGAATGCCCAGATGGCACAAAACCCCCCCAAATGACCCCATTTTGGAAAGTAGACACCCCAAGCTATTTGCTGAGAGGTATTGAGTATTTTGCAGATCTCGCTTTTTGTCACAAAGTTTTGAAAATTGAAAAAAAAATGTCTTTCTTCATTTTCAAAAACAAATGACAGCTGCAAAATACTCACCATGCCTCTCAGCAAACAGCTTGGAGTGTCTATATTCCAAAATGGGGTCATTTGGGGGGGTTTTGTGCCATTTTGGCATTTTATGGCCTTCGAAACTGTGATAGGTAGTGAGGAGTCAAATCAAAAATTTGTGCCTAGAAATCCTGAAGGCGGTGCTTGGTTTTCGGGGTCCCGTACGCGGCTAGGCTCCTAAAAAGTCCTACACATGTGGTATCCCCATACTCAGGAGAAGCAGCAAAATGTATTTTGGGGTCTAATTCCACATATAACCATGGCATGTGTGAGCAATATATCATTTAGTGACAACTTTTTGTATTTTTATTTTTTTGTCATTATTCAATCACTTGGGACAAAAAAAAAAAGAATATTCAATGGCCTCAACAGGCCTCTCAGCAATTTCCTTGGGGTGTCTACTTTCCAAAATGGGGTCATTTGGGGGGGGGGTTTGTACTGCCCTGTCATTTTAGCACCTCAAGAAATGAGATAGGCAGTCATAAATTTAAAGCTGTGTAAATTCCAGAAAATGTACCCTAGTTTGTAGACGCTATAACTTTTGCGCAAACCAATAAATATACGCTTATTGACATTTTTTTTACTAAAGACATGTGGCTGAATACATTTTGGCCTAAATGTATGACTAAAATTTAGTTTATTCGATTTTTCTTATAACAAAAAGTAGAAAATATCATTTTTTTTCAAAATTTTCGGTCTTTTTCCGTTTATATCGCAAAAAATAAAAATCGCAGAGGCAATCAAATACCATTAAAAGAAAGCTCTATTTCTGGGAAGAAAAGGACGCAAATTTCGTTTTGGTACAACATTGCATGTCCGCACAATTTACAGTTAAAGCAGCGCAGTGCAAAATTCTGAATTCACCTCTGGTCCTTTAGCTACCAAATGGTCCGGGGCTTAAGTGGTTAACTGGTAATTGCGTAGCCATGCAACGCTGTACTCAAACAAATTATTTTTCACACAAATAAAATTTATTTTGGTGGTTATTGATCACCACTGGGTTTTTTTATTATATAAACGAAAAACGACCGATAATTTTGACAAACTTTATGACATCGCGGGCGAATATGACAGGCAAGTGTCCTTATTAAGTCAGCAGCTACAGTGTTTGTAGCTGCTGACTTTTAAAAAATAAATAAAAAATTGCAGGTGGAATCCCTCTTTAAGACCCCTTTCACACTGGGGCGTTTTTCAGGCGTTTTTGCACTAAAAATAGCACGCCTCAAGCCACCGCCATGTGAAAGTCCGAGTACTTTCACACTGGGGCGGTGAGCTTGCAGAATGGGAAAAGTCCTGCAAGCCGCTTCTTTGGGGGGGGGGGTGTACATCGCTCCTACTCTGCCCCTGCCCATTAAAATGGGCACTGGCGCTTTTCGGGGCGCTATTAACCCTTTCCTCGGCCACTGGCATGGGTAAAAAGCGTCCGAATAGTACTGCTATAACAGCGGTAAAGTGCTGTAGAAACCATTTTAGTGGCGCTTTACTGCCAACGTCAGGGCTCTAAAACAGGGATATGCAATTAGCGGACCTCCAGCTGTTGCAGAACTACAAGTCCCATGAGGCATAGCGAGACTCTGACAGCAGCAAGCATGACACCCAGAGGCAGAGGCATGATGGGACTTGTAGTTTTGCAACAGCTGGAGGTCCGCTAATTGCATATCCCTGCTGTAAAGGATAGGTTTTGTCTTTAGATGAACCAATCTTAAAAACTCTGCTTAAAGACAGGTAGCCCCTTTAACAAGTTCTTTGCATTGTGAAAATAATTCCAGGAGCTTGTTTGTTTAAAATGGGGTTATCCAGTGGTATATTTTTGTTATTTAACATTGAAGCCGTTGAATTTAAAATGGGTCTTTCCTTGATATTAAGGAATGTAATTTGGAATGCAGTGTTAAGCCAAAAAAAAATTTCAGTTGAAATGTAATAAATATCATCTAAAATGCGGGAGCAGTGTAAGCACTGGTATCTGCTCTCTGTCCTATAAATATAGGCTCCTTAGTTCCAAAACCATCAATGATTCTAAGAGGCATGGGGAGATTTCTCAGATTCCCCGGTAACACTAGAGGCAGTTAGTTACTGAGCTGTCTTGTCATAAAAAGGCAACTCATTTGTATTCAGTGGATCGGAACTGTGGCTCTAAATAACCTGCTGTTTGCAAAGCTTTTTGATGCTTGGTAGAGATGGATGATGAAGAGGAAATTTGTGTATGTATCTGTTTTTCGCTGTTGCCTTCGCATTTCTTATTGATGTTTTTTTGTTTTTCAGCTGCAGGTGCACCTGCAAAGGAGCAAAAAGATGAAAAAGCACGCAAAGAGGAAAAGGAGAAAAAGCCAGAGCCCCCAAAGCATAATATTGGTAGGTGTTGTGCAGGTTTTTCACACGCAAAAATGTTTTTCTTTGTTTTTGGTTTTCTAGATTTATTTGCTTGCATTTCTTCTGCAGCACATTTACAAGCAGAACGGCTTATTTAGAATTCCCGCTTCAAGCTAACTAGTCTTTTATAAATGTTCCCCTTAACACTAACTGACCTGTCCAAAAAGGATGTATACTCACCAGTCACTTTATTAGGTGCACCTTGCTTGGACCCCCTTTTGCCTTTAGAACTGCCTTTATTCTCCATGGCATAGATTCAACAAGGTGTTGGAAATATTCCTCAGATTTTGGTCCATAGTGACATGATGGCATCACGCAGTTGCTGCAGATTTGTCGGCTGCACATCCATGATGCGAATCTCACCACATCCCAAAGGTACTCTATTGGATGAGATGTGGTGAGTGTGGAGGCCATTGGAGTCCAGTGACCTCATTGTCCAGTGGTGAGATGATTGGAGCTTTGTGACATGGGGCATTATCCTGCTGGAAGGAGCCATCAGAAGATGGGGACACTGTAGTCATAAAGGAATGGACATGATCAGCAACAATACTCAAATAGACCGTTGCGTTTAAACGATGCTCAATTGGTACTAAGGAGCCCAAACAAAGTGTGCCAAGAAAATATCCCCCCACACCATTACACCAGCCTGAACCGGTGATACAAGGCAGGATAGATCCATGCTTTAATGTTTACAAAATTCTGACCCCACCATCTGAATGTCGCAGCTGAAATCGAGACTCATCAGACCAGGCAACGTTTTTACAATCTTCTATTGTCCAATTTTGGTGATCCTGTGCGAATTGTATCCTTGGTTTCCTGTTCTTAGCTGACAGGAGTGGCACCCGATGTGTTTTTCTGCTGCTGTAGCCCATCCGCTTCAAGATTCGATGTGTTGTGCATTCAGAGATGGTATTATGCATACCTTGGTTGTAACAAGTGCTTATTTGAGTTACTGTTTCCTTTCTTATATCTTGATACAGTCTGTCCATTCTCCTCTGACATCAACAAGGCATTTTCCTTCACACAACTGCCGCTCACTGGATATTTTCTCTTTTTCTGACCATTCTCTGTAAATCCTAGAGATGGTTGTGTGTAAAAATCCCAGTAGTTTTTGAAATACTCAGAGCAGCCCGTCTGGCACCAACAACCATGCCACGTTCAAAGTCACTTAAATTCCCTTTCTTTCCCATTTTGATGTTCAGTTTGAACTTCAGCAAATCATCTTCACCATGTCTGAATGCGTTAAGTTGCTGCCATGTGATTGGCTGATTAGCAATTTGTTTTGCCAAGCAATTGAACAGGTGTACCTAATAAAGTGGCCGGTGAGTGTATATCCATCTATTTTCAGCCCAGTCCCATCACACGATCCCCTGGGGCAGCTAGCAGTGGCTGCAGGGAAGAGACGATCGCACTGCACAAAAGCTGGGAATGCCCGGGAATGGAGACATCGCCCATATGCTCCCTCCTCTCCCCTGCAGCAGCTGCGGGCTGATATGTGGCAGTGGGATCACATGACTGAACCAAAGCAGGGGTGAAAATTGTTTTTTTTACACACAGGTTAGTCCTAATTGGTTTTAGGAGTGGGGACATTATTAAAACTAGTTAGGCTGAGGCTAGAATTCTACTTTGAAACTGGTCCACTGAGTAGGTAAAACTTAAATCCGACAAAAGGGGAATGTCCAATAAATTTCAGTGTTGCTATTGAAGTGTTTGGTGGACTGAGCATCTTGTGCTGTTCTGGATGTGGAATTTACATTTTCACCAGCAAGTAGGTCCTACAAGTAAAATCTGTGTTGCATATAGTGACCTGTTGATTTATTTTTTTCTCCATTCAGAGGTTCCCCCTGGCTTCATCAAATGTCACCGCCTCGTTGATCCCCTACTGAAGGTCAGTTTCTGTTTTCCTGTGTGTGATATCTGCAGAAAAAGCAAACCGTGCTCGTTATGTATATTCATGTAAATGCTTCTGCTTTGTAGGAAGCTGAGAAATGCGTTGTTGTTGTATCGAATTTGCCTGAGAAACAATACACACTGGAGGAAATATCCAACCTGGCCAAGCCGTTTGGTGGCGTGAACGACATCCTTGTCATCCCTAATTATCGAAAGGTGAGTGAACGATAAAGTGTGAAGTGATGACCAATGTCTTAAAGAGGAAGTAAACCTTCCTGCATTCTTTGTACCTATAGGTAAGCCTAGGATGAGGCTTTCCTATAGGTACTGTAAATATCTCCTAAAACGTGCGCGTTTAGGAGATATTTACTGTATACTGCGCCGATTATGTAATTGGTGCATGCGCTCTGCAGGAACAGCCGCCCGTGGCAGTTTCTTCAGAAGCCTGTGCCGTGACCGGCGGCGTGCATGCACGTGGGAGTGACGTCACGTGGCTCCGGCCAGTCACGCAGCCGGAGTCTGCGGGCCTGAAAGGAAGACGGGTGAAGATTGATACGACCTCGAGCGGGGACAATTAGGGCTTTGTTTGCAGATAAGTGACGCATAATGTGCTAGTATGCCATGCATACTAGCACATTATGGCTTTACTTTGCAGAGAAGAAAACCCCAGGTTTACTTCCACTTTAATATGCCCATACACTTGGAAATCCAAATATTCAGCCTCAAATTTGATTCGATTTGCATCAAAATAAAAAGACTTTAATAAATTCTTTGACCACTTGGCACTGAGGTTGGGAAAAAAAATGAAATTTTGGGGAAAAACTATATTTTTTACTTTCTGCTATAAAACATCTATCCAATACAAAACAAAATGTCTTCATAAATTTAGGCCAATGTCTATTCTGATTATATATATAAATATTTGGTTAAAATCCCAATAAGCGTATATTGGTTTACGCAAAAGTTAAAGCGTCTACAAGCCAGTCGACTTATAGCAGCGGGAATGCGATAGACTTAGACTTTTTGCGGTGGACAAATCGGACACCAAGTGACCCTTTTTTTTTGGAGACCAGTGACCTCAATACAGTGATCAGTGCTAAAAAAATATGCACTGTCACTGTACTAATGACACTGTCTAGGAAGGGGTTAACAGGGGCGATCAAAGGGTTAAATGTGTGCCTAAAATGTGCTTGGTTACTGTGTGTCCTTGTACTGTGGCAGAAACAGGATCACTACCTTTTCTAATGACAAACAGAACAACGGTCTGCCTTGTTTACATAGGGAGACCGCGGTTCTGCTTTCCTTTCCTTTCCTGAACGATTGGCGGGTCCCGGTGGACGTAGAGTCAACCGAACCTGCTGTTTGACTCCCGCTGTGTCCAATCACAGTGGCAGCGGGTCACTGGTGGCGCCTGCACCTCAGACCGAGAAGTGTACTGGGTACATGATCTGGCACAAAGCGGCCGCAGTGTATGTACGTGGGTTGGTCGCTTAGCGGTTAAAGCAGAACTCCCCCCACCCCCCATTAGATCAGTGCTTGTATACACTGATACTGTACAAATGACACTGGCTAAGAAGGGGTTAACATCTGGGGCAATCAAAGGGTTAACCGTGTGCCTAGGAAGTGTTAATGTGTGTGTGCTGATTTTGTGTTTTCTCTGTTTAGCAGGGAATAAAAAACAAGATTGCCTGTCAATGTACAGAGCTCTGTTTACCATCACTGAGCCGATCAGTGGGTCCCAGCGATCAATCATTGGCTGAGGACCTGCTGATCAGCTTTTGCTGCAACACATCAGAAGCGCTGATCACGTACATGATCCAGCGCAGAAGAGCCGCTCAGCCACCATATATGTAAGTTATGTGGTCGGCAAGCAGTTAATCTGCACTATTCTCAGGGAAGTGACTGGGTAACTTTCCATCTGACATTTCTGTTGACAAGAATAGTCAACAGAACTAGAGGCTGCTCTATAATCTCTGAAGATTAGACTCCCTTTGCTTCTGTTGATCCTTTATCCAGTTGCATTTATTAAAAGCCAAGAAAATTGTTATAAAAGTGGTTTCCATAAATCCTATTCCTTATTTCTTTCTCGTACATCACGGGACACAGAGCGACATAGTCATTACTAATGGGTTATATAGTTACCGTCAGGTGCTGGCACTGGCAACTTCCAAAACCGGAAGTACCCTCCCCTATATAAGCCCCTCCCATCCGGGAGCACCTCAGTTTTTTGCCAGTGTCTAAGGTGTTGGCCAAGAAGAAACATGTGTTTTTCACTGAGCTTGCGTGCAGGTTCTTTTGGGCCTCAGTAAGCTACTCCGGATCCGACCAAAAAAGCTTCATAGCTAAACGGTCGGTACCCGGGCCTTGCAAAGAGAAGAGCAAGGTTCTGCCTGTAATGCTTCTCTTAGGAGAGCTGGACCCTGGGATCCAGAGCTCTGGTCATACCCACGACCAAGATGTTTTCTGTGCAGGGTGCTATACAGGTCCAGGGGAGTGGAATCCTTGGGAACCCGGTCCCTGAAGGTTTGATTACAATGCCTGCCGTGATAGGTGAAGTTTGGGCTTTTGTGGACCAAACAAAGTCCTGCGGCGAGGAACAGGTAAGTGGGGGCCCCCAGGAACTTGGTTCTATTGGGGGACCCCCAAGCCTAATTTGTCTTTCTGTCTGTTACCTAATGGTATTCCCGCAAGATTCTGTGCATGCCTGTAACTACTAAAAAAAGTAATAATTTTTAATGGTGGTCAAGAAAAAAAAAAAAATGTTTTTTTATATATATTTAGTATATTAGACTGCGGTACCTGTGTTTGTCCACTAGAGGCCGCTGTGGAATGTTTTCTTGTCATATGGACTAGTTTCTTCTCAGAGAGCAAAGTCCAGGCAGTTGGTGAGTTCTCCTATAGGAAACTGCTTCCTCTGCCATGTTGCAGTGCTCGTCCATCCCCCGGCCTGCGGCAAAGAGGGGCCCTGGCTCCTGTCCCTGGTTTCCATGTTTGAATTTAGCGCCGAGGGCGCACGTGCGCGTGCACGCGCCTCTATAGAGGTGAGCCGGAAAAGGGGGCGGAGCCTGGGGGATGACGCTCTGTGCGCGCCGCAGCGCTTCTGCGCATGTGCGGGCGTCCCAGCAGGTTTTTAAAAAGCCACAATATTGTAGTGAGCTGGCTATGAAGTACAGAGACAGAGCTGGCAACATTTAAAGGCATACAGCAAGCGGTTGATACAGGCATCCCCTAGAAAGGCACATTAGTAGACACCAACTGTTTATTATAGCAGCATTTATGCTAGACTATTATCAGTAACTGGTGTATTTCGGCTGGAATACCTCAGCTTTGTGGCTTAGGAATATGCCGTCTAAAAACTCCGGGACTAGAAATTCCAGGAGGAATAGGGGGTCTCCATCGGGCTCTGAGGATCTTGGGCATGCTTTGGCTGCACCAGTCTCCCCTGAAGAATCAGAGGTTAGTGACCGTAGGGCACCCCCAGGAGTACCTGGTACTGTGGCTGTCCTCAGTTCACCTGCTCCTGTGTATGTAACAGAGGAGGTTTTTTCCTCAGCTCTGGGAGGACTGGAAGAGAGATTGTCAGCATTAATCGCTGCTTCTCTGTCACAGGAGAAAAGCGCTCGATCTCCGTCTCCTCCCTCAGAGTGCCTGTTAACAGAGCAACAGTCCCATACAGAGGTCGACCTACCTGAGGGGGATCAGGATGAGGTTGATTCGGTTGTAGAGGAATCAACAGTGGAAGAGCCGTTCTCAGCATCACATGCTGAGAGGTTATGGGTTCAGTCCCTGACTAATATGGTCCGATCAGCATTTAAAATGCCACTTGCGGAGCCATCCTCCACTTCTGTCTCCTCGTTGGGGTCGCTAAAAGCTCCCCAGACTGTTTGTTCCTTTCCGATCCATCCTTTACTGGAGGGGCTCATTTACCAGGATTGGGAGCATCCTGACAAAATATTTACTCCCCCCAAGAGATTTCCGGTGGTCTATCCCATGGAGGATAAGTTCATCAGAAAATGGAAGGTCCCTACAGTGGACGCAGCCATCTCTTGTGTGAATAAATCACTGACATGTCCGGTGGAAAATGTCCAAATGTTCAAGGACCCAATAGATAAAAAATTGGAGTCATTATTGAAATCTGCTTTTTCTACAGCAGGATTGGTGACACAACCAGCAGTGGCAGCTATAGGGGTCTGCCAAGCAGTGAAGGATCAGTTGAAACAGGTCTTAAGAGACTTGCCGGATCAGCAGGCTCTTGCCCTAGCTGATCTACCTAGAGCCTTATGCTTTGCGGTGGACGCTATAAAGGATTCAATCCATCAGGCCTTACGCTGTCTGTAGTACATATGCGCAGGCTTCTATGGCTCAAAAACTGGTCTGCTGAAGCTCCCTGTAAAAAATTGCTGGTCAGCTTCCCATTTCATGGGGAGCGCTTATTCGGGGAAGACCTGGACAAGTATATCCAGAGAATTTCCAGCGGTAAAAGTACACTTTTGCCGGTTAAAAATAGTTAGAGGTCCCTCCTTTAAGAGGCCGGCTTCTCCAGTCCCTAGGACATCGGCTGTGAAACAGTTCCGACGGCCTCCCCGGTCAAATCCCAGAGGTAAAAATCAGGGACAGTTGCAGGGTAACAAGAAGCCCTGGAGCAGGAGAGGTACAAAACCTCCCCCAAAGTCAAATGCATGAAGGGTTGCCCCCACCCAATCGGGTGGGGGGAAGACTTCAGTTGTTCACAGAGACCTGGCGGGACACGATCCGAGACAGATGGGTGCTCTCCGCAGTAAATCTGGGATACAAATTGGAGTTAAAAAACTCCCCTCCTTCCCGCTTTATAGGGTCAAACGTGCCAAGGGATCCCCAGAAGAGAGGATCCCTCCTGTTGGCACTGGAACAATTATTGCTTCAAGCAGTAATTATAGAGGTTCCCCTGGAAGAATGGGGGTTCGGGTTTTACTCAAACCTCTTTACAGTTCCGAAGCCAAACGGGGACGTGAGGCCCATATTAAATCTAAAAGGGCTAAACAAATTCCTACATATCAGGACTTTCCGGATGGAGTCGATCCGATCGGTAGCCACTGCCCTACAAGGGGAGGAATGGTTAGCCTCGATCGACATCAAAGATGCTTATTTGCACATCCCCATCTTTCCAGCCCACCAAAAATTTCTACGCTTTGCGGTAGAAGGGCGCCATTTTCAGTTCAGAGCCTTACCCTTCGGTCTGGCCACAGCACCAAGAGTGTTCACAAAAATTCTGGCCCCATTATTGGCCAATCTAAGAACACGAGGTGTAACGATAATGGCATATCTAGACGACTTGTTGCTGATAGACCACTCAGTGGAAAAACTAGAAGTGGTTGTTCACGAGACAATCAAGTATCTGGAATATCACGGTTGGATTATCAACCGAGACAAGTCAGCCCTAAAACCAGTCAAAAGTCTGGAATACTTGGGGCTAAGGCTGGATTCAGACCAGAGAAAGATTTTCTTGCCTCAAGAAAAGGGGTCGTCTTTGAGAGATTTGATCCACTTAGTGGGTTCAAAAAGACAGCCATCCATACGCCTGTGCATGAGGCTGCTGGGAAAAATGGTGGCATCATTCGAAGCAGTACCCTACGGTCAATTCCATTCAAGGAAGTTGCAAAGGGCCATACTGTCAGCCTGGAACAAAAAAGTTCAGGCTCTGGACTTACCAATGTCCTTGTCCCCTTCCGTTCGCAAGAGCCTCCGTTGGTGGTTGGTTCCCCAGAATCTGGAAAGAGGGAAATCCTTCAGTCCGATTTCCTGGAAGGTGGTCACTACAGATGCCAGCCTTATAGGCTGGGGAGCAGTACTGGAGCAATGGTCTCTCCAGGGCAGATGGTCGGATGCGGAAAAGGCCCTGCCCATCAATCTCTTAGAGATACGAGCAGCCCGGTATGCCCTAGTAGCATGGACATCCAAACTCCAAGGGTCCCCTGTCAGAGTTCAGTCAGACAATGCCACAGCAGTGGCATATATCAATCGTCAGGGGGGCACCAGGAGTCGTGCAGCCCAAAGGGAAGTAAATTACATCCTGAGATGGGCAGAAAGATATGTCCCAGCCATATCTGCGGTATTCATTCCAGGAGTGGAGAATTGGAAGGCGGACTTTCTAAGTCGCCAACAATTATGCCCAGGGGAATGGTCCCTTCATCCCGAGGTTTTCCGGACAATATGTCAGCGGTGGGGAACACCGGATGTAGATCTGCTAGCATCCAGATTCAACACAAAAGTGGACAGGTTTGTCTCTTGGGCAAGGGATCCCCTAGCGTGCGGCTCGGATGCCCTAGTGTTCCCTTGGGATCAGTTCAAGCTGATATATGCATTCCCACCGCCACAATTGTTACCTCGATTACTCCGCAGAATCAGGGTAGAAAAGAAACCAGTGATTCTGGTGGCTCCAGCGTGGCCCCGAAGAGCATGGTACGCGGAGATTGTAAAGATGTCTGTGGGGAGTCCTTGGACCCTCCCACATCGTCCGGACCTGCTTTCGCAGGGACCGATATACCACCCTTCCTTACCAGCCCTAGGTTTGACGGCCTGGCTATTGAAGCCCACATTCTAAAAAAGAGAGGGCTCTCTAATGCTGTGGTATCTACCATGATCAATGCCAGGAAGCCGGTATCCAGGCAGATCTACTATAGAATCTGGAAGGCGTACATCGCCTGGTGTGAAGCCAAGAAATGGCATCCACGTAAATACGTAATAGGTAGGATTCTGGACTTCCTACAATGGGCTGTAGATAGGAAGCTTGCCTTGAGTACTATCAAGGGTCAGATTTCGGCCTTGTCAATATTTTTTCAAAGGCCCTTGGCTTCGCATTCACTAGTCAAAGCCTTTATACAAGGAGTGATGCGTATTAGCCCTCCGGTTAAAATTCCCATATGTCCATGGGATCTAAACTTGGTTCTGTCGGTTCTACAGAAACAACCATTTGAACCATTACAGCATATTTCCTTGGTGCTTCTCACCAGGAAATTGATTTTTCTAGTAGCCATTTGTTCGGCTAAAAGAGTATCGGAATTAGCAGCTATGTCCTGTAAGGAGCCATATCTGGTTATCCATAAGGACAGAGTAGTGTTACGTCCTCATCCAGCCTTTCTTCCTAAGGTGGTATCGAGTTTTCATTTGAACCAAGATGTGGTTCTTCCTTCTTTTTTCCCCAAGCCTACTTCGGTAGAGGAAAAGTTATTGCATTCTTTGGATGTAGTAAGAGCAGTTAAAGCTTATCTAAAAGCCACTGCTCAGATTCGCAGAACGGATACTTTGTTTATTCTGCCGGAAGGCCCCAGAAAGGGTCAGGCAGCGTCAAAATCTACTTTAGCCAAGTGGATTCGACAGGTCATAATACAAGCCTATAGCTTGAGAAGTAGACCGCCTCCGTTCAAAGTTAGGGCGCACTCCACGAGAGCAGTTGGAACTTCATGGGCAGTGCATCACCAGGCCTCCCTGGCTCAAATCTGTAAGGCCGCAACATGGTCTTCGGTACACACGTTTACTAGGTTCTACCAGGTGGACGTTAGAAGTCAGGAGGATGTCGCCTTTGGGCGCAGTGTGTTGCAGGCCGCAAAAGATCCTCATGTCTGATAGCGCTCAGCTTATATATGGTGTATCCCCCCCCCCCTCATTTGGCATTGCTTTAGGACATCCCACATAGTAATGACTATGTCGCTCTGTGTCCCGTGATGTACGAGAAAGAAAATAGGATTTTTATAACAGCTTACCTGTAAAATCCTTTTCTTGGAGTACATCACGGGACACAGAGCTCCTGCCCCTCTTTGGGGACACTTATTGCTTTGCTACAAAACTGAGGTGCTCCCGGATGGGAGGGGCTTATATAGGGGAGGGTACTTCCGGTTTTGGAAGTTGCCAGTGCCAGCACCTGACGGTAACTATATAACCCATTAGTAATGACTATGTCGCTCTGTGTCCCGTGATGTACTCCAAGAAAAGGATTTTACAGGTAAGCTGTTATAAAAATCCTATTTTTCTGAAAGAACTGTCTGGTCACTATGTGTAACGGCTCTGCTTTTGTGCATTTTGTTTAATAAATAGGCCTGATAATCTGTATGTTTAATTTGCCTGTGTTCTCTTGTTTTGCAGGCTTATTTGGAGTTGCCCAGTAGAAACTCTTTAGATTCAATGCTCAAGTTTTACAATGTGTTCCCAACTTGCCTTGCTGGAAATACACTGAACATCACCATGGCTCCGGCATACAAGGATTTAAAGGATGAGGTGAGGAAGCGCTTCCAATTAATGGATTAAACGCTACTTGTATGGTTTTGTTTTAACTAAGAACAAAATCAAGTTAAATTTAATTTGGAGGAATGGAATTAGAGGCTAACCCCCCCCTAAAAAAAAAAATATAAGGCAAGGCAGATGACTAAGGATTAGTCTCGCTAGCATTGCTTGTAGTCTCCCTGCAATTGAAATTTTCCCATTACGGACTAGGGGCTTGGGCGTGTTCGGATCCAACCCGCCAGGAAGCCACAACTGCACACTGCCAATCATAGGCAACATGTGTATGTATAGCTGCCGGTCGGGAAATGCGGCTGGTTCGATACGAACATGCCCAAGTTCATCACTATTACTGACATACCAGGATTGCATAACATAAAAAAAATCAACTGCTAGGATTTAGCCCACATTCACATTGGGCCGATTTGGCATGCGATTTGCCATGTCAGTGTGAACCTAGGCTTATTGTCAAAGCTTAATTGAACTAGCTAAAGTTAGAAACTGGCTACCGTACACAGCTGCACCAGATTTTGCACTCTCCAGTTTTAGTAAATCAACCCCACAATGCCTCGTTTTGCGCTGTGTGTGAAGGCAGCAATCCTGACAGGGCTTTTTGCTTCCTCATGTCTGAACTAGGCATGAGCTAAGATTCAGACCTATGTGGCTATATCAGATCAGTGATCTCTATCCTCCCCCCACCACCCCTTGGTCATGTGTGGCTGCAAGGTGGGGAATTTCCCAGTCACAGCTGATTGTGCCAGAGGCCTGCTATTATGTGACCGATTCCTGCAGGTTTGGGCCGGTGAGCAGTACAATTGTAGCGACATCAGATCTTTTGTGACTAGCAGTCAGAAGCAGCAGTGCCTTAGATCTCACAGTGCAGAAAAACTACTTTGAGGCTGGCCTTAAATCGGGAAGCGTACAGATTTTAATTTTTTTTTTTTATATTTCCTAAAAAGGGCAAACATAAAATGCAGTGTCCTTTTTTAAAAGCACTTCCAGCATTAGCAGCTATAATGCTGCCCATGTAGCTGCAGTATACTATAAATGAACTAGTCTACTAGTTGTTTATTGATGGGGCCTGATAATTGGGGGAAAATATGACTCTTTAAATATCTTGAGACCTCAACCTGCAGTTATTAATTAAAATTATAGATGAGTTTTTGCTCTCTAAGTATTATAATGTATATGTGAATTCTCACTCCATACTATCATTTTATATTTGTTTTTTCTTTTCCTTTTTATTTATTTTATTTTTTTTCTCCATAGAATCGAATCTTTGCTGAGATCATTGAACAAGCTTCATGCAAGGTAACACTTTTTAGTACAAATAAATGCACAGCAAAGTGTATTTCCACCTTTGCAGTCAGATTTGCACCCACCCCACTATGTTGTGTTCCAGTTCACGTAGCCTACTTAGAATTTAAAGGATAAGTTCATCTTTTGTAACATGTTACACCCTGAATATGGGTGTAACATGTTAGAAATGCACCTGTGAATGGGAAAACAAGTCCTGACATCCTTTGTGGCTGACGACTTGTAGTTCTCAATGAGCTATCAGGGTGCTGTTGATCGCTCTAAGTAGTTTACTGAGCTTCCTGTCGTGTAATATCGGCGGTAGGAGCAGACGGATACAGACAGTCTGCAGGACCTTATCCTTTCTGATTTCTCTTGCCTTTCCAGTTGTTTCTCTGCAGCATGTCTGACTCCTTTCACACTGAGGGAGTTTTGCAAGCGCTATAGCGTTAAAAATAGCGCCTGCAATCCGCCCTTAAAATGCTGCTCTATTGTCTCCAGTGTGAAAGCCTGAGGGCTTTCACACTGGAGCGGTGCGCTGGCAAGGCGTCAGGAAAAGTCCTGCCAGCAGCTTCTTTGGAGCGGTGAATTCACCGCTCCTAATGAGCTCCTGCCCATTGAAATCAATGGGCAGCACCGCCGCTGTAGCGGCGCATTGCGGGCGGTTTTAACCCTTTCTCAGTCGCTAGCAAAATAGCAGCATTTTAAAATAAAATAGCAGCATTTTACTGCCGATGCTATGGGCGCCACCAGTGTGAAAGGGCTCTAAATGCAAAACTTGGCAGTTGCTCAGAATGGCTTGCAGTGTGCAAATGGGAGCCAGATTTTTATATTTTATTTCATCCCCACACGATCCGAAAATAGTACGAAAAATTCAGTTTTTCAAATCGATCGTACGATAATCGGATTGTTAGTACAGAGCTTTCGAGAGCTAGTCAGGACAGTTCATCCGATATTCTATCGGACATGCACGGAATTTTTTTTCATACGATGCCAGAACATACGATTTTCGTATAATCTGTACAGCTGTCCGAAAATGCATTACAACACGACATCACTTCCTCATTTTTTTATTCTGTCGTACGAGAATTTTCTTGACTTTAGTAAACTCATCCGATTCGACGTAAGATTAGCATGCAAAAAAAGACGATCATTCGCCTGTTAACGGATCGTATGTACCGGGCATAAGACACTGTGTTCACTGAGATTTGGCTGCATGTTGCAGACAAAGGGTTAAATGTAAAGCCTAACTCTCCAGCGCCCTTAATATTTTATATATATATTTTGATTGAGCAAATATTTACCAACAAGACAGTCCATGAGATCTCAATAGATTGACTTCTCATGAACTGGTACAGTTGTACATAGAGCAAAAGGCGTCAGAACCAGCCGAATTTCGATCCATGTAAAGCCGTTTCCGAGTAGCCGATCTATCAATAGACCTCTCATGAACTGGCTTGTTGGTAAATTTTTGCTTGATCAGTGCATGCAGCCAAACAGCTGCAATGCTGATCAGTGTATTCTGACAGCGGAGAAGTCCAGTTGTCCGAATGCAATGACAGAGCGGAGAGGATTCCCACATCCACCTCGAATGTGTAGATTGGCTGGCTGAATGAAGAAAGCTGAACTATGTATGGCCAGCTTGGGTTCTTTTATCAAATAAAAAGTGAAGCGGCAATTTTTTTAAATTTATGCTGTGTTAATAGGAACACATTAACCACTTGCTTACTGGGCACATATACCCCCTTCCTGCCCAGGCAAAATTTCAGCTTTCATCGCTGTCACGCTTTGAATGACAATTGCGCGGTCGTGCAACATGGCTCCCAAACAAAATTGACCTTTTTTTCCCCACAAATAGAGATTTCTTTTGGTGGTATTTGAACATCTCTGCATTTTTTTTTTTTTTTGCGCTATAAACAAATAGAGCGACAATTTTTTACTTTTTGCTGTAATATATATCCCAATTTTTTAAAATAAAAACTAATTTTTTTCCTCAGTTTAGCCCGATACGTATTCTTCTACACATTTTTGGTAAAAAAAATCGCAATAAGCGTATAGTGATTGGTTTGCGCAAACATTATAGGGGATAGAATTATGACTTTTTTTTTTTTTTTTTTAAATAATAATGGCGATCTGTGATTTTTGTCAGGATTGCGATACACATCGCACACCTTTGACACATTTTTGGGACCATTCACATTTATACAGCGAACAGTGCTATAAAACTGCACTGATTACTGTATAAATGTGACTGGCAGAGAAGGGGTTAACACTAGGGGGCGATCAAGGGGTTAATTGTGTTCTCTGCTAGGTGATTCTTACTGTGGGGGGAAGGGACTGACTGGGGGAGGTGACCAATGGTGTGTCCCTTGTACTTAGAGACAACCATTGGTCTCCTCTCCCTGACGGGACATGGATCTCTGTTTATGCAGAGATCCACATCCCTGGCTCTGTGACTGCCGATCGCGGGTATCTGGCGGACATCGTGGCCGCCAGGCACGCGCATCAGCACCTGAGTGACGTGGCGGGAGGCCCTGCAATGTAGAGCCACCTTGTGGCCGTCAATTGTCGATGGCCCGGATAGGAAGTGGTTAAACAAGTATAAAGTCCAGGTTGTCCCAGTTTAGCAGCAGTGATGGAAATGCACTTTTTTTTAAGGGGTTTGTCTACTGTGACTAGTTTTTGAATGCGAGGCTTCACCGTTCTTTGTAAATCATGTGATTGACTTTTCTTTTTCAGATCACGCCAACAATCTACGAAAAGTTTGTGCATCTCTCAAATCTGCCTGAAGGGGAAATAGAAGAGTTTGAGCTAACTCGTATCGGGCTTCGGTTTGGAAAAGTGGAGCATTATATAGTGATCAGCAATAGGAGAAAAGTGAGTATTTTATTACTTCAATATGCACTTGGTGGCTGTAATGCATCATTTGTTTGTGTCCCTATATAAACAGTTGTTTTTCAGTAATGCCTCAAATTCTTGTCCTCTCTATGGCTGTCATTTATTTTATTCTAGAGATATATAGAGATAGAGCTATATATATATATAGCTCTATCTATCTGTGTGCATTTTAAATTGCTGACTTGTTGTTTTTATGCAAAAGAAGCCCCAATAGGAATTGTGGGGGTAAAATGACATACTCATGTTAGAAATAGTTGTAGTATTTGCAGGCAGACGTGTGTGTAGTGTAATGCTGAGAACAATTTACAGGATTACAAGAGCCAACTCAGGAGAAATATGGAGCCTGCCATTGTTTTCGTTAACACTGCCGTTCAGTCTGCCGTTGTACCAACTCCTCTCCTGGACTGAAATGGCTTACTGTGATTTCACTGCAGTGCAAGCTTCTCAAGTGTGCATTAGAAGCTGTAGCAAGTCAAAGCCCGTCATTTCCTGGCTGAAGGATGCTCAGCATTGAATAGTCCTTTCCTCCCCAGCCCAACTGTCCTTGGCCTACCCCTTTCATTGGAGATCAGTTGTGCAGACTGACTTCTGCCCATCAAGGCATTTTGGGTATTTGCATAAATACTTCCAAGAGCCAGGTAACTGTTTACATCACAGCTTAGGGTATTGGCAAGCGGTAGCTGCTTGCATCATAGCTTAGGGTTCTGGCAAGAAATACTAAGGCAAATGTGCTGTGAGATTTTCAGAAAGATGTGCAGCACCATTCCACTTTCTCCCACCAGCTATGATCTTGCCTGCATTGCAAGAAGCAGAGATTTGGTGATGTCACTGGATCTAAAATGAAAACTTGGTGTTACAGTGAATGCAGGCTCCTGGGTTTAGTATCTGGTCTCCCACAGAACATGGAAATGCAATTATTTTAGTAAATATAAACTGCTAAATACCCTTTCTCATAAGCAGTCTTGTGACTTCTATCAGTGTCTGGTTTAAGCTTGTAGGAGGAGTTTCAATTCTCCCCTGATTGTCCTATGTTGCTGCAGGACCCCTGATCCTCTGAGCAATGTTGATTGTCCCTCTGCTGATCACATGCACCCTCCCAAGGGGGAAAAAAAAACTCTAGCAATACACACTAGTCTGAGCATGTGCAGAGTGCACCCAAGGCTCTGTACTATGAGATGGATTAGGGACAGTGGAAGGAGGGGAGTGACAGAAGACAGGATCAAATGACCTTTTGGATCAAATTGCCTTTTTTTTTTTTTTTTTTCACAATGCAGACTATTAACCCCTTAACTAGCATGCTTTACTACATATACAGACTGATTTTACTGTTGTGGGTTTAGTAACACTTTAAGGAGTTCATTTATGTGTTTCATGTGTTGATGAGTCACAGAAGTCAAAATATAGGCTGACAAAATTTCAGCTTCAAAGTGGTTGTAAAGGTAAAATGTATTTTTTTTTTATCTTAATATATTCTTTGCATTAAGATAAATCTTCTTTGTTCAGCCCCCCTAATTCCTGAGCCTCAGTGAGCCAATGAGGAGAGAGGGGGTGGGGTCTAGCCACAGCTCCGTGTCTGAATGGACACACAGAGCAGTGGCTTGGCTCGGGGTCCCCCATAGCAAGCTGCTATGGGGGGGGGGGGTTGAAAAGAGGAGGATATGGGCTGCTCTGTAAAACCATTTCACAGAGCAGGTAAGCAAAACATGTTTGTTATTTTTAAACAAAAAAAACAACTTTAATATCACATTACTAGCTGATTGGCTATTTCTGGCCTTGGTACTTTGTTCGTGATCTAGAACCAATCTACATATAGTGAAGTCAAAAAGAAATCTAGGCAGACAGGTTTTTTTTTTTTAAAGTTCAACAAATACAGCCAGAATATTATATATGCACAGGTGTCCTTTACCTTGGTAGCCACATCTTTTTGGTTAAAATTATTTTAATGAACCTGTTTGCTCATCATATATTTGTCATTGACTATACAGGCAATCCTTCACATGACCAGTTATAGTGCTGCCAAGAGTATGCATGCTGTCCTGTCCCGGTTTCCAGGCCGTATTGAGGAGACTGTACTAAAATGCGCTCTGGTTTCCAAGGCCAAGCTACCCGAGGTAAGACCAGCCAGATGCATGAGATCTGACTAGCTGAACAACTACAGGTCAAAACTATTCCATAGTGGTTCTGGTTTGTGTTATGAAGGCTTACACACATTTTATACCTTGTCTTACATCTATTTTTTTTCCCTGTCTAGAATGAATATGAGACTTACCTGGAGGAGAAGAAAAGGTAATAAAAAAAATATATATATATATTATTGTTTCAATGTTAAGAGTGTTTAAATGTAAAATCAACTCCTTCGGCTTAAAAATTTGAACTTTTAGCAAGGGTGACTTTTTGACATTAGCGTAGTGTCGTTTAAACCCAAAAATATAGGGGGTCTTACAAAAACGGTGGTCTCCATTGGGAGTCGTTTAAACCCAAAAATATAGGGGGCCCTACACAAAGGGCAGGCTCTGTTGGGTGTCGTTTTAAGCCTAAAAATATAGGGGGCCTTACACAAAGGGCAGGCTCTGTTGGGTGTCGTTTAAGCCTAAAAATATAGGGGGCCCTACACAAAGGGCAGGCTCTGTTGGGTGTCGTTTTAAGCCTAAAAATATAGGGGGCCTTACACAAAGGGCAGGCTCTGTTGGGTGTCGTTTAAGCCTAAAAATATAGGGGGCCTTACACAAAGGGCGGGCTCTGTTGGGTGTTGTTTTAAGCCTAAAAATATAGGGGGCCTTACACAAAGGGCAGGCTCTGTTGGGTGTCGTTTTAAGCCTAAAAATATAGGGGGCCTTAAACAAAGGGCGGGCTCTGTTGGGTGTCGTTTAAGCCTAAAAATATAGGGGGCCTTACACAAAGGGCGGGCTCTGTTGGGTGTCGTTTAAGCCTAAAAATATAGGGGCCTTACACAAAGGGCGGGCTCTGTTTGGAGTCTGCCTGTTCAGCGGGGAATCTGTCTGCTGAGCCTGCTTTTTGTAGAGTGGACACAACCCACTCTCCTCTAGGGCTGGTCGGATATAAACGGATTGCCAGTATGTTTACACCCAACTGACATCCGCCGAACGGATGGGAAACAAATCCCCATCCGTCTGTTTTTAGTGGATAGGATTGAATGCCGGTGGGGGTAAACACACATGTCCGTTGACACCCGCCGCTCCATAGAGGAGACTGGAGGCTCAGTCTGAGAAACTGAGAGGCGGACCAGATTGGTCCGCCCGTGTGAAAGGGTCCTTAGATCATCCTGCTGTTTACTTCATTTAGTCATTAGAGGAGATACGATATGAAAGGAGACAGTTGAAGTATAAAATACGGTTTTGTACGTAGCTCTCATTAAAGGGGAATGCAATAAGTTGATACACGTTTGCGACCTGTCTGCATAGTGGCACAAGAGGGGGGCTCTTGTCCCCTGAATTCCCTCAGTCAGATCTTTCCCGTTAATTTTGCCAGCAGGTTACTCAGTAGGTGAAACTTGTGTTTTGCAACTTTGGGACACTGTAGCAGGAGGACAGGAAACTAGGTGAAATTCAGTTTACTTGGACACTCACACAAGGGAAAATAGACATCTTGGTCTGATTGACCTAGTCTGAGGTAACCAGGAAGGGTGTTTTTAACATTTTATCATGTAACGCCTTCCAGCTCCGAGCCTGATCAAAACATATGTGAAGAAGTGGCCCTAAATCTTGATGAAGAGATGCAGCTGGAGGAGCAGCAGCAGCCTGTGTCTGACGCCGACATTGCTGAGCCGGATGTGGAAGCTGCAGGTGTGTTTACTAACGAAGAAGAGGAGGAAGTAGAGGAAGACGATGACTATGAGGAAGCTGCGGAGGCACCCGAAGCACCTGAAGCTCCAGAGGCGCCACCCTCCTTTATCCAGCCACAGCCAGTAGAAGAGCAGCCTAAATGTAGTTCGATTACTCAGCCATATGTAACGGAAGAGTCCGACGTTCTGGTGTCTGTGGAATCTGATGAGGAAGAGTGTCCTGAAATCCCAAATGCAATACCAGTGACTGACAGTGTCAGTATGGAACACATGCTGACAGCAGAAGACTCGGAGTCAGATGGCAATGAAATGGAGACATCTGCTAATAAAATGTCAGACGATTGCCCAAAACCTGTAGAAGAAGCCTCAGCTGTAAATGACCAAAATCCCTTTGCACAAGACCTGAATCTAGACGAGTGGTTAAGTTTCGAAACATCTGAAGTTCCAGACACACTTCCTGAACCCACAAACACAGATTCTGAGTGTTCCACTACGGTCATCGGCCCTCTCGGTAAAGAGGAGACTACTTCTTCGGTCAGAGCTGAGGAGAGCAGCGATAAGGAAGCCAACCCTGAATCTGGTCGTAGTCCAAGGGATGCGAAGAGTAAACGCAGTGAAGAAAATGCCCATTCTAATGAGGATAAGTCTAGACAGAGAAGAGAAAGGAGTAGGCAGTCTTCTCATGGGAAAAACGCAGAGGAGTCAGTCGAAGAAGTCATTGAAGAGCCCAAAGACTCAGAACAAGCAGCCATGGCAACCAAAGCACCTGCGACCAGGACTGCGAAATTTAATCCTCAAAGAGGGGAACTGTCTGTAACACTCACAGTGGATGGCCAGAAGTCGTCTTCAAAGACTCCGGACCCCAGAAAAAAGTATTCTGGAGACAGGGGATCTTCAGGAAGAGAGAGCAGCACCCCAAAATCGAGCAGTAATCGTTCCAGTCCATTGGAGAGCGTATCCAGTAACCCCAAAACTGCCACTGGGTCACACCAGACAAGGAGCGGTCACAGGGGTGTCGGCACTCAGGACAGAGACTCAAAAGTCCCCTCCAGATCACGAGACACTGACTTCAGGTCAAACAGGAAGGACGACCGATCAAAGGATAGTGTAAGTTTATTTTATCATATTCTTCTGTCCTGTTGCCCAATTTTGGAGCTTCATGTATTTGCTAGTTTTACACACATCTCCTAAATTTTATGTTGAACCATGCAAAGTTGTACACGGTTGTTAAAGAGGAACTACAGTCTGCTCATATTTGTAATAAAAACATCTTTGCCATTCTGAAGCTTCCCTCCAACCACTTTGCATATTTTATGAATACTGTGATTCTATACTTGCCAAATATGCTGCAGAAATCTCCCTTCACTGAGTCTGGCTGCATCCATTTTAACTGTGGGCAGCTGAAGCTGCTGCCTGTTCACTTCCTGGATTTACACAGAGGCACATCTTCAGCTCTCATTGGCCCTCTTACGACTCATCCCCCCCCCCCTCCTACTGGCAAACACGAGAGTGAGAGAGCTGTGCATGATGTCATAAGCCTAGGCTAATGACCAGACAAACAGGAAGTGGGCTGTATAATGGATTTACAGGCAGAATTTTTTTTTTACTATCCAAAGATAAAACCATAACGGCAGAAGGTTTAATAGATGGAAAGATGAAAAAAATGACTGAAGTTCCACTTTAACTGATCCAACTTTGTTTTTTAAAGTGCGATACTGAGGAGTTGTGCTAATGCTTTCCTTAGGTTACTTGATGCCGTTAAAGTTTGAATTCCTATATTATGCAGATTTGCAGAACTTCCCTGTAGCGGCTAAAGGTGGCCATAGATGGATCCCTGGTGAATCCAGCCAAATTTCAATCCATGTGTGGTCACTGTAGTTGAACTAAAGGCTTTCTACAGTTCGACATCTGTTCAACCACATTGTCGAAAACCGCTCGGTCTGCGGCTGCAGCGCTGTCAGAATGCAATAGCGCACCGGGGGGAGGATTCCCCCCACCTACACTTTGAATGTTGGGCTGGGGGGGAATCCCCCCCCCATTCAGCTTACCTGGCTGATTGAAAAAAACTGAACCTCTGTATGACCAACTTAAGTATTTAAAGCATGGGTGCCCAACCTTTTGAATAGCGGGGGCCACTTAAGTGACTTGGTAACCGGTCTCGGGTCACAACAATGAGCGGAACGCGTGGATGGCAGCCCACTCTATTGAGCCCACTGAACTTTTTTTATCGGATTGGAGGTAGGCGTTTGTAAATGGATACAAGTCCATTTACATCTGCCACTCCTTAGAGATGAATCGATGGTCCGATCGGGTCGGACGGACCATGTGAAAGGGGCCTAAGGCTGCTTTCACACTGATGCACTGTTGTTTACCCGCACCGCGGGTTCACCTGTGGCTTTGCTGCAGGTTAGCTACACTTTGCCATAGACTTGTATTATATCCTGTAGGTGTGGTGCACTTTCAGAAAGCTCACCAAACTCGCAGGTTATAGAAGTTTATGGATCAGTGCAGGTGCACTGCTCTGCACCTGCGGATCAGTTGAAAGCAGCCCAGTAACCACTGCAGAACAGACATGCCCCTTATATACACTCTGATTTTAGTAATGAACTTACCTTTAATAACAGTATTCTATTCCATCCCAGAGCAGGAGGTCGCGGGCTACATCAGAGCGCTCCGCGGGCTACATCAGAGCGCTCCGCGGGCTACATCAGAGCGCTCCGCGGGCTACATCAGAGCGCTCCGCTGGCCACATGTGGCCCCCGGGCCACTGGTTGGGCACCCCTGATTTAAAGCCTCGGCCTCCCTGTCTGACAGCTGCTGAGATGTAATCACAACTACAAGTCCATTATTTTCAGTCGGACAGACCTGTCAGAATTACATTGCGTTCAAGAAAGAGGACAACACAAAGTGCAGCACTTCTAATTAAAATACCTGAAAAAATATTGCTGCCGTCCCATGTATCTAAGGGGTTAATATACTAAACCTGGAGAGTACAAAATCTGGTGCAGCTGTGTGTGGTAGCCAATCGGCTTAATTTTTTTTTATTTGTCAAAGCTTAATGGAACAAGCTGAAGTTAGAAGCTGATTTGCTACCATGCACAGCTGCACCAGATTTTGCACTCCAGTTGTAGTAAATCAACCACTAAGTTTTACATAGAAACCAGGTCATTAATGGCCGTACACACGACCTGACAATGGGAAGAAAGATCGTCCGTTTTTCTTCTTTTCATGCTAGTCTCGTATCGAAAATGAGTTTACTAAAGTTAAGAAAATTCTCATACGACAGAATAAAAAATTGGAAGTGATATCATGTGTCGTAGTGTATTTATATTGTATATTTGGACGACAACTATACTGGTTGAACGAAAATCGTACAATCTGGTATCGTCGTACGAGATTTTTGTGCTTGTCCGATTTGGATATCTGACGAACTGTCAAGATTGGCTGTCGCTGTACCAACGATCTGATTATCGTACGATTTGCTTTGGAAGCAGTGTTTTTTTGGACGATTTTCGGACTGTGTTTACTACTCTTAACACGTTGGAGAACACCTACAGCAGCTGGTTTTCATATGTATTTCTAAGCAGATTACTCACAAATCTAAGATTTTTCTGCAACCATGAAGTGTGATCAGCAACCAATTTTTTATTTGTTTTTTTCCCCTAATCAAGTAGGCGTCTCAAATTTTGCATGCTCAAATCTAGGTTAAATCCATGGCAGCATATAATTCTGCTTTTAAAAGCTAGGACAATGTTCCTGTTCTTGCATGCCTAGGATTTGTAAGCAATTTGATCATCCTACAAAGAGCTTTTCACCACAGTGATTTTCTTTAAGGAGAAATTCACCTTTTGGGAACATATTACTTCCTAAAAGGGGGGGTGGAACATGTAACCTGTTACCAGTGCTGCAGCTGCTCTCTGTTCCCTCCTCTCCCTGTGACAGCAGTACAGGGAGAGATTCCCCATACTAGCTGTCAGTTTTTGAAAGCAGTGCGGGGCTCCGCCCACTCAGCCGCATCATTCATTCACAGCTCTGTGTGTGAGTGAACTACAAGCCCCGATATCCTTTGCGGCTGTTGACCTGTTGTTCTCAGTGAACTGTCACAACACTGAGTGCTGTGGTAGTTTGAGTCTTCCTGTCAGTGTGAAACTGGCTGTACTATGTACGTCAGTGGTCATCAACCCTGTCCTCAGGGCCCACGAACAGGCCAGATTTTATGTATTACCTTGGGGGAGATGCAGACTAGAATACTGCAATAGCTGAGCAGCAAATGATATCACCATTTCAGTTATCTTGCAAACCTGGCCTGTTGGTGGCAGTGTTAATTTAGTCGACTAAAATTACAAACATTTTAGTCGACTAAATGAATACTATTTTAGTCTACTAAAATACGACTAAAACTAAAATGGCATTTTGGTTAAAAGAATAAAATGGGACTAAAACTAAAATGCCATTTTAGTCCTAAGACTAAAACTAAATTGAAATTTGCTGCCAAAATTAACACTGGTTGGTGGGCCCTGAGGACACAGGGTTGATGACCACGGATGTACGGGACAGATGGCTTGCACTGACAGTCTGCAGGAGACTTGCATGGTGCAATGCTTTCCAGACTCCTTAAAAAAAAAAAAATCGTAAATGCACTTTTTATTTTATTTTCCTGCAAAAAAAAGTGTTTTTTTTATATTTTTTTTAAGTGAACTTCTCTTTTTAAAAATTGCAGCCTATAAATTTCTTCCTGGTCCAGATGAGACCTCATTGTAAAAGTGCATGCAGTGTTTGCAATTCTTGCTTTTTGGGCCTCGTTCACATGGGCGTACTTAAAGCAGAGGTTCACACAAAAAGTGAACCCCCGCTTTTTGGAATCCTCCGGTGTCACATTTGGCACCTTTCAGGGGGAGGGGGTGCCGATACCTGTATAAAACAGGTATTTGCACCACTTCCGGGTTTTGAGTCCCGCCCCTTCGCGTCACCCCCGCTGTCTTCTGGGAAACGCACTGTTCCCAGGAGAGAGCGGGGACCAGTGACAGCGCGCCTCGATACTCGCGCATGCGCAGTAGAGAACCGGGCAGTGAAGCTGCAATGCTTCACTTCCTGATTCCCTCACCGAGGATGGTGGCGGAAGCATTCGAGGACCGAGCGATTGCTCAGCCTCGTTTGCTGACATCGCGGGCACGCTGGACAGGTAAGTGTCCATTTTTTAGTCGGCAACTGCAATATTTGTAGCTGCTGGCTTTTTAAAAATCGGGTGAACCTCTGCTTTAAGCATTTGACTGTGTGAGAGCCGTGTTTGCATTCACAGGGATGCTCGTGTGTTCCATGCATCCCTGTGCAGGCAGTCCCATTCATGCCGTTGGGATACAGGGGCTGTGCGCTCGCACTGCTGTCCAAACTGAGAGTCGGGGCTTTATCCATGCATTTGCTGCTTCCCTGTTGCCATGAATGGGACTGCCTGTGTGGTGATGCACCAAACACTTGTGCATCCCTGTGCAGGGAGACGTGGGCCTTGCACGGGTATACACCTAAATATTCCTAACAGTATTGTAGGCTTGTAAAGTGGTCCCGGCACCTTAACCTACAAGGTGAATTAAAATATAGTTACTCTGATTTATCCACAAGTGTCTCAAAGAAATATAAAAAATCCTACAGAATTTGTGTAGGCAAGAGTTTGCAAGGTAAGCTTGTAGGTTATCATGTAGTTGACTAGGATGCATTCTAAAACAGATTCTGTGGTAACAGAATCTCAGCTATGCTGTCTTTTATCTATCTGGGTGACTTTATACAGACTTAAACAAGGGGGTACAGATCAAAAGGACTATACAGCTGTGTTTTTATTTTATTTTTTTCAGATCTTGTGTTAGTGTTTGTTTATAAACTGGCAAAGCCTCTAATGCGGTTTAAGCACTTTCAAGTGCACTAGATCATTCACCATAATACATGCACACTGTAATTGAATTCTGTACTTTAGTACTTATAAGAATATATCTTTAAATCCGACCTAAACTGTTACATGAACATATATTACGTGCATTCCAGATGTTCTGCAACCTAAATCATTAAAGCCTTTTTTTAGCTAGAAAAAAAAACGAAATCAGCACAAGGGAGCTTACAGTTGGTGTGATGTGTCCCTTGTGGTGATTCTTTTTCCAGTAGAAATCTTCCTCTCTCCTATCAATCTGGCCTGGCCCCCATAAATAGAAGCTGTAATACATAGCTTAATCTTGATGCTCGTGATATGGTTGCAGGGTCTCTTTAGTGCTACATACATAGCTTACGTTATGCAAACCTAGGCCAGAGTCGATGATGTGCTCTTTCCAGACTTTTGGGTATATAGCAAATAGACATATATATCTAATGGTAATTGCCGTACTGATTATTTTTGCAGCCGGTTTGCTTTGAATCTGTTGGTGATGGCATAGGGGAGTCTAATCAAAGTACAGGTGACACGTCCAGCTCTCAGAGTTTATTAAAGGTACATATATTTGAATCCTTTGTGCTGAATTACTAGATAAGATAAACTTAGAAGCAAGTCTGCTGAATTTACACTAAGGGCTTGTTCACACGTCTGTCAATACCCGGTGTTTAAGCGTCATTTATGCAGTGTTTTGTAAGCCTCAACAATGCCTGCCAAGAATATTACAAAATGAAGCAGCATGACGCTTTCATAAGGCATCAATGCTTATTAGTTACCTCCCGTTTAATTCAGTGGTAACGTGCCTTAACCTATAGCATTTATGGTGCAGTAGTGTAGCTTTTATAAAGTGTTGGGTGCTGGGGCAGAGGCAGTGGGGATTCCTGTATCCCAGAATGAACTTAAAAATAGAGAACTAGAATGGCACAGCTCCAGCCACTTCTTGTTTGTACAGAGCAGCCGTGTGGTGACATTTGGTTCTGTGTGCAGGCAAAAGCAGCCAGCCAGCGATACTGACAGTGCCAGGCAGGAGCAGAGGCAATGAGCATTGTCAGTAGCAAAGCTTTTTGTGTCAGTGCCAGTGTTTCATCAGATATATGGCGACCCGTAACGGAAGTGACGTTCTGTCGCCGCCATTTTGCTACACCCTGCACTCCTCCATAGTAAGGATACTCTGAGAAGGGGAAAGCGGACATCTTGTTACCCACCGGAGTTTTGCATTTTACACTTCTATTTAACAGTAAAGTGAGTTTATATAGTGAAATACAGGACTTAGAACTCTGACTGTTATGTTGTTGAATTTTAAAAGCAGCGCCAAGCCTGCTGATCTCACAGGTTTGCTAATCTGACAGAAGTTTGCTGCTTTTAAAATTCAATATCTAACCAGTCAGACGGAGTTCTAAGTCCTGTATTTCACTATATAAACTCACTTTACTGTTCAATAGAAGTGTAAAATGCAAAACGCCGGTGGGTGTAACAAGATTGCCCGCTTTTCCCTTCTCAGAGTATCCTTACTATGGAGGAGTGCAGGGAGTAGCAAGATGGCAGAGACAGAATGTCACTTAGGTTACCAATTCTGACGGGTCAGCAAATCTGACGAAACACCTGCAAGTGACCGTGACAATCTTTTTTCATGATCGTCTTGACCCGGACCGAGCCAAATGTCAAAGATCAAAGCATACAGATCCAACTTGCAGAGAAATCACAAAAATGTCTCCTCACACCGCTACCAACCACATGCCTCAAAGCAGAATTCCTCTTCATCACTCCCTATAAAGTGGAACTTCACATTCCCAGTCAACATTAATTATTTTTAATCTTCATGCTGCTGCTTGCATTAGTAAAAAGGAAAATATTTTAAACTTTTTTTTCTTTTTGGCTTACCGTACATTTCTTCAGTTTACTGCCTGTTTTTTTTTCTCCCCTAGGCAAATGTTATACATTCCAGACGTTTTCAGGCGAGGAGGGGGGGTTTTCTCAGCTAAGTGCACTCTCCTGCATGCCTGAGCTAAGGGCAGTTGGATTCTAGGAAGTAAATGCTACATGAATCATCTGCCCTTATTCAACATGGTCACAGGCAGAAATGCTAAGGGGGGGGGGGTGTTATTTTTTTTAATTTTTTTTTTTTTAAGTAATTTCTCCATAAAATAAAGCACGGAGGAGTTTTCTTTGAATATTAAATGAATTTAATATGGTTTCATGTTTGTGGAGCTCAGATGAAGTGAAGATCCACTTTAAGCACTTCCTACTAGAAAATCATCACTTTCATGGGCATTCAAGCAAGCAATCTTGATGATGATTTTTTTCAATGCTACAAAAATGTGTCAAAACACATCAGTGCTATATATAGGTGCATTCATTCTTTATAATCAACACACGTGTGACTGAGCCCTTAAGAGGTTTTCTGCTTATATGAAAACACCTTCTGCTTCTTGGGTGGTGGACAATGAAACCTTTTCTTCTGATGCCTCACTTTATCTGCTGAATAATAATCCCTCTTCATGATCACACTCTTCTTCATCCTTTTGTTTGCCTGAGGAGACAGCAGGATATCCTGGCATTGCAAACAATGCTAAATGATTACACCCAAATTGAGGCTGATGAATTTAAAAGTGCTTTAACCACTTCAACCCCGGGCTTTTTGTACCACTTCAATACCGGGCCTATTCTAGCACTTCTCTCCTACATGTACAAATCATCATTCTTTTGCTAGAAAATTACTCAGAACCCCCCAAACATTATATATGTTTTTTTTAGCAGACACCCTAGGGAATAAAATGACGGTCATTGCAACATTTTTTCTTGCACGATATTTGCGCAATAATTTTTCAAACGCCTTTTTAAAAAAAAAAAAAAATGGTTTCATGAATTAAATAACAAAACAGTAAAGTTAGCCCAATTTTTTTTGAAAATATGGAAGATGATGTTAGGCCGAGTAAATAGATACCTAACATGTCACGCTTTAAAATTGCGCACACTCTCGGAATGGCGCCAAACTTCGGTACTTAAAAATCTCCATAGGCTTTATTTTTTTTTACAGGTTACCAGGTTAGAATTACAGAGGGCGTCTAGTGCTAGAATTGTTGCATGCGCTCTAACGCACGCGGCGATACCTCACATGCGTGGTTTTAACGGCGTTTACATAAGTGGGCGAAATTGCGTGTGCATTCGCTACTGATCGCGAGCTACCGGGGCATTTTAATTTTTTTATTATTTATTTATTTTTTTACAATTTTATTTTACTTTTTTTTTATCACTTTTATTCATATTACAAGGAATGTAAACATCCCTTGTAATAGGAATGGTGTGTGACAGGTCCTCTTTATGGAGAGATGCGGGGTCAATAAGACCCCACATCTCTCCTCTAGGCTGGAAAGCATGAGATCAGTGAACATTTTTTCACTGATCTCATACTTACAGCCGCAATGGCGGCTTTGTTTACATTTGAGACCATGGCGTGACGTCATCACATCGCGCCCGGGCCTCCGACAATCATAGAGATGACTGGTGACCATCTGGTCACCAGTCATCTCTATGCTCATCACGTGACCCACCAACGACGCCGGAAGTTTCACTCCGGGTCCCCGATGGCACGGGAGAGCCCGGAGAAGCACCGGATGGCGGCGGGAGGGGGGGGATGTCCCCTCCCGCCGCCTATAAGAACGATCAAGCGGCGGAACTGCCGCTATGATTTTTCTTATGGTGCACAGAATCGCTGGCCCAAGAAAAGGATATCTGAATGATGCCTCTAGCTGCAGGCATCGTTCAGATATCCCCCTACAAAGCCGAGGACGTCAAATGACGTCCACCCAGGATAAGAGATCCCATCTGTGGACGTCATTTGACTATGGCTGGGTAGGGAAGTGGTTAAAAAAAAACGTTATCCATTTGTGCACTCCGCAGTATGAACTTGACAGACTTTTTTTCATTTCAGATAAAGTAGTGGAAGGTTATAACCTGTCTTCTTTTTTTTTTTCCTCCTAGCCTCTGTGTCCCATTGGGGAGCTTTACCTCTACTTCCTGTCCCAAAGAAAATATTTCATCACAGTGCCCACCGCTTATAAATCTTCTTTTTACATTAAAATACTGCCACTATAACTTTTTGGATGATCTATATACTAGAGCTGGGCGATTTTGGCTGCAAAAAAAATCTGCGATGTTTGTTTAAAAAAAAAAAAAAAAACTTGATTCACGATTCAAATCGAGTTATTTTATTTTTTTTCTTGTTGGACACCGCGCCTGTCCTAAGGAGCTGCGGGCAGGAGTTTTTAGGCGAGGCCGCGGACTAGGCCGAAGCTGCCGCGATCCTGGGAAAAGGCCACGGACTAGGCCGAAGCCGCGGACTCGCCTAAAAATCCTACTCGCCGCGAACCTGGGAGAAGGCCGCGGCGTCTGGCCTCGCGGCCTTCTCCCAAGATCGCGGCGAACTGCCGGCAGGATTTTTTTTGGTGAGGCCGCGGCTTCAGCCTAGTCCGCGAAGCACCAGTCCTATGGAAAAAAATGTCTATTTGGTCAAAATCCTGCAACTCGATTTCAAGATTCAAATCGATTTTTTTTCCCCAGCCCTACTGTATACCATGGTTGCATGATAAACTGCACAGTTTCTTCAGTGCTGAGAGTTCAGGTGGGTGGAGATTTTCTCTCTACAGCCTGTGTTGCCCACTTGTGTGGTGTCCATATCATGTGACCTTGCTATATCTGAGAACAAGAAAATGTTCTTTCCAGCATAGGACACAACTGTGCATGTGCAGGCTGGCCATTGCCCGTGTGTTAGCTGGCCAGTGCAGGAGGGGGAGGATCTGTGCATACAGGATACAACAACTTTTACTCTTTCATCCATGGCCCGACACAGCCTCTCTATTGACAAAGTGGGTATTATCCGTTAATTAGGAGTGACCAGGCAGAAAACTTGTAAAAAGTGTTTCATCACACCTTCTACAGTACCGCCCAGGGGGCGGACCCTCCGGGTATATCGCCTGTCTGCATCTCGCAGATCAGTTTTTTTCTGTCTAGCAAGGAGTAGGACGTGGCTCCCTTCGGGCCCATTGGTCCGGGGGAAAAGATATCTTATTTTTTTTTTTCCTGCGATCTTCGATCAACTGCCGACTGGGTGACAGGCTGGATCCTCGATCCTTGTAGTCTCCCCAGTTTCGGCCATCGAGCGTGTGCCGACCCTAGCTACGCGCTGGGTTTTTCATGACATGCCCGTCGCTCCACGGGTGGCCGGTGAGCCTACGCTCCAGGGCCTGCATCGGACCACTCAGTTTCGGTTACCTTACGGCCGAGTCGCAGCAGCCTGGCCGGTGAGCTTACGCTCCAAGGCTTGCATTGGACCGCTCAGCTTCGGCTGACCTTACGGCCGAGTCACAGCAGCCTGTCTGGTGAGCGTCGCGCTCCAGGGCATACGTATGATCGTCCCTTTGGGTCCAATCACAGCATGCCTGGCCAACAGTCACCTTCCGTGCGCGGACAATGATCTGTTTGGAATGTCTTCCAGCATGATACATGCAGGATAGGTAAGTAAACTCCCCTGCCTCGGCTGGGTGATTTGGCTGGACATTCCTGGAGAGATCAAGTAAGTAGTTGTGGCCCCTTTCTTCCCTCTCTCCCTGCCTTTCCCTCCTCCCTGGGCTTCTAGCTAAAGGGTGCTGGGGGTCACCTAAGGGGTTCCACTGGAGCGGGGCTGGCTGTAACCAACATTTAAAAGAAATGTAATTTCTGCTTACCTGTGTGTGTGCTTCCTCCTCCATGCTGTAGGCAGCCATTTTGTGGTGGTTCATGCTGGGTTCGGCCTCTAGTGACTGCCTGGCGGCCATCTTCCTGTGGTTTCGGCACCATTTTTTTGTAGTTCTACACCCACTGGCCTCTATTGACTGATCGGCGGCCATATTTGTTATGATCCATGCTGTAGGTAGAGATTGCCGTTCGGCGGCCATCTTTTTGTGGTCTACGGCTGCTTTGGCCTCTATTCTTAGAGCCCACACTACCTTCTATACCAGGGATATGCAATTAGCGGACCTCCAGCTGTTGCAAAACTACAAGTCCCATCATGCCTCTGCCTCTGGGTGTCATGCTTGCTGCTGTCAGTCTCGCTATGCCTCATGGGACTTGTAGTTTGGCAACAGCTGGAGGTCCGCTAATTGCATATCCCTGTTCTATACAGACGATTTGGCGGCCATTTTGCGAGAGTCTCCGGCCTCTAGGGTGCATTACACTGGCGCGATAGATTCACACAGGAAGCGCTGATAAAAGAAGCAGACTGACACAGCAGCAGTGGGACAGCATTAGGGCGCAGCACACGGCAGCATAGCAGTACCGGTCCAGGGTGGTGAGTCCTCTGGGTGATCCAGCATCTCTGCAGCACAGGAGGGTGGCCTATTGATATCTTGCCTGGATCCCTGTGGGTGTCAGCGTGTGGTCAGCATGGCATCTGAGCCAGATGTCTTCTCCCCTGAAACACCAGATTTAGCAGCTGGTGCCCCTGAGGTGTCTATGAACGCTATGACGGCAATCCTAGAGGCGTTTGCTGCCAGGGTGGAAGCAGCACACGGGAATACAGGGGGTAGTAAACGCCCCCGTCCCCTGCAAGCTTCTGGGGATAATTCTGATGCAGAACCAGGTCCAGCTACGGCTCAGAGCCCAGATTCTGACGCATCAGAGACTGCAGACCGTGACCGGACAGTGAGGATGACTCCAGGTCAGTACACGAGACGGCTTGGTATCTGACCTTATTACTGCAGTGTGGGATACGCTAAAGTTGGAAAATACTGCAGAAGCAGCAGAGACTCCGGTCCACTTTGGGTTTCATAAACCTGCCTGCACTGCTAAGGTGTTCCCTTGTGTGTCTTATTTTTATAAACTCTTAGGCCCCTTTCACACTGGGGCGTTTTTCATGCGGTTTAGCGCTATTATACCGCATGAAAAAATCCTGCCCTGTAGCCTTCAATGTGAAAGCCCGAAGGCTTTCACACTGAGGCGGTGCGCTAGCAGGACCGCTCCAAAAGTCCTGCTAGCTGCTTCTTTACAGCGGTAAAGGAGCGGTGTGTTCACTGCTCCTTTACCGCGGCTGCCCATTGAAATCAATGGGACAGCGCGGTAGTACCGCACGCAAACCGCGGCAATAGCCCCGGTTTGTGGGCAGTATTAACCCTTTTTCGGCCGCTAGCGGGGGTTAAATTCACCCCCCTAGCGACCGCATACCGCGGTAAGAACGACGGTATAGCAGCGCTGCAAATCGCGCTGCTATACCGCCACCGCTCCTGCCCGCTCCAGTGTGAAAGGGGCCTAACACAAGGAATGGGAGAACCCACTGAGGGTCTTTACAGCCCCGAAGAGGTTTGCGGTACGGTACCCCTTTGAGGAGAGTTTTCTGAAGAAATGGACCTCTCTCCCTATAGTGGACCCTCCGGTGTCCAGACTTAATAGAGCCACCACAATTCCAGTAGAAGGGGCTCCTGTTTTCAAGGACCCTGTGGATAAGAAGGCTGAAGCACTCGCTTGCTACCTATACTCAGTGGTAGGCTCGGCAGTACGCCCGGCATTGGGGGGGGGGGGGGCCTAGTGTCTCAGACACTTACTGAATGGGCAAGGTTGCTACTCCAGGGGTTAAGTAGCGAGATGCTCCTCCTGATGAGATAACTTTGGCCGACCAGTTGGTCCAGGGCCTTAGGTTTGTCTGCGAGTCAGACCTGGATACTATTCCCCTGCTGTCAAAAGCTTTGGTTTATGCAGTAGCAATACGCCGCCTGATCTGGCTAAAGGGCTGGTCTGCGGACCAGACCTCCAAGAAAGCCCTGTTGGATCTGCCTTTCAAGGGCGACAGACTTTTTGGGGCCTCTATGGATGACATCATCAAGGATGCCACAGGAGGTAAAAGCACTTTGCTTCCTCAAACTAGCAAGGGTAGGGGCCACGCCAAGGGCAAGGGCCCTCCTTTACTGCACGCAAGCGTTTTTTCGTGTCCCCCCCCCCCCCCTAGGGCGACCAGAGAAAAGACCCCAGGCCGACAAGGCGCCTGCCCAAGGACAAAAACGTCCTTGGTCCCGCAAACCCAACAAGCCTGCGGACAAATCTGCGTCCGCATGAAGGTCCGCCCCCACCCAGCTCGGGTGGGGGGACGTCTTCGCAAATTCGCGACTCAGTGGACAGCTCTAGTCTCCGACAGGTGGGTTTGCGAAGTAATCTCCTCAGGCTACAAGATAGAAATTCTATCTTGTCCACCGGACAGATTCGTCACCTCCAAGCTCCAGCTACTACCGACCCGTCAGGAGGCCCTGTGTCCAGGGTCTACTGGAACGCGGGGTAGTTATTCCAGAACAGGAACGGGGTCAGGGTTTTTTACTCAAATCTGTTCATTGTGCCGAAGGAGGGGGTTCGTCCAATCTTGGATCTCAGAGCCCTCAATTGCTTTGTGAAGGTACAAAGATTTCGGATGGAGTCGGTTCGATCTGTAGTCACGGCTCTCCATCCAGGGGACTTTCTGGCCTCCTTGGACATCAAGGACGCATACCTGCATGTCCCCATATACTCCAGACACCAGAGGTTTCTGCGATTTGCTATCGGGAAGGACCACTACCAGTTTGTGGCCCTCCCGTTTGGCCTTGCCTCAGCACCCAGGACGTTCACCAAGGTGCTCGATCCGATTCTGGCACTTTTAAGACAGCGGGGTATCGCTATCATGGGCTACTTGGATGACCTTCTGCTGAAGGCCCCTTCAAGCTCAGAGTTAGAGGTAAGTGTGTCCATTACCTGTCAGACTCTCCGAGACTGTGGTTGGATACTAAACACGCAAAGGTCAGTATTGGTGCTCTCTCAACGCCTAGTGTACCTGGGGTTGATTCTTGATTCCTCAGACGCAAAGGTATTCCTCCCTGTGGAGAAGTTGCAGACCCTCCGGGCTGCAGTACGGCAGCTGACTTCCAGGAATTGGTTGTCACTCCGTTTTTGCATGCGAGTGTTAGGACTCATGGTAGCCTCCTTCGAGGCGGTCCCATATGCTCAATACCACACTTGAGTGTTACAGAAGCAAGTTCTGTCCAGATGGAACAGATGTCCATCATCTCTGGATTATCAAATCCGAGTGAGCCACCTAGTAAGGAGATCCACTGGTATGGTGGCTGACAGCACCGGCTCTAATGGCCGAGAAGTAATTTCTTCCGGTTTACTGGATAGTGATCACGACGGATGCCAGCCTTACAGGTTGGGGGGGGGGGGTCTGGGGTGTTCAGTCGGTGCAAGGTCGCTGGACCCCAGAGGAAGCCCTCCTGCCGATGAATGTCCTGGAAATCCGGGCGATCAGGCTGTGCCTCTTCAAATGGTCTGAGACTGCAAGGGTGTCCAGTCAGGATCCAGTCAGACAACGCCACAGCAGTGGCCTATGTCAATCATCAAGGAGGAACAAGAAGCTCAGCTGCAGCATCGGAGGTCGCTCGGATCCTGAAGTGGGCAGAGAGGAGCGTACCGGCACTGTCGGCTGTGTACATTCCGGGTGTGGAAAACTGGCAGGCGGACTACCTGAGCCGCCAGATGCTGGACCAGGGAGAATGGTCCTTACACCTGGAGGTGTTCCAACTCCTCTGCCAAAGATGGGGCACACCAGACGTAGATCTTCTGGCTTCCCGACTAAATCGGAAGGTATTGAGGTTTGTGGCCCGGTCAAGAGACCCATGAGCAGACGCAACGGACGCGTTGGTGGCATTGTGGGGTCAGTATCGGCTAATCTATGCCTTCCCTCCCTTAAAGCGGTTGTATACCGCAAAACTTTTTTTTTTTTTGGGTTAACCTGCAAGGCAAAGGTATAATGAGCTAGTATGACTAGCATACTAGCTCATTATCAATCACTTACCTTAGATCGAAGCCCCCGCAGCGGTCCTCGGACGCGTCCTCCGTCGAATCCATGATACCCGGAGTGACTTCCGGGTATCGCCGCTCCGGCGCTGTGATTGGCCGGAGCGGCGATGACGTCACTCTCGCACATGCGCGGGGAACGGCACGATCCCCGCGCATGCGCGAACTACCGGCAGTGTACGGCAGGCTCCCATTCAAGAGCCGCCGCGCTCAGTGCGCCTGCGCCGTTATCTACGGCGCGCATGCGCCGTAGATAGCGGTACAGTTTTTTTTTGCAAATATCTCAGAGACTGTGTAGGTCTCGGAGATATTACAAGCCTACATTAAGGCTTACCTGTAGGTGCTTGTACAAAATTTGGGTATACAACCACTTTAAGGCTTCTTCCTCTTCTGCTCCGCAGAGTGAAGGCAGAGGGAATTCCAATGATGCTAATCGCTCCAGATTGGCCTCAGCGTCCTTGGTACGCCCATCTAGTACGTCTGGTAGCAGACGTCCCCTGGCGCCTACCACTACGGAAGGACCTGCTATCGCAAGGTCCCATACTCCATCCTGCTTTACAGTCACTGGCTTTAACGGCATGGCTGTTGAGAACCAGGTACTGAGAGACCGGGGCCTGTCAGATTCAGTAATCCTCTACTATAAGAAGTGCTCGGAAACCGTAGTCTAGGAAGGTTTATCACCACACTTGGAAGGCCTACATCTCCATGTGTGAGGAAATGAAATGGCATCCACGTACTTATTTGGTTTCCAGAATCCTGCTGTTTTTACAGCATGGGGTGGACCAAAGGCTTGCCTTAAGTACTATTAAGGGTCAGATATCTGCCCTGGATGTCTTTTTTCAGCGACCCCTGGCGACTCACTCTCTCGTGAGTACATTTGTGCAGGGGGTTCGACGTGTGGCCCCTCCGGTCCGTCCCCCGTTACCTCCGTGGGACTTGAACCTGGTCCTCTCGGTGCTTCAGAAGGCACCGTTTGAGAATATTAGAGATATTCCCCTGTTGACACTTTCTCAGAAGGTGGTCTTTTTGGTGGCTGTTACGTCAGTTAGACGAGTCTCTGAGCTGGCAGCCCTGTCCTGCAAGGCTCCCTATTTGGTTTTCCACAAGGATAAGGTGGTGCTGCGGCTGCAGCCTTCCTTTCTTCCGAAAGTCTTTTTGGCTTTTCATCTCAATGAAGACATCGTACTTCCATCCTTGTGTCCTCATCCGTCGAATCCTAAGGAGTCGGCGTTGCATTCCTTGGACGTTGTCCGAGCTTTGAGAGTATACCTATCTGCTACTTCCCTGTTCCGGAAGTCAGACTCACTGTTTGTTTCGGTGGCTGGTCCCAAGAAGGGCCAAGCAGTCTCGTCGGCTACCATCTCTAGGTGGATCCGACAGATAGTAATCCAGGCTTACGCCTTAAAGGGTCAAGCGCCCCCCTTTCCGGTCATGGCGCATTCGACCAGGGCAATAGGTGCCTCTTGGCCTTTCTGACATCAAGCGTCTGTTTCCCAATTATGTAAAGCGGCGACTTGGTCGTCCGCTCACACTTTCACAAAATTCTACAAAGTTGATGTAGGTGCATCTTCGGGTGCCTTTTTCGGCCGCAAGGTTTTGCAAGCGGCTGTTTAGAGTTGCAGCTCCTCCGTTGGAGGAGTGCTGTTTTGTGTTTTATTTCTATGCTGTTACCACCCCTCGTTTTTTCTCTGACACTGCTTTGGGACGTCCCACTTAGTCAATAGAGAAGCTGTGTCGGTCCATGGACGAAAGAGTAAATAGGATTTTTTACTCACCGTAAAATCCTTTTCTCTGAGTCCATGGACCGACACAGCACCCACCCCTCCTTTTAAGTTTGTACTGCTTTTTGACGACTGATCTGCAAGATGCAGACTGAGGTGATATACCCGGAGGGTCCGCCCCCTGTGCGGTACTGTAGAAGGTGGGATGCAACACTTTTTACAAGTTTTCTGCCTAGTCACTCCTAATTAACGGATAATACCCACTTTGTCAATAGAGAGGCTGTGTCGGTCCATGGACTCAGAGAAAAGGATTTTACGGTGAGTAAAAAATCCTATTTTTACACAGTGCAGAGATATAACCCCTTAAGTTCCACAGTGAGTATAACAAGCATGGTATGCTGCATATACAGACAGATTTTCTGTTGTGGGTTTAGTAACACTATAACTCTCCATTCAAACTTGTGTAACTTGTCATGCAACTTTGGACACTAAAATCTTACGCCATGTTTTTCAGTAACACTGTTCAAATATGTGCGACTCCAGTTGCAGCGACGGGGTCCGACTTTCAATGCTACCGGAGTGCCATAGACTGCAATGTAAACCTTCAAAAGTCGCATGCGACCGTTCTGCAAAATTTGTCCATTATCATTGGTCAGTCACGCCCATCCAAGTTGCACTCCAAAGTCATGCAATTTTGAAGTCGTATTAGGATACAAACAAGTGGAACTTCCCCATTTGGGTGAAGTTCTGCTGTATTTTGTCCCGAGGTAGGATTTACCTGACAGTTGTCCTTATTCTATACATTGAAATACTTTTTTCACACATTTTAATTTTGGAGACTCAAAATCTGAATCTCTGTGGAGGATTTATATTTTTGTTCTAAAAGGGACCGACTAGCAAATGTCTGCTTGTAACATCACTCTCGTTGAGAATTGGCATACAGTCTGAAACCACGCTCCAGACTTTTTAGCAGATTCCCTTTAGGAACAGCAGGTGGCAGTGTTGCCATAAATATGGGATTTTCGCTGCACCAGAAAGTCATTGGTCTTGTCATAATAGTAATACAGGATAATATGAACTGTGATTTATTCCTGGCAGTGTCCCCCTCTATCATTTTTGGAAGAACAGTAAACACAGTGGTAATAGTGTTAACAGCAGTGGTGATGTTATACAATTGAGCTTATTAACATTCTGTTAGAGGACCTGTTTTGAGACAATACGTGGACTGCCTCTACTAAACCCTCCATTTGAAAGAGTTAATTTCCAAGCTGTCATTTACACCCAAAAGCTACAGTGCTTACTAGCCGCATGCTTTACTGAAAGTATAAGAGCGCATTAACATCCAGGCAAGTAATGGCCTTCATATGCAATTCCTTTAAGCATGAACTCACACCTATGTATTGGGAATTGGATGGCAAGCTAATGCAAGCCATAAAATCTCAGCGCAGGTCATTATGTGTTTTTGAAATGACAGAAATATTTCATGCATTTTTTACATAAGATTTTTTTTTTTTGTGCAGAATTCATCATCAGGAAGGTATGCACGGAATTCCACACGAAAGAATCGAGGACAGAGATCAAAAGAGGTGAGACTTATGTCTGAGCGGCTTATCTTGGACCGTTTATTACAATTTTTTTTTCTTGTTGTGTAAGGCTGTGAAAGATTGACAGCCTGAAGTCGCACCTTTCAGATCCAACAGATCATTTCCAGTGTGTCCAGGAGGTCTCAATCCTGGGTGAGGACTGGCCATATAGAGCTAAAGAAAAATGGCAGCGTTCCATCAGTATAAAGCAGGGGTCTCAAACTGGCGGCCCTCCAGCTGTTGCGAAGCTACAAGTTCCATCATGCCTCTGCTTGTGGGAGTCCTGCTTGTAACTGTCAGCCTTGCAATGCCTCATGGGACTTGTAGTCTTGCAACAGCTGGAGGGCCGCCAGTTTGAGGCCCCTGGTATAGTGTCTAGGTTCACCCTTTGGGTAGTATTTTAAGGTGGAACAGGTAACATGTTCCTGCAGCCTCTTTCCCTCTCAGCGTGACGGCGGGGGATGATCTCTCTGCAACCACTGTTAGAATACAAAAACAGTATAGCTGTGTGGGACTTCACCCACACAGCCGCATCATTCATTCTGTTGACTGTGAATGAATAGACTGTATAAATCAGGACATGGCACCCTTAATACACTGAT
The DNA here is from genome assembly GCA_029206835.1 of Rana muscosa. Classification (NCBI taxonomy): domain Eukaryota; kingdom Metazoa; phylum Chordata; class Amphibia; order Anura; family Ranidae; genus Rana; species Rana muscosa. The sequence goes on along the minus strand of CM055116.1, from coordinate 45,317,688 downwards.
CACATATGCAATGCTTTCCAGGCAAAAAAAATAACCAATGCACCCTTATTTTTTGCAGAGGAAAAAAAATGTGCATTTATTTTTAATCTTTTGTTTCCAGGGCTGTTTTGTGTGTTTGGTTTTTTTTTGTTTTGTTTTTTTGCACATCAGTTTAAAAAAAAATCATTTAAGGCCTGGAGATTGGATAAAATCGTCAAAACATTTATTTCCTGAAAGCAGACACACTAGGTGTCAAACTCCATTTCATCGTGGGCTACATCAGCATTATGGTTGTCCTCCAAAGGGCTGGTTGTATCTGACTGATGTCCAGAGCACCCCCCTTAGATGTCAAGAGTCCCCCACCCTCCCTTACAAGTGCAATCCCCTTATCTCAAGAAGCTGGGGGTGGAGCTGGGAAACAAAGTGCAGAGGCTGAATGCGGAAACAAAGGGGTGCTGCAGCTGCACAGAAAGGCGCAGGATCTGTAAGAAAAGTTTGGTCTTCCTCTTTGCTGCCGACTGCTGAAACAAAGTGGAGGCGGAGACTAGGGGGGCGCTGCAGGAGAGGTGCGAGGACCAGATTTGTCCTGCGGGCCTTGTGTTTGATGCAGTGGTTCTCAAGCCTGTCCTCAAGTACCCCCAACAGGCCATGTTTGCAGGTTTTCATTTATCTTGCACAGGTGCTTTAAATCAGAGTGAATGGTTTGGTATTTTGGACAGCTACCGTATATACTCGAGTATAAGCCGAGGCACCTAATTTTATCACAAAAACTGGGAAAATGTATTGACTCGAGTATAAGCCTAGGGTGTCCATCTGCATGCCTCACTGTGCCCCACTTTGCCTCACTGTGCCCATGCCCCTACCTGATCTCCAGCGCTGTGGGACTAGACTGACGTTTAACATGGACGTCTGTGGAAGGGGTGCCCGGCTTTCGAAAAATCTGTGCTCCCCGGCCGTAGGTACCCTGGACAACAAATTTTGCACACTTGTAGGGGAAGAGTGGGGCTACATGTGTGCAGAGTTTGGGGTCCAGGGGACCTACGGATGCCCGTAATCTGGCGCACAAATTTGAAGATGGACACAGACTCGAGTATAAGCCGAAGGGGGCATTTTCAGCACAATAAAAGGTGCTGAAAAACTTGGCTTATACTCGAGTATATACTGCATTTTATCTAAGAAATTTCAAAAACATGGCCGGTTGGGGTTACTTGAGAACAGGGTTGAGAACCACTGCCCTAAAGAATAGTGGTAGGTTCCATTTTTTTTTATGTTGCACAATATTACCGCGAAGGCAATACATTGCCCAATTTTTTGGGTAAAAGATGAGGTGGCACCGCTGCTGCCGGACTGCTTTCATTTGACAGGCAGCAGTCTGCTTGTTAGATTTACACACCATTCTGTGGCTGCAGCCACCGGGAGTGTGTAATGTAAAACTCCCCACTGTCGGGTCCATACGATGTACAGACTGGGCAGTGAAAGGGGGTAATCGCAAAGTGCAATGTTATCAATGATTGGAACTTCATGTATTTCTCACTGCCCACAGCTCTTTATTTGATGAGACCTCCAATGATCAGTTATTCGTTTTGCGTCTTTACAGGAAGGAGAAGAACCTTTCCCATTCAATCTTGATGAGTTTGTTACAGTGGATGAGATTGTAGAAGACAATACAGAAAAGCCGAAAGTGGGTGAGGAAAAGTCTGAAATTGGTGCCACCAAGAAAGGAGAAAAGAGAAAGGAAAATCATCCCCCATCTTCAGACACAAAGAAACCCAAGGAGACAAGCGGAGAGGCTCAGGAGCTTTCTTTTGTCACTTTGGATGAGGTTGGCGATGAGGAGGATAACGCAACCGCCCCAGAAGGTGCCCAGGATGAGGAAGCCACATCCCTAATGACAGTAGATGAAGTCCACGCTGAAGACAAAGTACAGGCAGTAGGCAAAGTCAAGGCAGGCAACGGCCCCCCTCCTCGCACACAGGAATCAAGCGTGTTGATGACATTAGATGAAGTTAGTGATGACGAGGAGCCAAATGGTCCTGCCATGCCGAGCGGCTCTTCCTCCATTCTTGACAAAGACCAGCTTCTGACGCTCGATGAGGTCAGCGGCGAAGATGAAGAACAGACTTCACATTCTGAGCCATCCATCCACGAGACTGAGAACAAAGAGAAGAAGAAGAATGTGAATCCGAAGACAAAGGAGAATACAGAAGTCCCAGATGTCAATACCCAAGAGCCAGGCCAAGAGAGCCATGCAGAGCAGCCTATGCTCACGCTGGATGAGGTGCAGGCAGACGATGATGAGGAGGAGGGTTCCATAGGCGATATGGAACACCAATTCTTAACGGTTGATGAAGTTGGTGAAGAGGAGGAAGATTCAGAGGTTAAAGAGGATGTAGCAAAGCATAAATCATCAAGTAGATCGGGACAATCCAAAAGTAGAACAAGTTCGAAATTATCACAACCAGGTTAGTTTTATTGGGATATTCAAGACTTTTTACACATGTGCTTTAGAACCTTCACACACTAATTAAAATTATTACAACTTTGTAGTAAATGTGAATATTAGTATTTTCATACATGTATATATTTCGCACAAAAGTGGAGTACACCCCTCACATTTTTGTAAATATTTTATTCTAACTTTTCATGCGACAACACTGAAGAGATGACACATTGCTACAATGTAAAGTAGTGAGTGTACAGCTTGTATAATCGTGTAAATTTGCTGTCCCCTCAAAATAACTCAACACAGCCATTAGTGTCTAACAAAAGTGAGTACACCCCTAAGTAAAAAAGGCTAAATTGGGCCCAAAGTGTCTATTTTGTGTGGCCACCATTATTTTCCAGCACTGCCTTAACCCCTCTTGGGCATGGAGTTCACCAGAGCTTCACAGATTGCCACTGGAGCTGGTGGATGTTCGAGAACTTGCCCTCCTCCACCTTCTGTTTGAGGATGCCCCACAGATGCTCAATAGGGTTTAGGTCTGGAGACATGCTTGGTCAGTTCATCACCTTTATTTACCCTCAGCTTCTTTAGCAAGGCAGCGGTCGACTTGGAGGTGTGTTTGGGGTCGTTATCATGTTGGAATACTGCCCTGCGGTCCAGTCTCTGAAGGGAGGGGGATCAGTATGTCACAGTACATGTTGATTTTTTTTTTTATAACATAATCCAATTTTTTGTTGGTAAAATATAAAATGTTACACTGAGTAAAAAGGTACCGAACATGTCATGCTTTAAAATTGCGCATGCCCGTGTAGCGGTGACAAACATCAATTTTCCTATCCCTACGCGACACTTAAAAAAGCCTTTACAGGTTACCACTTTAGATTTACACATGTGGTCTGGTTCTAGAATTACTGCCCATGATCTGACATTCATGGCGATACCTCACGTGTGGAATAATCGCTATTGGCATGCATGGCTGACGCCTGCGTTTGCCTTTGCGACGGCACTTAATATTTTTTTTTTTTCATTCGTTTTTACACACTTTAATTTTGTTCACTTTTATGTAATGTAAACCTCACTTGTGCCAGCAATAGGCATGTGACAGGTACTCTTTATGGAGAGATCTGGGGTCTGAGACCCCCCAATTAAAAGCATTTGATCTCACCAAGACCAGTGTGCTCAAATGCTTTTTTATTTTCCGAAATTGCACCGTTTTAAATCCAGGTAAACCGAAACAGATGCAAGTTCCCCATGTTCGAGATGAACAAAGCAGTTCCTGGTCTTTGTTAATTTCTGTGATCAGCCGACGGAAGCACTGACTGGTCAATTGGGTGTCCCGGTGGGATGTGACAGCACGAAGCAGCGGAAGAGGGGGACATTCCCACTGCTTGTAAAAAGCAATCCGGTAGGTAGTTAGCCGCTACGATTGCTTTTACATGAGTTGATTGACCGTTTGCTCTAAAAAAAAAAGTACCGGATGATGATGCCTGCAGCTGCAATTACCAGTTGAAGTCCAGCACCATATGGGTACATCGTTGGTCATTAAGTGGTTAATGTTTCCATTCGGAAGCGGATTATTACACAGCATTTACAAAGCAAAATCATTAGATTTTCTTAAACTTTGCTTTCTCATTTCGATTTATGCTCAGCTCAGATTTGCACAGTCAACTTTTATGGAGGAACAGAAGATATTGTTTGGGTATTCAAACCCATTTTTATTTTATTATTTTTTTAAATAGATTCCAAAACGCCAAATGGGCGTAGAGGCGGGCCCACAAAACGTCCTTTATCTGAATCCGCCGAGGACGCCAAGGACACATCACTGCAGACTTCTGCTGATTCCAGTATGGTCAGTGAGTCTGATAAGACCCCTTCTAAGACTAAACCGAAGACGGCCACTAAAGGCGCTGACCATGGCAAAGCAGGGGGCAGCACTATTGCCACCACGGAAAAGCCTTCAGCTGGTAGGTTGTGTGTGTGAGATATATATATATATATATATATATATATATATATTTTTTTTTTGGAAAAGTGGAGTAGATATTCTGTAATTTTCCATGCCTTTTTGTAAATATATTTCTAACAATCCTATGGATATAGAAAGGTTGTAACACAGAAATGGCCTGGCAGCACTTCAACCCTATTTTAATTAAGCTGCCAGCAATCTAATCCCCTGTCACATTGTAAAGCCAAGCTGCAACTAGATTGGTCTTGGATAGTGCAGAAAGGGGTTAGCATGTTATGGGCTAGCCATACAATTTTTGATTTTCTTGTACAATTTTCCTTTTAGATTTACCAAAAGCATATCACAGTGATGGTGAACCTTGACACCCCAGATGTTTTGGAACTACATTTCCCATGATGCTCAACTACACTGCAGAGTGCATGAGCATCATGGGAAATGTAGTTCCAAAACATCTGGGGTGCCAAGGTTTGCCATCACTGGCATATAATATGAGGTCACACCTAAACACTTTCAATTTGTTTGCAATCAGTCAGCCTCTTGCACTACATAGTTGAAGGTAAATATAAGGGAAATTGAATAAGAAAATTGTATAATGTATAGGGGAGGGGTTTTTTCCGCACTACTTGTCAAGAAGTGAAAGCTATGGGAATGGTCTCTAACTGGAACAGAGATTAAAAAACAAAAACATACATGCTTCTTAGGAGAGCGAGGAAGGGCAAGAACTCCTGGCGATATAATTTTTTTTTCTTTTTGTAGTGATGATCATTCCACCCCTTCTCTTGTATGGTTTACACAGGAGAATGAGTGAATAATCCTCTCGATGCGGTCACACAATTAACGCAAACTGATCACAGCTCAACTGCACAGCTATAGTCTACAGCAGGGAGGAGGAGCGGTACACGTCTATAGGGATGTGTTTAATATAATGCTCAGGGCTCTGGAAAGGAGATCCAAGGTAGGGTGCTGGTGACATCTACAGGAGCCTGCATGATCCCATCCCCCCCTCCCCGAATCGCAATCTTATTGCAGCGCAAAGGCCTTAGAAGGACTCAGTGATTAAGTCAGTCACTGGGTCTTGGAGTTATTGCTTGAAATCAAAATTAATTTAAAAATGTGTATGTTAATCTGGGGGAAACAAGGGAAGGTATTACATGTGTACATTGCCCTTTATGTCTGTAAACTAACTTATACTGCTAGTGGCTTTTGAGGAAGATTTGGTGAAATATTGTTCTCCAGTGTTTCGTAGGTGCCTTATGGCCCGTACACACGATCCGAATATTGGACGAAAACTGGCGTCCGAGGAAGAATCGTACGATTTTTCGGATCGTGTGTACATTACTTTCGAGAGCCGATCACGACAGTTCATCCGATATTATTCAATCGGACAAGCACGAAAATTTTCCTCGTACGATACCAGATCATACGATTTTCGTTTAGTCAGTACAGTTGTCGTCCGAAAATGCAATACAAATACAACACACGACATCACGCACATCGATTTTCTTATTTTTATTTTTTTCTGTCGCATCGAGAATTTTCGTGACTTTAGTAACCTATTCAATTTCTACTTGCGACTATTAAGCGAAAAAAGTCATACGATCTGTCGTACGATATTCGGATCGTGTGTTCGGGGCGTTACTGTGGCACGAAATGATTCCTGATTGTTGGTTCCCTCTCTTGTTATAAAGGGATTGGGAGAACAGAGCTAGGTCTCTGGAAACTAAATTGTCCTTGGGAGTGACCCATGGGCTGGTTCGGGGTTGATATGCCAGTGTGGGTTAAAACAACGTGATGGGTCGCCCCCTCTTTTACAGCAATATTATAGCAGGTTTAGAAAATTGTAGCAGCCTAACATCCAAATGGAGCTGGTGTATGAACTGTTGTCTCTACCTTCGATCAATAGGAAAAAGTTAACTTATACAATCACTGTATTGCAACTTACATGAACTCCAACCTCTCGTGTTTTTCTTTCAGGTACACCTAAAGCTTCTGAAACTCCAGCAAAGAAAGCAAAACTGGAATCTCCATCCCCAGGGAAGAACAAATTGGGCCCATTTAATGCTGCGGTGCCAGTGGGTGAGTGTTTGCATGTTACAGGATTGCCCAATCATAGATCAGCTGTGACAATTTTGTGACCAGAATACCACTACAGCTTTTCATTACAATTTGTGTTAACAAAACCAAAATGTTACCTAAAACTGGTGCAGGGAGAAACCAAGTTGAAGTTGTGTACACAAGTCAGGTGTTGCAAATCAGTCTAGCATGATACTCATCCTCCTCTAGTACTTGCCAGCAACAGAGTTTAGACTGCATTCACACTGAGCGTTTACATGGATTTTGGAAACCTTCTTTTCTCCGTGTTTTTTTTTTTTTTAGGCTTGAGTGTTTTTTTGTCCCCCCCCCCCCCCCCCCCCCCCCAATGAAAAGCTAGATACTAATGGGAGGAGTTGATGGTTTAGGCCAAAAAAAAACTGATTTTAAGGGTTTCTTAGTCAATCCCATTGAAGTCTATGGGGTCAAAATTACCACATTCCGATTTCAAAAGTAAATTCTAAGTATTCACAAGCCTGTACTTCAACGCCTGAAGCACAAAAAAGCTACTGTGTCATTTGGAGCTTCAAGCTGACATGTTGAGGTGTGAATTGGGCCTTATAGGTTGGATCTCAAACACTTTGGCAATATGTCTCTGTCCAGCTATTCTATGGCCCTTTAACACTGATCAGTTTTATTTTATTTTTTTTGCACTACCAAAAGCAGAATAAAACTGCATGATCATTAACCACTTGCCAACCGCCCACAATAAATATATATATATATATATATATATAATATATATATATATATATAAACAGTTGTTGCTGCTATAGCCCCCGGTATTAATTTTTTCTGTGGGTGATTTGGGGTCAGATAACGGTGATCCCAGGGCGCCGTTGCTGTGGGATCATTTTTAGAGGTGGCGGGGAAAGTTTGGGTCACACTTCCTATTTTTTTATTTTTTTTTGTATTCCTTTGAAACATGCGTTTTACAATAGAGCAGTAGTAAAGTAATAGCCCATACACACGATCCGAAAATCGGATGAAAAATAACGATTTCAACGCGATCGTACGATTATCGGATCGTTGGTACAGAGCTTACGATCACGACAATTTATCCAATATTTTATCGGACAAGCATGAAAATTTTAACAGATCGTACGATGTTCGTTCGCCAGTATATAGTTGTCGTCCGAAAATACATTACAACACATCACTTTTTTTTTTGTATTCTGTCGTATGAGAATTTTCCTGACTTTAGTAAACTATTCAATTTCTACTTGCGACTATTAAGCGAAAAAAAGTCGGACGATCTGTCGTACGATTTTCGGATCTTGTGTACGGGCCATTCGATTGTCACTTTGCTCATTCGGTATTGTTATCAATGCGAATCTGGCTGTTATGACTCCTGGCGCCAAAGGCAGGGAAGTGCAGGGATTGGTCAATATGGGTGGGGGAGTGGGGTGAACCTACAAGAGATCCTTAAGCATATGTGTGTCTCATTAGCGGCAACATCAGATTTGTACAACGTGCCTGAAAAGGGTCTTTCAAACGTAACATTTTTTTATTTTTCTTCTTCTTTGCAGGCCTAGAGTTTCTTATTCCTAAGACTGGATATTTCTGTGAGCTGTGTTCACTCTTTTACATGGATGAGGCATCGAAGCTGAAACACTGCAAGAGTCTGCGCCATTACCAGGCAGTGCAGGTACTGAAATGATGTTCTAAAAGCGTGTTGTATGCATTTTAGCTACTAGGTGGTGATATGTGATCACATTTTGCCATCTTTTAGATATTATTGCATCATTGGATTGCACGAGTTATCCCTCAATTTGTTTTATGGACCAGATCTTTTTACACTTCCTTTCGCAATATTTTTATTGGGGGGAAAAAGATTTTAAAACAAGAAAACCATAAACGTACAAAAGAGTCATGAGGATTGACAATAAATAAGACCATCAACATCACAGTAAAATAAGCCTATAGTAACATTAAACACCTGGTATCATCAGAGTTAAATATCCAATAATCACTAAATCTGAGGATGAAAAAAGTATGACTATAAGCTATTGAATACACAGAAAATATATACTTCAAGAACCCAAGGGGTTATAAGGTTTAAAGTATTACTAAAGGCAAAACTTTTTTCTTGGTTTTGGTTAGAGTGAAGATAGATTAGAACGTTTGTCAGTTTTTATTGCCGTCTGTGCCCCTGTTAGGGAGCTTCATCCTCTCTATTTGTTCTGTTTACCATTTAACATTGAAATTAAAAAAAATCCCAGATATTGGGTTGTCCCCAGAAAAGTAATAGAGGGGGAAATCTTTCAATGGGGACACTAGTTCTGGTGACCTGGGGGGGGGTACCCATGGCATTCCCTTAATCTGCAGGGATTTCCTGCCATTTCCTATTTAAGCTGATGCAGCACCCTGTGGTTCCATAAAACGTAGGCAGTTGAATCAATGGGAACAGATCTAACAAGGGTAAAAATTTGTCATGCATGTCCATAAGTATCGTTACCTTTTTTTGTTTACTAATGTACTGTGGACCCGTCCTTTTTATCTCAAACAAAAGGAGAGGTGTTTTCTATGCTTTTGCATTGGTCTGTCTTGCGACCTTAAATATTTTTTTTACAAATATCTCAAATCTGTGGTGTGCATTTGTATTCAGCCCACTTTACTCTGATACCCCTAACTAAAATCTAATGCAACCAATTGCCTTCAGAAGTCACCTAATTAGTAAATAGAGTCCACCTGTGTGTAAATTAATCTCAGTATAAATACAGCTGTTCTGTGAAGTCCACTGAGGTTTGTTGGAGAACCTTAGTGAACAAACAGCATCATGAAGGCCAAGAAACACACCAGACAGGTCAGGGATAAAGTTGTGGAGAAGATTAAAGCAGGGTTAGGTTATAAAAAAATATCCCAAGCTTTGAACATCTCATGGAGCTCTGTTCAATCCATCATCTGACAATGGAAAGTTTGGCACAACTGCAAACCTACCAAGACATGGCCGTCCAACTAAACTGACCGGCCGGGCAAGCAGAGCATTCATCAGAGAAGCAGCCAAGAGGCCCATGGTAACTCTGGAGGAGCTGCAGAGATCCGCAGCTCAGGTGGGAGAATCTGTCCACAGGGACAACTATTAGTCCTGCTCTCCACAAATCTGCCCTTTATGGAAGAGTGACAAGAAGAAAGACATTGGTGAAAGAAAGTATTAAGAAGTCCCCTTTGCAGTTTGTGAGAAGCCATGTGGGGGACACAGCAAACATGTGGAAGAAGGTGCTCTGGTCAGATGAGACCAAAATTTTACTTTTTTGCCCTAAAAGCAAAACGCTGTGTGTGGCGGAAAACTAACACTACACATCACCCTCAACACACCATCCCCACCGTGAAACATGGTGGTGTCAGCATCATGTTGTGGGGATGCTTTTTTCCAGCAGGGACAGGGAAGCTGGTCATAGTTGATGGGAAGATGGATGGAGCCAAATACAGGGCAATCTTAGGAGACCTGTTAGTCTACAAAAGACTTGAGACTGGGGCGGAGGTTCACCTTCCAGCAGGACAACGACCCTAAACATACAGCCAGAGCTACAATGGAATGGTTTCAATCAAAGCATATTCATGTGTTAGAATGGCCCGGTCACAGTCCAGACCTAAATCCAATTGGGAATCTGTGGCAAGACTTGAAAATTTCTGTTCACAGACGTTCTCCATCCAATCTGACAGAGCTTGAGATATTTTACAAAGAAAAATGAAGTACTATGCATCACCACAGGATGGCACTGTGGATACAAAAATGGTGTGCCAACGTCCCAACTATATTGGAGAAATACTTGGACAAATTAATATGGACTTTATAGGCACACCCCTACAAATTATAGAAAAAATATAAACTTTTATTTAAACATAATGAAAAACACTGTTTACATACATATTAAAATCATTACGTAGTTTGACCTAACAGGGTACTCGCACCTCCTAGATTACCAATTGTTAACAAAATGTGGAGAGTCACAAATCATACTAATACTAATCATTGCGAGAAGTTGTAATTGGTGGTTGAGATGCAAAGAGGGTTATGCAAACCAAAAGAGTAACACGTGTGTGTGTGTGTGCGCGCGCACACACACTGTCAAAAGTATTGGGACTCCTGCCTGTACACACACATGGACTTTAATGGAACCCCAGTCTTAATCCGTAGGATTCAATATTGAGTTGGCCCACCCTTTGCAGCTATAACAGCTTCAACTCTTCTGGGAAGGCTGTCCACAAGGTTTAGGAGTGTGTCTATGGGAATGTTTGACCATTCTTCCAGAAGCCCATTTGTGAGGTCAGGCACTGATGTTGGAGGAGAAGGCCTGGCTCGCAGTCTTCCACTCCAATTTATTCCAAAGGTGTTCTATTGGGTTGAGGTCAGGACTCTGTGCACACCAGTCAAGTTCCTCCACCCCAAACTCGCTCATCCGTGTCTTTATGGACCTTGCTTTGTGTACTGGTCCAAATCATTTGGTGGAGGGGGGATTATGGTGTGGGGTTGTTTTTCAGGGGTTGGGCTTGGCCCCTTAGTTCCAGTCAAGGGAACTCTTAAGGCGTCAGCATACCAAGACAATTTCATGGTCCCAACTTTGTGGGAACAGTTTGGGGATGGCCCCTTCCTCTTCCAACATGGCTGCGCACCAGTGCACAAAGCAAGGTCCTAAAGACATGGATGAGCGAGTTTGCGGTGGAGGAACTTGACTGGCATGCACAGAGTCCTGACCTCAACCTGATAGAACACCTTTGGGATGAATTAGAGCGGAGATTGCGGGCCAGGCCTTCTCATCCAACATCAGTGCCTGATCTCACAAATGCGCTTCTGGAAGAATGGTCAAACATTCCCATAGACACACTCCTAAACCTTGTGGACAGCCTTCTCAGAAGAGTTGAAGCTGTTATAGCTGCAATGGGTGGACCGAATCAATATTGAGTCATACGGACTAAGACTGGAATGCCATTAAAGGTCATGTGCATGTAAAGGCAGGCGTCCCAATACTTTTGATAATAGTGCACATTCTAGCAACACCCACAGACACTTTAACCATCCTGTTGTACAGTATATTCTATAGTGCTTGCTGGCTGCTAGTTTTATACTTTTCCCGCAGCTTTTTACCTTTGTCTTTAGAAATAATAAATGCCCTTTTCTTGTTTTCTAGAAACACTTTTCTGAGGAGACTACGACGACAAAAGGGAAATCTCCCAGCACATGAGATCACTGAACCTCACCTATACAAGCTCCGGGATGTGAAGTAGAACTATAGGGATCATTGTGTAAATTTCTTTTCCATTTCTCACCGGTTCACTTATTTAAACAGATGTTTATGTTGTACACTCTGTAGACTGGTTTAAATGTAATAGTTTTTCCAGGAAATCTTTATTGCTAGTCTTTTACATTGTACTAATGTTACAGTACAGACAATGATTTGGTCTCTGGTTTTGAGAACTGTACCTGGTCCTGGAATCAGCGTTTGCACCCACAACAGCTCCCCGTATTCTCTCATTGCTTCAAATCCCCGAAGAATACTTGTGTGAGGAAGACGACTACGGGGCACATTTCTGCTATATAGGTGTATCTGGATTGGACAGCCTTATTGCTTGTTTTCAGCGATATTGTCTTCATATGTGAATTCCTCACAATTTTTTTAAACTTATTTTGTTGGCAAATGCTCTTGCAATGTTTCTTTTTTGTAGTTTTTTTTTTTTATATATATATTTTTTTTTTGTTGTTGAGGCAGGAAGACTAGCTTAATGCTATTTAAAGAGAGGCCTCGGTACCATTGCACTGCAGGGTGCCCATTGTTAGAGATTATTATTTTTGTTGTTTGAATGGTATAATCTTGGTTTTGTCAAATAAAACTTGGCATATCTAATGTATATTTTTTTTTTCCAAAATGAAAACTAGAAAGTGTTTGTAAATAAAATATAAACTGTATCGCAGTCCTGTTTTTGTGGTTTTTTTTTGTGTTATGGGTCCATTCAGAGCTGATGTGCCGTTTCACTTTTTAAAGGAAAATGACTTCAGTCTCTGCACAGAGGGAATTTATACTTTAGGCAGGCCATACACGGGTCGAATTTCGAAAGAATTTCCTTTTGAAAATCAGAAAATTCTGTGCGTTTTTGTGATCCGCTGGTACCACCATTGATTTTGAAATTCATCCAACCAAGCCTTCAATTTCACCTCCTGTTGCTATAGAAAATAATTTTCGTAGCTGGGAATCTTCTTATTTTCTTTTCTAGCACGTGCGCATTTCTTTTTCGATTTACATTTCTCGCACGATTCTCCCATCATTGATTAGAAAATCGTTTGTTTTTCAAAACATTTTCCAACAGGTCCAATTAAAATTCAATGGCTGCACGAAAATCGGCTGTTGCAGCAGCCCACTAATGGTGCTAAATACGAACGGAAATTCTTAGATAAGATTTTCGAATGAAAATTCTTTTGAAATTCGACCCCATATATGGCCTGCCTAAGTGTCCCCACCTCGTTCGTCCGAACGAACTTTCGAAAAATGAACGTTCGGCCGTGAGCGCAAACGATAGTGCCATCATGTATTGACCGATAAATCGTTCAGTGAACATAATTAAAAAAAAAAATTTGGTTAGTTTTTTTTTTAGTTATACCTAGTGCAGAAAGTTTGAACGGGAAATACATTAACCTAATCTTTTTTTTTTCTATTTCTTTATTAATCTTTTTCCAACATACATTTCAGTAAACAAACATTAAAACACAAATACATATAAACATTAACACGGGAGAGCGAGCGCGAGGCGGAGGGCTGGATAGAGCAAGAGAGGCAAAGGAAGAGGAGGGTAAAGAAAACGAAAAAGGGGGGGTCTTTTTCTTATTTATTTTTTTTTTAATCAAGGAGGGGGGTGGGGAGTGATAGAGAATTTGCAAGTGCAAATGCCTAATAAAGGAAAAGGTCCTGGACTGCCGCACTCAGTAAAACGATTAAAAAAAATAATTCAAAGAACAATCCAAAAGATAAATCCATAAAATACAAAGAATAAACCAAAACAGATGGTTGACGTGCAAGGGCTGACGCGTTTCACGTCATAACTTGATGCCTACTCACAGCTATGAGTAAGCATCAAGTTATGATGTGAAACGCGTCAGCCGCCAGCCCTTGCATGTCCACTATATGTTTTGGTTTATTTTTGGATTTTATGGATTTATCTTTTGGATTGTTCTTTTGAATTTTTTTTTTTTTAAATAAATCGTTTTACTGAGTGCAGCAGTCCAGGACCCTCTTCCTACGGACCAGTGCATAGCCAGCACCTGTCAGTGGAACAGGGCGGGAGCAATTATTGGAGCCTAGTAGCGGTACGTTTGTTTTGATAGCAAATGCCTTCTAAGGCAATATATGACTAGTGATATATTCTTCTATATGGGTGATTTAAGAAGACTCCCGCTATAAGTCTAGTGTATGGCCAGCATTACTCACTGCTAGCCTGCAAAAACACCCAATTGACCCTGGCTAACAACTCGCATTAAAAACTGTATTTTGTTTGCTCACATTTGCAAATATTTGCGCACGCTTGCAGTACCTTACATCAGTGGTCCTCTGTGTACCGCAGTCCTTAATTTTCAGTGTCTCTTAAGTTGGAGCATGTATAGCGATAGATTGAGGGCAGGTTTTGCCTGGAGGGAGCCCACTCCCTTAACTGCTTTCCGTTCACGTCAATGTAAAATGATAGATGCGCAGGAACCCTTTTATTTCTGGGAGGACATCTTATATTGTCACCCCAAAAACACGCCTGGCGCGTCCCAGAGCAATCTGTCACCTGCTGCGGATGGCTGATCACTATACTGGCCCGGCTGCCAGTGTCATGTGATCGCTGTGACCAATCAGCAGACCACATAACCGTTTCAAACAAATAAAATAAAAATAATTTGTTTAGGCCACAGGTGTCAAACACAATGACCGCGGGCCGAATCCAGCCCTACAGGCCATGTTATGTGGCCCTCGCTCCTCCTGCAGCTGCAGGGAGCTCCAGTCCTCCTCCAGACCCCAACTTTCAAGCAAATGCATCCAGCTTCCCAGCAGCAGCATAAGGAGGGGGGGGGGGGATTGCACTGTGATGTAAGGGAAAGTGGGGGACTCGACTTCTGATGGTGGGGTGGCTGTTGACATCTAATATATGGGTAGGGCATGTGCTGGACATCTAATCTTACAGATACAACCGGTCCTATTGAGGGCAATCATAATGCTGATGCGGCCTACGATGAAATTGAGTTTGACACCCATGGTTTAGGCCAATATTCTACTTATTGCGATTTTTTTTTTACCAAAAATAAACATTTATTGATTGGTTTGCACAAAAGTTATAGCGTCTACAAAATAAAGGATAGAATTTATGTAATTTTTATTTATTTTTTTAACTAGTAATGGTGGCGATCCTGTGATTTTTAGCGGGATTTTCAGCGAACAGATCACACATTTTTTGACACTTTTTTGGGACTATTGACATACAGCGATCGGAGCTAAAAAAAAAAAATGGCCACTAATTACTGTGTAAATGTCCCTGGCAAAGAAGGGGTTAACACTAGGGCGATCAAGGGGTTAATTGTGTTCCCTAAAGTGTGTTTCTAACTGTGTAGGGGGGGGTGGGACTGACTAGAGGAGGAGACCGATCGCTGTTCCTGATCACCAGGAACAGACGATCACTCTACTCCCCTGACAGAACGGAGATCTGTCTGTTTACATTGACAGATCTCCGTTCTGTCTGTCTCAGGAGCGATTGTGGGTGCCCGGCGGACATTACGTCAGCCGGCCATTACGTCAGCCGGCCACGTGCATCAGCTCCTCCGGCGCGCCCCCCTATACCCCTTAGAGACCGCTGTACAAATACGGCGATTTGCTTAGGGGGTGCCAACCTGCTGCCGTATAACGCAAGGGGTTAAACAGTTATGCATTATTTAAGCCTGTCTCTATCATTTCCAAACTCATATACTCCTGGAGTAAAAACCTAATGACGTAGTGAGGATGGGGAAGTGTAAGGGGAGTGCACAGGTCAGAGAACTGGTCTGGGGAGGCTGTTATTTTACACAGTGCTATCTTGCTGGGAGGGGAAACGCTCACCACGTGGATTGCAAGGCATTGTTCCAGAACTCCCAGCTGGCAGGCAGACGGGGGGGCCCTCTGTCTCTCACCCAGCACAGCTTGTCAGGGGGCTGAGGCTTTACCAGACAGATGGAGCTTCGATCAAAGTTGTAGTTCAGGTGAGTAAATCTCTGTTCCTCACATTTTCATTAGTTGAAAATTTAAATTGATTTTAGTCAAACTTTTGGTCAATTGACTTAAAGCAGAGGTCCGCCTAAAAAAATAAATAAAATTAAAAGCCGGCAGCTACAAATACTGCAGCTGCTGACTTTAAATATATGGACACTTACCTGTCCAGGGTGCCTGTGATGTCGGCAGCCGAAGCCCAGCAATCGCTCATCTCTCAGCTGCCCCCGCCGCCATCCTCGGTGAGGGAATCGGGAAATGAAGCGTTGCGGCTTCACTTCCCAGTTCCCTACTGCGCATGCGCGAGTCACGCAGCGCGTCCTAATTGGCCCCCACTATCTTCTGGGACCTGTTTCCCAGAAGGCAGCGAGGGGGGGGGCGCGACAAGTGATGTGAACATGATTCTGTGGGGGTCTATGCCCGGAAGTGGGTGCAAATACCTGTATTATACAGGTATCTGCACCCCTGAAAGGTGCCAAATGTGACACTGGAGGGGGGGGGGGGGGTTCCGAAAAGCGGCGGTTCCATTTTTGTGTGGACCCTCCGCTTTTAATTTGCATTTTTATTTTAGTTTTCATCACTGAAAATATGCAGCTGTTGAAAATTATGACAAATATTTTTTTTTTTAATTCTTTATTTCTATATTTTTCTTATAGACAATGTCAACGACGTAATAGAAAACATTTTACATATTGCAAATCAGTTATGTTATCTTAATAATAATAAATCAAAAAAAGATTAATTGTCTGTATCTTTACTTTCCCCTCCCAATCTGCAGACCGCAGTCATCTGCGCCCATTAACCCCATAAAAAAGGAAAAAAAATATTTATATTTTTGAGGAAATTGAACACTGCTTGGTGGTCCAGCCACTGCTTGCAAATTTCACACTATACAAAGATCCTCTAACTACCTCTTTTGCAGTAATGAGCAGGTGTGCCTTATAAAGCCGTCCATGAGACTTCATTACAAAGTGCCAGAAAATAGCGTGGCTACAGCTCAATATACTAATTAAATATAAAGCAAGGAAACCTGGTGAAAGGGTTCATACAGTGCATCTGGAAAGTCTTCACAGCGCTTCACTTTTTCCACATTTTGTTCTTGCAGCCTTTTTCCAAAATGGATTAAAGTGATACTTAAAAAAACTAAAATGTAACCTTTAGTAACAAACATATACTTCCCTCCACTGTACAGTTCATGTTGCACAGAGTGGCCCCGAACTTCTGGGGTCCCACAGTGGCTCTCGCGGCTCCTCCCCACATTAGATAACCCCCCCCCCCCTCTGGGAAGTGCTCTCCCGAGGGGGTTACCTTGCGGGCGCGCTCCTGTTTCATACACTCGGCCCTGCCCCCCCGGCAGCAGCGTCATTGGATTTGATTGACAGCAGCAGGAGCCAATGGCTGTGCTGCTATCTATCCAATGAAGAGCTGAGAAGCCGTGGAGAGAAGCGACGTGGTATCGCGCCCACAGAAATTTGGGGCTCAGGTAAGTAAAATGGGGGGGGACACTGCAAGGTGTTTTTTCACCTCAATGCATAGGATTCGTTATTTTCCTCAAAATTCTACAATCAATACCCCATGATGACAACAATAACAGTTTTTGAAATCTTTTCAAATTTATAAAAAAAAAAAAAAAAAGATATCTCATGTACATAAGTATCACAACCTTTGCTCAATACTTTGTTGAAGCACCTTTGGCACCAATTACAGCCTCACATCTTTCTGAGTATGATTCTACAGGCTTGGCACACCTATTTTTGGACAGTTTCTCCCATTATTCTTTGCAGGACCTCTCAAGAGCCATCAGGTTGGGTGGGGAGCGTCGGTGCACAGCCATTTTCAGATCTCTCCATGGTTGTTCAATCGGGTTAAAGTCTGGGCTCTGGCTGGGCAACTCAAGGACATTCACAGAGTTGTCCCGTGGCCGTGCCTTTGTTATCTTGGCTGTGTGCTTGGGGTCATTGTCCTGTTAGAAGATGAACCTTCGTCCCAGTCTTAGGTCCAGAGTGCTCTGGAGCAGGTTTTCATAAAGGATGTCTCTGTACGTTGCTGAATTAATCTTTCCTTCAACCCTGACTAGTCTCCCAGTTCCTGCCGCTGAAAACTATCCCCACAGTATAATGCTGCCACCACCATGCTTCACGGTAGGGATGGTATTGGCCAGGTGATGAGCGGTGCCTGATTTCCTCCAGACATGACACTTTCCATTCAGGCCAAAGAGTTCAATCTTTGTTTAATGAGACCAGAGAATTTTGTTTCTCATGCTTAGAGTCCTTCAGGTGCCTTTTGGCAAACTCCAGGTGGGCTGTCGTGCCTTTTACTGAGGAGTGACTTCCGTCTACTATACAGGCCTCATTGGTGGAGAGCTGCAGAAATGGTTGTTCTTCTGGAAGGTTCTCCTCTCCACAGAGAAACGCTGAAGCTCTGTCAGAGTGACCATCGGGTTCTTGGTCACCTCCCTGACTAAGGCGCTTCTCCCCCTATCGCTCAGTTTGGCCGGGCGGCCCGCTCGCTCTAGGAAGAGTCCTGGTGGTTCCAAACTTCCATTTCTGGCAGATGGCGGCCAACTGTGGTCATTGGGACCTTCAATGCTGCAGACATTTTCCTGTACCCTTCCCCAGATCTGTGCCTCCATACAATCCTGTCTCTGAGTTCTACAGACAGTTCCATTGACTTCATGGCTTGGTTTGTGCTCTGACATGCACTGCTACCCGTGGGACCTTATATAGATAGGCGTGTGCCTTTCCTAATCATGTCCAATCAACTGAATTTACCACAGGTGGACTCCAATCAAGTTGTAGAAACATCTCAAGGATGATCAGTGGAAACAGGAGGCACCTGAACTCAATTTTGAGTGTCAAGGCGAAGACTGCAATACTTATGTACATGTGATTTTTTTTTATATAAATTTGCAAAGATTTCACTTTTTTTTCCTGTGGTCATTATGGGGGATTGTTTATAGAATTTTGAGAAAAATAATGAATTTAATACATTTTCGAATAAGACTGTAACAAAATGTGGAAAAAGTGAAGCGCTGTGAATACTTTCCGGATGCTCTGTATGCTGTGACATTAGAAAGGAGGAAAGGTCATGCATTTGACCTGGAAAGGAATGTTTGGTTTCAGATGTGACGATTTGTGGTGATTTTTCACACCTGGTAGGCTAAAGTTTACAGAGAATGCTGCGGAAGATTAACCACTTAAGGACCTCCGCATGTAGATTTACATCGGCAGAATGGCATGGACAGGCAAATGGGCGTACAGGTAGGTCCCCTTTAATTTGCCGCCGTGTAGTCGCGCTCGCGACCCCGTTGCAAGCTCCGTGCCCGCAGGACCCACGGACTCGATGTCCACTGGTGTCCTGCGATCGGGTCACAGAGCTGAAAAACGGGGAGCTGTCAGTGTAAACACAACATCTCCCCGTTCTTTCTAGTGACATGTCACTGATCGAATGCTCCCTCTCATCGGGAGCAGCGATCAGTGTACTGTCACTCGTAGCCACGCCCCCTAACAGTTAGAATCACTCCCTAGGACACACTTAACCTCTTGCCTTCCAGTGTCATTTTTACAGTAATCTGCATTTTTATAGCACGGATCGCTGTAAAAATGACAACGGTGTCGGATGTGTCCTCCATAATGTCGCAGTCACGATAAAAATCACTGATCGCCGCCATTACTAGTAAAAAAAAATATTAATAAAAATGCCATAAAACTATCCCCTATTTTGTAGACGCTATAACTTTTGTGCAAACCAAACGCTTATTGCGATTTTTTTTTTTTTTTTTTTACCAAAAATATGTAGAAGAATACGTATTGGCCTAAACTGAGGACAACATTTATTTGTTTTATATATTTTTTGGGGATACTTATTATAGCAAAAAATAAAAAAATATTGCTTTTTTTTCTTTTCAAAATTGTCGCTTTATTTTTGTTTATAGCGCAAAAAAATTAAACCGCAGAGGTGATCAAATACCACCAAAAGAAAGCTCTATTTGTGGGAAAAAAAGGACATCAATTTTGTTTGGGAGCCACGTCGCACGACCGCGCAATTTTCAGTTAAAGCGACGCAGTGCCGAATCGCAAAAAAGTGCTCTGGTCTTTGGCCAGCCAAATCCTTCGGGGCTGAAGTGGTTAACATCCAGTAGAATGAGCTTGCTAATGACAGGTCAGAGAAAAAAAAATGGCCAGGCTTATTCCTTCTGGCAGGAAGTCACAGCTGCTCAAATAACTGCTCTATACAGCGGTGGTTTACAGAAGGTCATCACACCAAACCCTGAAAAAGGATGGGCCACAGACCAGGTCAGGTTCAACTCTCTCAGCGAAGAACAGGAAAAAAAGGGCTCACATGGGATCACCAATGTTGAAGCTACGTACTGAGTTGGCATGAACAAAAATCTCTAATGCCGCGTACACACGTTTTTTATGGAAAACAAACAACCTTTTTTTTGACGGAATTTTTCGTGTTTCCTCTCAAGCCTGCCTTGCATACACACGTTCGTGAAAAAAAAAAAAGCCTAAAGGCTTTCCGACGGGAATTGTGTGATGGCAGGAGATGCGATAACTTTTGCGCAAACCAATATACGCTTATTGGGATTTTTTTTACCAAAAATATGTAGCGAAATACATATTGGCCTAAACTGAGGAAGAAATTCAATTTTTTTTTTTATTTTTTTTATTGGGAACGTTTTATAGCAGAAAGAACAAAAAATATTTTTTTTTTTTTATTTAAAATTGTCACTCTGTTGTCGGAAAACTTGACCGTTTGTACGCTCCATCGGACAATTGTTGTCTGATTTCCCACAGACAAATGTTAGAAAGCATGCTTTAAAATTTTCCAACAACAAATGTGTGTTGTCGGATTATCCGATCGTGTGTACACAAGTCCGTCGGACAAAAATCCAAAGTACAAACACGCATGCTTGGAAGCAATGCTCACCATAACGCAACATTAGCAGAAGTTGCCCAAAGGGTGGCCCTAAAGAGCTGAAAAAACACGTAGTTTTGTGTTTGTTGGCCGACAATTCTTTGCCGTTTGAATGCAATACAAATTCATGGCCGACACCCTTCGGACAAAAGTCCTACGCTTTGTCCGCAGAAAATCCGATCAAGACTTTACTTTTGCACTCCCGTGATCCAGAATCAGCCAACCTTGTGGAGCTGAAGTGGTTAAAACGGAGGTGCAGCCAGTTTTTTTTTTTTTTTTTTAAAGTTAGCAGCTACTAACAGTGTAGCTGCCGACTTTTAATAAGGACACTTACCTGTCCTACTCGCCCGCTATGTCGGTTCCGCCACGGCGATCGATAGCTGCTGGCATGTCCCGGCTCCTCCATCTTGACTAAGGGAAACAGGCAGTAAAGCCTTACGGCTTCACTGCCCGTTTCCTACTGCGCATGCGCCACTCGCACGGCGCTTTGTGAATGGGCGGCTTGCCTCCTGGGATACACACAGTTCCCAGAAGGCAGCGCGCCCCATTCACAAGAAGAGGAAGCGGAAGGAGACCCACCGCGGACGAGAAGAGGCACATTAGAGGCAGATTAGGGGACTTCCGCATAGCAACAGGCATTTAGGATGAGTATAAATTTTTATTTTTTTTTCTATTAATTTTTTTCTTTGGGGGGATTTTTTATGTAAAAATCTTTTCAGGGTGGACCTCCGCTTTAAGTACCATTGTTTGGCGCCGTTCCACGCGTGACATGTTTGGTATCGATTTACTCAGTGTAATATCATCTTTTATATTTTACACAAAAAAAAAAGAAGGGGGGATTATATTGTGTTTGGGTGCACTAAAAGTGTTATTTTTTTCCCCCCAAAAAAAAAAAACGCTGCACAAATATCGTGTCACATAAAAACAAATTGCAAATCCGACCATTTTATTCTGGGGCCTCTGCTAAAAATATATGTTTGAGGGGGTTCTAAGCAATTTTCTATATAAAAAAAAAAAAAAAAACGCTCATTTTAAAATTATCGGAAGGAGACCCACCGCGGATGAGAAGAGGCAGATTAGAGGCAAATTAGGGGACTTCCGCATAGCAACAGGCATTTTCGGGTGAGTATAATTTTTTTCTTTTTCTTCTATTAATTTTTTCTTTTTTGGGGGGATTTTTAATGTAAATTTTTTTTCAGGGTGGACCTCCGCTTTAAGTACCATAGTTTGGCGCCGTTCCACACGTGACATGTTTGGTATAGATTTACTCAGTGTAATATCATCTTTTATATTTTACACAAAAAAAAGGGGGGGGGATTATATTGTGTTTGGGTGCACTAAAAGTGTTATTTTTTTCCCCAAAAAAAAAAACGCTGCACAAATATCGTGTCACATAAAAAAAAAAAAAATTGCAAATCCGACCATTTTATTCTGGGGCCTCTGCTAAAAATATATGTTTGAGGGGGTTCTAAGGAATTTTCTATATTAAAAAAACACAAAAAAAAACGATAATTTTTATATGTGGGAGAGAAATGTCAGAGTTGGCCTGGGTGGGAAGTAGTTAAATAATAATAATAAAATAATAATCGTGGACTGTGCTGTGTGCAAATCGGGCGATTCTACATGCAGATATTCAGGGGAATCCAAGAGCGATGAATCCGAGATTCTTCTTCTGATTCAGTCAATGTCTTGCAGGTAAGAAGAGCTGTGCTGTCCAGTGGGCAATGAGTGGGCAGTGGGTGGGCAGAGCCCAGTGTGACTCGCACATGGTGTCACTGCTCTGTCAGTGGGCAGGTTGGGGCTTTGTATAGCCGCTGGGTGTCTCTGTGTATGTGTGTCAGCACTCAGAGAGCTCAGCTGTCCGGGAGGAGAGGAGTGCTGCCAGCAACTTGCAGCCAGGGAGGGTGCTACACCCAGCCGCAGAGCCAGCAGCAGCAATGCTTCGCGTCTTCATCCTCCATGCAGAGAATGTGCAGACCCCTGACACCGACATCAGTGACACCTACTGCTCTGTGGTCTTCCAGGGTAAGTTGTGCTGAGGGGGCAAGCATGCTTTGTGCTCAGGCTGGGGTGGGCCGGAGTGGGACGGGGGGGGCAGCAGCCATGCAGACATGACAGTGCGATGACAGCTGCTGGTATTTTGGGAAAGGACAGGAATATCCTTTACAAACCCCCCCCCCCCCCCCCCCCCCGGGGCCTTATACTCTGTGAACACGTTAGAATTCATCTTATGAAAAAATAAAATGATGGCAAAGTCCAAGAGAATCCCAGAAGTATCTGCAAGATTTCACTATGCCGTACCGCCCTGTCCCCCCCCCCCCCCGCCTCCCCCCAGCGCCGCAAGAGTTAAATGATCGTTTTGTCTACTGCAGGAGTCTCCAGACTCTCCAGTACTGGGGGGGCACATCCCATCTCTCTCACATCTTTGTGGACCAAAAATAATTGAAATAAATTAACAAATCAAATTAGAATAAATGAACAATTGTTTTTGTAATCAGCATGATATGATTACATATAACGGAGGGAGGATAACAGGGAAACACAACAAAGTCCACATCAGAGTCCCCATCAAACTGCCTCTTATGTGGTAGTCCCCTTTACACGAGAGTCCCCATCAGAGACCCCCCCCTTACATGAGAGTCCCCATCAGAGACCCCCCCCCTTACATGAGAGTCCCCATCAGAGACCCCCCCCCCTTACATGAGAGTCCCCATCAGAGACCCCCCCTTACATGAGAGTCCCCATCAGAGACCCCCCCTTACATGAGAGTCCCCATCAGAGACCCCCCCTTACATGAGAGTCCCCATCAGAGACCCCCCTTACATGAGAGTCCCCATCAGAGACCCCCCCTTACACGAGAGTCCCCATCAGAGACCCCCCCTTACATGAGAGTCCCCATCAGAGACCCCCCCTTACATGAGAGTCCCCCTTTACATGGGAGACCCCATCAGCGTACCCCCTTACATCAGGGTTCCCATCAGAGACCCCCCCTTACATCAGAGTCCCATCTTACATCAGAGTCCCCATCAAAGTCCCTCTTACATGGTAGTCCCCTTTACATGAGAGTTCTCATCAAAGTCCGCCCCCCCTTACATGAGAGTCCCCATTAGAATCCCCCCCTTACATCAGGGTTCCCTTCAGAGTCCCCCTTAAATCAGGGTCCCCATTAGTGTTTCCCTTTACATTAGAGTTCTCGTCAGAGACCCCCCCTTACACAAGAGTCCCATCTTAAATCAGAAGGCCAGATATAATCTTGTATCAGATCAGATTTGAGCCCCCAGACCATAGTTTGTAGACCCCTAGTCTACGGGATTAAAGAATAAAGTTAAATAACTTATTTTTTTCTCCTGCAGGCTTCTTCCTTCCCATATGAGTAGTCCCCCTTTTGCTGCTCTATAGAGTTGCACCTCCCAGACAATATCACATACAGTGCCTTGCGAAAGTATTCGGCCCCCTTGAACTTTTCATCCTTTTGCCACATTTCAGGCTTCAAACATAAAGATATAAAATTTTAATTTTTTGTGAAGAATCACCAACAAGTGGGACACAATTGTGAAGTGGAACGAAATCTATTGGATATTTGAAACTTTTTTAGCAAATAAAAAACTGAAAAGTGGTGCGTGCAAAATTATTCGGCCCCTTTACTTTCAGTGCAGCAAACTCACTCCAGAAGTTCAGCGAGGATCTCTTAATGATCCAATGTTGTCCTAAATGACTGATGGTGATAAATAGAATCCACCTGTGTGTAATCAAGTCTTTGTATAAATGCACCTGCTCTGTGATAGTCTCAGGGTTCTGTTGAAAGCGCAGAGAGCATCATGAAGACCAAGGAACACACCAGGCAGGTCCGTAATACTGTTGTGGAGAAGTTTAAAGCCGGATTTGGATACAAAAAGATTTCCCAAGCTTTAAACATCCCAAGGAGCACTGTGCAAGCGATCATTTTGAAATGGAAGGCGTATCAGACCACTGCAAATCTACCAAGACCTGGCTGTCCCTCTAAACTTTCAGCTCAGACAAGGAGAAGACTGATCAGAGATGCAGCCAAGAGGCCCATGATCACTCTGGATGAACTGCAGAGAACTACAGCTGAGGTGGGAGAGTCTGTCCACAGGACAACAATCAGTCGTACACTGCACAAATCTGGCCTTTATGGAAGAGTGGCAAGAAGAAAGCCATTTCTCAAAGATATCCATAAAAAGTCTCGTCTAAAGTTTGCCACAAGCCACCTGGGAGACACACCAAACATGTGGAAGAAGGTGCTCTGGTCCGATGAAACCAAAATCAAACTTTTTGGCCACAATGCAAAACGATATGTTTGGCGTAAAAGCAACACAGCTCATCACCCTCAACACACCATCCCCACTGTCAAACATGGTGGTGGCAGCATCATGGTTTGGGCCTGCTTTTCTTCAGCAGGGACAGGGAAGATGGTTAAAATTGAGGGGAAGATGGATGCAGCCAAATACAGGACCATTCTGGATGAAAACCTGTTGGAGTCTGCAAAAGACCTGAGACTGGGACGGAGATTTATCTTCCAACAAGACAATGATCCCAAACATACAGCAAAATCTACAAAGGAATGGTTCACAAATAAACGTATCCAGGTGTTAGAATGGCCAAGTCAAAGTCCAGACCTGAATCCAATCGAGAATCTGTGGAAAGAGCTGAAAACTGCTGTTCACAAACGCTCTCCATCCAACCTCACTGAGCTTGAGCTGTTTTGCAAGGAAGAATGGGCAAGAATTTCAGTCTCTCGATGTGCAAAACTGATAGAGACATACCCCAAGCGACTTGCAGCTGTAATCACAGCAAAAGGTGGCTCTACAAAGTATTAACGCAAGGGGGCCGAATAATTTTGCACGCCCCACTTTTCATTTTTTTCTTAGTTAAAAAAGTTTAAAATATCCAATAGATTTCATTCCACTTCACAATTGTGTCCCACTTGTTGGTGATTCTTCACAAAAAAGAAAAAATTTATATCTTTATGTTTGAAGCCTGAAATGTGGCAAAAGGATGAAAAGTTCAAGGGGGCCGAATACTTTCGCAAGGCACTGTACAATGCAATCACTCCACATGTTACAATCCGATTGTATGTTTTCTGTTAGATCTACCAACAAGGATGTGGTGCAAGGGCCCGCCTGATTGTATACAGATTGGATGGTTGAGGTAGGTCCTCATAGTGGGGATACCTGCAGTTGAGTTTTATAAGAAATAAAGAACAGGATTCTATGCATTATAGAATTGTAAATCAAAGTGGAGGAATCGACTTGATGTGTCAGAAGACATCAGATTAACATTATCGGTAACTCCAGTTATTCTAACTTCAGTTATTATATTATATATTTAATCGTACAGTCATAATTATTATAATTCCAGTCATTGCACAGAAACAACATCGAAAATCTCACTAGTTGTATATTTTTAATCTGCTGTTTTTTTGTTTTTTTTTTAACCAAATATATTCAAAACTTAGATTATTTTTCGGCCGTTCCATTCCTATTCATATGAAAAACCAAGTTATTGACATCATCTGAAATCATGCTGGTGCCTATTAATAATGATGTCAACAGTCTGGTAAAAGGGGGGGGGGGGGTACTATATACTGGGCAATACAATGGTGGTCCATAATGGTTATAAAGTTTAAAATGGAAGTTTACCAAAAAGGGGAAGTTCCTCCTTTCTGCCTACTCCCTCCTCCCCTATCACCTTTGTGGGGGGAGTAGGTAATTTGGTTCGACCAGGTGGGCTATCTGAGCGGAAGTTCACCACTCCCTGCCCCCCCCCCCTTTGCCTGTAGCCTTCTGGAAGGCATCACAGGTACCAGAAGGCTCCAGGACCAATCACAAAGTGTAGTGTGGCTCACGCATGCGTATTGGGAATCCAGCTATGAAGCTGCAAAGAGTCACAGCCGGTGTCTTGCCGAAAAAGTTCCCCCGGCGAATAAGGACCCCCCCTGTACTGCGCAGGCGTGAACTGAGCCTCTGAAAATAGCCGAACATGTAGAGCTGAGAGTCAGCTCTAGACGGCGCCTGCGCACACCAAATTGCTACACTTCTGACATCCAGGCTCATTCCTTACCATCCCCGTGGACATGGAGATGTTAAAAAAACAGCCAGGAGGCCGAGCGAGCGAAGCGAGGACGTGATGCCGACTGGCCACTTACAGCGAGGTCCACGTCGCCCTGGACCTGTTAACTATTTTATTGCGCAGGCGCCGTCTAGAGCTGACTCTCAGCTCTACATGTTCGGCTATTTTCGGAGCTCAGTTCATGCCTGCGCAGTACAGGGGGGAACTTATCCGCCGGGGGGGAACTTATTCGGCAGAACACCGGCTTCCCTTGGTACAGTAAACATGCCGGCGACCTGAAGACCAGTGAAGAACCTGGCCCAGTTGAGGACAGCACTGGTTCCTAGAGTTGCCACCTCATCCCTTTAAAACCGAACACATATTAATTACACAGCTTCTGTGGCTGACTAAGGTGGTAATTAAACTCACTTGGTGCCTTATCTGCATTAAAGTAGCCTAATGCCGTGTACACACGATCGATTTTCTTGACGGTGAAAACACCGTCAAGAAAATCGACGGGAAAAACGAGGAACGGCTTGTTCCCCTACACACGGCCGTTTTTCCCGACATTTTTTTTCTTGGTCGAGAAAAACGACCGTGTGTGGGCTCCCCGGCAGTGTTTCCCTATGGGAAAACTGCCGCGGAAAAAAATGACGGGAATCACGACGAGAAAAATTAGAGCATGTTCTTATTTTTCTCGTCGTGATTAATGACGTTTTTCCCGTCGGGGAAAATGACAAAAAGCCCACAGACGATCGTTTTTCTTGTTAAAAAAAAAATGTAATTTTTTCCCGACGGGAAAAATGATCGTGTGTACGCGGCATCAGAACCTGTGTAATTCATATGTGTTCGGGTTTAAAGGGATGAGGTGGCAACTCTACTGGATCCCTTGCCAGATAAGTGTCCTTTTTTTTTGTTGTTTAAGTATTAAATTTTTTGAGGGGGGAACTGAAGATCCACTTTAACTCACCTAAACAACAGTTAGTTGTTGATTTATTAAACCTAGAGAATGCAAAATCTGGTGCAGTTCTATTAGTAACCAATCAGCTTTCAGCTTTTTTTTGTTGTCAAAGCTTAATTGAACAAGTTAGAAGCTGATTGGCTACCATGCACAGCTGCACCAGATTTTTCACTCTCTAGTAGTTGTAGTAAATCAACCCCAGTGTCCCGCCTCCCTTTTACACAAATGCTAAGGGTACCTTCACACTGGGGCGGGGTTCCGTTTGCGATAAACGCCGCTAGATTTAGCAGCGCTTTACTGTCATTTTAGCGCCGCTTTTCAGCCGCTAGCTGGGCGCTTTTAACCCTCGCTAGCGGGCGAAGAAAGAGTTAATAGCGCCCGTGTTGCGGCACTGCCAAAGCGCTTTGTAGGCTCTTTGGCAGTGCTGCCCATTTATTTCAATGGACTGGGCGTTTTGGGAGCGGAGTATATACACCGCTCCCAAACCGCCCCAAAGATGCTGCTTGCAGGACTTTTTTTTTCCCCGACCGGCAAGCGCACCGCTCCAGTGTGAAAGCGCTAAAATGCCTGAAAAGCGCCCCAATGTAAAAGGGGTCTAAATGTTTTTATTCTGTGTTTTACCACTTCTGGTTTTCCAGCCTAGGCCCGGGCCCCGCTGCCTCCTGGGATTGCTACGTCACAGCTATCCCAGTGTGTTACTAAACCACAAGTTTGTGGCGCATGTGCGAACACACAGAGGATGTCCACGCTCGCCCACTTAATGCCGTGAGGCACCACAGTGTGCCCATCCACCAGAAGCTGGTGGCATTTGTGTGCATGCTGGGAAATCCAGCGTGCCTGCGGAAATGCGCTGCCGGTCTCTGTCAGCTCTCACAGGCCAGGAAGAGAGCGGCGGCGCATCTGTGCTTATGCCATTTTTTTTTTAAATGCTGTCACGGAACAGGTGGGGTGGGGGGCGCATTTAGGAGCCTAGGAAAACAGATCTAAATAGACATGTGCAATTAGTTTAGTTTCCAAATTCGTTTTTTAACGAATTTCGACAAATTCGTTAATTTAGAAATATCTGAATTAACGAAAACCCGTTTTAACCACTTGACGACCGCCGCACGACGATATACGTTGACAGAATGGCACGGCTGGGCATATGGGCGTACAGGTACGTCTACTTTAAGATGCGAGCCGCGGGTCGCGTGCGTGTCGCCGGCGGGAGCTCCGTGACCGCACCCGTGGTCCCGCGATTGGGTCACAGAGCTGAAGAACGGGGAGATGTCAGTGTAAACACAACATCTCCCTGTTCTTCCTAGTGAAACTGTCAGTGATTGTCTGTTCCCTGTCATCGGGAACAGCGATCAGTGACGTGTCACGCCAAGCCACGCCCCCTAACAGTAAGAAGCACTCCCTAGGTTACACTTAACCCCTACAGCGCCACCTAGTGGTTAACCCCTTTCACTGCCAGTGTCATTTTTACCGTAATCAGTGCATTTTTATAGCACTGATCTCTGTAAAAATGACAATGGTCCCAAAAATGTGTCAAAAGTGTCCGATGTGTCCGCCATAATGTTGCAGTCACGATAAAAATTGCTGATCGCCGCCATTACTAGTTAAAAATAAATATTAATAAAAATGCCATAAAACTATCCCCTATTTGTAGACGCTATAACTTTTGCGCAAACCAATCAATAAACACTTATTACGATTTTTTTTACCAAAAATATATAGAAGAATACATATCGGCCTAAAATTAGGAAAACAAATGTTTTTTTAATATATTTTTGGGGGATATTTATTATAGCAAAAAGTAAAAAATATAGAATATTTTTCCAAATTGTCGCTCAATTTTTTTTTTAAAGCGCAAAAAATAAAAACTGCAGAGGTAATTAAATACCACCAAAAGAAAGCTCTATTTGTGGGGAAAAAAGGACGTCAATTTTGTTTGGGAGCCACGTCACACGACTGCGCAATTGTCAGTTAAAGCGACGCAGTGCCAAATCGCAAAAAAAGTCTCCTGGTCTTTGACTAGCGAAATGGTCCGGGGCTGAAGTGGTTAAAGAATTTCTCAGAATATAAAAAAAAAAAACGGAAATTTGTAAATTTGGAAATTCGAAAACCTGAAAAAATGAAATAATACCTAACTATAATAATAACTTGACTATTACTAACTATTAAATTATAGGTATTGGAGTTTCCTTTCAAATTTGGCTGTTAGTGAACGTAACAAATACGAATTTAACGTAACAAATTAATAATAATAAATAACAATATTAATAATAATAACTTTTTTATTATTATTTATTATTATATTGTTCCGTTTGTTTAGATGCGGCATTCGTTATTTCGGATAATTCGTAACTTTGTATAAATTCGTATTTGTTACGCTCACTAACAGCCAAATTTAAAAGGAAATTCCAATACCTATAATTTAATAGTTAGTTATTATTAGTTAGCTAGTTATTATTTAAAATTTTTGAATTTTCCGATTTTCTTTCTTAGTGAACGTAACGAATACAAATTCATCCGAAGTTACGAATTATCTGAAATAACGAATGGCGCATCTAAACGAATGGAATTTAACGATAGAATAATTAATAATACATTTTTTATATTATTATTATTTCAGGTACTTTTATAGCATTGTCAATTTACGCAGCGCTTTACAGATACCCCGACTTCCGAACGCCCGACTTCCGAACAACTCCTACTTACGAATGGGACATATCTGCCGTTCTGCACGTGCGCGGCCATTTTCGTCCATTTTCGACGGCGGGCACATTCGACGGAACATCAGAAAACATTGGAAAACGACGTACAGTATCTCCCGTTCTGCGCATGCGCGGCCATTCGACGGAACATCAGAAAACATCGGAAAACAACCTGTCTCCCGTTCTGCACATGCGCGGTTATTCAACGGAACATCGGAAAATTACGTAATTGCCGTTCTGCGCATGCGCTTCCGACTTACGAACATTTTCGACTTCAGAACAAACCTGAAGTCCCTAACCTGTTCGTAAGTCGGGGGACCCCCTATACATTGTACATTCACATCAGTCCCTACCCTCTAAGGAGCTTACAATCTAATTTTTATTATTATTACTATTTATTATTAATTCATTCCGTTGCATTTCTTTAGATGCGGCATTTGTAACTTCGGATAAACTCATATTCGTTACGTTCACTGGAAGCCAAATTTGAAAGGAAATTCCAATACCTATAATTTAATAGTAGTGGTGCAACGGATCGGTGGTGATCCGTGATCCGAACGAGTCACCCTGTTCGGATCGGATCACCACGCGATCCGCGGAGCGCTCCGGAGCCTCGGCCATAGGAAAGGCCGCGGCTTCGGCCTAGCTCCGGAGCGGCGGCCATCTTGGTACACCCGGCGGCGGCCGCTGTGGTGACGTTTCGCCGCCATCTTGCTCCACCCCACACTCCTGCACAGTAATGATAGAGAAGGGGCCAAGCGGACATCTTGTTACACCCACCGGACTTTTCGATTTCAACACAAAACTGAGCTGATCAGCTTTAATACATTATTTGGAAATCCATCGGACTGTTTACATTTTAAAAGCAGCAGCAAACCTTACATGGTTGCTAATGTGACGGAACACCTTTATGATTTTCACATTTAACATTTAGTCAGAGGTGTTCTGTCACATTAGCAACCATGGAAGGTCAGCAGGTTTGCTGCTGCTTTTAAAATGTAACATGTAAAGAGTCCGTTAGATTTACAAAAAATTTATTTAAGCATATAAGCTCTGTTTTGTGTTGAAAATAAC
The DNA here is from genome assembly GCA_029206835.1 of Rana muscosa. Classification (NCBI taxonomy): domain Eukaryota; kingdom Metazoa; phylum Chordata; class Amphibia; order Anura; family Ranidae; genus Rana; species Rana muscosa. Next base: position 45,286,280 of record CM055116.1, on the reverse strand, counting down.
TGTGAAATCGAAAATTCAGTTTGTTCTAATATTATTATTTTTTTTTGCCGATCCGAAAATGATCCGATCCGTGGCTCTGATCCGAGGATCGATCCGATGCGTGAGTTTTTTGATCCGTTGCACCCCTATTTAATAGTTAGTTATTCTTTCGAATTTTCTGATTTTTGTTTTTCTTATTTTCGAATTTATGAATTTCCGAATTTATGAATTGCGATCATAACGAACGACCCGAAAAACGAAAAAAAAAAAATCTTTTTTTTTTTCCGGCAGTGCACATGTCTAGAATTAGTCAGCTCAGTAATAATAATAATAAGGCTTATAGTAGTTTACAATTGCGATTGGGGGGCAGTAAAAATAGGTGGTTGAGCCTTGTCCCTGTCAAGTGATTGAGGCCATGCTGCAAACCGAGAGCTAGGCACTAGGCTTGTGGTTGTGCCATGGTATTCCCATTAAAAAAAAAGTTGTCTGGCTGTTAAAAAAAAAAAACAGCTATTCAGCCGTATCACCCCCTGAATGCCTGTCAGCCGCGCCTGCACCGCTTTGTGAAAAGCAAGCGATCATGAATCATTTTTCACAGACTGATGTAAGGGAGCCCTAAATACATTTTATTAAGTACTGCACATGCTTTCCTGTCCAATAAAACAGAGCCGAGTACTGTCACACGGGGAGGGCAATATTTTCAAATATTTCTCAGGGGTGGTTTGCTGACCAACTGATGCAAATAAATCCTGACTGATAGCATCTTAAAGACAACCTGTCATGGCAAAAACACAGATTCAGTTATGATGGTCTTCCAAAAATGACAATGGCCTGGCAATCGTAACGAGCCCCAGAAAAGCTGATCGTGTATTTTCCTAGGCTAGGTTTCCTTTAACCATTTGCCGACCACCCTATAGCACATTTACTACTGCTACAGGGCGGTGACGCTGCTCAGAATTTCCGGGTATCGGGCGCCAGTGCATGTCACTGGAGGCTCGTACCCGCTGTGATTCTACATAGCGGGAACTGATCAGCGGGTGTCCACCGACACCCCCTGATCATTCAGAACACAGGCAGAACGGCGATCTGCCTACTAGACATGTGCACTGCCGAAAAATGTGTTCATTTTCCTTTTTCTTTTCTCCTTTTTTTTTTTTTTTTTTTTCGTTTTTCGGGTCATTCGTTATGATCGAGATTCGTTACTTCGAATTAAATCGTAACTTCGGAAAAATTCGAATTTGTTACGTTCCATTCGTTTAGATGCAGTATTCGTTATTTCGGAAAAAAAAGAAAATCCCAAAATAAGAACGAAAATTCGAAATAATAACTCCCGTATATACGCGAGTATAAGCCGAGTTTTCCAGCACATTTTTTTGTGTTGAAAATGCCCCCCTCGGCTTATACACAAGTCTGTGTCCATCTTCAAATTTGTGCGCCTGATCCTGACGAGCAGTAGGTCCCCTGGACCCCAAACTTGGCACACATGTAGCCGAACTCTTCCTCTACATGTGTGCAAAGTTTGTTGTCCAGGGGACCTACGGCCGGGGAGCACCGATTTTTCAAAGCCGGGCACCCCTTCCATAGACTCCCATGTTAAACGGTAATTTCTCCGATGATTTTGGGGACCCGGTACCGGCCGGCCCTAGGTTCCCTGGACCCTAAGCTTGGCACACATGTAGCCCCACTCTTCCTCTACATGTGTGCAAAGTTTGTTGTCCGGGGAACCTACGGCTGGGGAGCACCGATTTTTCAAATCCAGGCACCCCTTCTATAGACTCCCATGTTAAACGTCAGTCTAGTCACACAGCGCCGGAGATCAGGTAGGGAGATTGGACACAGTGACAGTGAGGCATGGACACAGTGAGGCATGGGCACAGTGAGGCATGGGCACAGTGAGGCATGGACACAGTGAGGCATGGACACAGTGAGGCATGGACACAGTGAGGCATGGGCACAGTGAGGCATGGGCACAGTGAGGCATGGGCACAGTGAGGCATGGGCACAGTGAGGCATGGGCACAGTGAGGCATGGACACAGTGAGGCATGGACACAGTGAGGCATGGACACAGTGAGGCATGGGCACTGTGAGGCATGGACACAGTGAGGCATGGGCACAGTGAGGCATGGACACAGTGAGGCATGCACATAGACACAGTGAGGCATGCAGATGGACACCCTAGGCTTATACTCGAGTCAATACGTTTTCCCATTTTTTTGTGGTAAAATTAGGTGCCTCGGCTTATATTCGGGTCGGCTTATACTCGAGTATATACGGTAACTATTAAATTATAAGTATTGGAATTTCCTTTCAAATTTGGCTGTTAGTGAACTGAAACGAATACGAGTTTATCTGAAGTTATGCCTTCCTTACTGGCAGAATGGTGATCTGCCTTGTTTACAGTAGACATGTGCAATTCGTTTTGTTGCAAATTAGTTTTTTGGACGAAATTCTAAAATTCGTTAATTCAGAAATATTCAAATTAACGAAAACCTGTTTAACAAATTTTTCCGGGAACGAAAATTTTAAAATTCTGAAATTCTAAATTGGAAAATTAGAAAATTCTAAAGAACGAAAGTCCGAAAATAAGAACCAAAATTCGCAAATCCAAAATAACTAACTAACGGAGAATAATAACTATTACTAACTATTAAATTCTAGGTATTGGAATTTCCTTTCAATTTTGGATGTTAGTGAACGTAACAAATACGAATTTATCCGAAGTTACGAATTATTCGACATAACGAATGCCGCATCTAAACGAATGAAATGTAACTAATTAATAATAATAAATAATAAAAAGTTTTTATTAGTATGATTATTATTATTTATTATTATTAATTTGTTACGTTCCATTAGTTCCAATAATAAAAAGTTTTTATTATTATTATTAATTTGTTACGCTCCATTCGTTTAGATGCGGCATTCGTTATTCCGGATCATTCGTAACTTCGGATAAATTCGTATTCGTTACGCTCACTAACAGCCGAATTTAAAAAGGAAATTCCAATACCTATAATTTAATAGTTAGTAATAGTTATTATTAGTTAGTTATTATTTCGGATTTTCAAGTTTTCTAATTTTCGGATTTTCGTTCCTTTGAATTTTCAAATCTTCTAATTTTCAAATTTCTGAATTTTCGAATTTCCGTTTTCGGAAAAATTTGTTAAACAGGTTTTCGACAATTCGAATATTTCTGAATTAACAAATTTGTTGAATTTCATAAAATAATTAATTTGGAATGAAAAAAAATTGCACATGTCTACTGCCTATGTAAACAAGGCAGATTGCCGTTCTGTCAAAAAGGAAGCCGTGGGTCCCTGTATTCAGGGACACGGATCTATGCCTTCCACTAGTACAAGCACCCCCCACTACAGTAGAACACCAGGTAGGCACACAGTTAACCATTTGATTGCTCCTGATGTTAACCCCTTCCCAGCCAGTGTCATTAGTACAGTGACAGTGCATATTTTTAGCACTGATCACTGTATTATTGTCACTGGTGTCAGTTAGTGTCTGATTTGCCCGCCGCAATATTGCAGTCCTGCTATGAGTCGCTGATCGCCGCTATTACTAGTAAAAAATAAAAACAATTATGTGTTGGTCTATCACATAAAATCCCCAAAAAATACATTTACGTTTTTGGTTATAACATGACAAAATGTGGGAAATTTCAAGGGGTATGAATACTTTTTCAAGGCACTATACCTGGGTGAATTTTTTTTTTTAGCTGGCAATTCTTATTTTTTACATTCAGCTGTCAGCGGGGAAGCCCACTGACAGCTGTTGACTCATCGGTTGTTAAGGAGGCAGCGGCCAGCTTTCTGGCCACTTACTTAGCAACCAGCCATATAACAGTGTAAAAAAAAAAAACGCAAATCGTGGCAAAATCTCGCTAAAAACGCGTGTCCAAAAACGCGGCAAGCACAGCAAAAAGCACTGCAGAAACGCTCGAAAGGAACATGCATAGATGTGAATTGAGCCTTCCAGTCAGTTTCCGGTGCAGAAACTGACCGAAAACTGACTGGAACTGACTGCACTGGTGTGAACTAGAGCCATTGGAATACATGGAAAATCCGCTGTGCATGCATTTTTAGTGCAGAAAAAAAGCGCATAGAACTGCATCTGGTGTGAACTAGCACTCAGACCTTCTGGTCTAGGGAATGAGGTGAGCGGCTCGCACACACAGTGTGGAATGAAGTGCAAGGGAGAGTGATGACGTCACTGAGGAATTTGATGACGTCACTGAGGAATTTGATGACATTTGCACAACAGATATCACTGGAGACATTGATTTTGTCCTGTAATGAACACTACTACAGTGGAACCTCGGATTGCGAGTAACGCGGTTAACGAGCGTTTCCCAATACCAGCACTGTATTTCTAAAAATCCTAACTCGGTTTGCGAGTGTTGTCTCGCAAAACGAGCAGGGTTCAGGCCAAAGCGGTGTGCAGTACCGCTTTTGGCCTGAGGTGGGGGGGGGCACCGGCGCCGATCGTCGCTGTTCGGAAATGCACGGAAAGGCCCGAGGACAGTTCGGCTGACCTCGGCAAACCTCGGAAAGGCTCGTGATTGGAGTCTTTCCAAGGTTTGCCAAGGTCAGCCGAACTGTCCTCGGGCCTTTCCGGCCATTTCCGAGGCTCTCCAGTGCCCCCCCCCCGCCTCTGGCTGCATGCGGTATTGCATGCCATTGAAGTAAATGCGGAACTAATTATTTTCGTTTCCATTGACTTCTATGGGGAAACTCGCTTTGATATGCGAGTACTTTGGATTACGAGCATTCTCCTGGAACGGATTATGCTCGTAATCCGAGGTTCCACTGTATATGAAAATCAAGTCACTTAATTGGATTGTTTTTTCACCATATCATTGAATTGATTCATGTTTAATCTATTTTTGCTTATTTGCACAATTTTGCATCACGTGTGTTTTTGGTTACAATACCCACCCAGTAGGGGTACTATTTTAACCACTTAACCCGGATTCACGTCATATGACGTTGGGGACTTGAAGTGGCAAAACAATCAGCAGCTGCTCCACTGATTAAAGAGGAGAACATAAAGAACTACATTTACCTTACAGCCTGGCAGCTAACTAGGAGGGCTCCCAGGACTATGAGTATTCCAGGAGGCTTTTGGTGAGGATATGGAGACATTTTTCTCTGGGCCACAAAGCCGAAAGTGTGGGGGAGGATCCTGCAAAAATGTTCAAGTGTCATTAAATCCACATCACAAACAACTATCAGTAAATGGTGTATTACACGCTGTTCATACTCACTCAGTCACTATGAGATTCATTTTCTGTATTCTGCAAAACACCTGGTTGATCCTGCTGCTCTCTATCTCCCCCTTCTGTTCATGTCCTCAATGCAGCGAGGGATTTTTCAGATGTGGTGTCAACCCTGAACAGGGGAGGGCTGGCAGCCTGATGCCTGGGGGGCAAGTTCAGTCAAGTGGCCCACTGAACCACCGAATCAGCTCACCTTCACCAGTGCCCATCAATGCAGCCTCACCAGTGTCCATTAGTGATGAGCCGAACACCCCCGGGTTCGGTTCGCACCAGAACCCGCGAACGGACCGAAAGTTTGCACGAACGTTAGAACCCTATTAAATACAATAGATGCGAACGTTTGAAATCTAAAGTGCTAATTATAACGACTAATATGCATGTTATTGTCCTAAACAGAGTTTGGGAACCCGGGTTCTGCACCAGGGGACATGTATCAATGCAAAAAGAAGTTTTAAAAACGGTCGTTTTTCGGGAGCAGTCATTTTAATGATGCATAAAGTGAAAAAAAAAAGTCAAATATTCCTTTAAATATCGTACCTGGGGGGTGTCTAAAGTATGCCTGTGAAGTGCCACGTGTTTCCCGTGTTTAGAACTGTCCCTGCACAAAATGACACTTCTAAAGGAAATCCATTTAAAACTGCTTGCGGCTTTAATGTAATGTCTGGTCCCGGTAATATGGATGAAAATCTTTAAGAAAAATGGCATAGCTTTCAGCGCTGTCACACTTTGAATGACAATTGCGCGGTCGTGCGACGTGGCTCCCAAACGAAATTTACGTCATTTTTTTCCCACAAATAGAGCTTTCTTTTGGTGGTATTTGATCACCTCTGCGGTTTTTATTTTTTGCGCTATAAACAAAAGAAGAGCGTCCAGTTTGGAAAAAAAAAACACTATTTTTTACTTTTTGCTATAATAAATACCCATTTTTTTTTTAAATAAAATTTTCCTCAGTTTAGGCCGATACGTATTCTTCTACATATTTTTGGTAAAAAAAAAAAAATCGCAATAAGCGTGTATTGATTGGTTTGCGCAAAAGTTATAGCGTCTACAAAATAGGGGATAGATTTATAGCATTTTTTTTTTTTTTTTTTTTTATTAGTAATGGCGGCGATCTGTGATTTTTATTGTGACTGCAATATTGCGGCGGACACATCGGACACTTTTGACACATTTTTGGGACCATTCACATTTATACAGCGATCCCTGCTATAAAAATGCACTGATTACTGTATAAATGTGACTGGCAGGGAAGGGGTTAACCACTAGGGGGCGGGAAGGGGTTAAATATGTTTCCTCAATGTGTTCTTACTGTGGGGGGAGGGGACTGACTGGGGGAGGTGACCAGAGGCGTATCTAGCGAAAATGGCGCCTATGGCAAGCACTGAAAATGCGCCCCTTTTAAAACATTTGAAACCCTACTTTCAGATAATGCTGTCAGTATATACAGTTATATAGGGAGAACAGTAGGTTAGTGGTTGGCACTTGCCTCACTTGGTTTGAATCTAGGCCAGGAAGCTATCTGCATGGAGTTTTTCATGTTCTCTTTGTGTGGGCATCCTCCAGGTACTCCAGTTTCCTGGCACATTCCAAAGCCATGTTGGTAGGTGATAGTCACCTGTCTGTATGAAGTGGCAATGTATATGGCCAATCACATTCTGCATGCCACCCCCATGTCCGAAAAATGATTTAAGATGATCTCTGGCTCAAAATCTGCCAAGAGCTGGACAGGACTGAATGGAAGTATACATAGATATGTGTAGGGTCCTCTAGGATTGTAGGGTCAGTGTAGAATGTGATCAGCCATGTACACTGCCAGTCTGTACACAGGGTACAATTCACCTACCTGCATGTGTTTGGAGTGGGAGAGGAACCCCACAGGAAGAACATGCAAACTCCATGCAGCTAGTGTGCTGGGCAGGAGTGAAGCCTTCTATATATATATATATATATATATATATATATATATATATATATATAGAGCATGTAGAGTCCAGAGGCATGCCCAGGATGCAGGCCAACCATAAAATGTCAAGGACAACATAAAGCAGACAGGCAGTGTCAGCAGGCATGGCCGGCCACCTATCCCCCATGTTAGTGTAGAAATGGAAGGAGAGGCACTTACCTAGGAGGAGCAGTCTATGGGTCTGCTTGTACTCCCTCTTCTGCTCCTTCAGTACCCGATCTATGCTCTTGCTGACTTTCTTGTCCTCCTTCTCCTCCAGTCAGAGTTTGTCCCACCCCTTCTGCAGAGAATGTTGCTGTTGATGGTGCACCTGCTGGCCCTTGCTGGGCTTGTGCTGCTGCTTATTGCTGTCCCCAGTGCTGCTGGTGCTATCTCCCCAGTTCTGCAGTAGTAGAAGCAGCCCGTCTGGAACTTTCCCCTCTCTAGTCGGTTTACAGAGCTCCCCCCCCCCCCCCCCCCTGAGCTGCTGCTGTGATCCTCAGGTCCCTGGCTCTCATAGGCACTAACAGCTCCAGGGGGCTGCTCAGTGTCAGAGTTGGTGGGTGCGTTGGAGATGGAGCCGCTAGAATCACCGAACAGCCATGGTCGGAGGCTGTAGCAGAGGCC